>CM030358.1:105790519-106390519 GCA_017893485.1 Hemerocallis citrina | reverse complement strand
CTTTTCCTCGTTCATTTAGCTTCGTTTTGAAAATCCATTTCACTCCTATCTTTCTTGCTCCCTGAGGTAAGTCTGTAAGATCCCAAGTGCCATTCTTCTCAATAGCTCTGATCTCATTATCCATGGCCTCTCTCCACTTCAAGCTCTTGCTTGCTTCTTCAAATGTGCTTGGATCTTCACACAATGCATAAAGAACCATGTTGAGAGCTTCCTCTGAGAATCCCTCACCTATGACATAGTCTTCCATCCAATATGGGGTTCTTCTGTTTCTAGCTTGAATCGACTCAAGTGAGGCCAGTTGAGAAGGTGAGGTTGCTGGAGTTGCTGTACTGCTTGAACTCGTACTTGGTACTTCAGGTTCATTCCCTTCATATGCCGGCACCATAGCCTCTTCTTCTTGTTCATTCTGCTCTTCATCTAGCTCTTCTTCCTCATTCTCAATTACTTCATCTTTGTCACCCCACTCCAGTGGCACAAATTTTGTCTCTTCTGCACTTTCGCTCCAATTCCAGCCCTCAGTTTCTTCGAAGACTACATCACGACTTACCACTATCTTCTTTGTAACTGGATTGTACAATCTGTAGCCCTTGGTCTCTTTACTCACACCAAGCAAAACACACTTGAAACTCTTCGGATCCAGCTTCGTTCTCTTCTCATCCGAGATATGCACATTTGCAATGCATCCAAACACTCGAAAGTACTCCACAGATGGTTTAACGCCGCACCAAGCCTCTTCAGGTGTGCAATCTTTTACTGCTGCAGCCGGGCTTCTGTTGAGAATACGTACACACCAATTGACTGCTTCTGGCCAGAACTCATTGGGAACTTTCTTCTCCGATAACATGCTTCTCACTAAATTCATGATGCTTCTGTTTTTTCTCTCAGCAACTTCGTTTTGCTGAGGAGTGTAGGCGGCAGTAAGTTGCCTCTTGATGCCATTTGCAATGCAGAAATCATTGAATTCCTTGGAAGTAAACTCTCCCCCTCTATTTGTTCTTAAACAACAAATCAAAGCACCAGACTCCTTTTCCACAAAACTCTTAAATCTTTTAAACATGCTTAAAGCCTCTGATTTCTCGGACAAGAAATAAACCCAACACTTCCTACTGAGGTTATCAATAAAAGTAATTAAGTACCTCTTTCCACTATTTTATTTCGGATTCACAGGGCCACATAAGTCTGCGTGAACTAGCTGCAGCTGCTTTGTTGCTCTCCAATAACTCTTCTTAGGAATGGTATCCCTGTGTTGCTTCCCTATTAAGCAATCGGAGCACACTTTCGTATGAGCTTTGAGGAATGGTAACCCTTTCACCATCCTTTTGTAGTGCAAAGTCCTTAGTGCTTTGTAGTTGAGGTGACCAAATCTGCAATGCCACAACTGAGTCTCATTCTCATAGGTTGCCTGAAAACAAGTTGGCTCTTTTGGTGACACAGTTGCTAGCATTACAAACATGCGATTTGCAGTCATTGAAGACTTCACAATCAGCCCTCTTGAAGGATGAAACATCTTACACATGTTGTTTTGAATGAGAATTGCAAGACCCTTTTCTTGTAGCTGCCCCACGCTCAACAAGTTATTCTTCAATTCTGGAATATAGAACACCCCACTGACTACTTGAATGATGCCTTCGACACTCAATCTGATAGTACCCTTCCCTATCACATTCATTCTAGTATTGTTTCCAAGCCTCACAGTTTGTCGAAAACCTTCATCCAAATCAGAAAACCAAACCCTATCTCCAGTCATATGATTACTGCAGCCAGAATCTAAAAACCATTCCTCCTCTCTTCTTACACCTTGCATCACAACATAGGCCATGAGAAGCATCTCCTCGTTCTCATCCCATTCAGCATAGTTTGCAGCTTTCTCCCATTCCGGACATTCATACTGAAAATGTCCCAACTTGTGGCATTTATAGCATTCGATAATGGCTTTGTTGAGTCTCCCTCGGCCTCTTCCTCTGCCTCGAAAGCCTCCACTTGTTCTACCTCTGCCTCCGTGTCTATCATCCTCCCTTGCTCCAAATCTTCGCCCACTGGTGACTTTTAGAGCGTGTTCTTCTTCGCTATGACCTCTCATCCTCTGCTCACGGACTAGAAGACTGCTTTGCGATTCATCAAGAGACAGTGTTTCGAGATTATTAGACTCCTCGATAGAACACACCACGTAATCAAATTTTAGGACCATTGATCTCAAAATCTTCTCAGTGATAGTGTTCTCTTGCATCGTCTCACCACAGGCCTTCATCTTGTTTACTATGGCCAGCGTGCGTGCAAAGTAGGCATTGACTGTCTCTCCTTCCTTCATGCCAAGGACCTCAAATTCTCCACGTAAGGCTTGTAGTTGCGCTCTCTTCACCCTTGTTGAACCCTGGAACTTCTGTCTCATCGAGTCCCAAATTTGTTTCCCTATATCTGTATTAAGAATGGTGTCCATGACTTCTCGATCAATTGCTTGATATAAGAAGTTTTTTATCTTCAAATCCTTCAGGGTTTGCTCATCGATCGTCTTGCGTTGTTCTGCTGTTGGTACTGCTCCAGCTACCACTGTAAGAATCCCATTCTCAATGAGATCTCAGTATTCCTTTGAACGAAGGAAATTCTCCATCAGCTTTGCCCAATGGTCATAGTGACCATCGAACTTTGGAATGGAAGGAACTACAAACCTACCATTATTGCTCTCTGCCATCTCTCTACTTCTTTCTTCTCTCACACTATTTTCTCCCTCACACTCACTATTTGCCTCACTTCTTTCTTCTCGCACACTGTTTCTCCCTCACACTCACTGTTTGTTTCTCCTCACACTCACTGTTTGCCTCGCTGTTCTCTCACACCTTCTCACTGACTCTCACGATCAGGCCCCTGAGATGGTGCTCTGATACCACTGTAGAGACACAATTGATCTTAGCACAACAGACACACACACAGAATGGAGAATGAAGCTAGTTTATTGAATTGAGGCACACTGATGAATATGCCAATTACAACTTAAATAAAGGAGAGAACAACCCACTACTCCTAAGAACGTGGTCAGTTGAGAAAGACTAAATCAAACCTGATACTTAGCCTCTAAAGACTAGGACTTATTAACAGAAACCAAAAACTTCACACTTAGTCCCTGTAGACTAGGATTTATTAACAGAATCCTTAACAGATTGCCATACTTTAAGCTCCAATAAATCCACCATACATTAAGTATATTTATTTTCTAGTTAATTAAACGCAATCCACCCTTACCTAAAGTTTAACCTCATTTCGCAAATCCCCGAAATTCATATTCCAATCATTATATATAAAGTTTACAAATCCTCAAAATTTTGATTACAAAATATGTATTCTTTAATAAACTATGAAGTTTAATGGGATAGTGGTGGACGATGATGGAGTTAGTTAAAGTTGCTGATGAAAGGGCGGTGGACGTCGAGGTTGTGGTCATGGATGAATTGGTCTGTCATACCCATTAGATTAGATTAGATGGCGGTGGACGTTGAGGTTGCGGTCGTGGATGAATTGGTCTGTCTGGTATGAATGGGTAGGAGATGTATGGTATGGAGAGGCGTGGGCCTATATCCCATATGCCTCAAGTTTGGACGGTTGGACCAACCAAATCATCAACTGGTGTTGCTAATGCCTTGGAATGGAGGCTATGATTAAGAATTGGAGCTACTCTCGCACTATAACAGCATCGGTATGTGCCTACCAGTAACAGTAAGATGATGAGAATTGCGCTCAGACTTTGCCTTTTCCATCTCTGTTAATATTTGTGCGTTAACCTTCCCAGTTAGCTTTATATAATTTGAATTGGATATGGTTCTACCAACGGAGGCGGCCAATAGATTTGTGTGTATTGAATGATATATCTAACTGCATTTGTCAGTCTTGCAACGACGACCTTTCAGTTGATGTATCTGACAGTTTTGGTAGCTAGTCTCGCAGTTTGAACTTTAACAATGTGGATGGATATTCACCTTCGTTTCTTTTTTTTTTCTTTTTTTTTTTTATTACTACTGTAACTAGCAAACTTGGCCTGGCTGCGAACACTGAAACAAGTTCGGCCTAAATATCTATCGAACCATATGAAGTTGCTTGTGTCGGGCTTTATAAATTTTGTTTTCTATGATCTTGTTGAAAATGAAACAAGCAATTAATTAATCAGGCAGCCCCTTTGCCCAATAAAACAATGGCATCGGAGGTGCTGCTTTGCTCGGGAATTAAAGAGATTGTGCTCTTCAGATTTGCTGATGGGGATGGCTTGAAGCCTCCTTTGTTTGATGCTGGTACTAGTAGGCACTAGTACATATCTGAACATTTGTTCGTATTATTCTTATTTATGATGATTGATTATTTTGTTAAGGAACAAAAAAGTGGAAATTCTTTTAGCTATATACATTTATTTTGTCCATATATGCCTATTTTGATTAATTAGTTTTTATTCGGAAACATTATAATGAGTCGGTCTAGCTATATAACATTTTGTATATTCCAATTGGGAATTTTCGTATTTTTTATATTTATTTTTTTTTGGTTTTATTGATTAGAGCAGTCTTTTTCAGCTAATCTCGATCATTCCTTACTATTATTGAAGAAGAAATTACATATTTGAATCAGAGAAACTTCGAACATGAAATGTATACAACACCCCATATCTGAGATAGCGGATCTAGTTCAAAGTTGTATAGCGAGTGTAGTTGTATACATTTCATGTTCAAAGTTTCTCTGAAGAAATGAATAAAACTATACTCGCTATTTGAGATAGCGAGTCTAGTTCAAATGAACTCGCTATTTTAGATAGCGAGTATAGTTGTATACAATTTATGTAAAAATTACATGTTCAAAATATCTCTAATTGTTGGAGAAAACCATAAAACTACACTTGATGTTTGAAACAGAAAATGAGTGAACTTGGTAAATAGTTTCGAAAGTGGGTCAGTTTGGTAATTACTTTCTAAATAGCGAGTCATTTTGTAAAAAAAATCTTAAAATTCAGTATGCTTGGATGGCAGTGGAAGAAATTTAATGGTGTACAATCTGCATCAGAGCAATCTGGAGGAAGAGAGTGGAGTGAAAATAAAGGGAATGATGAGTTTAGGCTCTGTCTTATGAGTAAAATGAAAGCTTAAAAAATTGATATATGGATAAATAGAAATAGCAATTCGTTGTTTGGCTGTAGTGTGAAAATGACAAAATATAGCAATTCGTTGTTTATCCGTCTAAATTCTTATGACTTTTTTAAATTTTAAATTTTTAAATAGTTATTTTTAAAAAAATTAATAATTTTTTTAAATTTTGGTGGGACCCACCAATGGGACGACCATGATGCTTCGTCCCACGATTGTCCCATTTGTGGGATTAACTTAATTAAAGTTTTATTTGATTAATTAAAACTAACCTTAATTATTTAACTAACTATTCAACTCATTGATCCGATGATCATTTGTGGGATTAACTTAATTAAAGTTTTATTTGATTAATTAGAACAAACCTTAATTATTTAACTAACTATTTAACTCATTGTCTAACTAAATATCTAATTAAACTAATTAATCACCTAATTAACTAACTAAAATTTCAGTAAAAGAAATAAAATTGGGACAGTTCTCTGACGAAACATGATCAAACATGATGTTTCGTCCGAGATCTTTTTTTAATACACAATATCAATGGACGAAACATCATGTTTCGTTCGATAGAATTAAAAAATTATAAAATATTACAGACGAAATATGATGTTTCGACATTTATATTATGCATATTGCTATATCCATTCGCAAATATACCATTCTACTATATAGAAAAAAAACTATAATATGTATAAATGCCACACGACTGCAGCGCTGTTTTCGCTAAAATATGCATAATATGCGTAAATGCCACACGACTGTGGATGCTCTAACAATTTTGACAGTTTGATAGTGGGGAATAACAACTTTACTTTGTGCAAAATCATCAGCATGGTGGCAGGGACAATCTTGTTAATCAAAATTTGGGCAGAGAAGTTTGACAGAACTCAGTGTACTTCGGAAGCCTCTACTACTTCCAATCATTGTTGCCTAGTATTTGATACAAAGGGAGGAAATGAGCTACGCAGTTGAAAGATCAAGCACTTAGTTCTTCATAGTCCTTCAGAATCCAGATCTAACATATAAACTGAAAGAAGCAAAGGAATGCTCAATGAACTGGAATTATTTACCAATGAAGACGCTGACTCTGAAGATGGATCAAGAGAGTTAAGTAGAAATTGGGCTTCTCACAACTATGACGAAACATGTAGACGTTTTTTGTTGAGGAGGTAAGAGTAGTTGTGTTCGGTTGGCAAAAGGAAAAGGCAGCTGGCAGTGGTACTGGAACTGGATCCTAAAGAGGATGTGGTACACAGTTGGCATAGATGTATGACGTGCGGTTCAATTCTTTAAACCAACAAGATGTACTGAAAGAGTGAGGTAGATGTGTACTAAACCCAAAGGTCTGAGGCATATACATGATTCTATCCATTTTATAGATAACAATGCAACAACAATAACAACAAAGCCTTTTTTCCAACTAGTTGGGCTCGGCTACATGAATTCTGGTTTTTCATTCTGCTCGGTTTAGTGCAATATTTTCTGTAAGGTCACAAGCTATTATATCTTTTTTCAGCGTTTTCATTTTATAGATAACAATCTTTAGTAAATATTATTATATAGTTATATTACCAAAAAAATCATTTAAAAGTTCTTTACCCTCATGGGCCTCATCTAAGAGAGATAAATACCAACATGTAGTAAAAAGTTTCCCCTGATTTCTATTAATACTTGTCGGTAGCTTATGCAGGTTGACAGGCTCTGTGAACTCTATAATTGGATGCAGTCAATTAGATTTATTACCATAAGAAAGATTGATGGGTCATCCATTATAAGAAACTATAGATCCTGATATAAAATACAGATTTAAAATTGTTGAATTGAGTTAAAAACTTCAGAGACACGATTCTTCTGACAGATAACTATGGTATGAATAAGTCCCCTTTTAATAGAAGGTATATAGAATCCAATTTCTCTTCAAACCATAACAAGCCTATTCACGTTTCATCAAATGTACATGATTCCACCAATTCAATATCAATACAGTGTAAGTGAAAACTAAGTGATATTTGCTTATATGCAAATAATCAGATGACCATTGCAGTGCAAAGAAAACTCTTGTCTCCCATGAAGAAATATAATTAAATATGGAATTTCGTAAAGTGCCTCTTGCAATTCAGCGTTAAGTATTTCAAATATACAAACAAATCTTCATAAACTATTTGCTAGAAAAAGTTTTAATAAAAACAGTTTTTTTTTTAATCATCATTTACGAATATGCTGCTATGTGAGTCTGTGACCCCAACTGAAATTATTAATATATCCTAAACCTTGTTGTTCTAACAGAACAGTAGTGCTGCCAGAATTCACACAGACAACTCTAATAGGCTTTGCCGTTAATATCTAAGCAGTAACATCACAAGAAGCACTCAGAGACAGAGTATACTTCAGGGCTACTTCAACAGCTACTACAAGTAAGGGAAAGAACTCAGGAAGAAACTTATAATGTTGTAAATAGCGATAGTGTATAGCGTAGCGTTAGGTTCAGTTAGTGTTTAGCGCAAATAATGTATCGCAATTGCGTAAGCTATAAAAAAAATTGATTTTTTGATTTAAAAATCAAAAATAATCATCTAAAAATAATTCTAAATTCTAAATAATTCAATAGAACATAGAAAAAAAAACTTATGCTTAATTTACTTCATTGCTTCTCTAAACAACATTGCTTTTTATATTTATTTGACTTCATTGCTTCTCTAAACAACATTGCTTTTTATATTTATTTGACTCCATTGCTTCTCTAATTATTATTATTTTTGCATATTCAAATCAAAACTCAAAAGCTTATGCAACATTGCTTATGAAGGGCTCAAAATTAAATGTTATTTTGTATGTAACTGTGTATTATATAATGTGAATGTGATCGTGGAAGTGTGGTTATAGTGAAATTGTACTGATCATATTATGGGTGCACTGTCCACATTAAGAAATGCAACATTCATAATCTCAAAGCTTAAACAGCCACTGGAATGCAAGTCTATTGGTCAGTACCCATAGCTTCACAAATGCAACATTGTTATGTGAAGCCATTGGAATGCAAGTCTATTAAAAAAATGCAATATTCATATTATGAGTACTGATCAAATTGAACTGTGAAGCTATGTGAAGTGGAAACAGCATAAATAGCTTAAACAGCCACTGGAATCTTTACAAAAATAATTCACTTTAAGAAACTTGTCATAAACAGCATAATCTCAATTCTCAAATCCACATCCACAGTCATAAACAACATAATCTCAAACCCACATTCACACTTCACACTGTTCACAGTATAAACAGTGAAATCAGCAAAATTCAAATAAATATAGAGGAAGAAGAAATCTCAAATCAGAACAACTGTGGAGAAGAAGAAAGTCTAAAGGAAGAAGAAACTCAAAATCAAATAAATTAAACAAAACAACACAAATTAGAGGAAGAAGAAACTCAGGAAAAGAGATCTAAATACCTTTACTATCGTCGCCGTAGCCGTCGCCGCTCCAGTCGCCGATCGTTGCTCCGATCGCCGTCTCCTTGTGAAACCCTAAACAGAAAAGGGGGAAAAAATAAATCTTTCTATCGGGCTGTGAAAGAAAAGACTGATTCTCACATATAGGCCGACTACACGTGAGATGCACGTCTTAATAAATATAGTTTTTTAAAATAAAAATTTAGACATAGTCTGGATTTGAACTTAGAACATCCTTTATAATAGTTATGCACGTGTATTGCACGGATTGATAGATTGACAAAATATTTACAAATAACACTAAGGCCTTCTCCCATTATAATATTAGAGATTAGAGATTAGAGATTAGAAAAAATATTTGCATGTAAGGACCAGTGGCCAAATTATTTGTGCAGAAAGGCCAGTTGGAAAAAAAACTTACAAAAATAATCTTATCTTTGAAGATATTTATACAACATTAAAAATAAAAATTTGCATAATTCACTACCGTATTTAAAAACTGGATATTTCATAAAAAGTAAATAAACTAGGATTAAAAAATCTTTAAAATTTAAAATAAGATACATTGATAATAGGTTAACGGAAAGAAAGCATATAACAGACAAAGAAATATTACAATATTTAGTAGTAATAAGCAGAATAATCCACCTAAAGAAATACAAGACGAAATAGCAAACAATGTATTAGATAATAGAAACGAAGAAGCAAGTTGGTATTACCAATACCTACTAGCATATAGAATAATATGCTAACTATGGTTAAAGCAGAAACATTAACACACAAATTAAATTCAAAAATAAAATCAGAAATTTATATGATAAACATATAAGAGTTGGAAAAAGATTACAATTGTTCAAAATTTGTAGAAACTATAAGAAAAGATTTAAAAATCATAAATAAAAACATAAAAGAACTTTGTACATATATAACAGATGATACTGAACAAGAATTAGGAATAACAGAAGCAGGTATGAAAGAGTAAGAAGCAATAATAAAACTGAATATAAACATATCAGAAATAGAAGAATTAATGGCAAATCTCAATTCAGAGGAAGTAAAAAAAAAGCTTTGAGAAATCTAGACATACCGAATGAAGAAGTAAAAATGGATAAAGAAGGAGATAAAATTTTAACAAAACCCACAGAAAATCATATTAATACATACGAAATCTTAAGGCCACAACCTAACAAAAGACCTTATCACCTACCAAGGAAATGGCAAAACACAAAAAATAACAAGTTAGAAAAAGATAAAGAGAAGGAAACCCCAAAATATGAACTTGCAGAACACTACGAAAAAGGAATAGCAGGAAATGGAGAATGGCTAGACCTAGACTGCGTAAAAGACGTAGATAGGACAATAGAAGAATGGGTAAAAGCTATGCTAATAATAGGATTTAGGCAAAACATTGTAGGAAATTCATTTGAGAAATTTATAGAATCAACTTTTATAGGAGTAGTAGCAAAATGGTGGAATGGACCAAAGGAAGAAGAAAAAAACACTATCAAAAAATCAAGACCAGTTGATGATAGAGGGACAGAAGAAAACTCAGCACAACGAACTTTAGGATTAAAGAGATAATTACGAATTACGAGATAGCAGTAAGGACAGAATTTATTGTCTATGATAAAGGAGAAAAACACACCTTATACAAAAAGAATCAAGCAAGATGGAGATTAAGCATTTTTGAAATATGTGATGTGTTATTTTGCTAATTATGCTTGTGAATTGAGAGAATATTTCAAGATAGTTATTATGCAAAGGAAGAAAGGAGTCCAATCTTGGACTCATTCTTTCTAAAACTAGCTGATCCATAGAGTATAAACATATATAGTGCATACATAGGCGAAAAAGGTAAAACCAAAATTAGATATTTTAGGGTATAGGACACAATTTGTAAAAGATTACAGGGATAAAATGTGTCAAGAAGCTAGAGCAACTATGAAATACTATAGTACATATAAACAAAGAATTTGTTGTGAAGATGCAAGACCAAACCATTGGGGATGTAATAATAACTATAATTACATAAAGAAACGTAAACACAAATTCCAAAAATATAAACCAAAATATAGAAAAACATTCAAGAGATTTAAAAAACCCTATAAAAGATACTTCAAAAGAATGAATAAAAATAGACAATATCCGAAAAACCCAAAGAAATATAATTGTTATATATGTGGAAAAGTATGACATATATAACCAAATTGCCCTAAGAGAATGAAAAAAGAAAATGTAAAATACATAGAAGAAATTGAAGAAATGAATAACATAAACTATGAACCCATAGAATATGAGGAAGACTGGTCAGAAATTAGTGAAGATGAAGAAATAATTGTACTGAAAGAAGATAGTAGAAGTAGTGATAATGAAATAGAAGAATGTGAAATAAATATGATGACAGAAATAACAGAAATAGGTGAACAATTAGAAAGAGAAGAAAATAATGAAGAAGTAAGTGAAAGAATGAGGTTCGACATACAAAAATACAATAAAATAAGAGCAACCAAATTAGGCATAAACCCAAAAGAGATATTTAAAGTTCCAATATTTGAAAGAAAAAAGAGTACCCTATAAACATTTAACAAGCCCAAGGAAAAACCATAATCCCATTAATAACAGAAAAAATAATAAGACAAGATATGGAAAAAACAAGTGAAAAAACTAGGAAAACACTAAGACACATACATTTAGGACTAGTACAAATTATAATAAAGGCATATTTTAAGGAAGAAATAAATACATCACTACAGTCGTCTACTAAGGAAGAAAGCATATTTTAAGGAAGAAATTATAATAAAAGCATATTTGTATGCAATTTCCAAACCTAAAGCGAGTATCGTAGACAAGTCATATAAACTCAAATAAAGGTGCTAAGAGACTGGAAAAACCGTGGGGGGAGGGGTCTGAGAATGTACATATGTTAGAGCAGCTGTAGTGATATGCTAAATATGCATAATATGCATATTTTGTCAAAAAAATCGCTACAGTCGTCTGCTAAATATGCATATTTTGCATATTTTGCTACAGTAGATTGCTATAAATGAGAGCGGATATGAGAATTATGCATATTATGCAGGATGCAACTTCACATTGCATCCGACGAAAAAATTATTTTTTATTCCTCCGACGCAACTTCACATTGCGTCCCTAAAAAAAATAAAATTAACCGTAATAAAAAAAACTACAAAAACTCAATAAAGCAAAAAAAATAAATAAAGCAAAAAAATGTCGGACGCAACATGAAGTTGCATCTGACCATTTTTTTGATTTTTTTTCTCTTCCGACGCAACATGAAGTTGCAACCGTCTATTTTGGGTTTTTTTTTTCGACCGTCTGATCTGATCTGAGATTTTTATTATTTTAAATTAATTTGATAAAAAATAGCATTCGACAACTACAGCACAATAGCCAAATATTATATGCATTTATCCATATATGCATAATTTACACAGTGACGACTGTGGATGCTCTTTACCCATCAAAAAAAGGAGGAATAAGCATATTTTAATTACACGCAGAAAGAATCTTATGGATGATGCCTAAAACATAACCTCAATCTGACATTTCTTATTCTAGGTAACTCATCATACTACAGGAAGCTTGTTGTAACTTGTACTATTACCTATACCTATGTCGTGTTCCTTACACATCCTCATATTCCTGCTTACTAGATGATGTTAATCTCCATACATCCTACAGAATAAATAATAAGTATGGTACAACAATTTCCAATTTAAAGAAGAGTTATCAACAACAATAACAACAACAAAGTTTTTTTCCCCAATATTAGTTGGGATCGGCTACATGAATCATAGTGTCACGCCCCACTTTCCCATTCCACAGGAACACAGGCACGTAACTGAAGCCCAACGAATGATATAAGTATGCCAACTCATATCATAAATAAGCTATACAATACCAAGTAACTCAACAGTACAATAGTAATCACGTTAACAGGGATATAATGCAATAATCAGTATCTGAAATACAAGGACTTACCAAATAGCCAGAGAATATGCAGTGCAGTAATAGTTCGACGAGTTCTCTTAATAACCCATCGTCTGTACCTGTACAACATAACTCAAAGAAAGATAAATGGAGTACCGGTTAGAGTAAGTTACGGGTCGCAAGTAGTACAAGCAACGGGTATGAGAACAAGTGCAAGAAAGTATGAAACAGAGATTTGGAATCAAGAATATACAACATGTCATGAAAAGAATGTAACAAGTAATAAGGTTCAACGAAACTAGTAAGGAAATAATACGAGTCAAGTAACAGGATCATGTACAAGTGAACAAGTAGATATAACAGGTATCAAGTAGCATGCAAGCAGGTAAACATGTAACGGGTGTCAAGTAGCATGTACATATAACAGGAACGTGTAGGTGATCAAGTTATTCTCAAGTCTTGTATTTAATCCTATTTAGGTAGCACTTCATGCATCCCATTTATTTACCACATGGTTGCTACATACAAACAAGTTGTGTTTAGATTTCGTAGTGGATTATATATGGTCATGTACTCAGGTATCAAGTATCAAGTATCAAGTAGTCAAGCATCAAGTAGTCAAGTATCAAGTAGTCAAGTACCAAGTAGTCAAGTATCAAGTAGGACCTACGGGTCCCCTCCGAGTACACATCTCCTATAGGAAAGTATGTAGTCGGGTAAGCAAGTGGGAAATATGGGCCCCCTTCTGAGTACACATTCCAATAAGGAAGTATGTATTCTGGTAATCAAGTAAACAAATAATTAGGATCATGTATCATGTAATCAGGTAATCAAGTAATCATATAATCATATGAAAAACACGGACCCCCTTCCAAATACACATTTCTATATTTTTCACTACTAGATCTTTCCTTTAACCCCGGCTTGATTACTTTTTATTATTATTAAAGTAGGCATGGACATGCACAAACAGGGCAAGAAACAAGAGACAAGTTCAAGTTGGATAGAAGACATGAACGGGTGACAAAACAACCTATAATAGTTAGAAACAACAAGACTTTCAATTCCGGACATCAAGACGTTGCTGCATCAAAACTGAGATTCCATTGCTACATAAATACAAACCTAGATTCGTTAGAAATTCTAGAAACTAGACTCTCTTTCGAATTCAGCGAATGTACACAAGTCATATAACAGCCACAACAATAGGGCTCAAAACAACATTTTACACAGAATTCATGTTTAGCCAGAATATATTAAATTGTGTTCACATGAATGAAAGAGGTCTGAAAACTCAATAAATAAATCCAGAAAAATTCAGGGAGGTTCCCTAACATGTCTAGTCCCAACATATATTAAGTTTCATGTTATTATATTATGGATAGCATAGTCAAATTAAATTAGAAAAACAGAGTGACACAAATAATTTTATAAATCTGAAATTTCACGCACAACAGTGATAATTTACAAAATACAATTCGGAATTTGATTCTACCAAAAGGACTATAAACTAGACACCTGGGGATACAATTCATATTCAAAAAGTTCTAATAGATTCAAAGTATAACTAGGTCAAAATCAGGCTACAAGTTAGAACATACGGCACGGCAGAAATACACAGTTGGTGTTTATGATCTTTTATGATTACGGAACTGATAGAAGAAAATCAACGAACAGGGCCAAGATTATCAATGAGTAAGAACATGAAGAAAAAGTTATAATGGAGATCTACTTGCGGTATTTATGCTTATACGAGGAACAAAAAAATTCATACAAGTTACTTGCCTTACGAGATGACGATTCTGATGAGATCATGAGAATAATGGGACTGGATCCCGAGCAACGAACACGTGATTATGAGGTTATATCAATCCGAGACGACAACTGGACGAGGAGTCGATGGTGGATGCTGCAGCAATGGCAGTCGAGCGAAGGTGGCTCGACTGGGTTGCGATGAGGTGATGAAGACGACGAGGGAATGGTGGTTGGGTGGTGATGCTCGATGAGGAAGGGGGTTGCGAGGTTGAAGACAAGCGGAAAAGGAGGTCGACGTGACTGCGGTGGAGGGCAGTCGGCATGCGAGCGGGGGCAGGGTGCAATGCTGGCAACTCGACAAGGTGGGCGAGGCAGGGGTTCTTCGGTGGTTCGGGTGATGCAGGCGAGGTGGCGATGAGGAGGAGGGTCGCGGGATTGCGACAAGGCTGAGGAGGGAGAAAATGGAGGGGGAAGATGAACAGTAAGGCTTGGGGTTGAACAGTGGAGGGTTAGGCGGGAGTTTGTACAGGGATTGTGGTAGGGATGAACAGTGGTGGCTTTGGTTTTTGGGGGAGAGAGAAAGAGATAGAGGAATCTGATTATGATTGAATGCAATTTGTGATTAGTTAGGATTTGAAGAGTTAGGGGAGAAAATCATGGGATTGAGTAAATCGGCATCGTGGAGTACCTTGCTTACATAGTAAATCGGCTTCTGCACCCTTTCTTCTTCCCTTACCAGTACAGCACTAAGTGTCTGCTCGGAGGCGGCCAGGTAGAGGTAGAGGGTCTCCCCATGTAATATCCCGGACAGATATTATATTGTATAAATTATTATTTTTATTAGTATTTAACTATTTAATTATTTTATTTCTTTTCACGTTTGAACTATCTCTGTCATGAAAAGTCAAGTTTAGATGGTTAAGTTTTAATGAAAGATTAAAGCCTAGGGTTAAAGAATGGATAAGAGTTTAAGGAGTTGTTCTTCTAGAAGCCCTCTCTCTTCCACCCGGCCACCCTTCACCATAGTTTTAATGAAGAGCCCGATGTTATCATTTTATTCATGTATACTCTGATGTAAAGTATTGAATCAATGGAAAACACTCGCCCTGTAATACTATATTAATATAAGTTTTAAATTTTCCTGTTTTCTGTATATTGTAACTAATTGAATGTAAAGGTCCTGGCTCGTGTCTCGAATTCTCCATATAGGAAGTTCGGGGCGTTACACCCTGGGTATAGGCTTGCTTAGGATTGGAGGATGGTTGAGGTGCTCTTTGAGGCCATCGAATTCTGCTTGTTACTCTTCTTCCCATTTAAAATTTTTCACCCTCGGAGAGTTTTAAAGAGCAGGAGGCACTCGTCCCCAGATTTCGATAGGAAACGCCTAATAGCGGCGAGGCGGCCCGTAAGTTTCTGAACTTCTTTTATGGTAGTCGGAGGGGTCATGTCGAGGATGACTTTGATTTTCTCAGGATTGGCTTCGATTCCTCTTTGAATCACCATGAATTCCAGGAACTTTCCCGAGGCTACCCCAAATGCACATTTCGAGGGGTTCAACCTCATATTGTTCATCTGGAGCACGTTGAATGCCTCTTGGAGGTTGGCGACATGGTCTTCTTTTGTGAGGCTCTTCACAAGCATATCATCTACGTACACTTCCATATTTCGACCGATCTGCTCCCGGAAGACTTGGTTTACCAAGCATTGATACGTGGCCCCGACGTTTTTATCCCAAAAGGCATAACTCGATAGTAATAGAGGCCGTGATCGGTACTGAAGGACGTTTTCGGGATGTCTGGTGGAAACATTCGGATCTAATTATATCCCAAAAATGCGTTCATAAAGCTTAGCAACTCGTAACCCGATGTGGCGTCTATCAATGCGTCTATGCTTGGGAGAGGGAAAAGATCTTTCGGGCATGCTTTGTTAAGGTTGGTGAAGTCAATGCAGATTCTCCATTTGCAATTGACTTTCTTGACCATTACGACGTTTGCTAGCCACTCGGGGTAACTAACTACTTAGATAAACCGGGCTGCTAATAGCTTTTCTACCTCTTCTCTGATGGCCTGCTGTCTATCGGGCGCGAACTTGCAGCGCTTCTGCTAGACAGGCATGATTTTCGGATTCACACTCAAGCGATGCATGATCAAGTCTTCAGCAATGTCGGGAATATCCTTGGCGGTCCAAGCGAACATGTCCCGATTGTTCCTGATGTAGGTTACAAGTTACTATCGCAGTTGGTGGGGGAGCATTTTGCTCACCCGAAATTTTTTGCTTTGTCTTCTTCGGAGAAAGGGATTTTCGCCAGTTCGTCGATGGGTTCAGAGCTAGCTTGTCCCATGTTTAGTGGAAGTTCAAAGGCATCGAAGGGTAAGACTGAGCCTCCCATGGTAGCTATGTAACACGCCCGAGCGGCTTCCTGACTCCCTTTGGCTTCTCCCACTCCTGCAGCTGTGGGGAAATTCATCTTCAGGTGGTACGCTAATGCAACGGCTTAGAAGGCCACTAGCCCTGGACGGCCAAAGATTGCACTGTAGGCAGACTTCATATCAACCACCATGAAGTCTAATGCCTCTGTACGAGTAGCAGGGGCTTTCCCTAAAGTGAAGTTGAGGGTTACAATTCCTTCTATCATTACGGGGGCCCCAAAAAATCCATGAAGGGTGCACTCGGTAGGCTTGAGTCGGTCCCGTTTGAGTTTGAGGCCCTCAAACACATTCACGAAAAGGATGTTGACTGAACTACCATTATCAACCAGAACTCGGCGCACCTCATGGTTCTCCATGCATATACTGATCACGAGTGCGTCACAGTGGGGAGTTCGAATGCCTTCTAAGTCCTGATTGAAAAGGTAATGCTAACTCTTGAGCTTCTTGGAGGGGGAATGTTGTGTACGGAGTTTACTTCTCGAACGAAGGCTTTCCTGGATGAGCTAGAGGCTCCTCCCATGGGGCCTCCGTGGATCGTGTGGAATATCTCCATACGCCCCGATCCTTGGGATTCGGTTGGTCTCTTTGGTCGCTTATTGGCTCCTCTTGGAGGAGGTTTAGTGTCGTTAGTTTGGGCAAATTTGGAGATGTATCCCCATCGGATTAGTTCTTCAACTTTGTCTTTCAGAGCTCGACACTCATCTGTGAGATGGCCATGATCCTTATGGAAAGCGCACAATTTCGTTTTATCCCATCTCTTTCTTGGGGCATTCAATTTGGGAAGAGGCCGAAGGATCCCGTCCATGTCGACCTCCATGAGGATGGCGGAGATGCTTCCATTCAGTGGTGTGTACTTTTCAAAACGGTGCATGGGAGGTGGGCGTCGCTGACCCGAAGTATCCTTCTGGGATTTTCTGGGCTCATCTTCGTTGGTGCCTCTCCGTTTGTTCCCAGATGGGGCATCTTTTGTTCTTGGGGGCGAACTGCCTCTTCGACTAGGATGTTGTCAAGCCCCGCTTCCCAAAATACGGGAATACGAGCCCGTGACGAAGGCCCAGCGAATGATATTAACATCATCCATAATCTGTACCAGTCTTAACTCAACAACATGAAAGAAATAATTACAACCACACAGATAAATATAATCACATAAATAATAACCGAGATAAAAACATGTAGTAGTCAACATAATAATCAACAACTGGAAAAATAAACAACAATTACGGGTCAACAAGCCCGGGATACAAAGTTCAACAAAAAGAATAACAATGAGATAAAAGAATAACATAGAAGAATATAATTTATTTTAAAGCAGCTCCTGCTTCAATCCTAGAAGAACTGCTTACCAATGCCTCCTGGCAATTCTCCTTGTGCACATGTAGCTGGATCAACTAGAGTGGAAAAGAAAATGTCCTTAGAGCAAGTATGGACAGTAAGTAGTGAAAAGCAAAGAGTAAGGGAACATGGTACATCAAGGAGTATAAAGCAATAATAATGTCAATAAACAATGGTTAATTGTACAAGTGTCAACTTAGGTTTATTAACATTTTATTTTCCTATCTAGTGCACATACTACCGCGTCCCATACAACAGGTTCGGTGCACGCAAAACAGTGTACGTTTTAAACATAGTGGTGGGATCTACAGAGTGTGTCCTCGGTGTAAGAAGATAACAAGATAACAAGTTCACAAGTTCGCAAGTTCACAAGTTCACAAGTAATTCTCCACCTTCCATGTCAATATTCTATGTAAACAAGAAGGGCCCTACCGAGTACATTTTCTGAGATTATCCACTACTAAGTCAACCCTTATTAACCCCGGCTTGTTTAATATTTTATTATTTTATTCATGGTCATGCAAGTGTATGTAAGAGTGTCAAGGCGACAATAGGAATGCAACAAAATGATACAAAGCCTGGTAAAATACAAGTAATTGTGAAACTGAAAAGAGCAGACACAACAATACTAAAATAGCAGTAACTCATAAACTATAACTCCGAATTCGATTCCTCCAAAAGGGAAAGTAAACTAGACATCCGGGGCTACAGTTTATATTCAGTAAGTTTTTATTAATTCTGACTGTAACTAGGTCAATTATCCTAATCTTTACAGGTCAACTGATCTGGCAGCAACTTATAGTCAAAACTTTATGGGTGGAAACTAGGTGTAAAATCAATATAAAAATCTACAAAAATTAGGAATGGATCCCAAGTATGTGTACTAAGTTTCTGGAGAGTTTCATGTCATTATACTATTGTTATCATGGTGTTTCAACTGAAAGTTGTGTCGGTGTTTCATTAATTTGCAATCTGGAAAGTACAGACCAGCAGTGACTAAAACTGAGATATCTCACAGCTCACAGATCGGAATCAAGATCCGTCAAGTGTTCTGAAAACTAGATTCATTAGTATACAATTCTCTTTTGATTCCTATTGTAACAGGATCGAAACCTCAGTACAAAACAGAATAGGCAGTAAGACATAACAAGGTCATCATATATATATTTATCGAAGTGAATAATCAACATGTTCTTGTTATCATGCAATGCATTAACATTAATGTACATCAAGTTGAGATGAAATTCTACTGTATACAAGGCAAGATTATAATATCACGATTCAATTCTTGAGATCTCAATCAATTAACATGTATTCATATCATTATATATTTCTCATATGCAAGTTCTAGTCAATTTGTTCATGTCGTGTGTGCATGTAAGTTTGGGTTTGAATCAATGGATATTGGTACAAGTCAAGAATACTTTGGGTTAGCTCGTGTAAACCTTCGATATCCCCAACGGAAAGTACACAAAGCAGTATTATGATAATTGAAAGAGAACCACTTGCGGAGGAAATCAATAATCTTGAACTAGAAAAATAAACGAGTTCAAGTGGACTTGCCTTTTGTGTGAGAGATTCGAATATGCGAACAGAATAACGGGATCGAAATCCCGGGCGATGCTCCAAAATACGTGCGAGACATGTACAAAACACCAAACGGCAAACTCCTAAACAGCAACCAACAGCAAGAGCAACACAGCGGATCCCACAGAACAGCAAAACACCGAACACTCAAAGTGACCAATCAGCACACCACCACACACTGGATCCAGGGCAAAACACCACACAGCAAACCCAGATCCCGTGAGACAAAACACCAAATATAGGTGCGGGCCACTCACCTCTCTTCTTCTTCGACAGAGAGGGAGAGAGAGAGAGAGAGAGAGAGAGAGAGAGAGAGCGGGAGAACTTAGAGACGACTGGCGGTGGTTGGCAACGGGGCTCACGATGCTGGCGGTCGGCGACGATGTTGCGGTCAAGAAGCGATGCAACGGCAGCCGACAGCGAGGTGACTCTATTTTTCGATTGAAAACAGTGGAGGTGAACGACTGGGGTGCTGGCTCTGGACGGCGATGACGAGGATGGGGGATCTCCGGTGGTTTCTAGGGGAAGGGAGACGATCTGTGAGGCGGCAGCGAGGAGAGGGGAGCGACAAGGTTAATGGCAAAGTCGGAGGTGGGAGTTGAGGCGGTGGCAATGGGTTTCGGTTTGGGGAGAAAGAGGAAGAAGAAGTCGAAGGGGCGGCTCAATGAGGGGGTGTTCGGAGGTTGGGGATGGAGGCGATGATCGAGGTGGAGCGACAAGGTGGATGGGGTGGTCGGCTAGGCGATGGGTTGGCGGTTGGAGATGAAACAGAGAGAGGGATGAAGGAACGGAACGGAACGGGGTTGTGGGGATTGGCTGTTGTGATTTTTGGGAGAGTGAGAGAATATTATTTAATAATATAATAATAGGAGTGAGATGTGGGTAGTTGGAGATACGGGGGATTGTGGGGGAGGAGATCTGGGTTAGTTGTTAGGGAGTATATGTGTCACGCCCTGCTTCCCAAAATACGGGAATATGAGCACGTGACTGAGGCCCAGCGAATGATGCGAATACACCATTCATAAGCTGTACAGGTAAATCAACAACAAGATAGCAAAATAACCTACATAGGCATGTAAAATCATAATAGGATAACGAAAGTACATGACATAGTCCATAACATAACCAACAGCTGGAAAATACAAAGTAGTTACGGGTCAAACATGCCCGGAAAACAATAAAGAGTAGCATGAAATAAAACATGAACTAAAGCAATATAAAATTAAATAAGACTCAAATACTTGATCAGCAACACCTTCGGGTAACTCTCCATTCGGGCCTGCAAGTATATGATTACAAAAAAAGAAACAAGAAGATACCCGTTAATGCAAGTCACGGATCGCAAGTGGTACAAGCTAACGGGACAAATATAAAATAAAACAAGAAGCAGGAAAAAAAAATCATGGAATCAAGAATCATGTAATAGGAGAAGTACAACATGTAAACAGAATCATGAACAAGACATCATGAAACAAGTGACATACATGTAAACAAGTAATCAAGTAAACAAATATCAAGTTAACATGAACATGTACATATAATTGGATCATGCAAGTGTACGTGTTAATCTTATATCTTTTATTAATTCTATTTAGGTAGTACTTCATGCATCCATACTTTTACTACATGGTTGCTGCATACAATCAGTTACGTTTAGGCTTAGTGGTGAATTCTATAGGTCACGTACTCGGAAAAAATATATCAATTGTATCTTGTTCGAGATACGTGCAAACATATAAGAAACATATAGAGTAAAACATAGTGTAAACTTGTAGCGTGAAACATATAAACATATAATCTGCAAACTTGCAACTTGTAAACTTGCAACTTGCATCGGGAAACCACGAGCTCCCGTCCGAGTACGCTTTTCTATATTGCCCACTACTAGATCTTTCCTCTTATACCCCGGCTTGTTATTTTTATAAATTTTAATCAACAATAACGAGATATCATATTTAAACTACTATCACAGGTAAAACAATCATGCACATAATCATGTATAATCCTGAGAGTACATATGTGTGTATTAATCGTGTTCATTTAATGTATGTGGCAACAAGGTATTCGCGATCATGTGCAAATTCGAGATCGACAGATTATGTATAGCAACAAATTTCAATTTAACCGAAGAATACGAATTAGAGACAAAGAATATACTTGCGGTATTTTACAAAGAAAGCTTGTACGAGAGCAAACGGATTGTACAAGAGAATACTTGCCTGATAACCGAAGACGATGATATCGAATACCAGTATAACGGGAACGGATCTCGAGGCATGAACACAAACACAACAAACAAATCACGAACCAATCACGAATACACGATCACGAACAAGATGAAGACAATCGAGATCACGAACACAATCAGACGGCTGAGATTGAAGATCAAGATCAAGATGATCGGATCAGATCGGACGGTCAGATTTTTCTGATGATGAATATAATGACGAAGATCAAGATCGATCGATCGAACGACTGCGATCAAAGGAAATTGATGATCATCATGATCGTAATGATCAAGAAGGGATCAGATGGCTAGGATCTAATCAGATGATCAAGAGGTGATCGACGACCCACATCCAATCAAGCATGATGATGATCATGATCACATCAGATCGGACAAATCAGATCGAAGATATAAAGATCGGATGAGATCAAGGTGATCGACGATTGGATGGTCACGATCCAAGGCCATGATCAAACCCATGATCACTAGCCCATGCACAACTGCAACCATGACAGCCTAGGGGAAGTGTTCGACAAGTGAGGGGCAATGGCGGCAGGCGGACCAGCGATGGCTGACAGCTAACAGGGACGGCAGCACGATGCGCTCAGGGTGGCGCAGCACAGCGACGCAACGTAGGGAAGCTGCGTGTGTTGGGGGCGTGCTACACTGCGAGGTCACCGTAGGAAGCGGTGTCGACAGTGGTTGCTGCAGTCGGTTGAGCACGGGGTGATGCAAGGCACAGGGTGGCACAGCTGGTTGAGCGTTGGCTGGCGATGCTCGGGAGGAGCACAGGGAGAGCCGGCTATCACTGTGGGGTTATCGAGAGGAGGCAGGGGCGTCGGTGGCATAGGGAGATGCACGGAGGGAGCCAGGGGGGATGGCGACTGGAGGAGGTAGTCAAGGTGGTGGCAATGGTATGGTGGAGGTGACAGTGAGCACGAGGTCGAGGAAGTGAAGGTTGAAGACGAAGGGGAAGGGGTGGTCCTGTTTTGCTTTATGGGAAACAGAGAGAGAGAGTGAGGGAGACGGGGAGAGTGAGTAGGTGGGAGTTGGGTTCTGTTTCGTTTCGAAACAGAGAATAGGGGAATAGGGAGAGAGAGAGACTGGAGGGGGGATATTATATAATAAATAATATTATAAACTAATAAATATAATATAATAATAACATAGTGGGGTAGTTATTGTGAGGGGGGTTATGGGGTTACAGAATAAGAAGTCTTAAGGTCATCATGTCTGACATTATATCTAAAAGCGGCTATCGCTACCGCGGAGTCGAGCGAGGCAATTGACCTAGATATAGCTGTAAACTGTTGGACGTAGCTTTTGAGGGACTCCCTATCCCTTTGCCTGAGGTCTAACAAGGACACGCTAGTCTTCTCCAACTTGCGGCTAGTGATAAAGTTCGTCAGGAACAGTTTTTCGAGTTGGTTGAAAGAAAATATGGAACCCGGGGACAGACGAGAAAACCATTCGCACGCTGAGCCTTTCAAGGTTGTAGGAAAGTTTTTGTAGAGGAGGGAGTCGGATGGTTGGTGGATCATCATCATAGTCTTAAAGTTTTCGATGTGGTCCACCAGATCAGTTTCTCCACTATACAGCTCAAAGGTTGGGACCTTAAAGTTGATCGGAACTGGCGCATTAATAATTTTTCAAGAAAAAAGGGGCCTGACAGGGCGGTACCTCCCTTCCCGTTGGATTTCATCTCTTCTAAGTGAGGCCAGATGGTCTTCCATCTTTCGGAGGCGCCGGAGGACGGCGTCCCCCCTCTAATAAGATTCGATAGATTTGCGAGACTCTTCACACCGCGGGGGAGAAGGGTGCTGAGGTGGAACTATACTGAGGGCTTGGAGGATTTTATCTGTAACACCCCACATTTTTATTTTAATTAAAATTGCATTTTTTCAATTTTTGCACGTATGATGCACGTGCTAATTTATCCATCTCTTTTCCTTACTCTCATTTACTAATTTTAGCATGCATAATCTTATTTAGCTTTTTATTAAACCCATAGACCTAAAGTTAAATTCTAGCCCATTAGATTAATTAAAAGGAGAGCCCACTAGAATAATTAAGTTAGTTAATTAAAATAAAAGCCTATGGGACAAGCCTATTAATTAAATTCTATTTTAAAGTTGTGTATGGACTCACACATGACATGTAACAACTTTTAATACACATTTTGGAACTATAGGAATTGTATTAATTATTGTGTATATGTGTGCACTAGTGCACAACACGTGCACGTGGAATGCGAGAAGCCAAGAGGGTTGGCCAATTTTGACATGGAAAGGGTGGGAGTTGAGTTTTCGAAAGGTTGGAAAGATGAAGAGTTGGGAGTTTTAGGAGTTAGGATCTTGAAGAGTTGGAAAATTAAGAGAGCAATTTATTAGGTGGAGATTTATGCAAATTGAACCCTCACATTGTCCTATAAATACACCCTCATTTCTCCTTCTCTTGTTACACCTAAACTAAACAAAAATAAAGAGAGAAAAAGAAAGAGAGAAAAGAGTACCTTTGTGCCTTTGAAGGCTTGCTAGGAGGAGAAGGACAAAGAAGTGCTAGTTGGACCTAGGAGCTAGAGTGGTCTCGCCAACATTGGTTATTTTCATTCTTCATAGAGGTGGGTGATTTCTTACTTTCTAATGTAGAGAATGCATGCTAAATGTTATAAATGAGTAGTATAAATTGAATTTGATGAGAAATGTGTAGATAAAATCCATACTAGAGTAATATGCTATGAATGAGAACAATCTTCTTGTGATTAAGTAAATAATAGCCACCATGTTAATAGAAAGAAGAATTTTGACAAAAGAACTAATACTAAGAATCATGTTAGTATGTTTGTAAATTTGTATGTGTCGAAGGTATGATTTGGATGAAAATTTTAGAAGTGGTGTTATATTAAAATTATGCTTTGATACCTTGATAAGTTGAAAGAAGAAAGAAAGAAAGATAAATTGAATTATTACCATAAAATGTGTCAACTATTGCATATTGTCATTGAAAATATAAATTTTTGCATAAAAGAATTTTCCTTGAGATTTTCATGGATGTGTAAGAAACATGTTTGGTTTTATTACAAAATTTCAATAAGTATAATGGACTACATAAACTAGTTTTGTTGAATATGATTCTTAAATTCGAGTTATGAGAAAAATGAAAATTAGTATGTAAAAAGGAAAAGGAAAACTATTTTAAAATGAGAAAATATATTTTTAAAAGGAATTGAAACTTGTTGGTCGCTGTTTTAAAATTCATCTCAGTCAAAAGAAAAGTTTATTTCAATATCCTAAAAGATTGGATCTTTGGATAAACGAGTTTTGCGAAAATGAATCAATTTCAGAACAGTATGAAAAAAAGTGTATTAATACAACTCCTAAACAATAATCATACTTGGACTTACTGGTTAGCCAGTAAGAGACATTGGGCTCGAAACTTGATAGCCACATTTTATTTTGGTTCACTCAATTAAAATTTCGAACCTGTACAGAGTGTATAAGGGGGTTTTTATTTTGATTTATGACACAAGTCCAAATGGACTTAGTGGTTAGTGGGTTTGGGGCTTGGGCGCTGGCTGTGTGTTGTCGGCAGGTCCTGGGTTCGAAACCCAGAGCCACCTTTTTGAATTTTTGGGTTTTTATTCATGTATTGGAGTTTTTGATATGAAAAAGAGTTGGAATAAAACTTTATTATTCATATAAAATTAAATGAGAATTTATAGAGATAGTTATAAAAATTTCTTGTATATTTTGAGATGGTAATAGTAAATGGCTTTTTGACTCCAAAATTATTATTTGGGTAAATGATCCTTATTTTGAAAATAAGGAAAAATATGTAACAAGTTATAAAATTCCCTTGTGTAAACAAACACTTATGTGGAGAATGTGAATTGAGATATGAATTGCTTAAATTGCTAATAGAATTTATAGTGATGAATCTTTTGTCCAAGAAAGGAATTATTGTTCTATTTTTGAATTGTAATTGCATAAGTGAACCATAAATAGTGCTAAAATAAGACATTGATCATTTGTGAATAAGTTGAAGATAAGAATATCTAAGTTTAAGGCATGTTTGTTGAAGGGTATGTGTACCCATGGTTTCTTGCACAAGAAAAGTTGTGATTTAGGGTTAGTGAGACCTCTAGTACATGCACTAATGAATAGAAAAGAGTTGAGATATATTTTGAGATATGGCCATAGAGCTATCTCGTATTTTGTTGATTAAGTCAGGTAGGAGGTAAAACTAATTCTAGGTATGAAAATTTATTCATGTCTTGAACTTAAGAACTAGACATAAGTGATGATGTGGTAAACCTTGGGCAAACGTAAGTGGGGCTCTGTATATAATCGGGCGGTTGTCTTGTTGCGGCAGTTCACCGGGACTATAGACCCAGTCGGGCGGTGTACTCCGGAATTGTGGTTGTCTCATGGGAGACGAGCTTTTATTTTAAATCTGAGACTATGCGTAATCGAACTGATAGTTTGCCGTTCTCCAAAGTATATACGTATACCGAGGCTGGAGGGGCACTTGTGGGAAGTTCGCATGACGAGGAGTCTGTATAATAGTTAGGCGGGGGTCTTGCTACGGTGGTTCTCCGGGACTGGGATCCATACTCGTGGAACGTCTCAACCTTGTTTTATTACTTGATAGTTTGTCATGATGAGGGATCGAACCCTTTATTGTGGAGTGTGTAGGTGCTTGCCCTCGGACCTATGTAGTATGGGATGCATAGAATCCGAACAAGTATGCATTAGTGTCATCTTAGTATAAAATGTGTGCATTAGACATTAAGACATCGCATACACTTACATGTTTAGAATAATCACTTTTGACACTTTATTTTTCATTCAAATTTGTGGTTTGTTAATGTATTGAGATCGTTATATGTACGGCATAGAGAGGATGACCGAGTATAACATTTTTGTCAGTTGTAAGTGACTGACGTGCTCACAGCTTATTATGCAGGTAATGGACATTTTCATGAAGAAGTAAAGATGTTATGATGTTGTTGATAAAGTTGTATAAGTTGTATTTTATTTTTATTGTTGTATTTTTTTTTATTCTTCCGCTGTGTAAACCAAATGTAAAGAACTCTGATGTATGATGAAAAGTTTTAATTTCCTTGTAAAATTGTACGAAGTGAAGTGTAAAGATCCTGTGGAATCTCAAATTCGGTCTTATATGGAATTCGGGGCGTTACAGATGGTATCAGAGCACGCTTCATAAGTAGTACAAATTTATATGGAACGATACCCTAGAGTGGACATTAGAGTGTGAGTTTCAACTTATAGAGATTTAAACTTATGTTTGGGTTGCTCTATAAGATGACATTTTCTCCTCCTTTTCCCTATAAGATGGCCAATGAGCATGATCCCCAGAATGAGGCACATTGGTTTGTCCCCTTCGAGGATGAAGAGGAAGAGCCAATAGAAGAATAAGAAGACCCAGAGAAGGAAGAAGAACCAGTGGAGATAGAAGAGGAATTCCTCGAGTCCAGGGAGATTACTCTACCTCCGCCTGATCTCTCCGAAGAATCCTCTGACGAAGAACTCGTTCCAAATGACCCAAATGATATTGTTGCTTCTCTTCGACGAGAATTGGATTCTTAGAAGTGGAGAGTTAACCACTTGGAGGCGCAATGGGCAGAAGACAAGGAGCGCATCCAGGAGCTGAGCTTTCAAGTGTGCGAACTCGAGAAGGTTCAGCACGTGAATGATCGACACTTTGCTAAGTTGGACCACCTCACTCGCTGGGACAAGCAGAAGCGGCAACAGAGCTTTAAAGATATGAGGAAGAAAATTCAGGAACTACGGGAAGAGCTTAGAGCAGTCAATAGAAACCGTAGAATCTAAGATGTCTTTATGAAGGGTGTGATCTTGAGATCGGAGGCAGGCTCTTTGGCATTGACCTCATTGAGTTGGCAGTTTTGGGGTTCGACATCATTATTGGCATAGACTGGATGTCAGTTTACAGTGCCACTATTGAGTGCAAGAGCAAGAAAGTTGTGGTGAAGGGTCCAGGAGGACCAGCAGTTACATTCAAGGAAAAAAGAAGTGTAAGCAGTTGGTAGCAGCCTTGTCAGAGCAGAAAGTTCCAGAAGAAGCGAGGTAGATTTCAGTGGTTCGAGATTTTCCAGCTGTGTTTCTTGATGATCTACCAGGGCTTCCCCCTCATCGAGATGTAGAGTTCAGCATCACTGTTCAGCCAGGGAGTGCACCTATTTTCAAGGAACCATACAGAATGGCACTGGTTGAGCAAGATGAGATCAAGAAACAGATCGAAGAGTTGTTGAGCCAAGGTTTCATCAGGCCCAGTGCATCACCTTGGGGAGCCCCAGTTCTTTTGGTGAAGAAGAAGGATGGATCAATGAGGATGTGTATCGACTACAGAGAGTTGAACAATGTTACAGTACAGAACAAGTATCCAATTTCTCGAATTGATGATCTGTTCGACCGTCTACAAGGAGTAGTTGTTTTCTCCAAGATAGACCTACGGTCAGGATACCACCAAGTCCGAGTAACAGAAGAAGATGTGCACAAGACGACTTTCCGAACTAGGCGTGGTCACTATGGTTTTCTGGTCATGCCATTTGGAGTCACCAATGCACCAGCAATTTTCATGGACATGATGAACAGGGTTCTGCGACCATTCATCGATTCTTTTGTCGTTGTGTTCATCGACAACATATTGGTCTATTCCAAGTCAGAGGAAGAGCATGCCGAGCACCTAGCAGAGGTTCTAAAGAAGCTACAGGAGTATCAACTGTATGCGAAGCTGTCCAAATATGACTTCAGGATAACCGAAGTCGCCTTCCTGGTCACATTCTTTCTAAGGAGGGAGTGACTACTGACCCGCAGAAGATTGAAGCTGTGAAAGATTGGCCAAGACCGACCACAGTGAAAGAAATTAAGAGTTTTCTAGGTTTAACTGGATACTACAGGAGATTCATTTAAGGTTACGCCCAGATAGTTGTGCCACTCACAGGTCTTACAAGGAAGAACGTGAGTTTCAAATGGTCGGAGCAGTGTGAAGCGAGCTTTCAAGAGTTGAAGGAAAGGTTGACTACCGCTCCCATTTTGGCTTTGCCAAGAGCAGGAGTCAAATATGATGTCTACAGCGATGCTTCCCATCGCGGTTTGGGCTGTGTGCTGATGCAAGAGGGAAAGATAATAGCTTATGGGTCTAGACAACTGAAATCGCATGAAAAGAATTACCCAACCCATGATCTGGAGTTGGCAGCAATCATCTTTGCTTTGAAGCAGTGGAGGCACTACGTGTACGGAGAGAATGTTAACATGTACATAGATCACAAGAGTCTAAAGAATATCTATCAGAAGATGGACTTGAATCTGAGGCAGCGAAGATGGTTAGAAGTGTTGGAGGACATCCGACCAGAGATCAAATACCATCCGGGCAAGGCCAATATTGTGGCAGATGCACTCAGCAGGAAAGACAGTTTGTCCCGACTGATCACAACTCAGAAAAGGTTGGCAAAGAAGCTTGATCGAGCAGAGATTGAGGTGGTTTTGCAAGGGTTGGGAGCTTCCTTAGCTCAGTTGAGGATTCAACCCACTTTGAAAGACAGAATCATCGACAGTCAGAAGACAGATCTAGCGATCCAGAAGATGATACAGCAGGTTGGTGTGGGCAAGTTGGCAGAATTTCAAGTAAAGGATGCAGTGTTGTGGTATGGAGAGCGACTGTGTGTGCCAGATCAAGCAGAACTGAAGGAGAGTATTCTTCAAGAAGCGCATGCTACCTTGTTATCCGTGCATCCAGGGAGTACCAAGATATACAAGGACATAAAGCTATACTTCTGGTGGCCAGGGATGAAGCGAGATGTAGCCGAGTTCGTTGCCAAGTGTGCAGTTTGTCAGCAAGTCAAAGCAGAGAATCAGAAGCCCGGAGGTTTGTTACAGCCTTTACCCATACCAGAGTGGAAATGAGATTGTATCAGCATGGACTTCATCACAGGTTTGCCCAAGAGTTCCAAAGGCAATGATAAAATTTGGATGATAGTGGATCGACTCACCAAATCAGCTCACTTCTTGGCGATGAAGCTTACTTGGTCAATGGAAAAGCTGGCAGAGTTGTATGTTGGTGAGATTGTGAAGCTTCATGGAGTTCTGCTATCAATAGTATCCGACCAAGATGCGCATTTCACTTCGCATTTTTGGAGAAGTCTTCAAGTAGCTTTGGGGACGAAGACTGATTTCAGTACGACCTTTCATCCTCAAACTGATGGGCAAACTGAGAGAGCCAACAGGGTACTGGAAGATATGCTGAGATGTTGTGCGTGGACTTCGGTGGCAGCTGGGAGAGGCATTTAGCCCTTGTGGAATTTGCCTACAACAACAGTTTCCAAGCGAGCATTGGGATGGCGCCGTATGAAGCTCTATATGGAAGAAAGTGCAGGACACCTGTTTGTTGGTATGAAGTGGGGGAGCGGCAGCTGTATGGGCCAGAGATTGTGCAGCAGACCTCAGAAAAGGTCGAGCTGATCAGAAAGAGGTTAGTGAACGCACAGAGCAGGCAGAAGAGTTATGCTGACAACCAGAGGAGAGACCTGGAGTTTGATGAAGGTGACTTTATCTTTGTGAAGGTGTCTTCGACCAAAGGGGTGATTCGGTTCGGAAGAGGAGGAAAATTAGCTCCGAGATACGTTGGACCTTATAAGATATTGAAAAGAAATGGAAAGACAACTTATCAGTTAGAATTACCAGAAGAGTTGGCGCAAGTGTACAATGTCTTTCATATGTCCATGCTACGAGGTTATATCCCGGATCCGAGTTATCATTTGCCAGAAATGCCAGAAGGTTTGCAACTGGATCTTAGCTATGCTGAGCGTCCAATTGAGATCGTGGATCGTCGAGAAAAGGTCTTGAGAAATAAGACAATACCTATGGTCAAGGTCATTTGGAGGAACAAATTTGTTGAGGAGGCCACTTGAGAATCAGAGGAAAAGATGATGAAAGATCACCCTAAACTCTTTAAATAAAATTGTTGTAAACTTTTCTTTTCTTTCTTTGTATTTTTCTCACTCCTAAGTGTAGTTCTGAGGACGAAACTATTCTAAGGACGGAGTGCGGTAACACCCCACATTTTTATTTTAATTAAAATTGCATTTTTTTTCAATTTTTGCACGTATGATGCACGTGCTAATTTATCCATCTCTTTTCCTTACTCTCATTTACTATTTTAGCATGCATAATCTTATTTAGCCTTTAATTAAATCCATGGACCTAAAGTTAAATTCTAGCCCATTAGATTAATTAAAAGGAGAGCCCACTAGAATAATTAAGTTAATTAATTATAATGAACGCCCACGGGGGGACAAGCCCATTAATTAAATCATATTTTAAAGTTGTGCATGGACTCACACATGACATGTAAAAACTTTTAATACACATTTTGGAACTATAGGAATTGTATTAATTATTGTGTATATGTGTGCACTAGTGCACAACACGTGCACGTGGAATATGAGAAGCCAAGAGGGTTGGCCGGTTTTGACATGGAGAGGGTGGGAGTTGAGTTTTTGAAAGGTTGGAAAGATGAAGAGTTGGGAGTTTTAGGAGTTAAGATCTTGAAGAGTTGAAAATTGAGAGAGTAATTTATTAGGTGGAGATTTATGCAAATTGAACCCTCACATTGTCCTATAAATACGCCCTCATTTCTCCTTCTCTTGTCACACCTAAACTAAATTAAAATAAAGAGAGAAAAAGAAAGAGAGAAGAGAGTACCTTTGTGCATTTGGAGGCTTGCTAGGAGGAGAAGGACAAGGAAGTGCTAGTTGGAGCTAGGAGCGAGAGGGGTCTCTCCAACCTTGGTTATTTTCATTCTTCACAGAGGTGGGCGATTTCTTACTTTCTAATGTAGAGAATGCATGCTAAATGTTATAAATGAGTAGTATAAATTGAATTTGATGAGAAATATGTAGATAAAATCCATGCTAGAGTAATATGCTATGAATGAGAACAATCTTGTTGTGATTAAGTAAATAATAGCCACCATGTTAATTAGAAAGAAGAATTTTGACAAAAGAACTAATACTAAGAATCATGTTAGTATGCTTGTAAATTTGTATGTGTCGAAGGTATGATTTGGATGAAAATTTTAGAAGTGGTGCTATATTAAATTTATGCTTTGATACCTTGATAAGTTGAAAGAAGAAAGAAAGAAAGATAAATTGAATTATTACCATGAAATGTGTCAACTATTGCATATTGTCTTTGAAAATATAAATTTATGCATAAAAGAATTTTCCTTGAGATTTTCATGGATGTGTAAGAAACATGTTCGGTTTTATTACAAAATTTCAATTAGTATAATGGACTACATAAACTAGTTTTATTGAATATGATTCTTAAATTCGAGTTTTGAGAAAAATGAAAATTAGTATGTAAAAATGAAAAAGAAAACTATTTAAAAATGGAAATATATATTTTTAAAAGGAATCGAAACTTGTTGGTTGCTGTTTTAAAATTCATCTCAGTCAAAAGAAAAGTTTATTTCAATATCCTAAAAGGTTGGATCTTTGGATAAACGAGTTTTGCGAAAAGGAATCAATTTCAGAACAGTATGAACAAAAGTGTATTAATACAAATCTTAAACAATAATCACACTTGGACTTACTGGTTAGCCAGTGCACCACAGAGCACTACTTGTAAGAAACCTTAGGTTCGAAACTTGATAGCCACATTTTATTTTGGTTCACTCAATTAAAATTCCGAACCTGTACAGAGTGTATAAGGGGGTTTTTATTTCGGTTTATGACACAAGTCCAAATGGACTTAGTGGTTAGTGGGTTTGGGGCTTGGGCTGCTGGCTGTGTGTTGTTGGCAGGTCCTGGGTTCGAAACCCAGAGCCAGCCACCTTTTTGACTTTTTGGGTTTTTATTCATGTATTGGAGTTTTTGATATGAAAAAGAGTTGGAATAAAACTGTATTATTCATATAAAATGAAATGAGAATTTCTAGAGATAGTTATAAAAATTTCTTGTATATTTTGAGATGGGATTTGAAATAGTAAATGAGTTTTTGACTCCAAAATTATTATTTGGGTAAATGATCCTTATTTTGAAATGAAGGAAAAATATGTAACAAGTTATAAAATTTCCTTGTGTAAATAAACACTTATGTGGAGAATGAGAATTGAGATATGAATTGCTTAAATTGCTAATAGAATTTATAGTAATGAATCTTTTGTCCAAGAAAGGAATTATTGTTCTATTTTTGAATTGTAATTGCATAAGTGAACCATGAATAGTGCTAAAATAAGACATTGATCATTTGTGAATAAGTTGAAGATAAGAATATCTAAGTTTAAGGCATATTTATTGAAGGATATGTGTACCCATGGTTTCTTGTACATAAAAAGTTGTGATTTAGAGTTAGTGAGACCTCTGGTACCGGCACTAATGAATTGAAAAGAGTTGAGATATATTTTGAGATATGGCCTTGGAGCTATCTCGTATTTTGTTGATTAAGTCCGATAGGAGGTAAAACTAATTCTAGGTATGGAAATTTATTCATGTCTTGAACTTAAGAACTAGGCACATAAGTGAAGATGTGGTAAACCTTGGGAAAACGTAAGTGGGGCTCTCTATATTGTCGGGCGGTGGTCTTGCTGCGGCAGATCACCGGGACTATAAACCCAGTCGGGCAGTGTACTCCGGGACCGTGGTTGTCTCATGGGAGACGAGCTTTTATTTTAAATCCAGGACTATGCGTAGTTGGGCGGATAGTTTTCCGTTCTCCAAAGTATATACGTATACCGAGGCTAGAGGGGCACTTGCGAGAAGTTCGCACGACGATGAGTCTGTATAACAGTCGGGCGGGGGTCTTGCTACTGCAGTTCTCCGGGACTGGGATCCATACTCGTGGAACGTCTCAACCTTGTTTTATTACTGGATAGTTTGTCATGGCGAGGGATCGAACCCTTTATTGTGGAGTACGTAGGTACTTGCCCTTGGACCTATGTAGTATAAGATGCATAGAATCTGAACAAGTATGCATTAATATCATCTTAGTATAAAATGTGTGCATTAGGCATTAAGGCATCGCATACACTTACATGTTTAGAATAATCACTTTTGGCACTTTATTTTTTATTTAAATTTGTGGGTTATTAAAGTATTGAGATCGTTATATGTACGACATAGAGAGGATGACCGAGTATAACATTTTCGTCAGTTGTAAGTGACTGACGTGCCCACAACTTATTATACAGGTAATGGACATTTTAATGAAGAAGTAAAGATGTTATGATGCTGTTGATAAAGTTGTATAAGTTGTATTTTATTTTCATTGTTGTATTTCTTTTTATTCTTCCGCTGTGTAAACCAAATGTAAAGAACTCTGATGTATGATGAAAAGTTTTAATTTCCTTGTAAAATTGTACGAAGTGAAGTGTAAAGATCCTGTGGAATCTCGAATTCAGTTTTATTTGGAATTCGTGGCATTACATCATTCTTGATCTCTCGGAGCTCTGCCCTGGTGGCTGGCATTTCTTCATCGATTCCCCCTTGGGAGTTGTCCTGCTAGCCGAGTGCCTCCTCTCTGGGGAAGGGGTTCTTCTGCGATCTGTTGGAGAGCGACGTTCTCTTCGACCCATAGGAGAGGGGGACCTCCTTTGCCTTCGCGGGGATGGACTTCTTCCGCGTCCCCTGGGAGAGGGGGTTCTCTTGGACCTTTTGGGAGAGGGGCTTCTCCTGTTCCTCTTTTGGCCCGGACGAGAGGCTTCCCCACGAGCCTTATTGAGATGGGTTCGAAGGTCGAATTCTCGCTGGCGATCGTTGATGATTCGACGAAGGTCAGGTTTTGACTGAGAGGGTACGGAAGGAGTAGAAATGTACACCGATCCCCTGTTCTCGACAAATGGCCTGGTAGATGGTTCGGGGCACCATGGCGAGAGTCCCCCGGGGCAGCCGGGCCAGGTGGAGGTGGAGGTAGTTGAAGGAGAGGATCTGGTTGTGGCGGGTGAATGGCTAGAGGAAGGTTCCTCTAGAAGAAGTGGCGGTTGAGGAGGGTTGGCTCGTCGGCCTGAGGCCGCCGCCTTCCCTTTCCCCTGGTAGGACACTTCTGGAGGGTGCAAAGGAGGAGGAGGGTTGGCTTGTCGACCTGCGGTCGCCGCCTTCCCCTTGCCTTTTGGCGGCATGTTGAAAACTTTTGTTTCTGGTGAAGTTTCAGTCAGATTTCTTTATATTCCCACAAACGGCGCCAACCTGTTATTGCTTTTTTCGGTGCGGGAGTAACCAGGTGATGTGGACTATTTGGTGGAACAGTCGAGAATCTGACTTGTTGACTTCTGTTGATGTTGACTATGGTCATCTTCTTCGTTGACCTGCAAAAAAGTTCGAAACACCGGGATTGTTCCCTGCGACGAACCCTCCGATGCTCAAGTCAGTAATCTTAAAGATTATGAAAGAGCTTTTGCTGGAAAAATACTGATTACCTCTTTATGGTGGGAATAGGGGGTATTTATAGTCTCATGAGAGAGAGAGTTTAGAGATAATGCTTTATCCCTAATTCCCGGTGTTTATGGATAAGAGACAAAGATTGAGTGGTTTCATGATAACGGATCCGGTTTAAACCACCCCTTAGAGATAATCATGAAGTTAAATAATTTTCTGGCTGTCCTGGGTTTAACTGTGATGGGTTGTAGCCCTGACCCAGTAAGACTGACCCCTTTTTTGGTTGTTGGGCTTGGTAAAAGTCCAGTTTTTCATTTTCGGACACGTGTATATATAGCTTCGAGATTCATAACCGATTTGAATAGTCCCAATTTAGTTCTATTTTTAGCCATATCACCAAGGCCCGGCCCTGGGGTAGGGCCCAGAGGGCGACCGCCCTGAGCCACCAAAATTTGGGGCCCATTTTAAAATAATTTTTCCAAAGAAAATCTATTTAAGTTATAAAAAATTAAAAAAATGCATAGAGACTCCAAGAATCTCAATTGTCCAAGCTCCAAATTCCAAAATTTGGGGCCCATTTTTTTTATAACTTTTCAAAATAAAATAAAAATGCATAGAGATTCCAAGAGTCTCAACTGTCTAAACATAGTATACGGTGAGAGAATTTACTCACATAGAAAATGCATAAAACATATATAGGATCTTAGCTTATGGTTGGATCTTGGCATGAAGTTGAAAGTATAATATGCTATGTGCTTACTAGCATCTTTTACTTGCCTTTAGATTCCACCGTCAAATCTTGGAAGATTCTTTTTTTTTTTTTCGTTTTTTTTCTTCCAAGCTTTTGACAAATATTTGGTTGATATTCTCTTGTTGAGTTTTTCAATTGTGAAGTTTGCTGCTAGTTATTAACAACTGTTGAATTTTTTTGTTAGAGCCTAGTGTTTGTTGTTTAGCTCATCTAGTCAAGTTTCAGTTGTCGGTTGAAGTATTTTGACTCCAGCTCATATATTCAATAAAATTGTACTGATATACTTTAAGAATGTGAAAGATTCTCATTCTCCAGTAGAGGAAAGTCTGAAGTTGTGATAAAAATTGAGAGTTTGGTATTTATATTCTAACACATCCTCAAATTGAGAGTTAGTATTATTATTTTTTATTATATAATTCTGTGAAAATTGATTCTTGTGATTCCTTTTGTTAAGATTTTATTAGCTTAATCTTAGTAACTGATATATTTTTTCCTTATATTTAGATGATTTGTAATCCCTTTGAATATGGAGATTAGTTAAGATCTTTATTTAGTTTCCTTGAGAGTTGAGGCTTTGATATAGGATCTTAATTGATGACTAATATTAAGTCAACCAAACAAACAAGCATCAGGCAAATGAGGCAATCAAGTATAAGAATGAAGAATCAAGGGACAGAAGAATGAAGAATGAAGAAACAAACATAGTATACAGGCATAAGATAATTATATATCTGTTGCTAATGATTTTGAAACTGTGGTTGCAATGCAATAGCTTTTTTAGAGAACCAAAACAATTGCAATTAGCTTTTTTGGCATTTACAAAGGACGACCCCGTTTGCAACTGATAAATGAAAAATAACAAAAATTTGTGCAAAATTGTCAAATTTCTATATTAATGTAAATTATTTTTATATATTATTAATGTATTTTAATTACCAAAAGAAGGGCCTCATAATCTTTGTTCGTTCTGGATCTCCATCTTGTCATGACTGGCCCTGATATCACCCTTCTACCTCTTCGCATGCTGCCCTTCCACAGAATCGGCCTAATCTCCATGCCTCCACCCCACATATCAGCATAGGCCTACTCTCCACCTTTGCCCAGGGGTAGTTTGTAATTTTATCCCCATTCTGCTAGAAATTAAGATATCCTTCACTTATCTTACAATGGATAATCATAGTGGCTCTTTTGGTGTGAACCCATATAGTGTGAGATTGATCATGCAAAAGACCATTTTACTCTTTCTCTTATTATTATTATTAAATACCGAATTGATTTCTTCTTCATCATCAATGAAGGGTGGAAAAGTATACCTGTCATTTAGAAAATTATTTTGGACGAGATGTCTCAGCAGACTAACGGCATAGAGTGTTTTAACTCGAAAATTAATGGTAGGAAGTTTTTTAATTTCTTAAAAAACGTTGGGGAGTATTTGGTCTTTTACTCAAATTTTAATGATGCTATAATTGGATTATTTTCACTGGCAGTGGACATCACTTAAAAAAAATTATTGTGTGTTGTTTCTCCATCGTGGGTCTCTGAATTTTTTTATATTTTCTTTTAAAAGAAAAGGATATATCATATATGAATATACTTTCAGAAAAGAAAAATAAAATCTGGGTTTTCATGTTTATCCTAAATTCTTAATTAAGGATAGATATAATTTTTGAGACAGGTAAGTATAAACATTTTAGAGTGGGATTCCCATCTAATATTGCCATCTTGTTGATGATATTTTTAAAATGAAATAAGTTTTTTGTAACTAATAAGTAAACGGTGCGATGCATGGGCTAAGATTTTTTTTAAAAAAAAATTAAGTAAAGACTATGATGTTGTCTAGTATCGAACATGAGAACTTCTTTTACCCATCTTAAATCCTTATCATACTATTTATAATTACCCCTAGTGGTACCAATTTTTATTTTATATGAATGACACTTTTGTAAATAATTATGTAGTAAATAAATTTGAACTTTGAAGGTATTATGATAACAAACAACATTTCACTAAATGGATGATTATTATAACTTCTACTTAAAAATAAGTGGTTGAAATTAGATAGTTGAGGTTGTCTACAAACGACAATCTCAACTCTCTCATTGTAATATTAGAGGTTAGAGATTAGAGATTTAGCAAACAAGAAAGAGGTTTCTTCCATTGCAAATGCAAATATTTGTGCGCACCACTTAACCCGTCATTGGCAATGACGGGTTAAGGCAAAATATAAATTTTTACCTTATGCCTTAACCCGTCATTGCCAATAACGGATTAAGTGGTGTGCACGTGTTTGCACAACATTTGCATTTGCAATGGAAGAAATCCCAACAAGAAATGAAAAAAAATAAAATTGCAAAGCTTAAATAATTGTTCCCTGCTCTCCATCTCTATCTTTTTTCTGTTTTGCTAGAAAGGTTCATGTTTATCTTTACTCTCAACATTGTATTTATATCCCCAGGGCCGGCTCTGAGCTCATGGAGTCCAAAACGAGCTGTCATAAAATTTGGAGGCCCCTAAAAAAATGTACAGATTATAATTTAATTTCACACACAAGATACGTATATATAGGTTTAACGAATTTTTTTTTTGAGCCCCCTAAAAATGATCAAAAATGGGGGGGGGGGGGGGGGGGGGACTCTTTGCCTCTTTGGCCTCTACTTCACGGCCGGCCTTGTATATCCCCTGCCTCTTACGATCTATTTCAAATCCTCTTATCTTTTTTAGCGTTCATCATAGTATCATGAAGCCATTAATCTATCTCCTCTCCTTCGTTGTCCTTCTCCAACTCTTCGCTCATGCTCATGGGCATTGTCCTCACTCGCACGTTATCATCAACATATGCGAAACTTGCATGTTTGTGGATGGGTCGCAACATGAACTACAATGTCTGTCTCAACTTGTTGAACTCTGTATCAGAAAGCCTTTTAGGACTCATTTCAGTTCAGATACCCATCAAGAAGGCAGCCAAGATTGAGTCCAACGTGAGCCATATGCTAAACAAGCACATTCAATTTATGAGGTTTATGGGGTCTGACCCCATGTACTTGGGCCTTGAGTATTCCCTCGACCTCTACTTAAATTTGTTTTCACTTTTATCGGATTCGGCCAAGGAGATCAAGCATGGGCATAATGGTGATGCTAGTGATTATCTTAGCGACGCAATAATTTATATGCCCGGTAATTGTGAGGCTAAATGTAACGCCCCGATTTTCGATAACTGGAAAATCGTGACATAAGCCAAAATCTTTTCTTCAATTAGCCACAATACACAGAAAAATAGGAAAATTTAAACTTTTTATTCAACACAAATGTATTACAAATCCGAATATTACAAAATTGCAATACATTACAACAGTGTTACAATAATACCCTTACAATCCTAAGTGTTACAACTTTCAACATATTACATCAGAGTACCGTGAATAAGGAACAACACTTGGTATTCCACTTGGATGCTTTCCAACAAATAAATAATTTACAACAATTATTACAAATGAAATTACAACACATTTGCAGCGGAAAACTTTAATGAAATCGACTCCTTGCTCCCTCGCCATGAGTCCTCCTGAATCCTATACCTGTACCTGTACTTCTGCAATCCAGTATCTATTGAAGTGGGGACGTCAGTATTCACTGACGCTTTAAGGCTGATAACTAGTAGCGAATCTCAACTAAAGCACACAGACTGATGAAAAGAGAAACGTGTATATATATATATATATATATATATATATATATATATATATATATATATATATATATAGATTTGATGTGTCAGTATATGCTATGACTTAGACTCTAATGCAAGATTATTCAACGCAATGGTGCACTTATTCTAATGCAAGAAAGACTCTGGAATAGTATGCAGCCCATACAACATACGCCCCATCTCAACCAGTTTCTTCATATATAAGGATTTGAACCTGCACCATGAATTCTACTTTTGTATCCATCCTGTTCCTGACATAATACTACATGACTGGCAACTATTGTCCGGCGTACCAAACCTCACTCAAAAGCCAACACGGACTACAAGATACTTGTCAACCTTCTTCCGTGTTCTCAACTGGTCATGAGAAGGCATAGAACCTATTGGGATCGTAGGGTCTATTTCCCTAGGAAACCCTCTCGTTCTTATCATGACACATTCAGGAATTAACAATCAAGATACGGAACCCGTGCTCCCAACTTGTCATGAAAAAGTACCGCCCGTATTCCTTTGATAGGGGAATACATCCCGATAACACCACCTAGTGTCATCCTATAGGAGAGGTTGGATTATAGGGTATCACCCCTAACAACAACTCTCACCCTTTGGCAATTTATAGATAAAAATAGTTAAGTAACTGTTACTACCCTAATGATGTCACTAACCCTAACCAAACAAGCAAGACATGCCACTGTGCTTCCAACTTGACATGAAAAAGTACCGTACGTGTCCCTCTTCTAACTAAACAAGCGAGACATGCACCGTGCTTCCAACTTGACATGAAAAAACACTGTACATGTCCCTCTTCTAACTAAACAAGCGAGACATACTACTGTGCTTCTAATTAGACATGAAAAAACATCGTATGTGTCCCTCTTCTAACTAAACAAACGAGATATACTACTGTGCTTCCAACTAGACATAAAAAATCATCGTACGTGTCCCTCTTCTAACCAAACAAGTGAGACATGCACAGTGCTTCCAACTTGACATGAAAAAGTACCGTACGTGTCCATCTTCTAACTAAACAAGCGAGACATACTACTGTGCTTCCAACTAGACATGAAAAAGCACCGTATGTGTCTCTCTTCTAACTAAACAAGCGAGACATACTACTGTGCTTCCAACTTGACATGAAAAAGCACCGTACGTGTCCCTCTTCTAACTAAACAAGCGAATGTAACAATTTGTCGACACAAATAACCAAATCCTAATCTAGACTTCTCAAGATCTCCTCGGATTCACTCACAACCTACCTATTCAAGATAATACCCAAATATGAGCCCAATGAGCTTCGTACGAGACAATAATATACATACGTGCCAAATAAGACACGTATGAGACCAATAGCTACATACGGGCCAGTCGAGCCGCGTATGAGACAACAACATACATACGAGCCAAATAAGCTACGTATGAGACCAACAGCTACATACGGGCCAGTCGAGTCGTGTATGAGACAACAACATACATACGAGCCAAATAAGCTACGTATGGGACCATAGCTACATACGGGCCAGACAAGCTGCGTATGAGACAATAATATACGTACGAGCCAAATAAGCCATGTATGGGACCACAGCTACATACGGGCCAGTCGAGCCGCGTATGAGTAAGAACACACATAAAAACAACCATACAGGTAATCAACCTAGAAGCAACCAAGCGTGCTTGCTAGAAAAAACTTGATCTTCTATAATTAGGAGCAACAGAAGAATCTACAAACAATTTAAAATAGGCCTTCTACCAATGTGAAGCCCCCAAGCGACATAAAAACCTTCTGACAGTCTAGAATCAACCAGTGCTACGCTTATCGATTTTAACAGAAATATAATTTTTAGAAAGGTATGATTATCTACCACAACTCTCTAGTGGAACACTATATTAGATTCTATAAGAAATCCAAAATTTGGTCCATCGAACACACGCAAACAGTTTAACCCAACTGCATATTTCCAACAAAAGTTGAAACTTTGCAAGTTGGTAACTTTTGCTCCACTCGTCGGAATCTTACGAAACTGGACAATTTGAAAAGGTGGGAACATCTACTAAAACTTCCCAGTTGACCAGTTGCTCAGATTTCGTAAGAAAATCCTAGTTTCTACCCGTCGAACATACGCAAACAGTTACCAAACTACCGATTTTCAACAAAAAGTCGAAACTTCTGTAGCTTGTAACTTTTGCTCCACTTATAGGAATCTAAAAAAACTGGACAATTTGAAAAGGTGGGAACATCTACTAAAACTTTCCAGTTGACCAGTTGCTCAGATTCCATAAGGAAATTCAAGTTTCTACCCATCGAACACACAATTGGTAACAAAAGCAGCCGACTTAACTAAGGAAAACTAAACCTTTCAAAGTCCATAACTTCTACTCTGCTTATCGGAATCTAGTCCAAGAGCCCAATTCGGAAAGGGGAGAACGTCTACTACAACTTCTCTTATGGGTCGGCTCCTCAGATTCATCAAGCAAGACCCTTAAAAATGACCAAGAAGTTAAACAGCAAGAACCCTGTTTAGATAGCTAATTGCTGTATTTTGCAAAGGGCATAACTCCCACTCTGCTTATCGAAATTTAGCCCGAGAGGCTAATTCGGAAAGGGGAGGATGTCTACTACGATTTCTTTAATGGGTCTCTACCTCAGATTCAACCATTAAGACCCTCAAAAACCTCAATGAGTCAAAATAGTACCTACTCAGTTATACAGCTTTTTGATGTATTTTCCAAAGGTCATAACTCCTACTCTACTTATCGGAATTTAGCCTGAGAGGCCAATTCGGAAAGGGGAGAATGTCTAATAAAACTTCTCCAATTGGTCTCTACCTCAGATTCGATCACTAAGAGGCTCAAAAATAGTAATCAACAAAAACAGTGAGCAACTCAGCCGAGTTGCTGCCTTGTTTTTTTAACGACCGTAACTTTTGCGTATCTTAACGGAATTTAACACGAGAGGCCAATTCGAAAAGGGGAGATTGTCTACTACAACTTCTATATAGGATCCCTGCCTTTAATTCCGAAAGGAAGACCAACTTCCAGCCCTCCGAACATACAGCGACACTAGCCCCAAGTAGTGAGTTCACTATTTTTGGCGAAACTCGCGCTGTTTTGAGGAAACGGCTCGTTTCACTCATCAAAATTACTCCGAAAAATACCCAAAAATTCTAGCATACTAATAACACCTAGGAGAACCTCCCACATAAATTTCGGGTAAAGATTCAATCGTTTACATGGTTAATTAAAATCAACCACACAACCCTAAAAATCGGTTCTTTATGCCTCTAATTTGTGTACTACCACTTCAAATTTTTCATACACTTTAATATAACCTCCATGCACATTAAATTAACTCTATACAACAATATACAACAATAATAATCCCTAATACCTAAAAACACATGAGATGAGAAACTCCCACCTTGATTTTGGTTGGAAGGACTAGTTAGCTTGCCTTCTCCTCCTTGCTTGCTCCTTGTTCTTGCTCTTCAAGAACACCCTCCATGAATGGAATCCATGAAACTCTAGCTCTCTTTTCCTTTGATTTGATCCTCTCTTTCTTTTCTTTGTTTTTATTTTTTTTAAAACAATCAAAGTAGAAGAAGTAGAAGAGGTGAAATGAGATTGGGATGAGATGAAATGGAGATTGGAACACACAAATGAAGGTTTCTAACCCTAGAATGAGGGGAGGTCAGCCAAATCATTAAGGCGAGGGGTTTGGGGTGTTTTGTAAAGAAATGAAGGGTTTTTTGTGGTGGAAAATGAGTCCAAGTGTCATATACACTTGTGCCTCAAAACAAATGATGATTTATTTGCAAATAACCTTACAATCAAGCCCTAATCCATCTCATCCCTCTATCTCATCATGATGGATCAAAAATAAACTACAATTTCCCAAAATCACATACTACACGATTTATTCAAACGCCCGAAATCGACACAATTCGATTTCGTACGTATATCTGATTATACAGATATTTTTCATTAGTGAAAACGAACAAATCTGTACAAAAATAATTTTATTCTAAGAAATAAATATAAAATAATTTTATTACTGGCTCGAAAGATTCCAGTATCAATTTGATACAAAATAGTCGTATACCGACTAGTATATGTACATAGATAATGTTTATTATCAAAATTGGGTGATATCCACCAAAAATATTTCAATTCTGAAAAATAAAATAAAATAATAATTTTTAATATATGCCCGGTATTTTCCAGATATTTTTCTCAAAAGCGCGTTTTTCAATATTTTGCACAAGTGTACAAAACTGATACAATACCTGTATATACTTACTAGTATATATGTCCAGGTAACTTTTTATTTGAAAAACCAAGTAAATTCCAATTAAAATATTTTAATTTCAAAAAATAATAATTATACAATATAATATCCGTCCGGAATATTACACTAAATTCTTACGCGCAGAGATTGATTCGCCTTTGACAAAAGAGAACGATGAGTTTGCCGATCATGTTGCTGTTGCTCTCGCCATCACCAATCTGCTAAAATGACACTGAAATTGAGGATGTAATTAGTAGACTATGTTCTTTATTTTATAGTGGTGAAAGAGTAAGTGTAGATGTAAGTCGGAGAGTGGATGATGGGAACTTAGTAGTTGGGTGAGGCACAATCTCTTCACTTCAGTAGTTGAGTTTGTTGGAAATATTTTTAGGATATTTTTCGGACCGGATTCCGGTGGGCTCCAGCCACCGGCGGCACCGAAAAGTGATTGGATTACGTTCCTCTCATCGAGTACTATTCCGTAATGTACTCATTTGCCAAAAACAGTTTCTATATGAATGAGAAATGTTGGTCCAAAGTTGGGTACTCGAAATGTACTAACTTGAGAATTTGGAATGGATAATCCCACATCGGAAGATGAGAAAGATTTCTCTAGTATATAAGCTAAATAAATGGACTAAAGGGCGTAGTCCAGGGGTGACCACTGATGTGTAGTGGAGAGAGGACCTAGCTAAAATTACAAATGCGCCCGGCCTGGCCCAGCCTGGCTTGGCCTATATTTTTTGACCATTACTCTGCTGTTACAGAGTAATGAACCCTTTAGCTACTCTTCTTCTCCTATAAGACCAGTATTTTTTGTCTGCCAGTACACAGAGTTATGAAATTCTGAATCTCCTTCTTTTTCTTCCTCTGAGTCAGAGTGCAACACAGCTACTGGTTCGCTGATATCTCTGAAGCTAGGGCTGCTCTTCAGGGAAAGGTAATACAATTGTATCTTGTGAGGCAATTTGTTAACCACCGTCACACTATGGGGTGAATTTTGCTTTAAGGAGACAGATCTTAATCTCGAATTTGTATTGAAGTGTCTGGTTTGTTCTTTTATTTCCTGTAATTACATTTCTTCACAAACATTGTTAGCAGTTTCCTATTTTATGAAATTCAAGTTCTAACAATCTTAAAGCAAAATTTTTCCTCTATTCAAACAGTTTTTGTGAAGACTATTTACAGGTACTGTTATCATTTCGGAAAAACAAACAACTAACAGTTCAATTTTAACTGTTTTAGAAATTTGGAATACACACGTAATGAAAATGTCAGTGGACTTCTCAGTGCACAAATACCAGTGACCTAAAATGTGACTGCACAATCGGTTGCAGCACAAACGGTCCTTCTGGCCACACATATAACTGTGGGAGAAAAACCAGAAAAGTTTAATGGAACTAGATTCAAGAATTGGCAAGAGAAGATGCAGTTCTACCTGACCACCTTGAAGCTAGATAAGTTTCTCACTGAAACTGCCCCTATGCTGGTACCTATGGATGCACACTCCGTTGCTACGGTTGATGTATGACTCAGGATGATTATCTATGCAGAAATTATATCCTGAACGACTTGGTAGACCCGATGTACAACGTCTACTGTGTCTTCAAGACGTCTAAACTTCTGTGGGGGTCTTTGGAGAAGAAGTACAAAACAGAAGATGCCGGCTCCAAGAAGTTTATAGTTGGCAAATTTCTGGACTACAAGATGGTTGACTCCAAGAAAGTTATAAGTCAAATCCAGGAATTGCAGGTGATAATGCACGAAATTGCTACAGAGAACATGACGCTGTGAGAACCATTCCAGGTTGCAGCGTTTATTGAGAAGCTTCCACCTGGATGGAAGGACTTCAAGAACTACCTTAAGCATAAGATAAAGGAGATGTCTCTTGAGGACCTGATTATCAGGTTGCGGATTGAAGAGGAGAATCGCAAGGTTGACAAGTCCTATGAAAATCAGTCCATAGAAAAGGCCAACATGGTGGAGCACGAACAGAAGGGCAAAAAAAGAAAGTTCTTGCCACATGCCTCGAACAAAAAACCTGCCGCAGAGTGGTTTGCTGGAAAATGCCACAAGTGTGGTAAACTGGGGCACAAAATCTCTAACTGCCGCAGCAAGGATAACAACCGTGCTGGAACTGGACAAGCAAAAGGGAATGACAAATCCCATGCGCACATTGCTGAGAACCTGTCCACTGGTCTCTCTGACTTAGACCCTTGTGTTGTTGTATCAGAGGTAAATCTGGTAGGGAGCAATCCTCGTGAGCGGTGGTACGATACTGGGGCCACCAAGCACATCTGCTCAGATAAAGAGATGTTCACCTCATACCAGAAATGCAACAAGGATGAACAATTGTTCATGAGTAATTCTTCCACCTCCAAGATTGAAGGAACAAGGAAGATAGTGCTGAAGACGACTTCAGACAAGGAACTAACACTAACCAATGTGTTGCATGTTCCAGATATTAGAAAGAACCTGGTCTCGGAATCTTTGCTAAGCAAGAATGGATTTAGGGTCATTCTTGCCTCTGATAATTTTGTACTTTCAAAGAATGAGGTGTACTTGAAAAAAGGCTATGTGAAGGATGGACTGTTCAAATTCAATGTAATATCAGTAATCCCAAAATCTGTTGTTCCTATTATTCCCAAAATTAATAAAATTAATCCTGTTGCTTATGTTGTTGAGACTTCTTCTGTTTGGCATGAAAGACTGAGCCATATTAATTTCAATTCTCTGCGTAGATTAATTAACATGAATTTACTACCAAAATTTAAGGTAGACAACTGCGAAAAATATGAAGTTTGCACAGAGGCCAAACTCACTAAAACTCCATCCCGTTCTGTAGAAAGAAACACTGAAAATCTAGGTCCAATTCACACGGATCTGTGTGATTTAAAATACGTGCAGACTAGAGATGGCAAAAGTTTTTTGTGACATTCATAGACGATTGCACAAAATTCTGTTATGTATACTTGTTACATAGCAAAAATGAGGCATTGGATAAATTCAAGGAATATAAGCTTGAGGTTGAGAATCAACTTGGCAAAACGATTAAAATCGTTAGGAGTGATAGAGGAGGGGAATATGATGCACCATTTAATATGTTATGCTCTGAACATGGAATAGTTCATCAGACAACTGCTCATTACTCACCTGAATTAAACAGTACTGCCGAGCGCAAGAACCGAACTCTAAAGGAGATGATGAATGCCTTATTGTTGAATTCTGGGTTACCTCAAAACATATGGGGGGAAGCATTGCTGACTGCCAACTATATTCTCAATAAAATACCTCACAAGAAAACTGGCAAGACACCATACGAACTATGGAAAGGTAATGTACCTTCGTATAAATACCTCAAAGTGTGGGGGTGTCTAGCAAAAGTAGCAGTACCTAATCCAATACATGTCATAATAGGACCTAAGATCATTGATTGCATATTCATAGGCTATGCACACAACAGTAGTGCATATCGGTTCTTAGTATATAAATCGGATATACCGGACATCTATGTGAATACAATAATGGAATCAAGGAATGTTTCATTCTTTGAACACGTGTTTCCGTACAATGATGCTACGTATCCCAAATATACACGTGAGCAAGGGAATGCAGGCACTTCGGTTGATGAACCAGGACATGATAATGATGAACTTAGACGAAGTAAACGGGCGAGAACATCAAAGTCATTTGGTCCTGACTTTGTAACGGCCTTTCTGTTAGAGAATGAGCCCAGAACATTCAAGGAAGCCATGTCTATGCCTGATGCTCTTATGTGGAAAGAAGCAATCAAAAGTGAAATAGACTCAATCATGCAAAATCATACATGGGAGTTGGCCGATTTGCCTTATGGGTGTAAAGCTCTAGGAAGCAAATGGATTTTCAAGCAGAAATTGAACCAGATGGTTCAATAGAGAAACAAAAGGCGAGACTTGTGGTACAAGGATTTAAGCAAAAGGAAGATCTAGACTTCTTTGATACTTATTCTTCGGTCACAAGAATAACTTCCATAAGAATGCTGATAGCTATTGTAGCTCTACGTAACCTCGAAATACATTAAATGAATGTCAAAACTGTATTTCTAAATGGGGATTTAGAATAAGAAATATACGTGAAACTACCTAAGGGTTACGTAGTTCATGGACAGGGAAACAAGGTGTGTAGGCTTGTAAAATCCTTGTACGGACTGAAACAAGTTCCAAAGCAGTGGCATGCAAAATTTGACAATGTTATGATGTCAATTGGTTTCAAAATAAATGAATGTGACAAGTGTATCGACATCAAAGACACTCCAAATGGATACATTCTGGTGTGTCTGTATGTAGATAACATGCTCATTATTGGTAGCAATAATGACATTATCAAACAAACTAAGAACATGCTTAGTGGTAAGTTTGATATGAAAGATTTAGGAATGTAGATGTCATACTAGGAATCAAAGTTTTCAGAACGTCTGAGGGAATTACTTTATCTCCAGCTCATTACGCTGAGAAAGTACTTGAAAGATTCAAGAATTACTCCAATGGGACTGCCAAAAGTCCTGTGGATCCTAGTCTTCACTTGTTCAAAAACACGGGTGACAGCATATCACAATTGGAATGAGCACGTGTAATTGATAGTATGATGTACTTAACAAATTGTACAAGACCAGACTTGGCACATTCAGTAAATGTATTGAGCCTCTACACAAGTAATCCAGGACGAAGTAAATATAAAGGAATAACTAGAGTATTGAACTACTTGCGACATACTCAGAGTTATGGACTGCATTACAGCAGATATCCAGCAGTACTAGAAGGCTATAGTGATGCCAACTGGATATCAGACTCTAAGAACTCGAAATCCACAAGTGGGTATGTCTTCACTCTTGGTGGTGCAGCAGTGTCATGGAAATCCTCTAAACAAACGTTACTAGCCAGATCCACCATGGAATATGAGTTTATTGCTTTAGACAAAGCGGCAGAGGAAGCAGAGTGGCTTGGAAACTTTTTAGAGGATATTCCCATGTGGAAAAAATCGATGCCTTCTATATGTGTACACTGTGACAGCCAATCGGCTATAGCAAGGGAATTGAGCTATATGTATAATGGTAAGTCTCGTCATATCAGAAGGTGACTCAAAACTATTAGACAATTGCTCTCAAATAGAATAATCTCTATAGAGTATATAAAATTGACCGACAACCTAGCCGATCTATTTACTAAATGTTTGTCACAAGAGCAAGTTGTGAGATCATTAAGAGGAATAAGCTTAAAACATATGATGAAAGAGGATACTTGATGGAAACCCTACCTAGGAATTGAAGATCCCAAGATCTAGGTTCAAGGGAGCAACTAAATCTTGTTGAATCGACGTGAGCACGGAGAGATTAAAATCTCGTACCCACTCTTAGGATGATAAAAAAGTACCGCCTGCAAAGGGTTAGGATAAGCTTGGCTTTTAATGATTCCCATAGCTTTGAAATAAAAGTGGGTTATGGCAGGATACTCTTTATGGGCAATCACCTTGTGAGTGTGAAATGTGGCCGTTTCTAGGAGAATGAAGAGATGCTACATTCTCCAAGTTCACTCACAATTAACCAGGGTTGTTCAAGGCCAAAATGAACACAACAAGCGAACCTATTCTGTGAGGAGATGAAACTGTGTGATAGTTATTGTCTAGGTTCACATCAAAGCCTGGGTAATTCAAGACATCATGTTCACTACCTGGTCAAGTGAATCCGATGGCTACTCACCAAAGTTGGTTCAAAGTTGAAAAATTACTACCAATCCTGATGCAGTGATTTTTTGATTGTACTCTCAGAGTTTTTTCTGTCATGTTTTTTCCTGTCATGTCTAGATTGCATAGTATGGTAATTTCCATTCATGTGGAGGATTGTTAGAAATATTTTTGGAATATTTTTTGGGCCAGATTCCGGTGGGCTCCGGCCACCGACGGCGCCGAAAAGTGATTGAATTACGTTCCTCTCATCGAGTACTATTCCGTAATGTACTCATTTGCCAAAAACGGTTTCCGTATGAATGAGAAATGTAGGTCCAAAGTTGGGTACTCGAAATATACTAACTTGAGAATTTGGAATGGACAGTCCCACATCGGAAGATGGGAAAGATTTCTCTAGTATATAAGCTAAAGAAATGGACTAAAGGGCATAGCCTTGGGGTTACCACTAACGTGTAGTGGAGAGAGGACCTAGTTAAAATTACAAACACACGCGCGTGGGCGTGCCGCCCGGGTCGGGTCGAGTCGGCTTGGCTTGGCTTAGCTTGGCCTGGTCTGTCTTGGCTTGGCTCTGGCCTATATTTTTTTTTTGCCCCGCTCCATAATTTTTTCCAGTTTACTGTTGAGGCTTTTCAAATTCTGTAACTGGTACCATTACTCTATAATAGCAGAGTAATGGCTCATTAGTTACATTTTTTGACCATTACTCTGCTGTTACAGAGTAATGGACCCTTCAGTTACTCCTCTTCTCCTTTAAGACCAGTAATTTTTATCTGCCAGTACACAGAGTTTTGAAATTATGAATTTCCTTCTTCTTCTTCCTCTGAGTCAGAGTCCGAGAGTGCAACACAGTTACTGGTTCACTGATATCTCTGAAGTCAGAGTGCTGCTCTTCAGGAAAAGGTAATACAGTTGTATTCTGAGAGGCAATTCGTCAACCACCATCACACTACGGGGCGAATTTTGCTTTAAAGACAGAGATCTTAATCTCGACTCTGTATTGAAGTGTCTGGTTTGTTCTTTTATTTCCTGTAATTGCATTTCTTCACAAACATTGTTAGCAGTTTCCTATTTCATGAAATTCAAGTTCTAACAGAGTTTGGGGAGTTTTTATTTTTTTTAACTTTTAACTTTTATTTTTTTTTCATTTAACAATTTGATAATTAGATTTATTTCCAAATGCACTTTACAATCTTTCTCTTTATTCCCCCCCCCCCCCCTTTTTATTCCTTCATGGTAGATCTCTAATTTTTTTTAATGTTTGTATGCTGGTTATTCAATCATTGTATTTGTAGAGTGGTCTGATAAAAATCAGAAGTTAAGTTATGCATATTAGAGAGGAGGAAACGCTATTATCTCAGTCCTAGTAAACTAAAGGTAGTAATAGAATTTGCTATAAGATTATCCAGTGACATGTGGTCACTCTTTGTAATTAATTCATAGAGAGTTGCAAGTATCACCTTGGTTTAATGGCGATCTTCTTAGCTAATGAACAAGAGGTCGGGGTTCAATCTTTGATTGCATCATCCATTTATTATGATATTATTATAAAAATGAGTGCGTGTGATGTGCACATACGGCTACGGCATTGTTTAAAAAAAAAGAAAGAAGAAGGATAATTATAAAGGGTTAATTCTTTCATTTTGAAACCTATCTTTTATTATGAAGGACTTATTTAGATTAGAACAAGTGACAGATATAAAAATAATGATTTTAAGGGATCTTATTTAATATTTCCATACTTTGTGAGCGGGGGGGGGGGGGGGGGGGGGGGGGGGGACTGGTGTAAAAAAACTCGTGTGATGTGCACATACGGCTACGGCATTGTTTAAAAAAAAAGAAAGAAGAAGGATAATTATAAAGGGTTAATTCTTTCATTTTGAAACCTATCTTTTATTATGAAGGACTTATTTAGATTAGAACAAGTGACAGATATAAAAATAATGATTTTAAGGGATCTTATTTAATATTTCCATACTTTGTGCGCGGGGGCGCGGGGGGGGGGGGGGGGGGGGGGGGACTGGTGTAAAAAAACTCACTGGGTAAATGTTTGGCTTTGAACTTGGTAATATTAATATCAAGAAAAAACTCTCTTGAACTATGACTTTTATGCAGAAAATCCCATGACCTTTTTTTAAAAAACCCTCTTGAACTATGGCCTTTATGCAGAAAATCCCATGACCTTTTTTTTATGCAGAAAACTTTCCTGAAGTATGGTTGTTGCAAACCCCCCTTGAAGTATTTCAAAAAACTACATCTAATTTTTCTACTTGTATCAGATAACCCCATTCATCTTTGCAAGTTGTTTAAAAAACATCATCTATCTTTCACATTATCGTCAAAAACCTCCCTTAACTTTAGCAGTAGTCTCACGTCGTGCGGGGTGAGTTTTTTGCAACAATAGTTTATGGGAGTTTTCTGCATAAAAAAAGGTCAGTGAGTTTTCTGCATAAAGGTCATAGTTCAAGGTTTTTTTTCCTTTCAAATTTAGCCTAATATCAAACATTGCAAACTTAACGGTCCTCCAATCCACTCACAAATCCCTCACCGACTCAAACTCGAATATTTTCCCAAACTATCCCTCTTTTTGAAAGTTATTCCCAAACTGTCCTACTTTTTTTTAAAATTTTCAAAACGCCCTACTTGCTTTCTGAAAAAGTGAGTATGGGAAAAACCTCATCGCTTTTTGAGAAAGCGAGTGTGAGACTTTGGTTTTTACTTGCCTAGACTCACTTTCTAAAAAAGCGGTGAGATTTATCCCACAGAAAAGCGAGTGTTGATTGGGGATTTTTTGGCCCCCAAGGCTCGAATTTCAATCTCACTTTCTCTTTCTACTCTATATCTTTGTCTTCCTCTTCTAACCCCGAAACCCTAACCCATTTCATCTTAAAATTTCATCGATTGACCGAAATTCCTTGCATCTCTCATCTCGTTTCGACGTCACTTAATCTTTCCCAACCCTCTCACCTTACACTCTCAAAACCCTAAACCCATCCTTCGAAAGATCCATATTTTGGAATTTTGATAAACTTGAAGAGGATAGCAACTTCAACTCTTCTACCCATATATCTATAGCTATATCCTTCCGAATAAGCTTGTGAAGGTATGATTTATATCACCTATTATTTTGTACATTTTTGTAGGTTTTGTTTGTGGGTAGATAATAACTCGTATATTCGTATAAATATACATAGATATGGATTGCGATATTCCTATTTGTTTATACTTTGGTGGTGAAATAATTTGTGATCCAAAGATAGGTTGTTGTTATAGTGCCGCTGATCCTGAAATAGTTTGGGCACCCCGTACCATTACATTGGAAGAAATAGTTGAGAAAATTTATGTTACTAATTATGATATGGATCAATGGAATGCGAAAATTTTAGCTCGGTACACAACAGGAAAAGGAGATGATCAATATTTTATGACAGTGCTCGTATCTACTGATAATGCTATAAAGTTAATGATTGCTAGGATACTTGATCCCAATTGTACTTAGTCTGCATTAGAGTTATAAATTCAGCAAATCCAAATTATGAATGCTCTGCCACATGATAATCCTAGTTCAAACACACAAACACAAACATTCAAAACATTGAAACAGTGAAACAATCACACTCACACACTCCATACGAAATTACATTGCTTTATACATTCCAAAATTATAAAAGTTCACAAATCCACTTCACAACATTGAAAGATACATTACAAAACATTGAAACATTAATGCCAAAATAAGTTCACGGATTGGGTGTAAAGAAAGTTAGGGGTCTCCTTTGCCTTTTAGCACGTTGTGGAGTGGCCAGGGTGACACTGGACAAGGAAATCAGATACTTTTCATGTTGTTTTGTCCCTTCAACGTTTTCTTCAATCTCATCCCCTTCAGCTTCTTCTTCAGAGTCGTTTCTCTGACGATATAGGGGTCTATGGACAACTTTCTTCCAACGATAACCACGCTGTCTAGTTCGATGTACAGGAGTAGTTAGTATAGCATCTAAAGTTTCTCCTTCGCCCACAACATCAGCCTGTGCACGACACGACGTAATCATCTCGCATGCGAAGTCCTTCATCGGTTCCGCAACATCACTCCTCAACACAGTAACACATTTTTTAGCCATCATCCAAGTCTGGCCCATCTACAAAACATGAGAAGTTAAAATATTTAATACAGTGCATATGTATATATACACCAAAATTTTAGAAAAAACATTAAAAGAATACAAAAAAATTTAACAACTTACGATTTACGAAGAGCCGATGCCATCTGTTGGAACATAGGCAAATTCATTGAATGTTCATCTACTGGTTCGACTGCTGATCGACGAATCGGGACTGCCACACCAGTAGGAGTCTGCACTGTGGGCGAGGTATAACGTCCAGTCATCCTCTCATACCAAGCCATGTAAGTCATATGCACCGATGCATCAAACGGAGAAATGTCACCAATGATTTCGTCGAACTGGTGTTCATTCCATCTCTCAACATCTGTAGCAAAGCATGCGGCCCAATTATGTCGGGTTTTCGACCTATTCCAATAATAGAATGTATATCGGCATTGAACGGTTCAGCAATAGGAATACTTTGAAGCAGACCAAACTGACATAGCACTCTATTAGCGTAGTAGAATTTGACTATGCCAAAGTTGATTAGAGGTGCCTTGTTAGCCACAGATCGCACCTATACAAGAAAATAGGCGGTAGTGAACCCACACGCGCCTCCGTGTAGGGCTGCCACATGACGCAATCATCTGCCAGCCTATCCAATTCATCTCGAAAGTACGTCAGGCATCTGTTGGGGTTGGCCGTCCATGTGAGATTGCTGGACCAGTAAATACCGAGAAGAGGTAACATGTGTTGGTCCTTAGGGAGATGGACCCAATTGGGTGATTGCCTACGTACTACGGGCTGACCAATATGAATACGCTCCCAGCTCCAAACTTGAAGTAAGATCATTGGTCCATTCATCTGCACCGAACCAAAACTACAGTTACACAAACTCCTTTACAGGGATGCCAACACGACACTACCCCAACTGTACTGTCCGACTCTTCACAAATTGGCAATCAATGGCAGGTACATCAACGACACCGATTGACCAATCAAATTCGGGAACATCATGCCGCCAAATAGTGTCAAGATGTACGCCCTGCAATAGCACTCAAGCTCGACCTTAGTGGAATCTTCATTCAACCTATTTTTGAAAGTCTCCTTCAACCACTTCAAGCGAATGAACTTTCTATTTACTACCCCCATTTCGACTTCAACACCAAGGTATTGTTCCACAAGATATACCGGCTCGAAGTCCATCGTACCGGTCACTGTCTGCCCATTGACTGGAAGACCAGTGAGTACGGAGACATCCTGTAGTGTTACAGTTATCTCCCCAACTGGCAGGTGGAAGTTATGGGTTTCAGGCCGCTATCTCTCAAGAAGTGCGGTAAGAAGAGGCCGATCACATTTGATGGAGCTCATCAGTCCAATACCATATAACCCGCAGTCCCGTAGAATCTCGTGAATCCGCGGGTGCATAGAAAGTGGATGACCCCTCCTAAATGTACACTCCTTAGATTCTCCTTCCCACACGTCCTTCGAACGGTGATACGATTGGAGAGTAAGCAGTGTAGGTTCGAGGGGACCTGGATCTCCAGGAGGAACATAAGATGATGAAGAAGGGGCTGATGAAGAAGGGCCTGCCTCATTTGGATTAGTTGAGACCTACACAACAATAATATTTAAATCAACAGACCGATATTACATTTTATTGTATGATAATCAAACTAATCGAATAAAAATAATTATTCACTTGCATTAGTAAAAATAATTATTCACTTGCATTAGTACGCTCAGTACCACCACAACCACGACCACGTCCACCGCGAGAAGGTGGGCCAAAAGAAGTACGTGGTCCGTCACTTTGAGTATTTGGAGGTCTACTACTCGATCCTTCCTCCACATTATCCATCGTGCGTGCCATTTATAATAAACGACAGTACACTACAACTTAAACAAATTGTTATTAACTATACCAAAAATATATAACCTTCATATATCTACATATATATCCAATTTTTACACTATATACCTACATATACTCAAAATGGAATATACTATATACCTACATATACTTAAAAATTTATAACCTACATAAAACAAACATGTTCGATAATAATTGTCACGCCCTGCTTCCCACTATACGGAAATATAGGCACGTAACTGAGCCCCAGCGAATGATATACATCATCCATAAGCTGTACAATTATAAGCTCAACAAGATCTTTATAACACATTCACGTAAGCAAATATAATAATCACATAAGCAGGAAATAGAATAACCATCATCTGGATAATACATCAACATCGGGTCAAGATGCTCGGGAGTACAAGGTGGCAGAATTAAAACAGTATGATAAGCAGTTCGCTATAAAAACTAGATAATATAGCGACTGAAAGAAAAACAACATGAAGTAGTAAGAAAGCAGCAACGATCGTCTAGAGAGTCTGTTCGTCAAGTCCATCAGTACCTGTATAATTATTAACTCAAAAAAATAGAAAAGTACCCGTTAGAGCAAGATTTGGGCAGCAAGTAGCAACAAGTAGTAAAAGGGATAATATAACAACATATAACATGAAAGAAACAAGAAGTAGAAGTACAAATATAATATGGAAATAAGCAAGGAACTGGGACAATATGATCATGTTACTAATAACCGTAAACTAGTGTAATTAAGACTCCAAAGTATAATCAATTGATAACCAAGTCGCAGTTAATCAATAATCATGTAATCAAGGATCGAGAGTCATGTGAATCGAGAGTCATGTAATCAAGAATCATGTAATTAAGAATCAAGAGTCATGTAATCAAGAATCGTGCTTAGTGAAAATCTCAAGTTTATCTATTTTATTAACTTATCTAATGCACACAATTATGTGTCCCATACCACAAGTTCGGTGCATATCAATCATGTGACGTTTAGACTTAAGTAGTCAATTCTATAGGATTATATACTCGGGTCTTCCAGTGATAGTATCAAGACATGTAATTATAAATCATGTAATCGAGAATTATGTAATTAAGAATTGTGTAATCAAGAATCAAGAGTCACTATTTCAGAAAATACGGGCTCCCTTCAGAGTATACTCCCCTATATTGTCCACTATTAAGTCGTACCCATATAATCCCGGCTTGTTATTCTTTTATAATTAATTATGAACATGCAATTGGTACGACTAGTGGAACGGTGTAATCAAGACAGTTTAATCAAGAAAAATATCAAGGGCAGTAATCATGGATATGAGACGTAAAATGAGTACATGTATCGAGAGTAGTTATTATAAATTATCAAGTGGTATAAAATGCATGCTATTAACCTATTATATCTATGCAAGTTATTATTACAAGAATAATAATGCACTCAGTTCATTAAATATGAAAAATAACGGGTTTATATGCAAAAACGTAGAGATGAATTTTTAGACAACTTGACATATTTGTATTCAAATTCACTTTTCCGTTGTTACAGAAAAGAAAATCCGATTCCGTCAGAGACTCTAGAAAGTAGACTCTCTTCCGATTCTAATGCATATTCACACGATACATTGTAGAGACATTAGCTATGCGAACAAATCCATTTTTCGCTGGTTTCGATGTTTCGCGCGCATTCTGGAAATTCAGAGTCACAATACTAAAATTGTGATATCTCACAATCTATACATCGGATTGAGAAACTGTAAAATATTTTGGATATCTAGACTCGAAGGGCTATGATTTTTATGTAAAAAGTTTTTCGATCCAGTATCGGGAACATGATCGAGTTCTCAGTATAAGAGACCGGTTAGTAATCCCGTGCAGGTTCAGAAATTCACGATATGCCGGTACTAAAATCGAGATATCTCACAATCTATACATCCGATTGAGAAACCGTAAGATGTTCTGAATTCGAAACTCGATGGGCTACGATTTCCACATAGAAAATCTTCAATCCAGTATCGGGAACATGGTCGAATTCTTAGTGCAAGGTCAAAAAATGTAGAGATAGTGAGGTTGAATATTCAATATTCGATAACACGATTCGAAATATGTTAACGGTTTACTCTTGAGTTGATATAACATAAAACAAGTGACTAGAACGGAATTTGACAATAAAACATGATGATAACTAGACTACTTGCCATGAGTCCAAGGAAAATACTTGTACGAGAACAAAAAGAGTGTACAAGATACTTGCCTTATAACGTGACGATTACGGTGGTGATGTTAACCACAGAAAGAAGAAGCGACGTCAGTAATGATCGGCGGTGCAACGGCAGCAAGAATGGCAGCAAGATGGCAGCGAGCGGGTAACGGTAGCAACGGTGAGCGATGACGATGAGCGACAACAACAACGAAGGAGATAGCGCGGTGTCAGGTTATTTTTTGGGGTTCACGGGACCGTAGAAGTAGAGTCGTTGACTCGAAGGTGGAAGGTAAAGTGAAGCTCGGGTGTTGGCTTGGGCTCTTAGGTGTGAAGAAGGCCGAGGAAAAGAAGAAGACAGAGGAAGAGAAGAAGAAGGGACATAGAGATGAGTTTTGTGTGTGTACATATAAAAGAAAGTAAGATAGACAGCATGCTAATGCATGCATGATGTATATTATATATATAATATAATATGTAGTATAGGTTAGGAGGAGGTGTAAAAAAATATGGTTGGCTGTGGAAAAATGAGTAAGCTTAGTAGTAGGAGGATTAGAAAAAATGTGGTTGGCTGTAGAAAATGTAAAAGAAGACAGAAGAGGGGGTTGACGAATTAGAGAGGATTATGAGTAGTAGGGTGGAGGCGGTATAGTAAAGTAGGAGAAAAATGAGAAAGTTAGGCGTAGAATTAGGCAGGGTGGTTTGGCTGTGAGTGAGTGATTAGCGGGAGCAGGTTAAGATTAGGATTAGGATTATGATTAGGATTAATCAAGTTAAAGTTTGTATTTAAACTCTGATCGAAAATTCACAAAATTATGGAATTGATCATAAAAATATTTTGGCTTTAGATAGTGTCCAAAAAGAAAAATAAAACTGATCTGAAAATTGAAGTACAAAAAATCACGTAATAAAATCTCTAATCTCTAATATTATAATGGGAGAAGGCCTTAGTGTCATTTGTAAATGTTTTATCATTCTACCAACCCGTGTAACACACGTGCATAACTATTATAAAGGAGGTCCTAGGTTCAAATCAAGACTACATCTAAATTTTTATTTAAAAACTATATTTATTAAAACGTGCATCGCACGTGTAAACTACTAGTACGTATAACTGGAATAGGGAGTTACAATCATGCTTAATTAACCGAAAATTCAAAATCCAATGTTAATGTTTCAAATTTTGGGTGATTTTGAAGATCCAATGTTTACTTGGAAAATAAAAAAAAATTGGATGATTTTCGGTCGAATTAACAAACATATAATGTTAATGCTTCAAAATTAACACGAAATTAAAAAAAAGCAAAAGTATGAGAAATATACCGTTAAAGTAGGGTGGTTGAATATGTAGATAGTGAATAGGAGGTCGAAGAAGTTCTTTCAACCGCACTCTTTATCCCCAAATTCGAAAATGAACGAACTCTTGGATATTGGGGTTTAGGGTTATTGAGTTAATCGAGATGAGATATGTAGATGAGAGAAGTAGAAAATCGAAACGATATGAGAGATGCGAGAATTTTTTGGGTTAATCGACAAATTTTTTGGATTAAACGACGAAAACGAGATGAGAGATGTTAGGGTTTCGGGGTTAGAAGAGGAAGAGAAAGATAGAGAGACGAAAGAGAAAGTGAGATCGAAATTCAAGTCTGGGGGGCTAAAAAAATCCCAATCGATACTCGCTTTCTAAAAAAGCGAGTGTGAGATAAATCCCCTCGTTTTTTGAGAAAGCGAGTGTAGTCAAGTGAAAACCAAAGTCTCACACTCACTTTCTTAAAAAGCGAGGAGTTTTTCCCAAACTCGCTTTTTCAGAAAGCGAGAAGGACGTTTTGGAAAATTTTAATAAAAGTGGGACAGTTTGGAAATAACTTTCAAAAAGAGGGACAGTTTGGGAAAAAATTCCTCAAACTCCATCTTTGACTCCCTACAAAACCCTGATGTCTTTCACTTGGAACATAATGATTGCTAACCATGTCGAATTCGGGTTATCATCGTTTTTTATATTGTAAAATGCACGTGAGCAAAGCCCCACTGTATATCTATACCTTCCTCTTGTGGTGAAGGCTTGCATTAGGAACGTAGGGTTAGGGAGATTGGTTCATGGGCAAGTGTCGAAATGTGGGTTGGAGGTTTTGGTTGTGGTGAAGAACTTGTTGTTGAGTATGTACTGTAATTTGTATCTTTTGGGGATGCCCAGATTTTGTTTGAACGAATCGCTTGGGAATGTGGATGAATGGCGATGTGGAGATTGCACGGGAGAGGTTCGACAAAATGCCCAAGAGAAGTTTGGTTTTGTTGAGCGCTTTGATTGTTAGGTATGTGAGAAAATGTGCTTTTCTTGAAGCGTCTATGTAGAGGTTGTGTTAGAAAATGAAGCTAAGTTTAGGTTAACTCAAGTTTCGTACAGTTAGGAATGAAAGTCTTATGTACAAAAACTCTCAGTTACATGGTAAAGATATCCTTATAAGGTTAGTTCGTAAAATCTTCCATGCTAATTTTGACTGTCCAGTTGGTACCAAGAGTTTTGGAAGTGTAGCTAACTTAGCTATGCATCACATCCACATCCACTAATAACAACAAGAGATCAGAGGGAAGAGAAACAAGCAAGCAGTTGATATCCATTTGATTGAATGAGTTGTGGATTAGGTGGGTATCTTACACTGAATCATTCCCACCACTCATTCTCCTTCCACCCGTCACCTCACCTTCAACCCACACACACACACACACAAAAAAACTTCTGGTTTCTCAGCTATGCTCTCTTCCTCTCACCTTCCATGGCCAAACCATAGCTCATTTCTCGCTTATCTTTCCCCGCTTTATAGTCATGACTCATACATCTCCCTTCTTCTCCATCACCCGAAACCCGTACAAATTTTCAAATTTTCATAGACCCCAATCCACTAACTCATTTCCCCTCCAAAAACTCTCCCAACTGAAACTCCCCCCGAAACCCATTTCCCTACACAAACTCTCAATCCAGTCCCCATCTGCAACCTTTTCCTTGTTTGCACACTCCGAAAATGAATCCGCTTCCGAACATGACAAGAGCCAACAAGACCAAACAGGTAATGGTGGGCTTCCAGAAATGGCACAGGCCTTCCACATATCATCGAGGACAGCCTCTGCCATTTGCGTCTGCATTGCGTTCGCAACGCTGACGTTCCCACTGGCAATGAAATCTTTGGGCCAAGGGGCGAGTCTTAAGATCAAAGCTCTGTCTTACGCCACTCTGTTATCAGGGTTTTATATGGCATGGAATATTGGGGCGAATGATGTGGCAAATGCCATGGGGACTTCGGTGGGGTCTGGGGCGCTGACTTTGCCGCAGGCGGTGCTGACTGCGGCAGTGCTTGAGTTTACAGGGGCGTTGCTGATGGGTAGGCATGTGACTAGTACCATGCAGAAAGGAATACTGATGGCCAGTGTGTTTCAAGGGAAGGATTCTTTGTTGTTTGCGGGGTTGGTCGCTTCGCTTGTTGCAGCTGGGAGTTGGTTGCAGGTCTAATTTTTTTCTTGTCTCTTGCATGTTCAGTTTTTGCTACTAGTGTTTAACTTAACAATGCTATGTCACTAATTAACTAATCTTGTATACTAATTGATGTGGTTTAATCATGTGGGTTTTCTAATGTCATTAATTTTGCAGAGTAACCAATGCGGCATAATTTCAAATGCATTTTGATATCACCAAACTACGCATTAGTGATTTAGTGTATAAGGTTGATTGGTAGAGTTTGTGATTAAGCATCATTGTTTTGATATCTCCTTTTGAATAATGCATTGTGATTTATGATTCTTCTTTATTGGTAGAACTGAAAGTAACAATTCAAATCGACAGTTTATCCCACTATACCATTTAGGGTCTGATAAAGGATAGTGATAGAACTTTTATGTACAATGCAACTTTAAGATATTTTGTTTGTTGGGGGGGGGGGGGGGAGGGGTTGCGAGGTGGGTTTCAAGTGATAGATGCATCATTATTTAGGCCAAGTGAGGATTAATAGGAAAAATCTTGCATAGTTAATATAGAGCACCAACTAAGGCACAATTATGCAGAGTGTGTAGACAGATATTTTGGAGGAGTTTAATTATTTCCTGATTCTCGGTTTGGATCAAAGAGGATAATTGCGAGTGAAAGGGGAGATTTATTGAATTTCTCTTGGTCCTCTCTGAACTATGAAGATTGTGTGGTGCCTGTATCAGGATGAGTTGACGGATGCATTGAACAGCAAATTCTGTGAGGTGCTGCCAATGGATTGATTGTGTGACATATGAAACCAATGAAGGAAAGAGAAGTCAATCAGCTTATATTCCTGATTAATCGACTGCCATGTCCCAGGATGTAATTGGATTTTCAACGAGCAATTTAAATTGATTTTTAAATTTTTTTTTTTTTTAAGACCAATCAATTTGATCTGGTCATAGTTTTTTCAGTTAGGTCGGGTAATAATTCTGTAATATCTAGATTGGGGCTTAGAGACTATTAAAATGTGTAAGCTCTGACTATCCCCTTTCGGCCTTTCCATTCCTCCATGATAGTACTGTTTCTCCTTATCGCTATCTTATATAATAATATCTAATTCCAGCTATTTCTCAGCTTATGGGTGCCATAAATAAAAAAAACTTCCCCTATCTTGAGATCTTTTGTTGAATTAGTGGACATGATACTTGCAGCGAGTTATGTAGTATATGCAAATAAATAGCACTATATACATGATAATTCATAACAGAGGTTTTTTGTCTTAACATATGTAACCTGATGGTTTCAATATTGGTTTATTTTTATGGTACTACAGTACATAGAAATGGAGTATGCTCAGAATGGGATAGGCTCCATTAAATGAAAAATTTTAATTTCAGTTTGACAGTGCCAAATTTCTTTCAAATTTTTTGATCCATTTCTTTCATGTGCATATACTTGGCAGTTGGACAGAACAGCTAAGACAGATTCTAAGCTGAGTTACCATGACTGCAATTTTCTGTACTGTTGTAAGATTTCATTTAGATAAAAATATTAAGGAGGAAATCATATAAATCTGTGGGATCCTAAAAACATCTGAGAAAGCCAGTATCAGCTGCCCAGTATCTCATATCCGTGCCTCGTTTTCAGTGTGTAAAAAAAAATGATGGAATTTAGATAATCTGTCACAACATTTTGACACTAGAAAGAATGATTCTTTTATTAGCACCTAAATTTTAGGAGTATTGAGTTTGCTGGGGTCTTCGCTCCTGTATAATTTGTGCTGTGCTGTTTTCACCACTACTGCTTGGTTCATCCTCAACAATAAATGGATTTGTTAAAATTCAAAATAACAAGGAATGAACAAGTGCAATAGCCTTAGCTTAACTCTATAAGATTGATTTCCAAAAGACAAACAATAATAATGGGTTTTGACTACTAGCCTTTATCAACTCAATTTTAGCTGATTGGATTTAGTAAAGCTAAATACGCTAGAATTGCAGACATGAGGCTTCAGATCTTATTACAACTCATTTTGACTTGCAAAATTCTGACGATGGAACGATAAGTTTTTGCATATACTGCTTTTTAATTTATTTTAACAAGCATATCCTGCTACTGGGATGCAGATCATATTTCCAAATACCAAATGCCTAATTTGTATTGAGAGTGGACAGCATTAGATTTAAATTCCACTTGCTCTGATGTATCGAGATACAAACCAAAAATAGAAGATAATGCCATAAAGAGCTGAGCGAGAAAAAAATTCATACTTGGTACTGAAATGAACAATTTTTATTTTGGTTTAAACTAGGTGGCTTCATTTTATGGCTGGCCTGTTTCCACAACACACTGCATAGTAGGAGCCATGGTCGGTTTTGGGCTTGTCTATGGAGGAGTTGGTGCTGTCTTCTGGAGTTCCTTAGCAAGAGTCGCTTCCTCTTGGGTCATCTCCCCACTTATGGGTGCAGCTGCCTCATTCCTTGTTTACAAATGCATTCGCAGGGTATGACAAATTTTTCTCTCTTTATTAACTAGTTCACATAAATTCAACATAGCATCATCTATCTCTATTCATATCTAAAACAAGAGCATGTTCACTGCTTATTCACCGTCATGTCATCGCTTGTAGTGGACATTCTAATCTCCTTATATTTGAAGCATATCTTATTATATACAACTTTAGGATCTGTTAGGATACAAAGTTAATGTGCCAAAAGAATCTGTTAACATAAGTGAATTGTGCAATTCTTGTGCCAAATAATGTGTTTCTTTTATTAGTTTGTGTACAGTGCTCCAAACCCCGGTCAAGCGGCAGCCGCCTCAGCCCCAATTGCAGTCTTCCTAGGCATCACCGGCATCTCTTACACTGCATTCCCTCTCAGTGAAACCCTCCCTATCGCCCTCGCTCAGTCCCTAGCTATTGGGACTGCTGCTGCATTCATTGTCCGCAGAGTCATCCATAAACAACTTGGCCACCTCCTCACCTCCGAAGCTGAAAAAATTGCATCTCATCAACTGGACTCACCAAACCAACCCATCAACCATGGGTTCTTATCTGACATAGCAGGCCCCACCGGAGCTCAACTAGAAATAGTCTATGGTGTCTTCGGTTACATGCAAGTCCTATCAGCTTGCTTCATGTCATTTGCTCACGGAGGGAACGACGTTTCAAATGCCATTGGGCCATTAGCTGGAGCCTTATCAATTCTTCAAGGGGGAGCAGCTGGGGCGGCTGAGATTGTGATTCCTTTTGATGTGCTTGCTTGGGGTGGGTTCGGAATTGTGGCAGGGTTGATGATATGGGGATATAGGGTGATAGCAACGATAGGGAAGAAGATCACAGAGCTGACACCAACTAGAGGATTTGCTGCGGAGTTTGCGGCAGCTTCGGTTGTGTTGGTTGCATCAAAGCTGGGGTTGCCTATATCAGCAACTCATACGCTTGTTGGGGCTGTAATGGGGGTGGGGTTTGCAAGGGGGCTGAATAGAGTGAGGGCAGAGGTAGTGAGAGAGATTGTGGCTTCTTGGGTGGTGACTATTCCAGTTGGGGCCGTGCTCTCTGTTTTCTATACGTTCATTTTTACAAAACTACTTGCTTATGTTATTTAATTTGATTCGCGGGATGAGATTTTGGAGGGAAAATCAGGGCGATTGAAAGATTGTTGTGCAAAAGAGCAATTTCTTTTTAGCAGTCAGTGCAACAGATGGGAGATGGGCTGCTGTTGATATGGATAATTTCTGATGCAGTAGATTATAAACTTATCCAAATCAAGGATGTTCCAAATTTCGACCTGCGCTTTCATTCCATTCCTTCAGGTAATATTTTGCTGTACTCTGTCATATGAAACTTTTATCAATTGTATTCTGGTGCATCCATCTGACTTATTATATCAGATGCTGGCACTTTACTAAACTGTTCAAGGTATCTTATCATACATCTTCCAAAAGAATTGTTGTAAGCTCAAAAGTATGCATATAAAAGAGTTTTTATAGTTGTTCTTGGCGGCTTATTGCAATTGATTATAAAAATATTTATACGAAAGCAATCTAAAGCGTATTTTTTCGTCAAATCAAAATTTTACCTTTTCAAATAATGTTGTGTAGAAGTATTCATAACTAAATTGTATATCATGTTAATTTGCAGAGAAGTGTAACAATGAGCCAATTACTATAGATATGAACTGTACACATGGTAATATACCAAACAGAACTTGAATAAATTGACTTCTTCTTGGTTGTATAACTTCATGCTTACTATTTAGCTACGGTTCGTTAGGCCCCTAATGATTTAATCGTGACATGTCTTTGTTTGACGAGTATTCAGAGACTTTGCAAACAGAAATGGCTTAGAGCATCTATAGTCATTGGCTTTTTACCCAAATTTTGCGAAAATAGGAAAAATGGCGCTGTAGTCGTTGGTTATATACCCAAAATTTGAAGTATTTGGTGAACAGTGATCAGCTATATTTGACAGACGATATAGGAATATGGAAAAAAAATAGCCGACAAAAGATGACATTTCGCCTGTTCGATCGGACGAAAGATCATCTTTCGTCGCAAATATGTGATCGGATGAAAGATCATCTTTCGTCGCAAATATGTTTAAAAAATTCGACATACAAGAAATCATTTCTCGCCGTTCCAAATTTTTTTTAAAAAATTTCGACGGATGAGAAATGATTTCCTGTCAATTCTATTTTTTTAAAAAAAAAAACCGAGCACGGACGGAAAATGATTCCCTGTCTGTTCCAATTTTTTTATAAAAAAAAGGAGCACGGACGGAAAATGATCCCCATCCTAGTCCATTTATTTTGAGAAATGTTGGAAAAATCCTATAAACTATAGCCTATAAATATTTTTATGTGTATAAATTAGGTTTTAATTGAAATTAATTAAGAATTAAGACTTATTAAGATTTAATTAGGATTAATTTAACAGTAAATTAGGAATTAATTAGGAGTTATTTTATTTTATATTAATTCTCAGAAGGGAAATGATGCACCGTATGTTGGTTTTTTATTTTTAAAAAAATAAAAATTAAGGGACAGGAAATCATTCCTCGTCCGTTGATTTTTTTAAATTAAAACCCAAAATTTGGGTTTAAACGATTGCAGCTGAAACCCAAATTTCGTATTCTTATATGTCTAATACCCAAAATTTGAGTCGGAACGACTACAAATGCTCTTAAAAACTTCTCTTCCAAAAATATCTTAGCAAGCAAACAAACAAACAAACAAACATATATATATATATATATATATATATATATATATATATATATATATATATATATATATATATAGAGAGAGAGAGAGAGAGAGAGAGAGAGAGAGAGAGAGAGAGAGAGAGAGAAATGCTCAGTTGAAAATGGATCCGTTTTCAACGGGTTGGAAAACGCGAGTCTTAGCTGTTGGATCTTGCAAGATCATGATCAGCGGCTGAGATCGAAACCCACTAAGTCTCCCACTAACGCTTCCAAAAGCAGAGGGGTAATTTCGTAACTTCACGCCAAAAAAATGTTCTAGACTTAGCATTTTTTGGCGTGAAGTTTTTTTTGTGCAGAAACCTATACTTAGGCCGTTGTTTGGGAACAACGGCCTAGGTTGTTTGAAGTTTTTTTTTTGAAGAAAATTGTACTTAGGCCGTTGTTGGGAACAACGACTTAGGTTGTTTTTTTTAACAAAAATTTCAACCTAGGCCGTTGTTCCCAACAACGGGAACAACGGCCTAAGTATGTACAAGTGTTTTTTCAAACACTTGTACATACTCAGATCGCCATCTCCCTCACAACTCTCTCTCGCTACTAGAGCTCGAAAAACACATTTCCCCTAACCCTAGCTCTCTCTCTCTCTCTCGATATGAAAACCCTAGCTCTCTCTTGCTCATTGCTTCTCACTCAATCTCTCCATCTTCTCACACTCTTGCCCTCTTCCTTTGAAGATTCCGATTACAAAAAAACCCTAACCCATACGAAATCTCCCTAACCCTAGAACCCGAATACTAAAGAAATTAGCCAAACCCTACCCTCCTTCCTTTCTCTACAGCAGCGCGCAAGGGCCTCCTCTATCTCCTTTCCGAACACCCTTATTGTGAAAGGTATTATTTTTTTCCTATTTTAGTAGATCTAACTAGGTTAATTGATCGAATTAATTTTTTCAATGTTTGAGTGTACAATTTCTATATTATGCGTAGGTATTTATAGATTAGGTAATTCTAGTTTTACTGTCGATGTAGATGTAGTATTAGTTATTGTTGGTCGTTGTTCGTTGTTAGTAATAGCGCACAAAGAGATACAAAAAATTATGTAATTTTGCGAGTACGTTGGGCTCGCCACGCACAAGCCAACGCAACTTGTAGAAATGTGTTTGGATTCATAGTTTGAAGTGTACAGTCGTGTATCGCTTTCGAGTATTTTCAGTGAGTGAAAGCGATGCATCGGCATATATTGCAAACCGTGAGTCAAAACTCACCTCTACAAATTTTGTTGGCTCATGTGTTTTGCGTCCATCCTACTCCCAAAGTTTCGGAATTTTTTGATCTCGTTTGTACGGATTTGTACCGTATATCAAACAACAACTTCAATTAATGTTTGATTTCTATCGAGGGTACTTTTCAGTAGGAAACGACATCCAAAAAATAAATAAATTTGCGAGCACATTGGGCTTACCGCTCGCTACCAAACGGTACTTGTAGTTGCGAGTTCGGATCCCCGGTTTGGGGCATACGTCAATGTATCGCATTATTGGCATTTTTCATGAATGAATGCGATATACGGTCGTATCTTGCAAACTGTTGGTCGGAACTCGCTTGTACAAGTTGCGTTGCCTTGTGTGCGGGGAGCCCGACCCAATCACAAAGTTTAGTTTTTTTTTTTACCGTCGATTGTGCGGTTTTCTCATGAATTTTGTTATGTTTTGAGCGAGTTTTCAATAGAGAACCCACTTGAAAAATTCATAATTTTGCGAGTAAGTCGGTCTCGCCACTCACAAGTCATAGCAACTTGTAGTTGCGAGTAGTCACCCATGATTTGTTATATGCGTCAGTGTATCGCATTCCCCTCATTTCGAAGAGTGAAAGCGAGCGAGACACGGCCGTATCTTGCAAACCGTGGATCGAAACTCTCTTCTACAAGTTCCGTTACCTTGTGTGCGGCAAGCCGGACCCAATCGCGGAGTTTCGTATTTTTTTGACGTCATTTTTGATGTTTTGTTACTTTTTTGTTTCGTATGTATATATATCACAATCGTTTGTTAACAAGCTGTTTTATATATGATGTGTGTATTAATTTACCAATAATATATTTTTTCCCCAGATGAATAACGATACGCAGAGTTCTGCTGCCGGTGATAATTTTGTGCGGGTAGAAGCAATCGTTGATTCCATGCCGTTAGTCGAAGAACATCTAAAACCAAAGTTAGGTATGACGTTTCCCACTTTAGTTGAGGCCGAAAATTTTTATTCTTCATATGCTCATTGTGGGGGTTTTACAATGCGTAAGGGTGGGAATAAATTAAAGGGAAGAGTGAAAGTAGATAAGTCACATCTTTGTAATAAAGCCGGTCGTCGCCGAGTCAACATAGTGATAGTAGACGAGGAACAACCTGTAGAACGGGTTGCAAGGCTTGCGTTCGTGTAAAATTGAACGAAGTAAGTAATACGTGGGTGTTGTATTCATTTCATGAAGAACACAATCACGAATTCACCTCACCCGGTAGAAGGCATCTTTTGCCCCGAAACCATTCCGTGTCAAATACGGATAAAAGGATAATAGATCAATTCAACTAAGCTAATATCCAGACATGTCGACAAATGCTCTTTTTTGAAAGTGCTAGTGGTGGTCACGATCAAGTAGGATTCACCGAAAAAGATGTTAGAAATTTACTTAGAGATTCGCAAGAAGCATTGAAAGGACATGATTCTACAATGCTAATTGATTTTTTTGAATCTAAGAAACAAACAAATCCTTCATTTTTTTATGACATTCAAGTAGATCCTGAAGGGCGGTTGTCACATTGTATGTGGGTTGATGGTATTTCTAGGATGAATTATCACGAATTTGGCGATGTACTTTGCTTTGATGCCACGTACAGTACGAACCGGTATGGAATGTTATTTGTTCTCTTTGTTGGAGTGAATCAACATTGGCAATCGACTTTCTTAGGAGGTGGGTTCATTCCAAATAAGACGGCCTCTTCATTTAAATGGTTCTTTGAAAAGTGGTTAGGGGTTATGAATCGTGCTCCATCCGGTATCGTCATCGATCAAGACCGTGGGATCACCGCCGTAGTTAAGAAAGTTTTCCCCCAGACTCAGCATCGTTTTTGTATTTGGCACATATTGGATAAGTTACCGCATGAGGTGCGTATGTCAAACGATGTCGACAAGTTTAGGGAATCTTTGAAGAATGTCATCTACAATTCCGAATATGTACATGACTTTGTAGAAAAATGAAATTTATTGATTTCGCAATATGGATTAGAGAATAACAAATGGTTGAACGATCTATTTGATTTCCGTGAAAGTTGGGCATCCGTCTATGCTAAAGATTCTTTTTGGACTGGCATGTTGAGTAGCTAATGGGTTGAGTCAGTGCATTCTGCCTTGAAGCATCATACAGAAAAGAAATATTCCAAAGTTGATGAGCGGAGCCTTCGTCATCCACAACTGCGACCCGGTCACTACAATCGGTGGTAGTTTTCCAACCCACACGGGTGTATACGACACCCAAATCATGAACTCTTCTCGTAGTTGGTCGAGCTCGTCTCTGTAAGTATGTTAGTACACCTTTTGGGTTGTCTTTGTAACTCCGTCTACCTACCCAATATACCCCTGAGGATGCTAACACATGAGGATTTGGTGGTTTGGCCATCCAACCGTCTGCCGGTCTTGTAATTCGGGGACGACCCAAGTGCAGTCGCTCCCATAACCAAATCTGTAACAAGACCATCGGACCGATCATCTCGGTCCCATTTAACGCTACAGAACACAACGTCCTGTATAGCATTGCCAACGCGCAACTTTTCCAGCTGTACCGGCCAGCTAAGCCTAGGTCGGCGAGAAATCGTAGATACATGAGGTGCACCGTATCTCTAGATGAGTTAGGCAAGAGAACCCCTTCGAGCACCGTTAGAATGTACACTCTTGTGTAGGACTGTACATAGTAGTCGATCGATGCATCGGTCAACGTCCCTTCAAAATGTCCCTTCAACCAAGAAAGTCGGATTGATTGTCCGACAAAAATATCCCTATCTTCTGCGGCCTCCTCATCAAACTCTGTACCGAGAAGTTGATTACACAACTCTAACTTATCAAATTTCAAATTACCGGTCACGCCCATCCCATCTATTGGAAGACCGAAGATCATCGCTATATCCTGTAGCGTCACCGTCATCTCTCTGACTGGTAGATGGAAGGTGTGCGACTCTGGCCTCCATCGCTCCACGAGTGCTGAAAGAAGTGCTCGGTCGAGTTTCACCTGACCCATCATGCTGATTCCGTAGAAACCGGCCGGAACGAGGTACTCGACAATCCGTGGGTGTACCGGTATGGTCTCGTGGGTGCGGAAATTACACCTCCGCGTCATCCCACCCCACACTGCCGTGGATCTGTGGTGGTCTTGCAAGGTCAGTTCACCGTCATATATTGGTCCTGGACCACGACGCGATGCCATCGAAGAGGATGCACCAATCTACACGAACACAAAACACAATTATTATTAGTATACTAATAATACCACTATATACAAAATGCACAATACAAATTAATAGCTCTCTTACTTCTGTGGAATGTTCGCCCCGAGCACTAACATATGTCTTTCCGGTTCCCCTCATTCTAACAATTTCTCTGTAAGAAAGTTCGCATACATAAAACAAATTGTTCACAAAAAAAAACATATATATAGATACGAAACAAAATACATGAGACAACCGCAAAAACAACATTCAAAAATACCAAACTTTGTGAATGGATCTAAAATGCCGCACACGAGCTACCGCAACTTGTAGAAGCGAGTTTGGACTAACGGTCTTCAAGAAACGACAATGTATCACTTTCACTCTTGAAAAAAGAGCGAAATGTGATCCACGGACTTGTATATCTAACTGTGGGTGAGAACTCACAACCAATGGCGAAGCTATGTGGGGGCCCGGGCTCCCCCCAAAAATTTGAAAATCCCCTTAAAATTTTTGAAATTTTCTAAAAACCCCCCTTAAATCTATTAAATTTTATTATTTGGCCCCCCTAAAATTATGAAAAAATACCTATATATTTATATATAGTTATAGAATTTTTTCTTGGCCCCCTCGAAAATTTCATTCCGGCTTCGCCCCTGCTCACAACCACAAGTTGTTTGGCTTGTGAGTGGTATAAACGGCCTACCCGCAAAATTTCGTAATTTTTTAGCCATTTCTCTATTGTAAACTCGTTAAATACATAACAAAATTCATGAGAAAACCACAAAAACGACGGTAAAAAAAATTATACTTTACGATTGGGTCGGGCTCCCTGCACACAAGGCAACACAATTTGTACAAGCGAGTTCCGACCGACGGTTTGAAAGATACGGCCATGTCGCTTTCAATCTTGAAAAAGAGAGGAAAGTGATACATTGACGTATCTCACAAACCATGGGTCGGAACTCGCAACTACAAGTTGCGTTGGGTTGTGAGTGGTTAGCCCGACCTGCTCCCACAGTTTCGTATTTTTTGGAATTCGTTTGAGCAGAATTCTAGTGAGCTCGTACTAAAAAATTCCAAGGTATGTAGAAGTTCTTCCATATACGCGACAATGCAACACAAATGAGATGCAAAAATTTCAAAATTTGGCCGTTACGTCTGGTTTACCAAACACAAGTCAACGCAACTTGCAGATGTGAGTTCCGACTCTCGGTTTGTAATATATGACTGTGTATCGCTTTATATCTATTTTATTGAATACAAGTGATAAACGAACGTATCTTGCAAACCGTGAGACGGAAATCGCCACTACAAATTGCTTGCCTTCTACGTGGTGAGCCCGACCAAGTCGTCAAATTTTGAAATTTTTTGATCTCGTTTGTTTGCTTTTTCTATATTCTACAACTACAACTAACACTACATCTACAAAAGTGTCCACAAAGTATATACAACACACATAATACAAAAATTGTACACTCTCTAAATTGAAGACTACTACGCATAGTACAAAAAATCAAACTCAAAAACTGAAAAAAAATTCAATAAATTAACATACTTCATTATACTAAATTGTGAAAAAGTGACTACCTAGTCCAGAGAGAGAGAGAGAGAGAGAGTTGTCGAAGATGTGCGGAGCCGCTGCTGTAGACGAACAAGTTGTAGACTCTACGCTAACGTAGAATTTGTGCTAGGGTTCGGGTGAGTTGGGGAGATTTCGGATAGGGTTAGGGTTTGGGGTATTCGGGAGAGGGAGAGATAGATAGAGATAGATCGAGAAGAGGGGGAGATCGAGAAGAGTTTCAGATCGAGAGAGAAGATGTTGGAGTAGAGCTAGGGTTTGGGGATGGGGTTTCTAGAGCTCCAGATAGAGAGAGAAAGAGTTGACGAAGATTTGTAAGGGAGACGAAGAGTTGTGAGAGAGATGGCTCAGATCAGAGTATGTACATACTTAGGCCGTTGTTGGGAACACAGCCTAGGTTGTTTGAAGTTTTTTTTTTGAAGAAAATTGTACTTAGGCCGTTGTTGGGAGTGAACAACGACCTAAGTATAAGTTTTTCCAAAAAAAACTCCACGCCAAAAAAAATGCCGAGTCTGAAACGTTTTTTGGCATGAAGTTACGAAATTACCCCTCCGCTTTTGAAAGCGTTAGTGGGAGACTTAGTGGGTTTCGATCTCAGCCGCTGATCATGATCTTGCAAGATCCAACGGCTAAGACTCGCGTTTTCCAACCCGTTGAAAACGGATCTGTTTTCAACGGAGCATTTGCCATATATATATATATATATATATATATATATATAATCATTAACGGTGGGTAAGAATCCTCGCGTTCCATTAAAAAGAGTTTAACAAAACATATAACCAAAGATGGATGATGAAGTTCGTAAAACCCAACAGACTGGGTCATGGCATACTCCGCAAAAAAAAGAGAACTAGCCCCAAACAGGGGAGTTCCATGCCAAAAAATTGTTAGATCAAGATGAGTAATTAGGGTTAGGGTTTTTATCTCATAGCCGCTTAAGATATTATACCCTGCTTATCAGTGTTGGAATATCACAGAGCACTACCTCTAGACTAGCTTTCATATGAGATGAACTGGGTTTAGGGTACTGGGCTTTATGCCCACTCAACTCGGTCCAACAATTAAATAGATAACACGTACAAAACACATGTTGCCCCATAGAATATTATACACAGTAGTATTCTATTATATTGAGAATATACCTATATATCCAACAATCTCCTCCTATATTCTCAATTTATTAGGCAATGCCCCGTTAAATCATCGGCTCACAAAAATAATATAGTTCACAGACTAAATCAATTATAACCCGAATAGTTCAAATGAGACTAAACCAAAATAATCAAATAGTTCAAAGACCATATCAAAACAGAATAGTTCGCAATGACTAAACCAACTAGAGAAACCTGTCACAGTTTCAAAATCAACCAAAGCAAATAAACTTCAAGAACAAAATATGAGTTTTAAGTTCATGAACACAAGAGTCTTAAACTCAACAGAAGTTTTATCAAGCAAGTGACAAATTTATTCTTTCGATAAATAAACCAAAACTATATCCTTGCAAACTGCTTTATGTTTACTCCTCCATTTTGAGCAAATCATTATTCTGAAATCTATGTTGACAGATGTAACTCCTCCATCTTTGCAGCTTATTGAAAACAAGAATATCAAGAGACACATTTTTAAGAATTCTAGCAAATTTCATAAAGTATTTGGTTCTACTAAAGAACTTAGTACAATTCAACGATAGCTTAGCAAAATATAACGTAAGCATCAAAATCAAGTTTCTTTAATAAAATAAAGAACAAGAACTATTATAGTTTCTACACAAGAACTATACTATGTTTCATATTGGAATGATAGAACAGTCAAATCAATTATGGTTAATTCTGAATCATCAAAATTGGAATGAAACATGAATCCATAAAAGAGTTATATCATCAGAATTGGAATGATATAACAACCATTCTAAACATCGAAAACACATCGACAAGTTTTTATGCTTTCTTTTGGAATAATGAGATGATTCTAACAAATTATGAAAATATATAGCATCATCAAAATTGGAATGAAATTATATATTAACAGAATTTACATAGAACTTTTCAAATTATCTAAAACATGCCAACTGCCTAAAATTGATGCTTCAGTTTGAACTTCTCTATGGCTCCAATTGGATTCTAAATCTCAAAACAACTTGGATGTTAAAGCTTTAACTCAATAGCTTTTCATTCCATTTTCCCCACAGTTTTGATAATTAGATCACTTTCAAGTCTCTTAGCAAGAGCATTAGCCATACTTGTCACAATTGCACTTTATCTATGAGAAAGTTCAACTAGGCTTCTTTCAGCCTTAATATACTCCTCTTACTATTATAGAGTGAGTTATGAGCTGCAGTGCATTATAGCTTGATAGTCGCATAACAGAATTAGAGAATTTACATTAAACTTCTCAAATGGATGATTAGCAATAAGTCATTCAATCCACTCAGCCTCTTCCCTTGCAGAGGATAACACATAGAGGTCTGATTTCTTGGATGATGATGCAACGCTTGTTTGCCTATTAATCTCTATAATTTTTCTGCTCCTACTAGTGTGAACACATATCCACTAGTTGTCGACTTTCACTAAACTTTGAGTAGCACAAAGCAAACTCTTGAGTACCACTCAAGTATCTCATTAGCCTCTTAAGGGCACTCAAATGTGTATGAGATTATTAATGAGTCTGCAGATCATACCTACCTCAAAGACTATGTCTTTTTAGTGCAGATCTTTGTATACATGAGACTTTCAACATATCTCATAGTTGCACCATCATTAGGTGTCAACCTTTTTATCATAATCATAAGGTGTTTCAAAACACACTTTCAATCACTATATCCCCACTTTTGAAACACATTATTGATTTATCGAGTTTGACTAAGGGTAATCCCTTGCCAACCAAAACTCACCCTTATACATAATATGGTGCCCACAACACTTAGGTGTTTCTTGCTAAATTTATTTGGATAGCACAATTTAACTCCATTTATAATAGAGATGTCACTTCTAATTAACAAGTATGTCAATAAAACCAAGTAAATAATAACCATTACATTTGACATACTACAAAGTTAAAGGCACTGATCTGAATTACTTAATTCATATACTAGGCTCTTTGAGAAATTTGTCAAAATATTTATAAGTTAGCTATATTACATGTTTCAAAGCATACGATAATTTTACTAAATTGTAAATCTTGTTCACTAAACATATTAGTTCAAAATTTTCCAGTACAAAACTGTTTAAATATCCTTTATGAATAACAAAATTTCAATAGATGTAAGGGTAAGAAGAATACTTATTGTAGCAATATGACAAACATGTGAGTAGACATCAAATAAATATACCCTATTTTTCTCATTCAATCTGATAGCTACTAGAAGTTGATTAAAATTGCTACTGAACAGTCAAAATTAAGTTTCTTCTACAAAACCCCACTTACTTACTATAGTTTTAGCCCATTTCGGCAGATTAATAATTTAATGTATTATTGTATGACACAAAATCATCCCATTGTCTACTAAAGACTCTTCTTAGCTCATTTGTCATTTAAGTTTAAGTGTCAGTAGGACTGGTTCATAATTCAAACTGTGAATCATTGACCGTGACAGTAGTACTGATAATTTCATAGATTTGTCTTTGATGAACACATCGTCAAAGAACTCTACAAGTCTAGATTCTTCTAACACAAATTAGATAGATCTAAAATCTGTCCAAAAAACCATATTCTGCACTTTCTAAGTACACACAATTATTTGTTATAGATCATACTTTAGGCTTTCTGGGGTCATGTACTCTAACAAATGTATCACAACACATATTTTCACTTTAACAAAATTATTTGTGTTTTCATGCCATGATCTACAAGGTGTATTCAATTTAGAGTGTAGTAACACATTAGAGATATGATTAACAATACAACATCACTCATAGTTACACAAGACAAACAACGGTCAGTAATATAGAATTCAACATTTCACTAAGTGTTTGATTCTAACTTTTATCAATACCGTTTGACTATTGTAAGTAGAGAGCAGTAGAGATTATGTCATATGCAAACTTCTCTAAAATCATTGAAACATATTCACTACCTCTATCAAATCCGAATCCTTGATTTTTAGCATTTAACTAGATTTTAATTCATCAAAATAGCGAAAGCTACAACCTCCATATATGTGTGACAAATATTCAATAATCATCTACATAGGTGATTAAATACTTCTGACCAGTTATTGTCTCAACTAGTCACAAAGCTACTGAGATCACAAATATCAGAATGTATTGACTCAAGAAGTTGTGTGCTCCTAGAGACCATACTAAATGATTTTCTAGTGATCATAATCTGAGCACAACTTTCATATTTGTCATATTTAATGGAGTGTCATTTAGCAGAGTTATGAGTTTTAACAAGAATAAACAATTTAATATATAGTTCTCAAATCCTAGCCAATTTGCTATGTTCAGGAACAATACACAATTAGAACTATTATTATTAATTGTCTCATTTGTTAAACTCAACTTATACACGTGATTGACAATATATGCACATTATAAGAGTTAAAACAAAATTACTGTATCACATTTTACAAAATTATTTGTTTTCTCTAGTGATCCTAACAATGTCCACTTGTTCAAACAAATTGAGCTATATTTTTCTTTATTCGTTCTTCATCATCTTCGAAACGCTAAATGAGATAATGACCAATATTTTATAATTCAATTTTGCACACACAGTACAATGAACGAGAAAGAACAAAACGTAACTAATGGAGTCATATGCTGCATTACAAAATGCTCTTATCTAAGTTACGGACATTTGTTATAGATCTTATGCATCATTTATTTATTTTAATGATAGAAGCAAATATATAATCTCACACAAACTGCAGACAATGGATTTGTCAAAATATCTATACACATAGTATGATAAAACACTTAACAACCCTAAACATGCTAGTTTTCCAAAGTGAGAATAACTATGATCTAAAACTCTCAATCATGTGATCGAACGCACAAAACGTTAACACATTCATCACATAAAAATACTAATAAAGATTATAGTAGGACATATCGACACTTCAAGTTAGAAGTGTTTTCCAAATTCGATGGTGAAGCCTGCGTAGTGTAGACTTATTCTACCGTGATGCAAATCCATCGCCTCCAATACACACAATTTGTAAGTAACTTTGAAGTTCCTACATTCATCAAATTGTTAAAGATTAGCCAATTAAACAAATTATTAGCACTATCTAATTCACAACAATTTAATTGAAGATTCAATTTTATAGTCAAAGCCTATAATTTATCAAAATAAATATTTGATCCTTAGCATGTAGCCAAAGCAGTTATTCAAATTTGTATTTAATTAAACAATGCTTAATAGGATTTTGAACTTTAGCACTAAGCAACACAATTCAAACAAATAATTAAATAACAATTTAAATTTGGTATAGAACTAATCTTTAACTTAGATCTGATCCAGTCCAAACATATTTGGATATAGTCTAAACAACATTCTCACTGCCCACACTATTTCCAACAACTACATCCATATCTCTTATTGTGCTTTCACTTTCAACTGTTAAATTCAGAATTATCAAAATATTTCTAGTTTCGAATCTTTTATACACGATTAAGTTTTTTCATCTTATAGGAATAAACAGTAAATTCCAAAATCTATAGGGTTTTTTCTGAACAATTACTACTAGCGTAATTACAGTAAAATGAAGGGGTTTTCTGTAAAACTACATGATAACTAATAATACATAAAATTAAATTAAATACAGCATCACAAATCTTAAAGTTAGAATGGACCGTATCTTGATAAGATCAAGTGGTAGTTAAGGGTTGGATCTGAATAGAAAGTACACTGCATTGGATCCCGTACGAGACCCCAAACACCAAGTTGAGATCCAATCAAAATAAACAGTCAAAAGCCACAGTCAAACCCAAGAGCATCTTGGATCCTCTACTTTAGCCAGAACACCAAACACTGTTTTGAACCAATGGTAAGTTTGGATCTCACCTACCACATCACCACACACACAGTATCACTCCACACACAACAGATCTGAACCAAGATGGCAGTGGAGCGATCTGCTCTTATCCCTGAACACGAAACACCGAAGTCCTCCACTACAAAAATCAGACTTTGGATCTCGGCTACCACACCCATTCTCTGGAGAGAGAAGGAGGCTGGGGTCGGTGCATCGGCTGGGGTCGGGACAGCGACTGGAGGTGGCGGTGGAGCCAGCGACTCCGACTACAGCTGCGGCTGTGCCAGCGATGGTTGTGGGTTGCGGCGACGCCAGGTGGTTGCTGTGGGTTGCGACGACGCCATCTATGGCTGCAGCGCAGCAGACGTCAGGGGCGGCGACGGCAGCCAATGACGGCGCACAGCTGTGTATTCCGACGAACGGGAACATGGATTCGACGATCTCTCTAATCTCAAAATTAATTGTGTAATATCTTAAGATTGTTAGATCAAGATGAGTAATTAGGGTTAGGGTTTTTATCTCATAGCCGCTTAAGATATTATACCCTACTTATCAGTATTGGAATATCACAGAGCACTACCTCTAGACCAGCTTTTATATGAGATAAACTGGGTTTAGGATACTGGGCTTTATGCCCACTCAATCCGGTCCAACAATTAAATAGATAACACGTGCAAAACACATGTTGCTCCATAGAATATTATACACAATAATATTCTATTATATTGAGAATATACCTATATATCCAGCAAAAATAATAACAACCAGCAATCAAATAATACACAAAACATAATCTTACTTGTCGACCAACCTAGCCAACGTCATTCCCCCGTGCCAACCCAATTTGACATGAATAGGTCAAAAAATTGAGCTATTTCTCTCATCCCTTTGCTTGTACACCGTTCAGCATCGCCGCCACTCGCAACCACAACCGTTGTCGCCCCAAGCGATAACACAAATGTCATTGCCAAGCTCATTGACACGAAAGACACCACAAGCACTCACCAATATAACCTGAATAGGTCCAAATTGTGTCCTTGCACTCATCCCCTAGCTTGACTACCGTCTACTATCACCGCCATCCGCAATCACAACTGCTGCCGCCCCCAATGGTAACAAAAATGCCACCTCCAAGCCCATAGATATGAGAGAAACCACAATCTCCCTTCCAATATGACATGAATATGTCAATATTGAGTCATTTATCTCATTACCTAGTTTGTCCACTGCCTACTATTATTACCCACAATCGCAACCGCCACTTGCCATCGTCCTAACGATAACACAAACGCCACCTCCAAATCCAGTGGCACGAGAAACCCCAAGCACCCACCCAATCCGACCTGGATAGGTCAAAATGGATCCATTTCTCTCATCACCAAGTTTGTCCATTGTTCACTGTCGCCTCCAACCACAATCGCAACCGTAACTGCGTCGCCACAAATGGTAACACAAATGCCACATCCACAGACATAAAGAGAGACCCCAGACAGCCACCTAATATGACCGGAATAGGTCAGAATTAAGCCCAAACTTTGAACTAGCTTGACCATTGTTGCCTCACAACAAGTAGGAGTTGGTTTTCTTGATTAATGGATGATGTTTATTGTCATTTGGATATTAGGGGGAGCTATTTGTTGGGGTTTGTGGATCCAATACACTATAATGGGTTGAAGATTGACAAGAAGATGCATCGATGTGAGAGCAAACAAGTGCAAGAAGCAATCTAGAGTTGTAGCAGTAAGTGGCAACAACAACATACACAACCTGCACAAACAGTGCAGCAAAGTGCAGTCAACTGTTCATGAGCCAGCTCTCCTCCAGAGAGCATGACAGTCGATAGCATAGTCGACCGTTTCGCTCTCTATTGGTTCGAAGGACAATTGCAGTCAACCGTCCAAAGTACAGTCGATCGTGCGATGCTATTTGTTCTGTGGCTGATATATTGTTTTAGGGTTAAGAGAAATGTTTTAGGGTTAAGAGAAACATTGTTTTATCAAGATAGATGATTTTAGGGTTAAAAGAAACATTGTTCTATTAGGATAGAGAGATCTAGCAGCCGTTAGAGAGAGAGAGAGAGAGAGAGAGAGAGAGAGAGAGATAAACCCATTACCTTGGGTGAGATCTTGAGAGAGTGCCTCTGTGCAGGGAAATAGCTACTGTATTAGGTGAACCTCGAAAAAATCTCGTGTATTCTTATGTGTTGGCTTTTGATTACTTTTTACTCTCTTGCTTTTGATTCTATTGCTTTACATCTCGTTGGTGAGTTATTACTTAGTTAGAACTCAATGCTATTTTGGTGGGGGAAGGGAGGAGGAAGGAGCCCACGACATCCTCCCCTCCCTAATCAGTTGTTCGGTTTGAAAGGTAGAATGAGAGAAGGAGGGGATGAAGGAGGAGTTTCAGGCGGGAAGGGAGAGAGGAGGGACGGAAGATGAGGGGGTTTGGTCGGTGAAGGAGAAGAGAGAAAAGGAGGAGGTGGACGAGTAGGGAGGGAGGGAGGGAGGGAGGGAGGGAGGGAGGGAGGAGATGGGGGCAATGGTCGGGGAGATCTGAGATTCAAATATGGAAGTAAATAGAGAGAAACGGAGGGAGCGTGTTTGGTCAGGGAGGCAGAAAATAAAGGAGGGTGGAGGGACGGTCGGAGAAGGCGAGAGGAAGGGGGAGGGACGGGAATGGACGGGGGTTTGGATGAGGTGGAGAGGAATGGGAAGGAGAAGACTTCTTTCTACAAGATCTTAGTAAACAAACATTTACCAAAATAATATAAAATTATTTATATTGCTTTCACATTTTCTAGTCCACATAGACAAAACTGTCAATTTTACCAGTTTTAACAAAATGCTGTGGTCGTTATCATAAAAAAATGTCACCGTGAATCTTTTACATTTATAATTTTCTTGAATAAGAATGTGAACGAAAAGCATGTTTTCTTATTTCTTCTAATATAACATCAGTCCATCCTCTAATTGTATTCTGCTACTGACGCTAGCACACACCCCACATGCCGACGTAATATGATTAGTTTCCGTTCTTGTCTACAAATGGTTATTAGTTGCATTGCTTGTGCTACTTTGGATCTTAAAGTAAAGGTGATGAAGACATCTCATCTACCCTTCAACCCTTGTTTATTCTGCCTTTATTTGCAATTAGTATATCTGAATCTTAGTGGAACAAGTAATTATTAGCTCTACAAAAATAACAAAAATTAAATCACAATACCTTTCCTTTCTAAAGTAATCCAATTATGAGATGAAATACTTTCATTGTTATGCGCACCTTAATTACAGGACACAATTTTACCATAATCTTCTTCTACAATTTATTTCAAGATTGTAAAACTTTTTTTTTTCCGGTAATTGTTTTGATTCATTTAAAACCGATGAAGAGCCGCACCAGTACTAAAGTGGAGTCATTTGCAAAAATAAGATCTTTTTGGAAACTATTTATAAATATAGGACACCTCCCAAAGTATTTGCAATAACAAGATACTTGGAGAAAATTTTCTATAAAAAACCCTACATTTGAAGCTATTTACACAGCATCACAACTAAAAATTTACATAATTCACTACACTATTTAAAACCTGAATATTTCACAGAAATAAAGAAATTAAGATTAAAAAATATTTCAAAATTTAAAATAAGACACGTTGATAAAAGATTGATAAAAAGAAAGTATATATAACTGATTATCTGAGTAAAAACCGTTTAATCATCACTTAGTCAATGAGTAGATGTAACGACTCAACAAAATCTACAGAAAGAGTTGTCCTTCAGACAAGAATATTTATTAGTAATGAGTAACTGATTAACTGCCAAAGGAGATACAAAATGTATTAGCATACAAGATACTAGATTATAGGAACGAAGAAGCAAGTTTGTATTACCGACACCTACAAACATACAAAATATTAAATTCTAGGAATTATGTTAGTATGGAATTCAGAATTAATATGATAAATATCAAAGAATTAGAGGAAAATTATAATGGCCCAGAATTTGAGAGACATATAAGAAAAGACTTAAAAATTATTAATAACAACATAAAAGGAATAAGTAGATATCTAACAGAGGATACAAATGAAGAACTAGGCATAACAGAAGAATGAATGAAGGAGTTAGAAGCTATACAAAACTTAATATAAACATTTTAGAAATAGAAGATTTAATGGCAATCCCAATTCAGAGGTATTAGAGGAAAATCCAATTGATATGTATGAATACTTAAGGCATGTCTCGCTCCGTTTCCCAAAATACGAAAGTACAGACACATAACTAAGGCCTAACGAATGATATAAGTATAGCAACTCATATCATCCACAAGCTGTACAATACCAGTAAGCTCAACAACACAGATAATAATAATAATCACATGAACAATAATAGATACCATAACCAATACTTGAAATACAAGAACTTCAGGATCAAAATACCTGAGAAAATACCATGCAATAAATGGTTCACTACAACTAGCAGCGACATGAAAGTAGAGCAATAGCAGTAGTAATTCCATCACGACCGTCTAAAAAGTATGTTCGCCAAGTTCCTTCAGTATTCCATCGTCTGTACCTGTATAAACATTAACTGAAATGCTGTGGGTGTCCGTTAGAGCAAACTTCGGACAACAAGTAGCAACAAGCAATGAAATAATAAGGTACGATATAACAAGGAACAAGGAAACAAGGAACTTGAACGATACAAGTAACAACTGTAAAATTGTAAACGGAAAACATGAAAATAGGACTTCAAGGTATAATCAATATGTATATAGTAATCCCTGAGTACCTTGAAGAAAATGAAGAACTTCTAGCAGAACATGTTATAAAAATATGGATGGCTACCCAAGTAATCTAATATTGTATCATACAAAGTCGAAGAATTTGAGAAGTTAATCCCAGAAAGAAGAGCAATGAGATTTAGAAACATATATTGTGAACTATAAGACATCAAGTTAAGAGACATCAACATATGGATCTATGACAGTCTAGACCCAAAGATAATAATAATTATAACATAGCAAAAATAAACAGCCACAAGATAAGCGTGAGCTATTCAGTAGCTGGTACCAGATACTATTTACAGGAGCAATAACAATGACAGAACCGACAGCTGGACACTACTGTAACTTGATGAAGACAGAGCACTAGCATTAATGTGGAGCATATGAAGATGTCGTCCATGAGGAATCTATTTTTCTAAAGTAGTCTGCAATTACATAAGCAGTGACATATTCACCTCAATTATTGGTCTATGATGTAAGCAATGAGGTAATCATAATAATAATTGAAACTTATATAATGAATGACGTAAGGTTCTATAATGTAAAGTCATTCCTTCTCCTATAAAAGGGCAGGCTTAGTACGGAAGGAGGCAGAGAATTTGAGAGGAAAGAATTCCATATAATCTTGTAAGGAGAGGTTGGTCTGTAAGAAGTTTGAAGAGAATAAAAGATTATCTTTCTATCAGTTCTAGTATTTATCAGTGCTAATACAATATAAGTTATGATTAAGTAATCTCTTTCACTCAGGGAGAGTTTTATAAGGTTCTACCTGAAGGATCTTGCAAAAATACCTATTTACAACATTTTATAGTTAAGTCGTACACCTAATTGCAGGAAATAAGCTAGGTTGTGGTTGCCTGTACCGAAGTGCTACTAATTTTTCTAGATGTATCTTTTGGATGAAACTCTCTTGAATATCATAGTAGTCCTCAGATGGGAGGAACATAAAAGGAGCACTGAAATCGGGGTGCATACCAGAGGTATTTTATGCCACTAGTAGTAACTGGTACAGAGTAGCTCAAAGAAGTTTAACAATGTCGAAAGCATGATGGACCATTTTGTTTGATTATGTATCCTTATAAACCTTTCCCTGCTCTTGATTTCATACTTATTGTTTCAAGTTTTAAATTTATAGAATCACTACAAAGAATAACAATTATTATAATAGCTCCAATCATGAGTTAATTTTTGAATTAATGAGTAAATATCAGGGAAGTGATAGAATTAGGGCTGGCAATGGGTCGGGTTTGGGCTGGACCCATATAGGCCTGGGCTCGAGCCTAAAGTAGAAAACATAGGCCCGAAGCCGACTTGATTTTTCTTCGGGCTTTAAAAATTAGTCTCGAGCCCGGGCTTGAATTAGGCCCAAAAATAGGTTCGGACCTAGGCCTGAACTACTTATGCATGCTCTAATATATAACTTTTCTATAAAATAAAACTATATCAAGAATAATATACGATAAAAAAATAACAATAATATGAATACTGTAAACTTTTGAGTAATTAACATCTAATTTGTCCATTTTCATTTAATTTAATATATAAGGTATAATTTCTCTATCTATAAACTTTAACACTCATTTTAACTTACATACATGAATATTTTCTTTAAATAATTATACATTAATGTACATGATGTATACAAAAACATACACATGCACATATAAAAATTTGATTCGGACCCATCGGGCCCACGCACTTGGGCTTGAGCCCGGTTTGATTTTTTCTCGGGCCTAAAAAATTGACCGATAGGGAAGGAGATGCCAAACAGAGTCCCGAGCTCGGTTTGAAATGAGAATTATTAACCCAAGCCCTCTAATTATCAGGTCGGACCTAGGCGGACCCGGGATGGGTTCAGGCCAATTGCCACCCTTAGATAGAATGTGGGTTTTTGATGTTTATTATCCCAAATATTAATAAACATGTATAATTTTTATGAGTTTAAATTATTTTTTTTGCGTACAAAGAGTAATAATTATAACAATAAAACAAATTAATGCTGGAGAAACTAGTAATATAAATGTCCAAATAATTGATGACCGAACTTTGTATAAAAGATCTTTATTATTTAATGAAAATGGAGAAATTTAGCAGTTATATATGGAGTCATACAACAACATATAGACAATATCTTGAAGAAAATGAACATATAGATGAAGGAAATGAATATACGAAAGAACCCTCACATGATAGTGATAGTGAATTATCATAACAAAATTAGAAGCTACGAGAGATTTTGAAGTTATGCTTGATTACTTTAATATTTTTGAGATTGGTAATGCATGTTATTTTCATGTATATTATTTTACAGAAGAATATCATCTTTGAAGTCTTTGGTACTCTCTTATTTTTCTTTTACAAGTTATCACAACTACTATTTCACGCTTCACCCCAGTTGGTACCAGAGCCTTGTTTTAAGTAAGTAACCCTTACCTGATTTTCTGAAAATATTTAGTACAATTTAAGTAAATGAAATATTGATTCAATAGATTAAATAGAAAATATTACATTTTTTAAAAAAAAAATTGGAGAAAAGTCCCACATCCTATTTAGAAACTATATTTTAGTTACAAATAGTTTGGATATTGTCCTTTAAATAGTTTCAAAACCTATCCTATCAATATAACTAGTAATTTACATGCGATGCACGTTTTAATAATTTCTTTTAAAAAAAAAAACTTTGCGTAAGAAGGATTTGAACTGGAAATCTTCTTTGTATTAGTTATGTTGGTAGAATGACAAAATGACAAATGACAGTAAGAAATATTTTTTTTTTTTTTTTTTTTTTTGGGGTGTTTGTTTTTTTTTTCTTTTCTTTCTTGGTGGGTGGTGGTGGAGAGCAAGTTAGTTAATGAGCACTGCTTCAATAAAACTCGGTTGATATGGTTAGTTAATGAGCACTGCTTCAATAAAACTCGGTTGATATGAACATGACCAATCCCCAACCTTTTCCATGGTCCCACAGGTAGTGAGGTTGATTAGAAAGTAAGTCATGATACTGACATTGCAACTAATTCCACTTGAAAATAATACATTTTTTTTAAAAAAATTCAATATAACTAGTAATTTAAATGTGCGATGCACATTTTAATAATTTCAAAAAAAAAAAAAAAAAAATTTGACGTAGGGAGGATTTAAACTGAAAATCTCCTTTATATTAGTTATGTATGTGCGTTGCATATGTTGGTAGAATGACAAAATAACAAATGATACTAAGGCCTTCTTTCATTATAATATTAGAGATTAACTCACTCAAGTGAGCATGGTCATTTATTTGGTTTAACTCACTCAAGTGAGCATGGTTTTTTTAAATTTTTTTTATTGGTCTTCTTCTTCTAAATTTATTTGACAAAATGACAAATGATACTAAGGCATTCTTTCATTATAATATTAGAGATTAACTCACTCAAGTGAGCATGGTCATTTATTTGGTTTAACCCACTCAAGTGAGCATGGTCTTTTTCTTCCTTTTTTTTTTTTAATTTATTTGACAAAATGACAAATGATACTAAGATATTCTTCCATTATAATATTGGAGATTAACTCACTCAAGTGAGCATGGTCATTTTTTTTTAATTTATTTATTTTATTTTATTTTATTGTGTGTGTGTGGGGGGGGTGTGGGGTGGAGGGGGGGGGGGGGGGGGGGGGGGGGGGTTGGGTTTTTTTTTTTTTGGAGGGAAAATGTGGAATAAGGCCACCCTGTTTCATTAATAAGAGTTTAACGAAACAAACCCAGAGTACTGGGCCCAGATACAAACTACAGACATAAAATAAAACATACATGAAGCAACATGACTACAAACAAACAAGTCCCTCCAACAACCCTGGAGGGTGGGCCGACAAACCAGCTCGGTCCAGCAGAATTGTGAGTACATCAGTTTAGCTTCGTACAGTGCCTCCACGGCACTTGTACACCCGCCTGAAACAAGTCTGGCAGGATTTTATCACCCGCCGCTCCCTGCGTACACCTCGCTGGGGGGACCCCATCTTTGGGCCCAAACCCCGTAGATCGAAACTCGCAGCCTCCCACCAACTTCACCACTCATCCTACAAACACGCCAGCCGCTTCTACAGCCGCTACCAAAGAGATAGCCGCGAAGAGGATACCTTAACCTCTCACACGATAGCGCTTTTCTCCTGCGATTTCTCACAAAACAACAATCTCGCTCACCCCACCTAACACCATCCTCCAGGAGAGAGCTGTGTAAAGGATACCTTACCTCTCTCACGTTCAAGCTCTCTCCGGCGATTTCTCACCACACAGACTTATCTCACCTCAAACTCCCAATACGAGGGACGAGGCGGCGCTGTCACGAGGCAGTGGCCTAAGCTGGAGGAAGCTCAATAGCCAGATAGTAGGCACTGTAGAGACTGCACCGACGACATCGTAGGACACACCCGACCACCCCCCAACCCCAACCTCACACCCCCTCACCCCCAACATACCGACTTCACACATCACGGAGGGACCCCATCTTTGGGCCCAAGCTCCACAAACGTCAATCGCACAAAACTACAAGCCACCCAAACCACAGCAACAGATCGCGCGGGGGGGGGGGGGGCACCCGCAGCAATCGCGGGCCCCCCAAACTGCAACCACAGCAAGACAGTTGTGGTGGGGGTGTGGGTGGGGGTGGGGGGGCACCCACAGCAATCGTGGGCCCCCCAAACCGCAACCAGAGCCAAAAAGAATGGGGGGGGGGGGGGGGGGGGGGGGGGCGAGGGGGGGAGGAGCACCCAAACCGGTGGAGGGTGTGGTGGGGGGGGCTGCCTGGCCCCAAACCAAACCCGCAACTCGTTGGGACCGCCGTCTGGACGCGCCGCCCCGCCTCCGGCGAAGTCTTAGGTCCCCATGGTCGTTCGTGAGAGGTTCACGACAGGAAAAGAAGTGGAATGGTGGCCACGGTGGGGCATGGAGTAGAGGTAAGGGGGGACGACGGGGAGGGGGGGCGGCGGCGCTGAGGGCTAGCCGCCGCCGCCCCTAGAGGTTAGATCAAGGGTTTTGGTTGTTTTTGGGTTCGGGAGCTTTTCTATTTTAATTGGAGTGTTTGTAACCAAACAAGGTGGGGGGGGGGGGGGGGGGGGGGGGGAGGGAGGGAGGGAGGGAGGGAAGGGGTTTTTGGGGGTTGGGGGACATTTTGTTGCAAGTGAGTTAATGAGCACTGCTGCAGTAAAACTCGGTTGATATGGACATGACCAATCCCCAACCTTTTCAATGGCCCCACAGGTAGTGAGGTTCATTAGAAAGTAAGCCATGATACTGACATGGCAACTAATTCCACTTGCACTAGTCAATTAGAACTTAGAAGGCGGCTATTTGTCAATGGCTTTCAACGTATTACCCCTTATTAGAACTCATATTAATATATTAATCTGTGCGGGACTGATATACAAGAATGAGATGTAGTAAGGACTAATATGTAAAAAAACCAAATTATTTATTATTTTTTGGATGAAGACAGCCGTGACAAACACTTCCACATATATCAAAATCAATCCTAATCTTCTTGACACAATTACAGATAGAATCCTCTACTCTTTCTTCCACTCTCATTCATCATCCATGGGAAAGATGTGCTGCCACGAAACGGATGATGGCGGTGGTGGTGGTGGTGGGATAGATATTTCTGGGTTCTTGATCGCTGTTGTGATTGCTTTGGTTCTGTTGATGGTCTGTTACCAACCACGACGACGTGTTATCTGTAAAGTACACCACTGTTGATCATCTCATCAAACTCATGTCTTCAAAATCGCTAGGTAATTGCAAAATAAAAAATCACTGAAACTTCTCTTGTATTAATCCTTCAATAATATTGTACCAGATCACTATTATTATTATTATTATTATTATTATGTTGCATTCATGGAATTCCTTTCCTTTGTTTAATTTACTCTTGTAAGAAACTTGTTCATTTGTTGGATTGTTGACAGAATTCCTATGTTTAGTTTGTTGGAAACTGAGAGAGAATTATAACAGTGATCGTTACCGTGTTAATTTGTTCCTTCTTGAATCTATTTGATTGCGTATGATTAACTGGCACTGAATTGAACTGATTAACTGCAATTAATGCATATTGTGTTTGTTCCTCTCTACAATACTCTTGCAAATATTCTGTGGTCGATGTTTTGTTTTGTTTTGTTAGATTTGGGACTCATGTCATTTATGACACTGCCGGTTTGTTTGAGCACTTGGAATGTGCAAAAAGGTTATAGGTTTGGGTCAAGCTATAATCATAGTGCTCTTACTAAGAGTTTCTGCAGACATATATCTCTTCTAGCTCTCACATATGTATATGTGTCTTGGACTTGGATATGGATATGTTGTTGTGAACATGTTCGTCAATTCTAATTGGTGAGGAAACATTCTTTAGCGAGTGGCATTTGATGCTTGGAATTAAGGAGAAAGTTCACAGATCCGAAAAAAGGTTTTTTTTATAAAAAGAATATGTTTTTTTAGAAACTATTTGTAAAAAAAGAATACTTGCCAAACTTATTGTGTTCGGGGACTCACCGACTACACTCGTCATTCCCAATGACAAGCTTAGTTATTTCGTGCTCGCCGTTGGGACACGGCGAGTGTAGTTTTATTTTTAGAAATTAGTCGTTCCCAACGACGAGTTTAGTTCAAAATTTTCAAACAAGACTCGTCGTTCCAATGTGTAATCGCTCCCAACTGCATACTTATCGTATCACCATCGGCCCCACCGCTTGTACAGTGTTTAAGGAACCATGACACAGATTCCTGTTTAGGACTACCAAAGTTGCACTGCCCCAACTATACCATCTAGCTTTTCTAATATCGGCGATCAACCGCAAGTACATCACCGGTGTTGGCTGTTTCTTTTCAAAACCAAGATTCCCTTCCTTCCTTTTAGTCCCACATCGGTGGGAATGTTTGCCATGTGAGTGGCTGTAATACAATCCATCATTTACTCCATTGTAGACTTGTGTTGTGTGGAGAGAACCCGTGGGCCACACGTGCGCGCCGCCGCCGCCGCCCGGCCCGGTTCGGTTCGGCGCGCGTAGTGGGCACGGGTGTGCGCGCCCGCATCTGCGGACACGAATGCCGATCCGAAATTGCTCTTCGGGTTGAGGCCCAAAACTTCTTTTGCTATTTATTTTTTCCTTTTGACTATTTCCTCCTAAAATGTTGGATTAATTATTCAAATCCGAAAATCCTCCCACTTTCTCTCCACACTTCACAGATTTTTTACCTATATATTTCCATCTTCTCATCCCTTTACCACTACTGGAAAAAATCTTTACTCCACAAAAGAAAACTATTCCTCTGGTTCGCTTCTTCTCTTGCTGCTTCCGCTCTCTGCTTTTTACTTCCGTTCTGGGCAAGGACAAGTTCAGGTCAATCTCTCGACGTTGTGTGCGACAGCGAGACGCCGGAATTGCTCTTCGGGTTGAGGCCCAAAACTTCTTTTGCTATTTATTTTTTCCTTTTGACTATTTCCATCTTCTCATCCCTTTACCACTACTGGAAAAAATCTTTACTCCACAAAAGAAAACTATTCCTCTGGTTCGCTTCTTCTCTTGCTGCTTCCGCTCTCTGCTTTTTACTTCCGTTCTGGGCAAGGACAAGTTCAGGTCAATCTCTCGACGTTGTGTGCGACAGCGAGACGCCGGAATTGCTCTTCGGGTTGAGGCCCAAAACTTCTTTTGCTATTTATTTTTTCCTTTTGACTATTTCCTCCTAAAACGTTGGATTAGTTATTCAGATCCGAAAATCCTCCCACTTTCTCTCCACACTTCACAGATTTTTTACCTATATATTTCCATCTTCTCATCCCTTTACCACTACTGGAAAAAATCTTTACTCCACAAAAGAAAACTATTCCTCTGGTTCGCTTCTTCTCTTGCTGCTTCCGCTCTCTGCTTTTTACTTCCGTTCTGGGCAAGGATAAGTTCAGGTCGATCTCTCGACGTTGTGTGCGACAGCGAGACGCTGGTGATACCGGGGGTTTTACCACTAGGAGCATCTGCGAAAAGTCTGCACATAAGACCGCGGATCAACTCTTAGGGCAGTGCGTTCCGCGCAACTTCCCCATAGGCCGGTAACTCTGTTTTAATTTATTTTGTTTTTTGTTTCCAGTTGCGAAAGAAATGAAAGATTTGAGACAATTATTACAACAATCTAAGAGTTGATCTGCGGTCTTATAGACGGTAAGAAAATTTGGATTCCAGAAATTTCTTCCTTGAGCATCTTCCATGCCCCTTAATTCTATATTGATAATTGTGATGTTACTGAATTATCGATAATCAAATTCAAAGACATTTAGCCGATGATGAGGTACCAACACTAGACTTTTACAAACTAGTTTACTTGATCTTCAGTATTAACATTAATTTAGCTAATCCCTATTATTAACCTGATAAGTTATAAATCTGTTATTCTAGTACTTGTTAATGTGTAATTGTATAATTTAGTTATTGAGTCTAATTTTAAGTATATGGTTTATATGCAATTTCCCAGATGCTAATATTTCTGTAATATATAGTGTTATTTGAATTAGGTGATTGTATCAACATATACGAATGTGATTATTTAGATGCATCTTCTATATATATATTTCATCCAACATACACCCTTTCATGGAATGTCCCCAATAGGGGTCTCCAACTTCCACCCATCTGACATGAAAACTTATAAATAGCTAAGATTCGGCCATACAACATTTAAAACCTTGACCTCAAACAACATAATATAATTGCCTTCTTATCCTTGAATGTTTTTCATAAAATGCTTTGAAATGGGCATTTTGTTCTCTTGCTGAAGACTAAATCATCATGATCAACTGATGGCAAGCTATATACCATTGTATTAGATCTACAAACACATGATATTACAACCACAATTTTTTATGCTTGTATTTGCTAAATAATCATGCACCCTGAATATGCATTACTAATTTTAACTGTCATCTATGTATATCAAGGAGATTATCAGAGAGTCATGTCTGCCCCTCGTTTTATGGAAAAATTATAAGCACCGATCTCCTGGGAAAAAGAAATTTCTATTTTAAAATTGGTAGACATGAGTCTACCAATCTCAACTATATACACATATTATTTTCCACAAATGCTTAGTTTTGAAGTACATGCACATATACATGTGCTTAAATGAATGGGCTCGATCGGTTATATTTTTTCCTACTGTATATTTTGGTTATATATGATCAATATGTCATTTATAGCCAAATCTAATTACATATCATAGCATTTCCTTTGGTAATTTTCAAAAACACAAGTAACAAAATAAACAACTGATACAATTCATAGTGGCTGGTACTATCTGACCAATTATTGGCATGTACTCTGAATTTAAAATTTTCTAGGCACGGGAAAAATTAACAGTTCTTTCATAACGAGACCATCTTTCACTCTCTTTTTCTCCCTCTCTCTAGAGATGGCCTATATATGATTACTTATCTAGTCATGATAGTGTCAATATAGTTAAAGTCAGTATTAATAGAGATTTGATACAATACTGAATATTCACACTCATATATATGATATTTTATATTTCAAAATTCAAAGTGAGTCAAACTTGGACTCAAACAAGTCATTTGAGCTGCCAACAACATTGGGCAATGAGGAACACCACAAGTGTGAAGTAGGAACAATCATAACAAAGTCATAACTCAAAAGAGGATTGAAGATTAACATTATTTCTAGGTCAGTCAACACTATGTTTCTTCTTAAGCAGTCCTATAGAGATTACACAAACTCATTAGAGAAGTCTATCTTTGATTATTTCATATTCATAAATTGAATCCAGTACTTACATAGCGAGGGGAGCATACAAATAGACAGTAAATTAGTGATCCGTAGATATCTCCAAAATATGTTCCCAAATATTTGAGAGATATGTAGATAGAAATGACTCATACTATCCTAATGTATTCTTTAGATGATTCCAAATTTTCTCTTCTTGGTAGTGGAACATGTGGACCAAATCATCTTAAGGAGACCCTTGTCTGAAAAGGTTTGGAACATTGGATTGTAGTTTGAAGAAACCCGTACCAGGACAATCTAATTTGGATCTAGAAGGGTGCTAGCAATCAGCCTAACCTTGAACCTTTTTAATAGTTTGGATGGTTCCATACTGGCAACACCTGATTTCTCTTTACATCTTTCTAGACTTTCTTCATGGTGATTCTTTCTTCAGTGTACCAACACATAAATGTAGATAAAGATCACAGGTATGATGAAACAACACATGTAGCAAAGACATACTCAATAATAGACAACAAAATTTAGGTTAGAGATTATAATATATCTTTCCACTAATATAAGTTCAGACTTATCTTTTTGAAGGAACGAACAGTACATGTGACAAAATATTTCCCTTAAGTGCATTGGTGAAGATTCTATGAGAATACTCTACCAGGTAGAAGTATTTCATTTCCTGCTTGCATTTGCAAGTTTGCAAGGGAACGGTATATGTTGAAAATGACAAGGTCAAATTAGAAGAGAGGTCCTTCGAACACCCTCATCAAGATATTGAGTATTAAATGTGTTTAGCACATAGTACATATTCATCTTGCATCGTGAGTATAATCACATATAGGCTAAGGATTGCCTCAATTAGAACTCTTCTAGTTTTAGCATCCATTTATGACTTGATAATTCATTAAATGGATATAAAGACAGTTTTTTTTTTTTTGAATGGAGACCTAGAGGAAGAAATGTACATGGAGCAACCTGAAGGTTTTATTGCTAAAGGTCAAGAAAAGAAAGTTTGCAGATTAGTAAAATCTCTTTATGGCCTAAAGCAAGCTCCCAAGCAATGGCACAGCAAATTTGACAAAGTGATTTTAGAATATGGTTTCTTACCAAATGAGTATGACAAATGTATATACTCTAAAATATTGATGGAAGTTGTGTCATTATATGCTTATATGTAGATGACATCCTCATTTTAAGATCAACACTTGAGTTGATAAATAATACTAAAGATTATCTATCTAGCATGTTTGATATGAAAGACCTAGGTGAAGCCAACCTGATTCTAGGAATGCAAGTATCCAAATACAGGGAGGGTCATACTCTCTCCTTAGTACATTCTATTGAGAAAATGCTAAGAAAATTTAAGTACTTTGATAAGACACCTGCTCGTACTCTTTTGACAGTAGTATCATTCTCAAGAAGAATGAAGGTGTAACACCCCAAATTTTTTTTTTTTTTTTTTCAAAACTAAGTCTCCAAATTCAATTATTTCAATTTCTATATCACTTTAATTATAAACTAAGAAGTTATATTTTAGGGAAAATTTTGGCAGAGTCTTCCCTGTAAATTTTGCCCCGAAACACAAAAAGCTTACGAAATTCTGCTCAAAATTCCGTAACTCACAAACCACATAATATTTTCATGGGCTCCCCAGGCCAAAATGAGCAGAAACATACAGGCAATATAATATAATGCTCTAGGGGCCAAACTCATAACGGATTATCAAATATCAATTAAAAACTATGAATTTCTTTGAAAAACGAGGTAAAATCTTAGAAAAATCATTGTAAAACGTACCACAGAGCCTGGTACTCCACGACGAAATGGGTACGGGTCACCAACATACCACACCATCTCACACTATACTCATCATCGTCATATACAGGCTTATACACTCATAATACAATTTAAATCATAAATTTCACTATTCCTATAACTAAATAATACAAATTTTTAAAATAAAAAGTTATACTACCACTCCACGCCTCACCTCTGCACTGATGAGAACCTGCAACAGTGGGGGATCTAGGGTAGTCCTCAGACTCCCCTAACCCCCCAAAACACTAAGGGGTTAGCCATTTCTGGTGTGAGTATAATTACTAATCTAACGACAAATTAAAATAGTATAAAGAAAATATTTAAACTTACAAATACCAAATCAAAATAATGCCACCTGAATCCTGAACACAACAACATCGTCAATACAGTGATAAATCACATACTTTGCCAATCCTGCATTCAATTATTTAATTATCCATACTTCCCACATTTCATAATACACTTCACATCAACCTCGTATAGATATATAAATATACTTATCTTACATTCGCATAATACGAATATTCATCTTTCCACACTTATCATCATATCAGCATTTCACTATTTATATTAACATAACTACATGGTGTTATTACATCATTTCTCCAACTCTATTTAGCCATGCGTTTCATTTACTTATATTATGTCATCAACACACACATTCATCCTGGAAGTTGTGCCGAGGCAGGTAGTTCCCACCATTTCCACGGAAATAGCAGGTGAGTAGTTCCCCGACACACTTCCAAGGTACACAAACTCATATCACAACATACTTTCTTTAATAACCATTGTCATACTCAATCTCATAAAACAGGTATTTATTTTATTATGTTATAAAAGTATCCCATCATAAATATATGCATCTATTCTCATACTACCACCTTCCTTCATATCTTATGACATAATTACCACATCTCATTGCCCATGCGATTTACTCACATTTCATCACATCATTAACACCTCATTAATTAGAATACTTATACTCATTGCATCAAAACCATGTTTATAGCTCATTCATATCTTATTATATCACTTTAGTAATTACTTTTTCTTATAACAATAAATTTTATCATCATTTTCACTTAATCCCCAAACACACTCTGGAGCCAGCACACATCACATCCCATAGCCGATAGCTTGGGTAATAATCACTGTACCTCAAACACACAGTTTGGGTAATATCACATCACATCTCAAGCCGATAGCTTGATTATTAATTTCACTTCAATCACTTATCATCTTCACTTCACTTTATTTCTCATTTCTATTAATCATTACCACTATTATATCCACTCACCCTGCGAATTATGCCAAGGCAGGTAGTTCCCACAATTTCCACACAAATTGCGGGCGGGTAGTTCCTTGACACAATTTCAAGGTACAACTCATCTCAATCTGTATTTACTTTAATGATCACACACACATAATACAATTACTTCGTATTATTCATGATAACCCATCTCTTTTATTATTTTCATCTTAAATTAATCACAAGCTGCATTTATCACTTCTTTTCATATATTAACTCATAACACGTTCACTTTCACATTTACTTCATTCACAACAACTTTCTTTCCCACACACAGTTCACATTTCACTATCCACTTTCTTTTCCACACGCGATTCACATTTTACTATCCACTTTCTTTTCCACGCACAATTCACAATTTACTATCCACGTTCTTTTTCCACGCAATTCACATTTTACAATCCACTTTCTTTTCCACACACAATTCACATTTTTATTCACGCAAAGTTATTTTATTATTTTGTTGACCAGTGAGCCACAGTATCCCAACATACTGAAAGCCGACAGCCCAGTAAACACGCGGTCCGATGCTCACACAGAGTCTTACTCGTCCGAGGCTACGTCTTCCTCCTAGCCGAACTAGCGAGGGAAAAACCACGCCCCAGGTAAACTGGGTACTTCCTCGCGACGTCTGTCATCGAGGGAAAATCCACGCCCCAGGTAAACTGGGTACTTCCTCGCGACGTCTGTCATCGAGGGAAAATCCACGCCCCAGGTAAACTGGGTACTTCCTCCCAGTCGATAGCCAGGAGGGAAAAACCACGCCCCAGATAAACTGGGTACTTCCTCGCGACAGCTGTCATCGAGGGAAACCGGGCCTCAAGCCGATAGCTTGGGCGATAAAATCCACGCACCCCAAACATAGTTTGGGTCCACTATTCCCAAGCCGGTCCTTGGGCGTTAGGAGGTCTAGCCCAAACCCCCAGGATTGCTGTAGGTACTGGTCAACAAAATCATTTATTATTAACATTAATCATTTCATCTTTTCAGCTTACTTTATCAACACGCATTTCACTTATGAATTCAATAATTGCCACACCTTGACTTTACTCACAAAAATAATAACACATTTTATTAACACTTACCATCTCACCTTTTATCTTGCCATTTAATGCATATCCAGTGTCCACAATATTAAGCATCACATCATTATACCACATTATGCATACATTCTGTTATTCAACATATAAAACTATCATATCATATCCATGCATATTATTAATGCGCCAAGATTATAATAATAATAAAAGAACTACAATATATTATTCCATATCGTAAAAGTATCAAAATGTATACTTCATCACATTATAACATCAATTATTATCCATTAATTCACTTCGAACATAATTTTAATGTAAACATATACCCACTTACTAATTTCATCAATTATCACATCCCGAGTCAATATCATTATATATATATACACACAAACATACACCACACATGCGGGTTTCCAAGAAAAGAGGCCAAAATCATCTATTTCCTCTAATTAAATCTCATAATATCTAATTATAACATACTAGCTCATACATCATGTTTCATATAAGTAAAATCACCTATAAGGGCTTATATGCCCCAAAACATGCACAAAACAGGCACTATAATTACACAGATCTTCAAAACATGATCACAATCACTAATTTCGTCTAATTACATCTTATAACATCCATCCATGGCATGCTAGCCCATACACCAGGCTCCGCATATACCCGATTGCCTATATCGGCCTATATACCCCAAAAACATGCACAAAACATGCACGAGGTAAAAATATGCATAAATAATTTAATATATTCAGTTTTTATACATCAACACATCACATTAACCCATAATATAGGTTTTATATACTTAAAATAATTAATTTCACTAAATTTCTCAAAAACCCATTTTCGGGCCCCTAAAAATCCGTATTTTCCTTGAAAATCAATTTTTGCTATAACTCTTACAAGACATATCAAAAAGCCACGAAATTAGGCCACAATATAAAATATTTATAAATACAATATACTCACCTGACGGATCGAGCAAACGATGTCCCACGTCCGTCCTGTAGCCATTCGAAGTTTGACTTTTTCCTCCTAATTGAAAAATTATAGAACCGATTAGTTGAAAACTCAAAACTCAACCTACGGATCTCCAAATTTGAATCCATCTTCACCCACGCGTCACAAATGACATATGTAGGTGAGCTACATCGACGGATTTCAAATTCGAACCCCGCTACAAGAACTCACATAATGATCGGAGGCTTTCTGATAGGAAAATTTCCTAATTCCTAATTTCTTCAATCTCTTTGTCCTAATAACTCAAACTAGGGTTAACAACAATAATGAAACTCATCTATACCTCCGAATTCATCCAATTCTGACCTCTATATCGCGCGGGCATTTCACCAAACACCCGGCGTGCACTTTTTACCTATAATCCATTTCACTCAATTTAATTGAGCTGAAAGCCTATAAAAATCATCCTAAATTTATATTAATCCTTTTATAATACTCTACACCCTCATATGCATTTTCTATAATTATTTGGATCGAGTTTTCTACCCGATTTCATAAACTCCATAATTCGAGTTTATGCCAAAATCACTACTTCCCATTTTATTCTAATGGCTCACTAAAATTTTTACCACCATCTAAAGGATATTTCTAATATATATATATCTCTATTGTATAAATTCAAAATCCTAATTTACTAACAAATTGCAACTTCTCTAACAACCCACTAATTTCCCAAATCTTCTACTTCCAACACCTCTAAATCTCTCTACCATCATAATCCTACTAAATAAAACTAACCACACTAAATTTTATACGAATAAATAAAATAGGGTATACCTTTTTGGAATCCTTTCGAAAATCCGATGCTACCACGTTGTAGAGAACCCTTCAATTAGTATACCCCTCAGTTTAATTTAAAAACCATGGAGAAGTGGAGGAGATTTGGGTGGGAGAATGTCCAACCGAATGGGTTCGGCTGTGATCGGGAATAAGAAAGAAACGGGGAGGATGAGGGAAAGGAAGGGGGGAGGGGTTATTAGAAAATAATTTCCAAACTGATCCACTGTGGAAAATATTTACCAAACTGGTCCACTTTCGAAAATATTTACCAAAGTTAGGCCATAACTGGTCTACTTTTGAAAATATTTGGGTTGAGGACAAATTACACTAAGGTGTTCTCCCATTATAGTAGTAGAGATAAAATAATAATAATAATAATATTTTTATAAATGGATATTTACAAATAGACCCCTAGACCTCCAAAATATTTCAAATAAACCCTCAACTCTATTTTTAACAATACCAAATATATTAAAACATCCCATAATAATCCTCCAAAATCATAAAACAAAATAAACAATAGTTTTCCATATAAAACTCGACTCATGCTTCAATATACCATTTACACCAGTCCAATAAATACTCACACCAATATCCATATTTAAAAATAAAATATATCAAAATAATTATTCACCACTCCAATATATAAAACAAGCGTTTCCGATATTTTTAAAAATTCGAGGTGTTACAGAAGGTTCACCTGTAGAACAACATAGATACTCTCAAATGATAGGTTCTCTTATGTATATAACAAATAGAACTAGACCTGATATTGCATTTGCTGTTGGAAGACTTAGTAGATATACTAGTAACCCAAACCGGTCACATTGGTCAGCATTAGAAAGAGTATTTAGATATCTTAAAGGGTACTATAGATTATAAACTTCATTATTCTAGACACCCTGATATCATAGAAGGTTACTCAGATGCAAACTGGGTTACACAGTTGATGTGAAATCCACAACTGGATATGTTTTTACCCTAGGAGGAGCTGCAATCTCCTGGGGTTCATGTAAACAAACCATCATAGCTAAAAGTACTACGGATTCTGAAATGATAGCTTTGGACACTACTTGTACAGAAGCTGAATGGCTAAGAAATTTGATTATGCATATACCTGTTACTAATATTCCTGTTCCTGCTATTTCTATAAACTGTGATAATAAATCTGTTATAGAACTACTAAAGCATGATTCTGTGAATGCTAAGATGAACAGGCACTTGCAGCTGCGCTTCAAGTCAATCAAGAGCCTACTAGGAAAATGTGGTTCTTGACTATATAAAGTCAGAAAAGAACCTTGCAGACCACTTGACAAAGGGTCTGTCTAGGACGTTGATCCTAGAATCATCGAGGGGAATGGGGTTAAGCCCATAAGTAAGTCACCAGCAGTGGCAACCCAACCGAGTCTGACTGGAGATCCCAAGATGCCGGTTCAATCGGTAGAAACAAGCTGGACTTCGGTGACTATTATGGAACACTGACTCAGAGATTAAATTCTCATAAATTAATGTCCAGGTGGCTGTATGAGGTTGTACAATGATATCTCATCCCTATGGTGACAGTGTTCCTATGTGATCTGGTTAGGATGAGTTCTAAACTCTTAATAGGTCCAAATATTATTATGTAGGGTTGACTCCGATCACCAACCCTGTGAGGACTTACCTATATGAGAGGTCGTGAAGGCCGCGACTATGGGACAGGGCGATCCCAGAAAACTCTCATGAATATGGAAAAAGTGCGCATGGCCATTCAAAAGCGCCACCCGATAGACCCAAGAATCTCTAGCGTACTATGTGTGCTATTTTCTAAATCTGATTCAAGAAGTCTGATTCAAGGCATAGTCCATCAAGCACTTCTTCAGACAAAAACAATAGTCACTACGTGAGATTTAAGGCTGTAGTCCATCTCATTTATGCATAGTATACTCTTGCCCAGAACTTTTACATCATTATTCTTTTGTTATCACTGTTTTTGGATCTTGGGTTTTTTTTGGGGGGGGGGGGGATTGTTGGCTGTTTCTTTTCAAAACCAAGATTCCCTTCCTTCCTTTTAGTCCCACATCGGTGGGAATGTTTGCCATGTGAGCGGCTATAATACAATCCATCCTTTACTCCATTGTAGACTTATGTGGTGTGGAGAGATTCGAGAGAACCCGTGGGCCACACGCGCACGCCGTCGCCGCCGCCGCCGCCCGGCCCGGTTCTGTTTGGCGCGCGTAGTGGGCACGGGTGTGCGCGCCCGCATCTGCGGACACGAATGCCGATCCGAAATTGCTCTTCGGGTTCAGGTTGAGGCCCAAAACTTCTTTTGCTATTTATTTTTTCCTTTTGACTATTTCCTCATAAAACGTTGGATTAGTTATTCAGATCCGAAAATCCTCCCACTTTCTCTCCACACGTTCACAGATTTTTTACCTATATATTACCATCTTCTCATCCCTTTACCACTACTGGAAAAAATCTTTATTCCATAAAAGAAAACTATTCCTCTGGTTCGCTTCTTCTCTTGCTGCTTCCGCTCTCTGCCTTTTACTTCTGTTCTGGGCAAGGACAAGTTCGGGTCGATCTCTCGACGTTGTGTGCGACAGCGAGACGCCGGTGATACCGGGGATTTTACCACTAGGAGCATCTGCGAAAAGTCTACACATAAAACCGCAGATCAACTCTTAGGGCAGTGCGTTCCGTGCGACTTTCCCAGAGGCCGGTAACTCTGTTTTAATTTATTTTGTTTTTTGTTTCCAGTTGCGAAAGAAATGAAAGATTTGAGACAATTATTACAACAACCGGTACTTGGTTGCCCATTGAGTTCAGAAATACAACACCTCCAAAAAGGATCATAAGGTAGATTCCTGACCAAGGTATTTCCGAACAAGATGGAACTTATCGAAGCCCATGCTTCCAGTCATGGCGACACCATTTATTGGAAGTCTAGTAATTACGGCAACATCCTGTAAGGTCACCGTCATCTCACCATGAGCTAGGTGGAATGTATGAGTCTCTGGTAGCCATTTCTCGACCAGAGCGGTTAGAAGACCCCGGTCCAACTTCACTGACCCCATGACTGCAATTCCATAGAATCCTGCTTCCACCAACAACGGGATAATGCAATCGTGTAGGGGCAACTTCTTGTGCTTTCAGAATGTCAAGTCCTTTGACTCACCTCTCCATACAAAACTGGATCGGTGAGTCGCTTGCATCCTGAGAAGTGATGGCTCTACTGGATGAGGACCTCCAGGTGCATGTGGTGGTTGGGGGACAATCGGTAGGGGGGTCAGTAACATCCTGCATAGGAAGAAACAATAATGTACATTGAACGATAACGATTGGTTGGAAGATTAAACAACTCTTACCCCTGCAAGAGCTTTCCCGAGCTCCACTGCAGTAGGAGGACGGCGTCCAGAACCACTAGATCGTGTCATTATGAGTCTAAAAAATGCATTATTTAATTAACTCAAATGCACATACAATGCAATACAGTGCAATTATCCTTAAATGCATTATTGTTAACAATCTTCATATTCAAAAGAAGGTATATCAAACGTATACACATCACCAAAAACTAAGAAATATATGAAGTGAAAGCATTGCATTTATCGGTTTGCTTTTTAACAATCTTCACGTGCAACAACTATCTATGAATATACTTGATCAACAACATGGCTCCAAAAAAATTGTAGGGTCACCTAAATTCAATTATGAATTCTAAGGAAATACATCGAACCCCAAATGTGCATAACCTACAATTTGATCACTTAGGCAATACATCAAACACCTTATGTGCATAACAAAAATCCATCAATACTTGAAACCTAACACAACCCCTCTTCAACTCCTAACCCTAACCCTACATTCAATTTAAAATATAATCCTAACCCTAACCCTAATCATATCCAAATGAATTATTGTATGAGTCAAATTAAAACATACATTTTTGTGGAATTGTGATCTGAACACGAGTGTAGTCGATGGAGATTTGTTGGAGAATGTTAGGCCTTCAGATTACTGAATTTATCAACCAACAAATGAAATAGAAGATGAATATGAGAGTAAGGGTTTTAGTTCAATGAAGTAGGAGATGAATAAAGATAGAGAGAAGTGAGTGAAATGAGAGAAGAAATTAATGAATTAAGGTGAATAAAGTGGTGGCCCACTACACTTGTTGTTCCCAACAACGAGTTTAGTATATTTTCCCTCGCCGTTCCCAACAACGAACTCTTCTATGAAGTTTTTTTCCCGAAAATTCACCAAGTCCAACAGAGAGTGAATAAATTTCAAAAAATTGTACAATCGCCATTGGGAACAACGAGTCTAGTATAAAGCACATCACCGTTGTGAACAATAAGTCTTGTTTGAAAATTTTGAACTAGCTGGACTTGTCGGTGGGAACGACGAGTTTCTAAAAAAAATAAAACTACACCCTGTGTCCTAACGGCGAGCACAAAATAATTAAGCTCGCCGTTGGGAACGGCGAGTGTAGTTGTTGAGTCCCCAAGCACAATAAATTTGGTAAGTGTCATCTTTTTGCAAATAGTTTTGAAAGAAGACATTTTTTAAAAAAAAAATACATAAATTTACAGCCAGGCCGACTTTGAGGTGGAGGTCGGAGAGGCAGCCGCCTCGGGCCCTCGATTATTGCTCATTTTTAGGTCTCCCAGATTTTTTTTTATACCTGTATATACATATTTTGTACGTGAAGTCATACTACAATTTGTACATTTTTTTAGGGGCCCCAAATTTAATTTTTGTGGGAGTTCGCTTCGGGCCGTGAGCTCAGGATCGGCCTTGTTTACAGCTCCTCATAGTAAGGTTGATGAACATTTACCGCTACTGTTTTCTTGTTTAAGATTGCATTGTCATGTATATTTCTTCTTTGACATAGTTGGCGAGATCTCACGAAATTTATCATTCAAGGAGGAGGTTCATCACTTTCCAATAAGGATGAATACGAGTAAATATGAGTCATGAGAGAGTATATGGAAACTTTATATCCGGTAAGAAAGATGAGAGACTAACAGGGGTGTATTGAATTGGAATTTGAAAAGAATTTAAAAGAATGTGAAAATCCTAGTGTATTCTATTAGGATTTTAAAGGAGTTTAAAAAAGTCACAGTGTATTCAATTGAGACTTTAAGTGATTCTATTCAATTCTTGGTGTATTCAATTGAGATTTTAAATGACTCCATTCAATTCTCGGTGTATTCAAAAAGTTAATGATTTTGGTAGAATTGAGAATTTGGAGGATTTAGATGGAATCTAGGGTCCGAGGTATAAATACCAAAAGCCTTTGCAATTCTCACATTCTCTGTAGAAACTTTCAAGCCATTGGTGAGTATGATTTTGTTTCCTGTACATATGCCCCAAATTATCCCCAAATAAACCCAAACCCTATAATCCCCCTTCCCTCTCCATCGTCTTCTTCCTCCTCTCCTCTACCTATCGACACCCCCTCTGCTGCTACCCCACTCTCCTCTACCTCCCGATCTCCGATCCCCACGCAGAGGCCTAATTCAACCCAAACCCTAATTCAACCCAACCACCGATCCCCACGCAGAGGCCTCCATCCGCCTCCTGAACGACAATGGAATTAATTTCAATCAAAATCAACGCGATGGAGTTGATTCAAAAATATTCTCAAGATTGCTATGGCATAAATTGGTTTCTCGTTGCAGGTACAGGACGAAATGGATAACGTTTCATGGTTTGTATGATGTGGCCTATATAGTGAAACTGTTAACTGGAAGACCTATGGTGCAGAAACAGCGAGTATTGATTTGATGAGGAGATGTGGTAGAGTTATGATGCCTAACGGGAGAGTTTGTGCTCCTTATAGATCTCTTGCTCCATGACTTTGGTTACCGGGTGTTATTAGTTATTATTATTTTATACTATTTCAGAATGTTAAAACAGCGAGTATTGAGTCGATGGACTCATCAACAACTCTCTCATGTAGGGCTATTTTTTTTTTTTTTGGTTACTTTTGTTTATGTGGGTGTCCTTCTAGTACTTCAGAAAAAGCTTATGAGAATGATATTTTTATGACTTGCGAGGTGCCTTGATATTTATTCGTACTACTCTTATGAGAATGACAGTCTTGTGTAGGAAATGAACTAATTATAAAGTTTATTTTCATCGAAATTCTTCGAATTCCATCAAATTCATAATAAGAATTCCATCAAACTATTTTAAAATCCTTATAAATCACAGTCAAAGTTTTAGGTGAATTCCTCATGAATCCCTTAAATACTGGGATTCTCAATTCTTTTAAAATATTTTGAAATCTCAATTCAATACACCCCTAAGTATCAGGTTTTTAATGTTAATAATATCCTTGAATGAAAAATATTCTTGTTTACTAATCTTCTGATTCCTCTTAACTAACAAAATTTATCAAATCAATTGATTATAAAAATAAGAGCACAAGTTAAAAGCAGAATGGAAGACTGGGTGTGGGAAGGAGTGGAAGTCGTCCTATTTTGCTTCTTTTGCCTTGTCGCTAAAGCAATTGGAGTAAAATTAGTAGATTTTGGGTGATAAACCTGAGAAAGAGAAAGTATGTGAGGGATTTGGCCAATCAAGGTATAGTTCTCTTTTTGTTTTTTGAGTTAAAAGGCGGCTAACTAGGCATCCGTTTCATTAATAAATTGTTAACGTAACAATAAGGTGTACAAAATCAATAGAGAGGAAAATAAACATAGCAAGACAAAACAAGAGAAAAGAAGAGATTTAAGGGACATAATACACACGTAAATCATACATGGAAGGGGAACTAACAGAAGCACAAATGAAGAGCAAGTAGCAGCAACATCTTCCGACGCAAATACCATCCTCAAGCCCTCATAAATCAAACTTCATATCCAATCCAAACAAAGATCATAACTTCTCAGGTTTCATCAATACATAGATACTAAATCAGCTTCAAACCCACAACGTCCCAATAATGCAGTACACATCTAGATCCAAAATACATACATAAACCAGAGTACCATGCCACTACTCAAAAGCAGTCAAAATAACTGGACCCTTCTCCCGTCGATCCTTCCACCGCTGCTGCTGATCATCATGGTGTGGTCATGTCCCCCCTTCTCTCTCCGCGTCTTCCCTCCGTACTTGACCCTGCTATGCGCCGTTCTCTACTCCCATCTCGTCCTCCATCCTCAGTCTCCTTCTCACGTAAAAAGCGCCTGCCCAACAATTAATAGTATCAAGGATCTTTCTCATCAAGGAATTGAAAGACTTATACACATTACGAAAACAAATAGAATTCCTACCGAGCCATATATTCCCAATAACCGCAGGGTACTACATGATCCCACAATTTATGTTTATCTCGCAATTTTTGTAGCCCTACACTCACCCCATGCCTCACCAAACTCTCTCAGAACCTAGCCCAGATTAAATCACCTACAGGCTATCTCCCAAATTCTATTGTATCGCTCACAATGGAAAAAAAAAAGTCTCCCATCATCGCTTGCACTCCTACAACCCAAACACTCATCATTTGTAACCATGATCATACGCAATACATTAGATTTGGCAAGGATAACGTCATGAAGTACAATGTTTAAGAAGGTCTTGACCTTGGTCGGTGCATACGATCTCCATATATGATAGTTTACATTATTAGCAATTCCTCCATTAGATAGTTACTCGAACATAGACCTCACCGGAAAACATCCCCCCACTGCCATGCACCCAATCCCTCACGGTCTGCATACTTTCTCTTATAGTGTAGGGAATATGGAAGCTAAAGAATTACTCCCACATAGGGTTGGCAAACGGGTCGAACGGGCCGGGTCGGGTCGAACCCGTCCGGGTTGGAACCCAACTAGAGTGTCGGGTCTGAGTGGTAACCGGGCCGGGCCGGGCCGGGTCGGAATTGCAAAAACTCGACCCACCTAACCCGCGAACTCATTCAGGTCCAACCCGGATCGGGTCGCAGGTTGGCTCGTCTAATTTTTTCTTTTTTAACTTAAAAAAAATGTAATTTTAAAAATAATAAAAATTGTAATAATAATAAAAATAATCAAAGAGTGAAATTGCCAAAAAAAAATGTATATATTATTAATATAATTTCAACTTATACAAGTTTCCCAATTTGTAATAAGAAACAAAGATTTTCTACAAATTTGTTTTATACAATAATAAAATTCTTCGATACAATTTTAATTTTCTTCAATTATCCTAATTTTTTATAACAAACATAGATTTTATACAATTTTTTATACATTTACAATTTTCTTCAATTTGCTGGTCTTCAATTTGTTGTTGTTGTTATTGGTCTTCAATTCTTCATGTTGTTTGCTATTGTTGTTGTTGTTGTTGTTGTTCTTCCAGCGAGTTGCTTTCACTTGTAGACGTGTCGAACAATTTTTCTTGAGTCCTATCTTCGGCCTTCATCAAGTCTTCCGTGCATACGAGCATCTCCAACGATTGAGACTTCAAGCGATTCCTGTAATCGAGTAGAACCCTGCCACTTGTAAAAAATGCACTTTCTGAAGCAAGTGTAGAGACATGAGGAGTTAGTAGATCTTTAGCCATATATTTAAGAGTACTATAAGTATGTTCATGGTCTTTCCACCATTGTAAAATATCAAGTATAGAAGTAAAACTTTCAGAATCTTGTTGATTATACCAATGTAATTTATTTGGTTGATTAGTCATAGGTTTTTTTATTGAAGTTGTGCAAGTAAATTAAATGTGGCATCATCTAATTTATTCTTACCCTTACCTCTAGAAGTAGCAGAAGAAGAACTAACTAAAGTAGTAGTACTACTAGATGAAAAACTTCTATCATAAAAATCATACAAGTTATTTAATGTCGCATCAAATTTAGCTAAAATTGTTTCCAAATCAATTTCAGAATCATCATTCCCAAGTTAATTAAAAACATTTCAATCAAACTCTTCGTACATTCTAATTTGATATAAGGATCCATCACAGTAACAATACAATACAATATGGGAGGAGGATTAAAATACTTCAAAAATTTGGTGTATGCAGGTTTCACAATATGACCAATAAAAGCATCATCAATCATTTCTTTGAAAGTTTGCATCATAATAACTATTGAAATAAAAATGCTACTAGAAGTAGATTCATAAGATTTTGAAAATTTGAAAATTGCGGTTTTAAAAGGTTCTAAAAATTTTAACAAAGATTCGGCATAAAACCAAGCTTGGGGAGTCATTTCAAAATTTGGCATATTTTTTGTCATACATACAAAATCATTTATACATGCTTTATATTCAGTAACAATATGTAGCAAATCAAATTTAGAGTTCCATCGGTGTTTAATATTCTTTGGAAATTTTCTAAAATGTACATTTAAGCCTACACCAAGCTTTCCATTCTTGAAATTTAGGGCCACTTAATGCAATAAAATGTACACATTTTCTAATGTTAACTATATATGGTTCGGCTATTTTTAATGCATCTTGAACACATAAATTTAAAATATGGCATACACATCTAATATGAAAAATATTGTCAGATGGAGGGTTTAATGCGCTTTTTAATATACTAATTGATGCATTGTTGTTGGATGATTTTCAAAACTTATACACATAATTTTATCACGAATATGAAAAACATCACAAATTTCTAAAATACGACGTGCAATTTCATTACCACTATAGGGATAGGGCAACACGGCAAGTAATATGATCCTTTTTTGAATAATCCAATCACTGTCGATTCAATGACAAGTTATTCCCATCATTGTAATATTGTTGCAACTCGTCCAACAATCGGAAGTTAAAGAAACTCTACAAGTTGAACGCCATAAAATGGCAATAAAAGCTTCTCTCATTTTCTTGTACACTTTAAAACAGTCAGACTTCAAAGTATTCTTAGGGATTCTTTTAAAATGCGGATATAAAGCGGTTTGATTAACAGTTTCTGCGTCTCTACTCTCGAAATAGTAAAATGGTAACTCTTCCTTAATTACTAGTCGGGCCATTTTCCGACGAACAAGTTCGGGATCATAAGGGTGGCTATCGACTAGACCGGTCCTAGGGTGGATTTTTTGTTGGCCGGGTAAGTCTACAAGAAGTTCCTTGTGTATATTTTGGATGTGTCATTTTATTGTACCCGTCCCCTCACCCTTCTTCCATTTGTATGCTTTCGAACAAGTTTTACAAATTTTTATACCTACACCCGAATTTTCTTCGTCGAGTAATCATAAAATTTGTACCAATCACTAGTTTCCCCTCTAGTTTTCCTACTACTACCCGGTTGTATTGTTTCGATTGCTTGTGTTTGTTGTGTTGGAAAATAATCTTTGTGGGCTCACATATGTGACTAAATGTATAATTGTTGTGCTAAAGTCTTATCCAAATTAAAGTGATCTAATCAAGATTAAGTAATGGGTTAAAAGCATATAATTTAAAGTGTGATATAACACGTGTAGAGACCGTAAAGTAAATTTCTCAATTTTGTAATGGACAAAATTGGAAATCAACAATTATCAATTAGGGTTATGGTCCCCTATAAATATGTATCTTCTTATTCCATCTGTCAATCCCATCAACAGAAGAATAAAGAGACGACCTCTCATAGAAGTGCGTATCATATAGGATGATCCAAACCCTCTGCGCAATCTCCATCAATGGCTTCAGGTTAGTGTTTCCGCTTTTAATGTTCTTCTTCTTTTGATTTAGCAAAGATCTATAGTTTCATGATTTAGGATTTTATATTAAAACACTTTTGCAACATGATTAAGATCTAGATTCATAGAAACATGTTTTAGATTGTTATTAATGTTTTATACATGTTCTTAAGTGTATATAAGAAATTCTGTCATGTTGTTCTTCTTCTATGTCTATGTCTCCCACAAACACATCGTGTGTACCAATGTGTCCAGTCATAGAGTACTCTACGGCGGGCTCATTTTGTGGAACAATAGGAGGCCTAGGAGAAGTGCCGGTGGAATCTTGTCCACTTTGACTACGACTGCTACCTCGTGTTCTAGACATGTTGATATAGTAGTGTATGTAAAAAAATTAAATACAATCTAGGCGAGATAAGTTTTTTAAAAAAATCTAGAAAACAATTGGAAGGTTGTGAGAGAGAAGATCAAAAAACCAATAAACAAATATGATACAATAAATTTACACTACAAAAAAATATCAAGACAATAAGAAGGTTGTGAAAATCTGATACGGTACTTCGCAGATACTCGTATATAGAATGAGAGCGAAAATAAAAGTAGAAGTAGAAGTAGAAATCCGGACTCGTATATAGAAAGAAAGAGAGCTTCTTTGTTGGAGCCTTGGAGGAGTTGAAGACTTGAAGTAGACGTAGTTGAATGTTGAATTCGATACGATCGTAATTTGTCGCTTCTATGTTGCTAGCTTCTTTGTTGACATAATTTCAAAGAATTGAGATTGAATTGAATAGTAGTAGTAGAGAGAGTAAGAGAATAAGGTGTGAAATTTTTAGAGTGGTTTAAGAGCATCTGTAGTCGTTGGCTATATATCCATTTTATGGATATTTGGGGGGGGGAAAGCTCTGTACTCATCGTCTATATACCCATTTTTTGGGTATAGGATGAACAGTGTCTATATTTGGCAGACGAAATGGCATTATGCATATTTTAGAAATCGAAAGATCATTTACCGTCTTAGTGTCGGACGGTATATGATCTGCGGCCTGAGAAATTTTTTTAATTGCAAATGCTTGGAACGGAATATGATATGCCGTTTGTAATTTTTTTTTTTATAACAAAAAGACAATGTCAACTTAAATGCTGACATGTGAGGAAAAAAACTAAAAAAAAACTGTGCAAAGGTGTTGGACGGGAGATGATCTCCCGTCCTTTTAAATTTATCACACACTGGAGGTTTGAGAAAAAAAATAAAAAAAATAAGGAAAAAAAAATGCTTAGACGGCAAATGATATGCCGTTTGAGAAAAATATATATTTAAAATTAATGTCCTACCCAAATTATTATTATTATTATTATTATTTTCATCAGACGGTTCTACCATCTACAAATTTTTTTTCTTCCGCTTTCTACGAAATTTGTTCATACGGTATATCATCTTCCGTTTGATAAAAAAAGTCATTTTTTGAGTATTGACGACTGCGGCGCTACCCCAAAAAAGCTATTTCTATATTTTTCATATACCCATTTTTTTAGCAAAACGACTACAGATGCTCTAAGGGGTATTTATAGGGGGGGGGGGGGGGGGGGGGAAGAAAAAAACAAAAAAAAGGGCTAAAATAGTCGTTGGCTGTTTTTTTCGCCGTTGGACCCACAGGTCGAACGGTTGACCCGTATGGGTCAAACGGTTCGAAACCCGCTGGTCAAACGTACGGGTCAAACGGTTCGAAACCCGCGGGTCGATCCGCGGGTTGGTGGGCGGGTTGGGCATTGTTCACCGGGTTGACGGGCCGGGTTCGACGGGCTGGAAACTCAAATTAGATTACCCGGGTCGACCCGCTTAGACTCGCGGGTTCGACCCAGACCTAAACCGCATCGTAACGGGCCTGGTTTCGACGAGCGGATCACGAACAGATCGCGGGTCAACCCGGCCCGGTTGCCAACCCTACTCCCACACCATACATCCTCCCAAAGCCTACACTCCTTACCACTCCCAATAATTCACATCATTTGTGCATGGAACATTTCTCCTCAATTTCCTCTTTTTTCAATACCAACATCATCATTTTCTTTCTTAAGGGATGCTTATTTTATGAAAATGCATACAATTTCATCGTGTGTGAATGCGAAATTCACTAATTCTTGCCAGCTGCAACATGCATCTAGAATGGTGAAAACTAATTTTTAAATATTTTAATTTGGCCATTATCTGCAAGAACAAAGGATGAAAAAACTCAATAATTGATGGTGTCATTTTCCTCCCTTCCTTTATTTCTTTAGAGGATAAGACGTAGCTTGATGCAAGTATAAATTCTATTTCTTTCTTCTCGCTGTTAAGATGCTTTACCTATTTACAACTGAGAACAGCGAGAATCTCATGGTACATACAATTATATCTAAATGTTTCAGTTCCTTCTTTTTCTCAAAATATTTTATAATTTCGTATATTTCCTTAATTTTTATCACTTAAATAAATAAGAAATTGGGATCTCTTTTTTAATTGCTTGTTTAATTTATAATGTTTTAAAGTGCTTGTCTAAGTATCTTGATGATTATCATTTCCTTAGCTACTAATGCAAGACTACTACAAGCCCATAGAGCCATAAAAGAATCTATAAAGCCCTAAATAAAAATAAGAATAAGAGTAACAAAGACAAGGGCCTTAAGCATTCTAAAACTATATAAGTACGGCCCCAATTAAGATACAAGATCCAAATTTACCTTTGAGAACAAAATCGGCTAATTTCTTTTATTTGATAGTTTTGAACGATAGAGAATGGCATTGGTCAGGAAATGATATGACCTTGTATTCACATAAGAATATATATGAAGACGAAAAAAAAGGAAAAAGGAAATTGAAACATTTCCGTCATAGTAGCATGAGTTTGTTTCTCTTAAAGTAATTGTGGAGGGACAAAAACAAGATACTCTTCAAGACTTCAACATTCATCTCTCAAAACTGATTTTTTGTGAAAAAAAAGTTCCTAATTCGTTACGAAGGGAGATAGCTAAAAGAAGAATAGGCAGTGACTAGCCATCGGGGAAAAAAAAAAAAAAAAAGTTGATTACGGGTTTAACAAGTAAAATATGTTTTCTCGTAAAGTCAAAACCTATAAAGCATGGATACTCCCCGGAGGTTACGTACCAAGTATCATGTACGTATCAGACGCGATACACATAGGATACGCTCAGAATACGTACTAGATACGTATCTGAGGGTTTTAAATAAAAATAATAATATTGGATACTCTTTAGATACGCCGAGATACATATAGGATGCGTGGGGATACTTTTAGGATATATTTTGTTTTTTTTGTTGTTGTTTTTTTTCAGCCCAATAAAAACCCAACAGTCCATATGTATATATTTCTCTCTCTCTCTCTCTCTTTTCCATCCGCCTCACCCCCTTTCTCTCTCTCTCTCCCGATCCAAACCCTATCATAATCTCCTTCCTCTCCACTCCACCAACACCCGACCAACTTCCTGCCTGCACTCCGACAGCAACTTCTCTACATCATATCCCCCATCTCCCCTCCAAAGCACCATCACCAACCGCCTCACCTTCAAACACCCGAAGCTCCACTGCCTCTGCACCATCATCTCCACAAAGGCGCAAACTTCATCTCCTCCACTCGCTGCACCACCCTCGACCGCCTTCGAACTTCGACAATGTCGCAACAATCTCAGAAATTTTAGGCTTTAAGATTTGAAAGTCCAAACATTTGTAAGTGATAACTGAAAATGTCTTTCTAAAACAAAAGGAAATAATCGATTACTCGAAAATGATTTTTTTTATTGATGTTAACTGTTTATTCTTTACAACTGAGATAGTTGTTAATGCAATTTTATATTGTCTACTGCATGAGGAATTCATATATATATATATATATATATATATATATATATATATATATATATATATATGGGAAATGCTCCATTGAAAACGGGTCTACTTTTCACAGGTTGGAAAACACGAATCGAAGCCATTAGATCGCTCATGATCACGATCAGCTGCTCAGATCGAGCCCCCCATCACCCGTTTCAGTTGTTGAGCGGAGGATTATTTTGGGATTTTCGTCCCAAATAACTCTTCGCCTCATTGATTCTAAAAAAATTGATATAACCTAGGTCGTTGTTGGGAACAACGGCCTAGGTTATAAAAAATTGAATCATAGGCCGACCTTGTTCTCAATTTTTATAACCTAGGCTATTGTTCCCAACAACGGCCTAGGCTATAAAATTTATATAAATTTTTATAGAAATTTTATAGCCTAGGCCGTTGTTGGGAACAATGGCCTCGGTTATAAAAATTGAGAACAAGGCCGTTGTTCCAAACAACGGCCTATGATTCAATTTTTTATAACCTAGGCCGTTGTTCCCAACAACGGCCTAGGTTATATCATTTTTTTCAGAACGAATCAGGCGAAGAGTTATTTGGGACGAAATTCCCAAAATAACCCTCCGCCACTTAAGTCATATAGGATGATGGGCGGGCTCGATTTGAGCCGCTGATCGTGATCATGAGCGATCCAGTGGCTCAGATTCGTGTTTTCCGACCCGTGAAAACAAACTGTCACGCCCCGCTTCCCGGAATGCAGGAACACAGGCACGTAACTGAGACCCAGCGAATGATATAAGTACGCCAACTCATATCATTCATAAGCTGTACTACTCTTAATCAACAATATAAGAAATATGAATCACAATCACGTAGAAAACATAATCACATAAACGAGAATGAAATTCAATAACCAAATTTGGAATATACAAGAACTTACTAAATAGCTCAAGAGGCTCTTGCTTCAACTGTAGAAGAACTGCTCATCAATGCCTCCTAGAAATTCTCTTCGTGCACCTGTACTTGATTATCTAAAAAGAAAGAATAATTTGTCCTTAGAGTAAGTACGAACAGCAAGTAATGAAAAGTAGAGAGTAAAGGAGTAAGGTATATGTGGGAATATGAATCAAGATCAAATTGCAAGATCAGTAATGGTACTAATAGCAATGGTCTTAATCAAGTATATATACATGTCAACTAGGTCTATTATCAAGTTGTTTCTCCTATCTAGTGCACGTACTACTGCATCCCATACTACAGGTTCGATGCACGCACAACAGTGTTCGTTTTAGACTTCGTGGTGGGGTCTACAGAGCGTGTACTCGGGTATATCACGATAACAAGATAACAAGTTCACGTCTCCACAAGTAATTCTCCACCTTCTATGTAACAAGATAACAAGATAACAAGTTCACGTCTCCACAAGTAATTCTCCACCTTCCATGTCATGTTCATGTAACAAGATAACAAGATAACAAGTTCACGTCTTCACAAGTAATTCTCCACCTTCTACCGAGTACATTTTCTGAGACTGTCCACTACTAGGTCAACCCTTAGAAACCCCGGCTTGTTTAGTATTTTATCACTAAGTGATATATGTACATGCAAGTGGTTATAAGAATGTCAAGGAAATGATAATAATGCAGCAACATGATGCATTGCACAAAATAAACAAGAAGTAGTAAATTCTGAAACAACAATTCTCTTTATATTACTTTGACTGATTCCTAATATAACTGGGTCGAAACCTCAGTACAAGACAGACAAGGCAGCATCACATAAATGTTCATCAAGTGGGCAATTATCGAGTTATTGTATCATGCATGTATCAAGACTAATGTAAAGCAAGTAATGTGAATTTTCCAAGTAAACAAGTCAAGTGTATTTTTCCAGTAACAAGTCAAGTTTATCATGTCAAGTTTATCATGTCAAGTTCAAGTAACAAGATCTCAAGTAATAACATGTATTTAATCACGACGTATTTTCTCATGTACAAATTCTATTTATTTTGTTCATGCCAAATATGTATCTAGGCTTGGGTTTGAGTCAATGGATAATAATAAGAGGTCAAGAGTACGTCGGGTTAGCTCATATAAACCCTCGATACTCCTAATGGACGGGACACAAGACAAAGTTAACGATAAATAAATTGGAACTACTTGCATAAGAGGTCAATTAATCTTGAACTAGAATAAATAAGAGTGTTCAAGTGGACTTGCCTTATTAATGTAGACGATTCAATAAAATAAGAATAACGGGATCATAATTCCGGGGAGCAATCCCAAAAGCATGTGCGAAGACCGTGCGAAGAAAACCCCAAGCAACAACAATAACAGTAGCTCAGAACCCACACCAGATCAAGACCGAACAGCAAACGGCGAAGCTGGATATGGTGCGGCCGAACACGAAATAGCAAATGCAGCCAATCAGAAATCACCCACACAGCGGATCGGGAGCAAACACGGGACAGCAGAATAGGATCTGCCGTGGCCGAACACAGAACAGCCAGTTTCAACCAATCAGTGATCTTCTTCTTTACTTCGACTGAGAGAGAGGGTGCGAGGGAGAGAAGCGGCGACCGGGCTTGGGCGACTGGAGGTCGCGACTGCGACTGGGGGTTGCCACGACAGCGGGAGGCACGGCGATGGGGCGGCACGGTGTTCGGGAGGAGGGCGACAGGCAAGACTCCGACGACGAGGGATGGGTTCGTCAATGGGATCGAGTTCGAGCAGGAGGGCAGGGATGAAGACGAGGGGATTCTCGGTGGTTGCAGGCGAGAGGTTGAAGGCGGTTCGAGCGGGAAGCGCTCGAAGGAGGAAGGCGAGGAGCGATGAGGGTGCGTCGCGAGGTTGAAGACGAGGTGATCCTCTATTTTTCGAAAATGAACAGAGGAGTGGACAGCGGTGACGATGAACAGGGCGGAGTCGACTGGAGGGTGACTCTGCAATGGCGAGGTGATGCAGGAGGACCTCGACTGTGGTTTGGAGTTCGATGGTGAAGACGGAGCGGGTGGGAGTCGCCAATGGCGGAGTTAGCCCTGCTTCGGGTTCTCGGAGATGTTGACGAGGAAGAAGGTGGGTTCGGTGGTGGTTGCGACTGGAGGCGGCGACGAAGTGGCAGGGAGAGAGGTCGAGCGGCGAACGGGGCTCTCTGTGTTCGGTTATGGAGAGAAGGAGGAAGGAGTCGAATGGGGGGGGGAGACGATCTGTTTTGGGTTTTGTTTTGTGTTTAGTTTGGTTTCTCTGTTTAGTTAGAGGCAGAGGAGGGAGGAAGAGAATGAAACGGGAAAGATTAAATAATAATATAATAAGAATTGAAGTAGTGGGGTGAGAGAGAGTGGGGAAATGTGCAGGTAAAGTGGGAGGAGTTGGGGTACGGGATTGAAGAGTGGTAAAAAGTGGGAAGAAATTGTATACGGGTAGATAATCTGTACAATTATATGGGTCCTAGGTTATTGAATTTGGGCTTGGGCTTAAAGGGGGCTCAAAATATTTAAATAAACAATTAGGATTTTGGGCCAATCTTTTGGGCTCAGATTAAATATAATAAAATCAAATCAAATACGAATTTGGGCTTTTAATAGACAATTGGGTTTCATAAAATAGTTTACTTAATAAAATCAATTAGGGAAAAATAGTTATAAAATACTGAGAATTTAAATACGGAAAAATAATTTTAAAATACGTATAAATGAAAACAGGGGTTACACAAACCCGTTTTCAATGGAGCATTTCCCTATATATATTCTTAATTATTTTTATTTATTTTATTTAAGCATATCCTAACTTAGCAGTATCCGAGTTTATGAGAAATCGGCATATCCGTGTACCGGATACATATCGTATCCAATACGTGTACCCGTATTCATGCTTCATAGGCCAAAACCCTAAAAGTATAAGATTCTCCAGTTATCTTAACCAACGGAAATCATTAGTAGCTCTGAGAGCTGAGAAGTGAAGAATTTTTGAACTGTAGTAAATACATGAGAACTAAGGAGCGCAACAAAAAAACAAGTTTTTTTTATATATAAAAAAAAGGTTATTATAAAAAAAAGATGGGTACTATTAATTTAAGAGTAATGTTACATTCACTATCAATTTCACTATATTTTTTTTCACTATCTTAGGTGGTACACTCCAATAGGTGCTGGAAGAGAAAGTAGGTGGATAAACTCTCCAATAGAAGTATGTCACCTATAGTAGTGAAGAGAATGGTAGTAAAATTGATAGTGGACCAAGCAAAACTACTGTCGAGAGTGTCAGTTTAATATGTAAGAGCATCCACAGTCGTTTTCTAAAATTTCCATATCTCCAAATTATAGCAAACGAACCCAAAAAGATCGCTGCAGTCGTTTCTCAAATTTGCATATTATGGCAAAGTTGCTATTTCCATTTCTCAAATATGAGAAACGATCTGAGCTTTCTCAAATTATAAAGGACGGGGTATGATACCCCGTCTCTTCTATATAATATTTTTTTAATCGAATCAGACGGAGGATGATATACCTCTCTTCTATTTTCTTAATTTTTTTTTTTTTAAAAGGTTGGACGGGGAATGATACCCCGGACGGGGTATCAAACCCCGTCTCTCCCTTTGTTTTTATTTGTTTTCTTTCCTTTTTTTTTTTTTTAATAAAACGAACGCTCAGGATTGAGCGATAGGAAAAAAAAAAGGTGGGACGGGGACACATACCCCGTCCGGGGTATGATACCCCGTCCGGGGTATGATACCCCGTCCGGATATGAAGGAGCCATTTAATGCTGTGTAGTATATTAATTAGGAGTAGTTTTAGTATATTAATTAGGTTTATGCTGTGTAGTATATTAATTAGGAGTAGTTTTAGTATATATAATTAGTTTTAGTATATTAATTAGGAGTAGTTTAAGTAATTAATTTTTTTTAATTTATTTGAAACGATCGGACGGGGTATGATACCCGTCTCTCTAAAAAATAGAAAAAATATAGCAAACCACGACTGCAGCCAACGATCGTATTTGCTATTACTGTAGCTGCCATATTATAGCAAATGAGAAAAACGACTGTGGATGCTCTAACGAAAACCAGAAGACGACACACCGGCTTAAGCTGTTGGTCCTGCAAGGAATCATTTTTGGCAACCTTCCGTTGAAATGGCTCACTTAAGTCCATGTCATGTGTCGACTCTGCTAATTTAGGAGTGAAATACTTCCATCAAAATCTGTCTGAATCTGATGCATAATGGAGTTCGAATCCTATGTTTATACTCTACCGCTTTATAGTTGCTAAGCAAATCATTTTCCTCTATTTTGAAGTGGAAATGAATATACCTAACTTTCAATCGAGATTTTCCTACATATTGTCTCAGAATGTGTCCAAGTCATCGCTAGTACGTAGTGTGCCATTGAAATCTCAATTGATGTTTGATGTGAACACTAATTTTCAAAGACAATTTTGCTGGTCATATTGTTGTTCTGTTTTTTTCCCTAACTAAACAGGCCATATGGTTGGTCGGTGTAGCAGGTTGAGCATGTCTGATATATTTTACGAGTAGTCTTCTCTACTTGTAATTTGTGTGACATTTGGTTGTATACTTGCAATTTAAAATGTTTTCTAAATATCACATCATATTATATCTATTCGCTTCCTATTTGCATTGTGTTTTTTTAGTTTAAGAAAAGATGAAATTTAGCCACCATGTTTCATTAATCAGAAATTAAGAAACAAACCCAGAGTACTAAAACATAGTACAAACTACGAGCAAAAATTAAAAACACGAAGCAACATGACCGGTGCAGACAATAATAGGTCCCTCCAACAAACCTTGGACGGTGGGTCGACAAACCGATAGTCTTCAACACTATCGAAGAGGTCCAACCGTGCATCTCCTTTATAACTGTAATGGACCCCATCTCAGGCCCAATTACAATGCTCAGCCCATCATAATTGTTTATATGTCAATTTAGCTTTGTGCCCCACCTTTGCGGCAGATGCACACCCACCTGAAGCGAATCAGGCGGGATTTTGAAAGCCGCTGAATCTTGCCATCTCCTCTACTCCTGCCACAAACCCGCAAACAACACTCTCACATTCCCAACTAAAACCACAATCAAAGAGAAAACCGTTAGGAGGATACCTTCGCCTCTCACATTCATGCTCTCTCAGGTAATTTCTCACACACACAGACACATACCAAATGGGAGTAGTGAGGAGCAACATCCCTTCACACACACTCTCTCTCTCCCTCTTACAATAACTCAAACCAAACCACAACTGTTGAAGATTCACCTTCTCTCCTCTCACCACAACTGGCAGTGGAGTTGCAGTTGTCCGGGTCGGTAATTAGAGGGATGGTGCTGTCGTGATAGCTATGGTCGTCGATAGCAAACAACATCTTACTCAACCCCAATCAAAGTCACAGCCAAAGAGAGAGCCGTAAGGAGGATACCTTCGCCTCTCACGTTTGTGCCCTCTCAAGTGATTTCTCACACACACAATGATGCCTATGACCGTCGGGGGGATACTCCACACATTTGAAGCAGTCCTGATCGCTGTCGGTGTCCCTAGTGACAACCTTGTTGCCTTCACTGCGTGCTCCACACCATAAGACATCGCCAACAGCACTCGAGGAACATCGTCAAAGGTGTGTGGGGAGGGAGAGAGGGGGGGACATGGGAAGAAGTCGACGGAAGGACTCGACAGTTGATGCAACGGGAGGGAGCTCGATGGGAAGAGGCTGTCACCGCAAGCTCCTCACCCTAGGAGCTCGAGGACCCTCGTCGGATGAGCGACGGGAAGAGCTCGTCTGTTGAAGTGACGTGAGGGGGCTGATGGAAAGGGGTGCGGCGAGAAGGAGTTGCGACGGCATGAGAGGAGGGAGGGACGATGGAAGGGGGTCCTTTGGTGTTTGCCCATTGTAACTTTTGTAGTAATATTGATATTAAATATACTTAATCTCGATACACCAATACTTAACAATGCAAATAGGCAAATTCTAGGTTGTCAAAAAATTTTGGTTGTTGAAAACTAAACTCTCTCTCTCTCTCTCTCTAACCTAGAATTTTCCTCTTTGCATTGTTAAGTATTGGTGTATTGAGATTAAGTATACTTAATATCAATATTACTACAAAAGTTACAATGGGCAAACACTGAAGTACCCCCCCTCCCCCCCCCCCCCCCCCCCCCCACACACACACACAAAATAAAATAAAATAAAATAAAATAAAAATATTAAAAAATTGGCTTGAGTAGAAAATGTCCATATAACATTTGCAAAAGTATATTATACCCATACATCCGTTAACTTAACATATTCTATTAAATCTGAATTATTAAACTACTGTTTTACCCTTATCCATACATATTAATCTATTCTTCTTTCTCATCCCATTCTCCAAAAGCACCTACATTAGGCCCTTCTGGCATCCCCCTACCACTTCAAATGCCTCCAAAACCCTCCCAACACAACCGAGCAAATCAACGATGCAAGCATAGTGATCAGGACCATGCTCCACGCCATAATTCCTAATCATGCTCTCCCAAAACTCCATTCCCTCATCGACAAGCCAGCAATGGCTGCAAGCACTCAACGCGCCCACAAACGTGATGTGCTCTGGTCTAATTCCCTATGTTCTCATCCTATCAAATACCTCCAAAGCTTCCTTCCCATTTCCATTCGAAGCAAGCACGTTGATGAGAGCTGCATATGAGAACACATCTCTCCTCGGTATTTCATCAAAAAAACGAATAGCCACCTCCACATTCCCACTCTTAGCATACATATCAACAGGCGAAGTAAGAACCCTCTCATTCCACTCAATCCCCTTCCTCTCCACATATTTCCCAATCAAATTCGCAATCTCCACCCTCCCCAACTGCGCCGCCGCTGAATAATTCCATTCATCTCAACAGCCATTTCATCGAACAACCTCCTTACGAGGGAGGGGGAGGAGGAGGAGGGAAGGGGTTTGGAGAGGGAGTGGACGGCGCGGTTGAAGAGAGAGAGGAGAACAGACAGGGGGCTGATAGGTGAAGTGGTAAGGTGGACATGGAGTGGGTGGATATGGGAAATGGATTGTTGGGTTAGGAAATACTTTCTACTTTTGAGAGAGAAAGAGACCGGGTACTGGAGTATAAAATAGAGAGAATTTGGAGGTCATTAGCAAAATGAAGAAAGAGAGAATATGAAAATGGTAGGAAAAAGAAGAATATATTAATTATGAAAGGATAATAGTAAAACAGTAATTTAATCATTCAGATTAAACATATTGGATTAAGTTAACGGATGTATAAGTATAATGTAGTTTTGCAAACATTATATAAGTATTTTGTACTTAGCCAATTTGCCCTTTCTTTATATCCATGCTCGAAGCATCGGGCACCTAATACCAAAAACGCTAGTACCTAATATATGGAATGCACATGCCTGAGTTTCTTTTTCTTTCTTTACTATCTTTTTAAGCGAAATGTTTGTAGTGTAAAATTAAGCAGTATTACTTTTTATTATACAATTAACATTCTTCATCTTCATAGACATGTATACAAGAATAGAAACAATGCGAGAATTAATGAGGGGAGATGGGGATATATCCTTGGACCTTAGGCACATCTTCAAGAAATATCAAGAATCATATAGGATATTCTTCCAATTGGAAGTGAATCTCGGCTCTCGGAGTCCAAACCAATGGATGAGATGAAGATTCTTATCTTCATACATCATTATATGTTTTTGGGGCTGCCTGATCTTTTCCACTTTAACGGCTGAAACTGGACTTGACAGAAAAAATTTCGTTACTTAGAGCATCCACAGTCGTTAGTATAAAATGCATAATTCTCCAAAAAATACTCTGCAATTGTTAGGCAAAAATGCATTATTTTCTACTAGTATTTTTTCACGTGCAATGTACGTTTTGATAAGAAGTTAGAGTTAAACGTGCAATACATGTAAGTTAACAATAATTAGCAAGTGCGATAAATGCCTTAATTTTAAAAAAATGGAGCTGAACGGGCGATACACACATTTTTAAAAAAATTAAAAAGGAAAAACTTTGATGTGTATGTGCGATGCACGTGTTGAAAAATAGATTTGGAGTTGTACGTGCGATGCACATGTTTGTTTGGTGACAAAAATGTTGTTTCTTTTATGACAAAAAATATTTTAAATTATTTATTTGTGACAAACTCTTCTATTAAATAGTAAGTAAATATATTATATTATAGATAGATAGATGGATAGTAATTTACACATGTGATGCATATTTAATATAAAAAAAAATTTAAGTAAAAAAATCTAACATAGTGAGCAAGGCCGGCCCAACACTTATTGAGGCTTAAAGCGAACTCCGAAATGAGTCTTTCAAAAGCTTATAATAATATTTTGATAAAATTAATATATTTTTATTTAAATATTATATTTCGGGCTTTTTGAAATGCAAAATCATTTATTATATTACTGTAATCAATTTCGGGCTTTTTGGTATGTGAGGAGGCCCTATTTCGGACTGTTTGGTAAATGAGGAGGCCTTTATTATTATATTATTGTAATCAATTACGAAATTTTTGGTATGTGAACATGTCTTTATTATTATATTATTGTAATCAATTTCAGACTTTTTGGCATGTGAGGAGGCCTTTATTCTTTATATATTATTTTTTTTTAGAGGCCTAAAGCCCTAGCTTTGGTTGCTTTACCCTTGGGCCGGCCCTGATAGTGAGGACTCGAACCTGAGACCTACTTCATATTAGTTATCCACGTGCGATGCACGCATTGGTAGATTGACAAATGACACTAAGGCATTTTCCCATTATAATAATAGTATTATTATTACTAGTATAATGTACGTGCGATGCACTTCTAAAAAAAGTAAAGTCATCAAATTAAATGAATATATATCAAATAAGAAAAAAAATAGTTTATATTCGAATGTTTTGATTTGGGCTACACGTGCGGGGCATATTTATATTTGTTGGATAAAGTTTGGACGTGTATTATACGTGTTTATATAGTTACAATGTTAGGGTTTGTTTGTTACAAACCCCAACCCTCCCATTAAAATAATAGAGAAGAGATATAGCAATTCAAAAAATAAAAGTAAAAACTCTGACATAAGTAGGATTTGAACCAGAAACCTCATTTATATTAGTTATGTACGTGTGTTGCACATGTTGGTAGAATGACAAATGACACTAAGGCCTTCTCCCATTATAATATTATTATTATAGATTATTATTATTATTATTATTATTATTATTATTATTATTATTATTATTATTATTAGAGATTAGAGATTAGAGATTTTTACTACAGTACGTAAGAGCATCCACAGTTGCCCAAAGCCAAAAAATGCATAAATGCATAAATAGAAATAGCATTTTGTGGGTTCGCTGCAGGCACGAAAAGCCAAAAATAGCAAAGTTGAGAAAAAATTCAACAGACGAAATATGATGTTTCGTTTGATCCATATTTCGGAATATTTTAAACTTTTTTTTATTTTATATTATTTTTTAATTAAATTTTTTTTATAAAAAAAGTAAAAGTCGACGGTTTGTCCGTGACTTTGCTAAAGTAACAGTTGTATTTAATCACTAATTAGTGATTAAGTATATAACTAAACCTAATTAAAAACCTAATTATCTAACTTATTTAACTAATTTTGTCGACCCATAGAAAATCATATGAGTCAACTAATAATCCAGAGAAAATTCAATGGTCTCAATCAATAAACCATTGAAAATTATATACAATCCAACCCATAGAATCCCAGAAATTTTCAAAATTTTGAAAAAAAATCACTGGACGAATTCATTTTTTCTTTTTCTTGTTTTTTTATTAAAAAATAATCGAATTTCGTCGGACAAAACATCATGTTTCGTTCGATTCCAAAAAAATATTATAAAATAATTGGGACGAAACATGATATGCATATAGCTATATCCATATGCATATTTGTCTATTTAAAGCATCCACAGTCGTTAGGCAACTATGCATAAAATACATTTTTTTCAAAAATGCTCTGCAGTCATTAGGCAAACATGATGTTTCGTCCCAGATGTTTTATAATATTTTTATGCATCAAACGAAATATCATGTTTCGTCCCAATTATTTAAATTTTTTTTTTTGGGGGGGATATGACGAAACTGACGAAATTTGATTTTTTTTAATTAAAAAAACCAGAAAAAGAAAAAAAAAACACGGACGAAACATCATTTTTCAAAATTTTGGGAATTTCTGTGATTCTATGGGTTGGATTGTATATGATTTTCAATGGTTTATTGATTGAGACCATTGGATTTTCTATGGATTATTAGATGCTCATATGATTTTCTATAGGTTAACAAAATTAGTTAAATAAGTTAGATAATTAGTTAGATTATTAGGTTTATTTATATACTTAACCACTAATTAGTGATTAAATGGGCTTATTGCTGTAGCAAGGTCATGGATGAAACATCCGTCAACTTCTTTTTAAAATTTTAAAAAATTAATTTAAAATGATATAAAATACAACAAAAAAAAAAAAAAATTCAAAATTTGGATCGAACAAATTTCGTTCGTTTAATTTTTTCTCAACTTTGCTACTTTTAAGCTTTTCATGACTATAGCGAACCCACAAAATGTTATTTCTATTTATGTATTTATGCATTTTTTAGCTTTGAAGACTGTAGATGCTCTTAGTATGAAGATGACCCTGAAACATCCCCCACTTGCAAGTTGATACTGATAATCACGATAAGGTTTTTTGAACTGTAGCACTACAACATTGCATCTGGCCTACTTTCACCCACTTATAATCAATTCAAATTAAACAAATTTAATTTCAAGAACATATATGCAGGTCCTTGTTCTGCTCTCAGAAGAAATCAAGAAACAAAGACCCCACACAGTTTAAACGTGCGGTTGCGCGCTAATTTGACCCTACTAAGAGCATCTGTAGTTGTAAGCTAAAATGTCAAATTTTTCCAAAAAAAAAGAAAAAAAAAGAGGTGTAGTCGTTTGGCTATATACCCAAATTTAGGTTTCATCATGTAGATGTTCTATCGTCAGTCAAATTTTTAAGTGAAAACCCAAATTTTTGGATTTAAACTACTACATCTCAAGGCACATAGAAATAGGAATTTTGGGTTTGTGTTGCAGTCGTTCAAACCCAAATTTTGGGTTGTCAAACTTAAAAATCGACAGACGGGAAATCATTCCCCGTCTCACATAAAAAAAATTAAAAAAATAATTTTTTTAATTTAAAAAAATCGATGGAAATATACCCATGATGGGATGTATATGCCTAGTTCTTTAATTTTTTTTTTATAGCAAATTGGGTTTGGGATAGCCACTAAAGATCATATTCCGTTGGCTATATTTTGCAAAATCTCATTTCACCTGCCAAATATTGCAGACCACTGTTCATCCTCAACCCAAATTTTGGGTATATAGCTAACGACTGCAACAAATTTTTGGCTATATTTTGCAAAAAGAAAGGTAAATAGTCAACGACTACAAATGCTCTTATATGGTTTTTTTTTTACTGGTAAAAGGTAGGATTATCATACCTCACAGAAAATATATATATAAATATGTAAGAGAACTTTTACAACTACAAAAAACAACCGAAATAGGGATTCGACGAGCATTTTGATGAATCCAGGTTTGAGATGGCATGCCTTTGTGCCGTAGAGAGGGCATTGGACTATTGTCGTACTCCTCTACTAGTCACAACGACATGATCTCATCCCCCTTCACCATCTAAATCATTACTCGAAAAAACAAAAAGAACCCCTTTCGGTCATCAGAAATAACATAAGAGACTGTACTTAATGATTACAGTAGCATAACTAGAACATAAAGAGTATCTTCCCAAAAGTAGCCAAAAAAACAATCAGTAGCAAAAGAGAGGCGAGGTGGCTATATTTTGCTAGGCCAAGTAACTGTCTCCTGGACTGTCGGCCTGGTCTATACGGATCAATGCCTAATTCAGTAGGGCATCCTGCACCCCTTCACTTTCCAATTCTTGAAGTAGCTTCGCCTTCCTCTTTCCACTATCCATCCCATCTATCCAAGATCGAAAGTAAAAAATTGCATTAGTAATAATATCCTAAATGTGCATATCCTTAGAAGAGAAAGTGCGTTCATTTCTAGCAAGCCACAGACTCCAACAAATTGAGATTGTCATAAGGTGCCAAGTGTATCTGTGTTTTTGATTGCCAAAACACCAGGTCGTGAAGCACTCGTGTAAGTGATGGGGCATGGTATGAATGTTAAGAAGTGCGGTGAAATGTGTCCAAGTTGCAATGGCAACAGGGCATTCAAAAAAAATATGGAAGGTCGATTCGACAGGACATGCACAAGCAGTGCATTTCATGTCTCCTGGCCATCCTTTGGAGTGAAGAAATTCTTTGGAATTGAGTCTATCCGAACTCAGCAGCCAGATGAACACTTTGCATTTGAGCGGAGCTGAGGACGACCATGTTGCAGCAAAATACGGGGAGCGGAGGCCAGTTGTGATGAAGAAACTGTAGGCCGACTTGACAGTGAATGTAGAGGATGGAGTTAGGCGCCATGTCGGCTGATCGTCTGAGAATGTCGGTTGGAAGTGTTTTAGAAGCTCAAGAAGCCTCAACTTCTCTTCTCACATTGAAGGGTTGGGAACACAGTTAAGCCTTGGTTGCCAGCTCCAAGTACCATCAGTCCAAGAACCTTGAGAGAGTATATCTGCTTCTGGATTCCAAGCTGCAGCAGCCAATGTTGGACATAAAGAAGAGATGCTGCCTCCATTAATCCACTTTGACGTCCAAAAGTTTATAAGGTTACCCCTACCCAGGCTCCAGTGTACATTTATGAATAATTGCTCTTTTAGCGGATAAATTCCTTTCCAGAAACTAGAAGCAGTGGATGGGCATACCAGTAAATTGGATTTGCTTCGCTGATAAAGACTCTTCAGGGTTTGGCTAGGTAGAGAGTCCGATGCTATCAATTTCCACCACCACTTCATCAGCAGTGCATCATTGAAAAACTTTAGATCAAGAACCCCTAGGCCCCCTTGCTCTTTAGGCTGACAGACTCTTTTCCACTTCATATTTGCTATGCCTCTTGCATCCTTATCTGCGCCACACCAGAAAAATCTACTGCGTATCTGAACAATTCTTTTGATAACCCAAAGGGGTAATCTAAAGAAAGAAGCGTAGTAGACTGGCAGTGCACTGAGAACGGAGTTTATAAGTACAAGCCTTCCCCCTCTAGATAACATTTTCCCTTTCCACACAGAGAGTCTCCGCTCAATTTTGAGGATCAGCGGCTGCCAGTACCTTTTGCTGAGCTTCCCATTGGATAGTGGCATTCCAAGATAATTGAGTGGTAATCGCTCTTCCTTGCAGCCTAGGATGGTCGAGAAAGCTTTGAGCTTTATATTTGACTTGCCAAAATAAACGATGGATGATTTGTTAAAGTTGATGTCTAACCCTGAGATGTTTGCAAACAGTTGCAGTGCCACCTTGAGATTGATGACCTCATCTTCATCCCCCTTACAGAAAAGAAGCGTGTCATCTGCGAACTGCAGTACTGACAATTCCGCAATTGAACCTCTAACCGGGAACTGAGAGAAAACCCCGTTTCTGCAGCCATTGTGGAGCATCTGAGCTAGGACGTCGACTACCAAGATGAAGAGCATTGGCAAAAGAGGGTCTCCCTACTTTAATCCTCTCTTTGGGTTTATGTGGCGTCCTCCTTCACCAATGATAAGAATTGAAGACTTAGCTGTTCTCATGATCATATGGATCCACTTGCACCAAGCCTAGCCAAATCCTTTAGCGATTAAAACTTGGTCTAAAAAATCCCAACTCATCGTATCAAAAGCCTTAGCAAAGTCAATTTTGAACAACAAAGTATCCAAGTGTCTCTTACTACAAAGGTTGATAGCTTCATGTGCTACAACAAAACAATCCACCGAGGATTTACCTTTTAAGAAAGCACTCTGAGAGGATGACACAAGGGATTGGAGGATCAGTGCTAGCCTATTTGCCAACAATTTGGTAAAAATTTTGAAAGAACAATTTAGCAGACTGATAGGTCGGTAATCTGAAACCAGGTTCGCCCCTTCACACTTAGGAATAAGCATTATGCTGCAGTAGTTCAGTCTGTATAAATCACCTTCACCCTTCTGAATCGAAAGGAGCATAGCTAGAAGTTCTTCTTTGATAGTGTCCCAGAAGTTGTAGTAAAAGCTCATGGAAAAACCATCAGGTCCTGGCGCTTTGTCACTACTCATACCAAAAACAGCCAACTTGACCTCCTCCATGGTGAACGGCACCTCCAAATGTTCAAGACTATAGTCCCTCTGGGGGTAGAGAGAATTCCAATTGATTCGAAAGTCTGATCTAGGAGTTGTGCCACAAATTGATTGGAAATGGTTCTCAAAAGCATCTCTAATCCGGATAGGGGATGTTTCCAAAGTACCGTCAATGATCATGCTGTGAATATAGTTCCTTCGCCTTCTTCCATTTGCAATACAGTGGAAGAACTTAGAGTTGGCATCTCCCTCTTTTATCCATTGCACTCTCGATCTCTGCCTCCAGTAAACAGCTTTTGCTTTGATAAGATTTTGCAGTTCTATTTGGACTGCCTTAAGGGGCTCAGCTGTGCTAAGGGATTGTTCAGCTTCAATCTCCAACTTCAGAAGCTTTTCCTGCAATTGCTTTTTCTTCTGAGCAACATGGCCGAAGCTTTCATTCCGCCATCTTCGAATTCTTCTCTTAAGAAGTGTAAGCTTAGTTGCAAAGACATCAACCGGATTCCCGTCACAACGGAAATTTGTCCACCACTCCTTAACTGAGGGGACAAAAGATGGATGGTGCAGCTATGGCTTTTCAAATTTAAAATAATGTACCTTTCTAGTGATGGCTTGATCATCAAGGACTATAGGGCAGTGATCTGAGGAGATTCTGAGTAGTGAGTATTGGATGCAGTTGGGGCAGAGAGATTCCCAAGCCACAGAGATTAAGAATCTGTCTAATCTGGCCATCGAAGGAGAGCTCCTAAGGTTGGTCCATGTATATTTCCTCCCTGAAAGTGGTAGGTCGATGAGCTCCAAGTCATGAATGAATTCCCGAAAAACTCGCATGTCTCTTATTGAGCCTTTACCCCTGGACCTCTCAGCATCAGACACTGTTACAATAAAATCCCCACACAAAATCCAAGCAGCATTTAGAAGTCTTCTGCACTGCTGAATTTCAAAGTAGCATAGCTCCCGATCCTCTAAATCAAAGGGGGCATAGACCGAAGTAAGTGACCATTCCTTGGCTGAAGATCGGCATTTGAAGGAAGCAGAAACTGAGAAGATATCCACAGCCGAATACGTGCAATCAAGGACTTGATCATTCCACCCTAATAGAATACCGCCACAACTGCTAATAGAGTCAAGCTGGACCCATTTGGATATAATGCCTCCTCCAATTGATGAAAGTTTCTGAGGTCCTGGCTTTCTGAGCTTAGTCTCTTGCAGGCAAATAACAGATGGCGCACAACTACGAATACCTTCTTTGATCATAGAGCATTTGTCAGGGCTGCCCAACCCTCTAACATTCCAGCTTGTAATCCTTATTTAAAAGAAAAGCAACAAAAACGCACAAGAAAAACACCAACTAAGCAGGAAAATAAGACTGCTAATCAGAGTGCTGTTGTTGATCAGGTTGATCAACTACAACCTTCTGGCGGCCCCTGAAAGCGAAAAGCGAGTGTGGCCCCAAAGCCTCCAGTCCAATAGATTCCGCAACGTCGACAATGTCCTCATTTGACAGCAAATCAAAGGGATTGAGATGTGCATTTGAAACTGAGACATTTGAAGAGGAGGTACCTGTGGTCTTCCTCTTAATAGTGGTTGACAGGTGCTTCATGAATGGCCTGGTGCTTTTGAGCTTTCCTGTGGACCTTGATCTCTTCATCTTCTTGGAGGGGCCTTCCAGGAAGCCTGGGGGGACAGCAGTAGATGAGCTAGCAGCTTTGGTAATAGTTCTCCTCTGTAGAGAGCGTGTGCGGAAGCTTTCAGTTCCACTCTTGCTGACCCCTGCCCTGAAAATCACCTTGCCTTCTTCAATGACCTTACTCACCTCTTCTCTGACAGACTCTCGAAGTGCCCCTTCAACTGCAGGCTTAATCTTGGCAAAAAGAGAAAGAGGCAGCGTCACAAGCTTCCTTTTCCACATCATTTCGCGAACCTCCTCGTGCGAGCTGTCTTCTGAAGATCCTCCAAGATTTTGTGGAGCCATTTCACTACCCTGTGGGACCGCATTCTTGTTGCTATCTGATGTTTCAAAGGAGTGAATAAAAAGTGGTGACAGCGGTGCGGGATTTGATTTAGGCGAGTGGCCCTCCACAGATTGGGGTAGTAGGATCGGATCAGTTGGAATCTCCATAATTGGCCCCAATCCCCCTAATTTAGGGGTATTTGGAAAAACTTCCAAATCTGTTTTTGCATGCATAGATCGCGGAGCTGTTGGACACCCATCCCCCAAATCTCGGGATTTTGAATCTTCTATGACATCCCTGGCTGGATTCAGTCGCCAGCGATCTTCAGCTCCCTCAACCCCAGGCTCAACCTGCCCCTTGGGTCGCCAGAAACTTGCACTCCCTTGTTCCTCTGATGCTCCAGCAGTAGTAAAAAGTTGAACTTTGTCAGATTGTACGTCTTCGACAGGGATTGGGTTACCGAGCAGTAGTATTGGGACATCATGAACATGCTTCTGGAGGTTCCATGGTGTTGTATACCTGACAGTAAGAGACTTGGGAACGAGAGTAAGGTCCTTAACTTCAATAAGAACCAGTGCTTGATCCTGGGTATCTGCATGCGTCATCTCACGGCTGAGTGTGATCAGCTTACCAAAAGGCTTTATCAGGCAGTCGATAGACTCTCTATTCCACAGGTGGAAAGGCAGGAGTGGTAAGTTGATCCAAATGAAGCATGGTTTTGGCCTCAACCGTGCTCCAAAGTCCACCGACCATGGAGAGAAGGTAGCACTGAACCCAAAAAATTGAAACACTCCCTCAGCAATCGCGGCTTCAGCCTCTGTTGTTGTTTGGAATTGAACGTGGTAGATCCCATCGCAAACCCTCTTCAGCACCCACCACCGGCCTTGTCTCCCCCAAGAGAAGTTAAACGCACACTCAAGATCTTTGGTCTTGGGGATGTGGCGCGGGTTAATCAGGTGGAGAAAAGCACTTGCATGCAGCGCCGGCAAGGCTTGGGAAATAGCATTGTTGTGCGGCAGATCAACTACCAGCATTTCTCGACTGTTGTGAAGTGGGCATTCCCTCACCTTATGCCCAAACTTTTTGCAGTTGAAACAGTGAAAGCCCAGCTTCTTACACTCCGCCGTTGCATGATCACCCTCACCACATTTGAAGCAGCGTCGTTCCATCTTCTTAGAAGACCGGCGGATGGTCTGACGCCAAGCCGGAGTTTTTGGAGGGAAAATGGCGGTAGGTCTAGGTTGGAAAAAAGGTGTGGGTTTGGGGGCAGTGGGATGTGAAGGGACGGGGTGAAGTGGGGTTTTGGAGTTTAGTGGGGGGAGGCACGGGGATTGAAGGGGTAGTTGGTGAGGGTAATGATGACGAGGGGGTCGATGAGGTGGAAGCCGAAGGACTTGAGCATAGGATCTGCTCAGGTCCCTAGGGAGGACAGCGCTCTCTCTCCTCACCCCTCTCTCCATTTTTATGACTACAGTAAAATTTGGTTTTAATGCTCTTATATGTTAAATACCCAAAATTTGAGATTGAACGGCTATAGAAGCTCTAACTTCCTTCCCTTTGGCTACTTCCAATAAACCAGTACTTTGCTTATTGCTTTTGTCCTTTTTGGTTTAGCTCAGTTATCTAGTATCTCTTTACACAAATGTTGATGCATGTGCTGTGTGAAGCAAAACAAAATTGATTTTCAAATTTATGCCAAAACTTCTTAGAGCATCTACAGTGGTTTGCTATATTTGTCATTTTGCCAAAAAATAGCAAAATAGCCACCACATCGTTTGCTATTCTGACATTTTTTGACAAAATCGCTATAGTAGCTTCTCATATTTGACATACTTTTTGCTCTTTCTCAAAATATAGGGGACAGAACATGTTGTTTCATCCCTATAATTTTTTTAATGGGATCGGACGATACAACATGTACCATTCTATAATTTTTTATTATTATTTTTATTTTTTTAAGTGTCGGACAGAACAACTTGTTCCGTCCCAAATTTTTTTTTTAAAGTAACTAGACGGGACATGTTCTCCCGTACGAAGAGAAAAGTTCTCAAACGGGACAACATGTCCCGTTTGAGGACTTGGTCACTTCAACCTTTAATTAACCCACTTAATAGGATTGAGTGTTAATTTAAATATAGTTTAGGCTAATTTAATTGTTAATTAATTCACTTAATGATATTTTAAATACTAAACCAAATTTAATTCTCTAACAAACTTAAAATAAATTAAAAAATTCATGCGACGGGACAACATGTCCCGTGCACTCAAAAATATTGAAAAATTGCCAAAATATAGAAAATGCTAGTGCAGCGTTTCTCAATTTTGCTATTTGTCATTTTGCTATAAAATAGCAATGACCGTTGTGGATCTCTTAGAGTATGTTCATGTAGTGGGTAAGAATTTGAATGTCGAACTTTGAACTTTCACTACAACTTTTGAGCTATGGCCTATTATCAGAGCAACACAAAATGGTTCTTCTTCTTCTTAATTTTTTTTTTATGATAATCGGATAGGGTACTAGGACCCCAGCCTAAAAACATATTATTATATATAATCAAAAGAATACAATAAACAATGTGCACAGTACAGTTTATAAGATTTAAGATCGACAAGATACAAAACAAGAAAGCACTCGATACGCTCGAAAGTAGGAAAGACAACTGCAGCAGATCTTCGAAATCACGGCTGATCAGCAATCAAACCCTCGAAAAAACAAAATGCAGCCGATGAGCTTAGCGACAACACATGAACAGGTTCGACGAAACGGAGCAACAGATAAGTAAAATCCAAAGAAGAAGAAAAGCGAAGAAAAATAACTTCAACAGAAAACAAGCAAGACATAAACATGCGACAAGGGAAACTCACACAAGCGACCACAGCTCGGGAAAGAAAATATGGCAACGTCAGCAACCAACCCATATATAGAAAAGAGATAAAGAGAAGAGATATTGATACTATGAAGCACCCAATAAAATTTATAGGAAAACTCAAAAATAATAGAAAGCGACAACAAAAGAGGGAAAGAACAATACAGAGGAAAATTGAGGAAAGATGAGAAGTCACTCAACATGATAGGAGAATAATCCTGGTCTCAGGCTGAAAATCCAATCATAAATACACCAACACAAGAGTCCAACTCAAGAGTCATACCAGGCTGATGAATAAACATACACAACAAGGTGGAAGAAAAGAATGGACTATACATCAGGTTTAAAAGAAGGAAACAAAGCACCTAAGCACCCAAGCAAAAACATCTCTAAGCAAGTGCAGAGTTCATCACCAGTAGAGAAAAAAGGAATAAAGTGGACCTCAGCACCCAAATGGTGCAATAATGGAGGCAATAAAGGCCACGACTAAACCAGAAAATGTTACTCATTATGTGAGTAAGACAACAACTCTAGCAATTTCAGAATTTCGAATAGAGTCTAAAACATTAGTATTGGAGGGATTAATAAGAAAACACATATGAGAAGCTAGATCCATCATCTTGCTACTAGAAAGTGAATCGAAATGAATCTGATAGACTGAGCCTAGAGGGTCATTTGGATTAAGATTATTATGGATAGGCCAAATCTCGAGATTCCTAATTTGCGCGGCTAGAGATGCCTTGGAAGAAAAGGTTAAGTTGACATCCTTTTTGGCTCGCATAAGGGCACTAGCACGAACAAGAAGAGGTTTATAACTCTTTTGGAAAATTTTCTTTTTGAGGTTGATGGAGATGGCAGAGGTGGAGAGCCAGCAATAGAGATGGAGTTGTCAGCAGAGTTAGATAACTCATCAGTGTTAACAATCATAGCCAAAGAATGATGGAGGGGTGGTAGAGGGTCTATAAGAAGCAAGGAAGATGATACACAAGGATAATTAGAATATGAAGGGGGACAATAGACCACCTCCAAAATAGATAACCACTTAAAAGTGGTAAAACCAACAAGGATTATAGAGTGAGCAGGAACTTGAACATGGAATTGCAAATGAAAAGTTTTGAAAAATAGTGAGCTTAATTAATGAGCAAAAGAGATGGTCTGGGAGTGAAAAGATAGAGAGTAAATTCTACATGATAGAACCAATGTGACAAGAAGGTAGATGAGAGGAGGACAATAGCTTACACTTGGTAGAATGTTCATCCCAATTCAAAGAGAAGTCAGGATAGACAGGCCTAGCAAACCAGGAGAAGTCTATCAAAGCCAAAGCTAGAGGTGATGAGCAAGAGCTAAATTGATTGGAGCAGTCACATGCATTGGAGATGATACCACAGTTGGCACAAAGGAAGGAAGAGCATAGTCTAGGGTAGTAAGGACGGTACTAAAAGAGTTTGAAGGGAGAAGAGGGGACTTTGCTGTGTTTTGGAAAGAACAAACGGGGTTGATCCAAAGTAGATATGGAGACTTCAACGGAGAGAACGCAGTACCTCCAAATGGAACAATAGATTTACTAAACTTAGAGAAGATAAAAAACTAGGAGTTCCACTGTAATGCCTCGCCCCAATACTCGGACAATTTTTATTATTTTTAAGACAAATTAGATACTATGTAGTACAACTACCCACTACAGGCTGCCTCTCAAAAGGTGGTTAACCAATTAGGTGACTCTTGATCATAGGTAATTTTATTTATACTCAATTAATTTTTGTGTACTCCCGATATGAGACTAATTAATGCTCTCTTCTCTATCAAATCTCGTGCACATACGGAAAGTATGCCACGTCAGCCCCAAAAAAGACCGTTGACCGCTATACTCTGTCTTCCAACCTGAAGGTGGGGCCCCAATGATGACGTCGTCACAACCAAACCAACACCAGCACTCACAAGTCACAACGTGCTGTTCATCGTGCCCCCCTCCCCCCCCTTTATACTATTCATTTTCCATATTATTACGAAACTGCCATCTCACACACACACACACACACACACACACATATATATAATTCTGAAATTTACGGGGTATTACACCAACCATGACCAATGTTCTTGGAAGGAGGGAACAAGGGCGCCCCAACAAGGAGAAATGTAGAAGAAACATCATAATAGTGATATGGGAGAGGAGAGGGAACGTGCATCGAATTAAATGCGCTACCCTCCAACTGGTTAGAAATATTAGGTGATAGCAAGACAACAAGAGTAGTGATATGGGAGGTGGTAGAAACATGTGGGGACGGTGATCAATAAGGAATAGCTACAGAAAAAGTACATTCATTACCAATCTTACTACTAGTCTTGAAGAGGTGTTGATTGAGCCTGAGCTTCAGAAGGAAAAAATTAACGAACGAGAGAAGTTTGGCATGTAATGGTCTACCCCTGGGCATCCCAAGGAGTTTTTGAAGGAAAAAACTGTTAGGTTTCGAAGGCAATCACAGATTAAATACACCGCAGAAAAATTACAAAAAAATATCGAAACCTAGCCATGGATCAATGCGAAAACCATAAATCGTGTTTAGGAGTTATACCTTGAAGATGGATCTGTTGTCTCCACAGTATGCCGATCACAGTACTAGAATATTGCGGTGCCTCTACAATATTCACACGAACGGATCAATTCAAGCTTTTTCTTATGCCGCGGTGCTAGCTGCGGAAAGGTGATGTTCCTCATGATCACTCCCTCTCACAATTTCTGTGACGGCTAGGGTTTTCTCATGTATGTCTTTTTCACAGATACGTATCATATATATAGGTGCAGAAAATCAAACCTAAGAGAGTAATGGGGCTGTTGGGCTCACAATCTGACCTGGGTCAGATTGTGTGTGTGCCTTTGAACTTTAGTCAGCTCATTTAATCTAATTAAATATCAACCCAATGTAAATAATCTAAGTCTTACTTGGATCCCCAATTAAATTCATCTTATGAATTTAAATCTCAATTTCGATTCATTCTACGTGTGTGACCCTGTAGGTTTCCATTACATTGGCAGTAATACTAAAATTATATTCTAGTATTACAAACAGTGAACGGTATCTAGCAATACATCACTGCTACTCAAGTAACGGAAATGTTAGAGATTTGACATAACCTATCCGTGACCAATGTTACCATATAGTCTAGTCTCTTTGTCCAAATATGTTAATTGACCACAAAGCATATAGCGTGTCACCCCTGTATAGTTCAGTATTTGGTTTTTTGATGTCCGGATAGACATACTATAATAAATGAGCTCAATATCTCATATTGACTCATTTGAGCATGACCATGTATTTTGTAGTCTCACTCAATCAAGGGGAACATAGATATCGTTCATGTTATGTAAGAGGGATAAATCATATCTAAGTTACTCACATCTCTCTGCAAGATTTGTAGTATATATCGAATAGTCGACTTTATAATCACCTTATTATAGGAAACGTTTGACGACATTAAAACATACAACTTCTCATGTAGGGAACCGTAGTGACTTCAAGTCAAAAAACTACGTACACCATGGTTACTGTGCGAACCGCTTATGACACTCACATAACGATCTATGCATCGTTCTCATGGTGGGTCAGTCCAGTACATTATTACTCGAATATGTACCCATGTGAGGACTTGATATCTCATATCTATGACCCGTGAGATATGGTCATCAGTCTATGTACATATTAGTCTCTATGTATTATTGTTGTCCAAATTCACAATAATACTTGACTAGGGACATTTAAGAATAGTGTTCTGATTACAACCAATAGGATTTCACAATCAAGTCATGTACTTGATATTCCATGGTATTGAACCTGATATTATAACTACTCTATTATGTTCATTTAATCACAATTAAAAAATACATTAAATAAAATGCCTCATATATGAAATAAATGTCATGATATAATGTAACTAGTAATGTCAATACAAACTTGCCTCTTGGGCATATACCAAAAAAATTCTACTGCGAGTGTGACTCAGCTATCACAGAAGATACATTTCAATTTATTCATGCATTCCCATTTGAAATGACCAGGTAAGAGGCACCTAAGCATATCAGACGAGGATTGAAAGTAGATAAGGAAGGGGGAAAAGGGAAGATAGAAAATAAGTGAGAAGAATAAGCCTTAGATGCAAGAGAAGAGTTATAGGAACTCCTCAGTATATGGGCATTGTACGCCATGAAGAAATGTTAATGGAGGAAGAAAGATCTGAAGAAGAATTTTCAAGCACAAATGCTAATAACCATGAAAAAATAAAAATGAATTAAAAAGACAAGCAATCTCAACTAACTAGATACAAATCCAGTAAATACACATCTACACCAAACAAATCAATAATCAATATGTAGAAGGAGAAGAGAATATTATGAACAGAGAGAGCGAGTCACTAAGGGATAGTGATACTCAACAAAATTAATAAAGAGAAAGTGGAGAGAATAAAACAATCGGAGAAAATGTTCACAATCAAAAGACCCACTAAAATAATAGAGAACAATCAAATTAGGGCGAAGGGAGTGATACTTACAGGGGACACGATACTGAATAAACGAAAAGAGACAGAGGAAAACAGTACTAGTGAAGCTAGCACGCCAACATCGCCAAGGAAACTGGGGGATGATGAAAGAACCAGTCAATCGATCCCAGATCTAGAGCGAGGAAGCACAGAACTAAAGGCTAGCATGGAAAACTGGGAGTACTCATGCTGGATCTACACAAATCCAGCGGCAAGAAGATAAACCAGACAAAATAGCTCAATCTAGAGCAGATGACGGCAGAATCCTCAGTGGGAGGATCGAAAGGGAAATGTGGAGAGAAATCATGGAAGTAGGACTCAAAAAAGATATGGATATGAAGAGACTAAAGAGATACACATTTTTAATGAAGGGAGGAGGGTGAGATATGGCTGGAGGGAGAGGGATCTGGGAGAATAAGGTTGAGGGAGATAGGGGTTTTTTGAATTCTCCGAAAACTGAAGAATATGTTTTTGGATTTGATCTTCTTATCTGTGCTCACCAAACTGACCATTAAAAAAAAACCAGTAAGTACAATTCAGGTAATCTATTAATATATAAAAACTTATTGGACCAACCCCTAGCTTTAAACTAGAGATGGCAACTGGGCGGGGCTGTGTCACGCCCAGCTTTCCAAAAATATGGAATACGAGCGCGTGACAAAGCACAGCGAATGATTTTAACATCATCCATAAGCTGTAGGATCGACTCAGCATCACCGCAAGGATATAACAAGATATATATACAACCAAGCATGCATGAATAATTTATTAAGCAACAGAAAGCAATTTAAACATTAATAATATCCAAAATGTTTTCAATGTTTGGAACAAAAGGTAAAACTCGGGAACATCAGCCCGTTACAAGTCTTAAGAAACAATAAATGAAATAACTCAATTACAAAACGAAATGATTAAAGAATGGTTTTCCCAAGCAAGGCCTAGAACGTCTGCTCACCGATTCCGTCAGGTAAATCTCCTTGGATACCTGTAAGTTGCTCATCTAAAGAGAGGAAAAAGAAAGTCCTTAGAGCAAGTCGTGGACATGCAAGTGGAGAAATAAAGAAACAATGGCAATAGTGGTATAGCAATGAATTCAATAAATGATGAAGTCAATAGTGTGAACAATGGCAATAGTGGCAAAGCAATGAATTCAATAAACAATGAATTCAATAGTGTTGAACAGTGTAAAAGCAATAATAGTATAATATGCAATGACTATGAATTATCACGATAATGATGAACAATATCAATAATGGCAATAATAACGATAACACTGTTCGATGAAGATAACAATATGTAATGATAATGTGATGAGAGCCTTAGGTCTATTATTCATTTTTAATCGTAGCTAATGCACGTAGTACTGTGTCCCATGTGTGTCGTACCACAGGTTCGATGCATACAGTCAATTTCATTTAGATTAAGGTGGTAAATTCTATAGTTCATGTACGGAGTATGATGACGATAATGATAATAATACTGGACATGTATAATTTCTTATACGATGCCGATAACGATAAAACACTGGACATGTGTAATTTCTTACACGATGCCGATAACAATAAAACACTGGACATGTGTAATTTCTTACACGATGCCGATAACAATAATATTCACTAGCCATCATCCGAGTAAACTTACTATATTGTCAACTACCCTAATCAACCCTTAACCCCGACTTGATTTATTTCATTTATTCAATTAACACACAATAATGCAATTAATAAGAGATGCTAGAAAAGGTGACAAAACAACCCTAGGATCATGCAATATACTTTATACAATTAAATGCACCAAATATATCATTATAAACACAATTGTACATTATAAAATATAGAATCCAAATTCTGGACAGCAGTAGGTTGTTGTACCAAAATTAGAATTTCCGTTTCTACAGGACAGAAAATGTGGATCCGTCAGGTGGTCTAGAAACTAGACTCCCGCCTGGTTCCAAGCATACTTAAAGTCTATATTCCGACAACGGTAGCTAGGTGAAATTCAGTGTTCTTTATAGATTTTAGTTTCTGGCTGGGTGTCAGTGTTGTCTAATTTTAATTGTAAAGGCAGTAAATAATCAATACAAAAATCAGTATAAATAATTGTTATCACCCTAAACATGTTATCCACAAATCTGGAATTTATCTTGGCCATATATAATCATTAGTCCATTTAATTTATTAGCCTAACATGGTATGTACATGAATCTGAATTTACAGCGCAGCTGTATCAAAAGGGTCATAACTCGGGCGATATAAGTCGGAATTTGAAAATTCTGGTGTCTATTGACATCTAGACAATTAGGGATACGTTTCATATTCAGGAAGTGACTGATTATACTGAAGTTATTTAGGTCGAAACAGCACAATAAGATCAGGTTAGCGTAATTTCCAGAATAGTCAACATGTTCATTTTGAATAAAACGGTTAAAAGTTAAGAATAATAAATTGGAGTTTAATAATCATAATCATAGCGAACCAATCTTATGTGAACATGGTATTAAGATCGATGATGTCCGTAACTCTAATAATTACAATCCAACTAATTTATCAATAGCAATCACATTAACAATCCACTAATTTATACAATCTACTATAGCTAGTTGTCATTAATGTCATGATATGAAATGTGTCAATAATTTCCTATTTTTATATTCAATAACTATAACTATATGGGTGTATGTAAGATCCTTATACATTAGAGGCAAAAAGAAGGCACGAAGTCGAGATTACCACTTGGATTCGCCCGTGTAAATCTGTGGCATCTCAACGATAGATACAATAATATTTTACGATATTCAATAGGATCCACTTGCGGAATTCAATAAAAATATCGAATATGATACAATAAATATTCGATAAGAAATGACTTGCCTTTTTCCTTGTAGACGATTCAATAATTAATAGAGAATAACGGGATCAAAATTCCGAGGAGCAATCCCAAGAGCACGTGCAAAAATCCAATAGGAGGGGAAAATCCCGCACACCGGATCGTCCAGAACAGCAAACTGCAAGTCGGGATTTGGTGCGGAAAAACAGCGAACACCGAATGCAGCAAATCAGATCGCTCCAATGCAGCGGATCTGGCCAGAACACGGAACAGCGGTGTTGGATTCGCTGTGGGTGAACACGGGACAGCGATCAGATCTAGGCTCGATCTCACGGATCTTGATGCGATCTGATGGTCGAGATCAAATCCCGCTTCCACTGCTTCTTCTTCCTTCTTTCGATCGGCAGAGAGCGAGAGAGCGAACGGGATCGCGACGATGACTACGATGCGATGCAGTGGGGGGGGGGGGCTCGCGACGACGTCTGGGTTCGACTGGGGAGCAATCGACGACGGTGACGACGGCGATGGAGCTTGGTGGCGCGCGTTGCTCTGTTTGTGGGTTCGAGAACAGGGGAGCAATGGCAGGGGGGAAGAATGGTTGGCGAGGGAGTCGACGGTGATGGGTTGCGAGGCGAGGAGGCAGGAGGTGATGGCGATGGTGGAGGCGAAGGTGACGGGGTTGCGGTGGATGGGAACAGGGAAGGGGGAGAGAAAAGTGAGCGGAAGAGATGGAGAGGGAGAGAATGCACAGTATGGGTTCTTTTGGGTTTTGTTTTGTTTTGGTTGGTTTTGTTCTGTTTGTTTGGGTTTTAATCAGAGAAGGGGAGAGAGAGATATTAAAGTTATAAAATAATATAATAGTAAAGAGTATAGAGATAGTAGGGGGAGGGAGTTACGGATTGTGGAGATAATGGGGATTGTGGGGAGTGATTAGGAGAAATCATAGGGATTAGTCCGTTAGGGAGAGATTGGGGGTAGTTTGGGTTATTGGGTTTGGGTTTAGATGGATTTTGATCCAATAAGAGATGGGTCTTGGTTTTGGGTTCAAAAATCCAATAGGAGATAATTAAATAGAATAGGCTTATAAACATACATATATATGTACATATACATTAAATCATGAACAATTAAAACTAATAGCAACAAAAATAATAATAATAATTGAAATGAAAATAATAATAATAGCAACGATAAAAATAATATGAATACAATAATAAGATTCGAGTTTAGTTGATTCATAAAAATCAAAATCGAAATAACATAATAGATATGGACTAAATTATAAATAGTCAATCATTTGAAAACGGCAAATAAGAATGAAATATCCCACTATTCGAAAATAAATATAATTGTTCAAGAAAATATTCTAATGTAAAGTTCAAGCCGAATTTAACAAATACTGAATTTATAAAAAAAAAATTTAAATACACAAAAATACATAGAAAATACGTATTTACGAAAACAGGGGTTACAGGCTGACCCGCGACCCGCTCGCCAAACCCGGTCCGTGAATATACGGTTCGGGTCCGGGTCGAACCCGCAAGACTAAGAGGGTCGACTCGGGTCGAGTAATACAAATTTCCATCCTGTTGAACCCGGCCCGCCAACCCGGTGAACAGTAGCCAACCCGACCACCAACCCGCGGATCAACCCGCAGGTTTCGAACTGTTAGACTCGTACAGAACAAACGTTCGACCCATGCGGGTTGACTGTTCGACCCACGGGTCCAATGGCCGAAACAGAGCAACGACTCTGTTATAGCCTTTTTTTTGGTTTTTTTTGTTTGTTTTGCTCTGTTACACCTTATTCTCTTACTCTCTCTACTACTACTACTCAATTTAATCTTAATTTTTTAAAATTTGTCAACAAAGAAGCTAGCAACATTAAAATAGAAGCGACAAATTCCGATCGTATCGAATTCAACATTCAACTATGTCTTCAAGTTTTCAACTCCTCCAATGCTCCAACAAAGAAGCTCTCTTTCTATCTATATACGAGTCCGGACTTCTACTTCTACTTCTACTTTTATTTTCACTCTCATTCTATGTACGAGTATCCGCGAAGTACGATATCAAAATTTCACAACCCTCTTATTGTCTTGATATTTTTTTTGTAGTTATAATTTTTTTATCATATTTGTTTGTTGGTTTTTTTATTGTCTTGATAATTTTTTTTTTTCATATTTGGTTGTTGTTTTCTAGATTTTTTTTATTAAAACTTATCTGGCCTAGATTGTATTTAATTTTTTGACATACACTACTATATCAACATGTCTAGATCACGAGGTAGCGGCCGTAACCAAAGTGGACAAGATTCCATCGACACTTCTCGTAGGGCTCCAATTGTCCCACAAATTGAGCCCGCCGAAGAGTACCATATGACCGAACATATTGGTACACACGATGAGTTTGTAAGAGACATAGACATAGAAGAAGAACCACAAACACAAGCAACAGAAATAACACAAACGGCTAGTAGTAGGAAAAACTAGAGGCGAAACTAGTGATTTGCACAAATTTTATGATTATATTTCGGACGAAGTAAATCCGGGTGTAGTTATTAAAATTTGTAAAACATGTTCGAAGCCATACAAATGGAAGAAGGATGAGGGGACGGGTACAATAAAATGACACATCCAAAATGTACACAAAGTACTTCTTGTAGACATACCCGGCCAACAAAAAATCCACCCTAGGACCAGTGTAGTTGATAGTCATTCTTATGATCTCGAACTTGTTTGTCGGAAAATGGCCCGACCAGTAATCAAGGAAGAGTTACCATTTTTCTATTCCGAGAGTAGGAACTTAGAAACTTTTAATCAAACCGCCTTAAACCCGCATTTTAAAAGAATTGCTAGGAATACATTGAAGTCTGATTGTTTTAAAATGTACAACGAAATGAGAGAAGCTTTGATTGTCATTTTATGGAGTTTAACTTGTAGAGTTTCTCTAACTTCCGATTATTAGAAGGGTTGCAACAATATTCCAATGATGGCAATAACTTGTCATTGAATCGACAGTGATTGGATCCTTCAAAAAAGGATCATATCACTTGCCGCGTTGCCCTATCCGCATAGTGGTAATGAAATTGCAAATCGTATTTTAGAAATTTGTGATTTTTTTCATATCCGCGATAAAATTATGTGTATAAGTTTTGATAATGCATCTAACAACAATGCATCAATTAGTATATTAAAAACCGCATTAAACCCTCCATCTAACAATATTTTTCATGTTAGATGTGCATGTCATATAATAAATTTATGTGTTCAAAATACATTAAAAATAGCCGAGCCATATATAAATAACATTAGAAATTGTGTAGATTTTATTGCATTAAGTGGCTCTATATTTCAAGAATGGAAAGCTTGGTGTAGGCTTAAAAATGTACATTTTAGAAAATTTCCAAAGGTTGTTAAACACCGATGGAACTCTACTTTTGATTTGTTAAATGTTGTTACTGAATATAAAGCATGTATAAATGATTTTTGTATGGCAAAAATTATGCCAAATTTTGAAATGACTCCCCATTCTTGGTTTTATGCCGAATCTTAGTTAAAATTTTTAGAACCTTTTAAAACTGCAACTTTGAAATTTTCAAAATCTTATGAATCTACTTCTAGTAGCATTTTTATTTCGATAATTACTATGATGCAAACTTTCAATGAAATGATCAATGATGCTTTTATTGGTCATATTGTGAAACCTGCATACACCAAAATTTTAAAGTATTTTAATCCTCCTATGTTGTATTGTATAGCTACTGTGATGGATCCTTGTATCAAATTAGAAGGTACGAAGAGTTTGATTGAAATATTTTTTACTTTACTTGGGGAAGATGAATCTGAAGTTGATTGCGGAACATTTTGAGTTAAATTTGAATCGACATTAAATAACTTATATGATTATTATGATAGAAGTTTTTCATCTAGTAGTACTACCACTTTAGTTACTTTTTCTTCTGCTACTTCTACAGGTAATGGTAAGAATAAATTAGATGATGCCACATTTAATTTACTTGCAAAATTCAAATAAAAAAAAATCTAGGACTAATCAACAAAATGAATTACATTGGTATAATCAACAAGATTCTGAAAGTTTTACTTCTTCACTAGATATTTTACAATGGTGGAAAGACCATGAACATACTTATAGTATTCTTAAATATAGGGCTAAAGATCTGTTAACTCCTCCTGTCTCTACAGTTGCTTCAGAAAGTACATTTTCTACAAGCGGCAGAGTTCTAACCGATTACAGGATTTGCTTGAAGCCCCAATCGTTGGAGATGCTTGTCTGTACGGAAGACTGGATGAAGGCCAAAGACATGACTCAAGAAATAGGGTTCGACACGTCTACAAGTGGAAGCAACTCACCTGAAGAACAACAACAACAACAATAGCAACCAACATGAAGAATTGAAGACCAATAACAATAACAAATTGAAGACCAACATATGCAAGAAATTTATAAATGTATTAAAAATTGTGATAAATCTTTGTTTCTTATAAATAAGTTAGAAAATTGAAGAAAATTGTCTTTTTATAGAAGAAAATTGTAATTGTATAGAACCAATTTATAGTAATTCTTTGTTTCTTTTAAAAAAGTTGGAAATTTGTATAAGTTGAAATCATATGAATAATATATACATTTGTTTTAGCAATTTCACTCTTTAACTATTATTATTATTATTATTATTATTATTATTATTATTATTATTATTACTTCAATTTTTTAAAAAGTAAAAAAAAAAAAAATCAAACACACAGGCCAACCCACAACCCGACCCGACCCACCCGGGTTGGACCCGAATGGGTTCACGGGTTGGGCGGGTTGACATTTTCCAAATCCAACCCGGCCTGGTTAACCAACCAACCCGACTCGGACCCACCCAACTTCGGTTCGAACCCGGGCGGGTCCGACCCGACCCGGTTTCCAACCCTACTTTAAACCTTGAAATATTTTTTCCTAAACAATCTAATTTATATTCCTCAAAGGTTTGTAACTATAAGTAGTATGTATGCTTCTTCATTTTCTTTGTTTATGTATAAAAAAGCAAAAAAATTTCCATATAGCTCACTAAGAGCATCTCTAGTCGTTAATACCCATATTTTGGGTATTTGGCAAATAGGAAATGGAAAAATGACTTTGTGTTGCAGTCGTCAAAACCCAAAATTTGACTTTTTTGGACAATTAAATCATCAGATTAAAGATTATTTGTCGTCCCTCTTTAAAAAAATTATTAAAATTTAATTGCAACGGACGAAGAATGATTCATCGTCCCTTAAAATAAAACAATTTTTTAAAAAAAATTTGACGGGACGGGAAATCATTTCTCGTCCGTCGATTTTTAAAAAAATTATATTGAGGGACAAAGGAACATCTCATGTACCTAAATTTTTTTGGGATTATTTTGTGGGACGGGTATTGATTTCCTGTCCCAATTTTTTTTTGAATTAAATCGATCGGATGGGTAATCATTTCCCGTCCGACTATTTATTACAAAGAAATATTAGGGACGGGAAATCATTACGCGTACGATAGGGTAAAATAATCCGACGAATGATTATGTTTCGTCCAATCGAACAGACGAAAAATCATCTATCGTCGACTATAATTTCTAAATAGCTATTTTGTCTGCCAAATTTGGCAAACTATTGTTCCCTTATTGTTCCCTTAAAACTTATTTTTTGGGTTCATAGCCAACGAGTGCAGCACATACATTTCTATTTTTTTGAAAATTTTGGCAGAATAGCCAACGAGACTACAGATGTTCTAACAAATTAAAAAAACAAGGGTCGTTTATAAATGAGCTTCACCATGTTTGTGTTGTTGGAGGTCTCCTTCTTTCTATTTACTTTTTGAGTCATTTCCATATAACTTACTCACAAGTTATATTTCAATTAACCTTATTCTAAAAAGCTATTCTTAATTAGTATCCACTAAAACAAGTTATATTTCAATTAACCTTATTCTAAAAAGCTATTCTTAATTAGTATCCACTAAAAATTACATAAAACTCTAGTAGATCAAATGCATTCAAGATAAAATCACATTTTTACCTATATATCATTTTTATTGTTCATCTCTCCATACTGTGAAGATAATTTAAACTAGGAGACAATTATTTTTTATCAAAATCAACAGAAGCAGTTTTTTTTTTATAAAAAAGACCCAAATATTATGAGTGAATTACATATAATTAGCAATTTGTCATAACCTAAAAAACAAATAAAAAGGAGACCAACCAGCAACAAGAACATACACCTCCTTTCCTTACGTTTGTGTACGATTTTTTTTTCCATACACATATTTTTATGTGTAAAGATACATACAAAAAATTTGCCCATGTGCATGTTGAATGTATGTTTTGTCACTATTGTACAATCTTCATGAATGGATAATATGTGACATATCTCTGTGTTCCTAAAATTTGAGAAACTGACATCAAAATTAGAAACTCGAATATTAAAGCAACGTTAATAAAAGCAGCAAAGGAGAGGGATAATTAGATTTTTTTCAATTTCCAAGGAAGGCAGTTCCTGAAAAAAACAAAGATGAAGTAGAAAGTTAACAACAGGATAGATGACACAGAGGATGATAGAGGAAGCAATCAATCGACACACGTCCTAAAGCCGTGAGTTACAGATGAATCAGCAGTCTCAACCTTGTCATCATAATGTCATGCACTTTCTTTTAGCATCTGTTTGTATTCCTTACATCTGAATCTGTTATGTGTTACTGAATTTGAACTGATTTTTACTTCACTTTTCCTAGTTTCAAATAGGTTAAACAATGTGTAAGAAGAGGGGTGATTAAGATATAACTTCTGCTGAGATAGAATTACACACCTACAAGTTCGAAGTTTTATTGTGCCGGCAGAATGATCCTACGTAGTATAAGAGCAATCCAGATTAAAGTCTTACTAGATGCAATTTTGTTTACACCGATAATTTTTCAGCAACTAACCAAATCGGAGGATTATTATTATTATTATTATTATTTTGATGCAATAGGATGGAGCGTAACGCTCCAACCTGTTAAATATATAAATAAACAGAGTAAGTACACAAAAATAAGATATGTACAACCCTGACAACATCACTAAAGAAACACACATGGTAACTAAACCATCAAAACACACTATACTAAGAAGAACAAGGTTGTTTATCTTGCCTTCACCTTAGCCCGATGAGGTCCTCGAGGAGTGTTCTGCAGAGAGTTGAGAAACCCAAGTTAGATGGCCAACCTCCCAAGCGTCTTCCTGGTCCCTTGTGCTTTCACAGCGAGGCTACACGACGGAGGGACGGTCATCCAAGGCCGGCACTACAGACCTGTCTGTCAAGGCCCTCCCTAGAGTGGGTTTGGAGAGACGCGATCGACGAACTATTACCATTTCTAGTGACATTTCTCGACCTTCTTCTGCTTTGGGTCTTGGTCGTAAGGTTCAGGGGATAGTCGAAGATTCCGACCTGGACAGTCCAGAGCCAATTCCGCAGCCGATGCGTGATTCCAAAGTGAGGGGCAAACTGGTCTTCGTAGAGAAAGATGGGTGAAAAACTCAAACGAGAGTTCCCAGTCCCAAACTCAAAGCATCGAACGTGTATGTCCACGCAGTGCTGAAGGGTTTTAGAAGGTTGGAGAGCGGCGTTCTTGAACCGTTATGTTACAATTGTGGTAAATGGGGACACTGGAAGAACGATTGCAAAGAGGCGACGAAATGCTTCTTGTGCATGAGAAGGGGCCATGTGTCTTCTCAGTGTAGGTGTCGGAGTTCGTTGAGTGAAGAGGAGGTCTCCATGGGCAGTCAGCTGCGAAGATTGCGACTGCAGTTGCCGTGCGGAAGACTAATGCTTGGGCGGCGATAGTTCCAAACACGGCTGAACCCATAGAAGGAGATATGGCTCTCAATGACTCCCCTGTTCAGAGGGTCGTTATACCTCCCACGGTTGAGATGGAGGAGCTAGGGAATCGATTGCATTTTAGCGTCATTGTGTCGATCGCGTTTTGACAACCCAACGAAGGTGTCATCAAGAAAGAGTTCCTGTCTAGGTGGCCGAGGACTTACGACTGGGATTGGACCATTAAACGGTTTCGAGACGACGCACTTATCATTCCTTGCTCGACGGAAGCTAGAGTGCAGATGGTTCTTAGCAAAAAGTCCTTCTTTGGTGAGGGGTTCACCGTGGTCTTCTCACGGTGGAGCTTAGACTTTGGAGTGTTCAAAAGAGAGAAACTTGAGTCGAGGTGGCTGTTAATCTCCAACTTCCCATTGGAGTGCTGGAATAAAGATGGGTTTCAGTCGCTGGTGCAGTCGTTCGGGTGGGCTGAAGAGTTGGATCAAGATACTAAGTTCCTTAACAAGTTCGATCTAGCTCGAATTAGAGTCAGCTCCCTCCATGGTGTGATTATTCCCTCTTCAATTTTTTCTACCTATAAAGGTCTCACATTCAAGGTTCAAATTGCAGTCGAGGTTAAGAGGTTCGTGCCTCGACGTGTGCCACAGATTATGGTCGAGAAAGGGGTCGTGAAGGGTGCATCGGCAAAGGTTTCTACAGGCAATAAATTGAGTCTGGAGGTTGAAGATGAACTAGAGCCGTCCGATGTGTTTGATCCAATGACTGATCGTAATCCAAAACATTTTTTTGAAAACACACACGAGCGGGGAAGATGAGACGCTGGGGTGTGACAGGGTAGAGTCTGACGTGGGAGAGAAAGATAGGGTAAGGTTTGATGCTGACATGGAGGACTTGAGGAGTGTAGGCCAGGGTACTGAAGGTTTATTGGCTCAAGACTTTGGTATGGGCCCCTCATTGTGTCCCTCGTACGCTATCACTGTTCGGCCACCTATCAAACCTACTGGGCCGCTTAATGTGCGTCTTCCTATCAATGCTTCTGTGGCGCTATTAGGCTCCAATGTTTCAAAGCTCGAGGTGGGGAACGGTACTTTTCTCAATAGGTCGAAGTCAGCATTGGAGACAGTCTATCGATGGGACTGCTGCTTCTATTTCTGAAGCTCTCAAAAGTTTTATGCTAACTACTTTTGTACAATTTCTGAGAGGTGATGTGAGTTCCTTATCTACAGATCAATTAGATTCTTGGGGAAGTCTTCTAGAGCTTATTCGCTAGGTCCATCCAAGCCAATTCTTCATCAGATAATTGACGGATTAGTCAAATCGAGAGACTTAGAGTTGGAGGTGGTGTATCGGGTTTCGGAGGAGCCCACTTTATCGGAATCAGTTAGAAAGGCAAATCTTGGAGACTTGTTACCGTCTGGTTCTAGAAAAAGGAATTATGAGAGGGAAGAGGAAGTAGAGGAAGTACAATCAAGTCGAGTGTCCGAGAGATTCGTCGCATTAGCTAAATGCGATTCTCCTAATGATGATGATCTTATCGATGCTCTGAAAAATATTGATGAGGATTCACCACTTATGACTGCCGCTAGGATGTGGGACATTAAGAGAGATGGTAGAGTTGAGGAGTCACCTACGTCGAGAGTCCATTTTCCTTTTAAAGGAAAAGGGAAGGAATTGGTTGTAGAGGATCGCAAACGCAGCTCAAGGCAGAAGGAAAACCATGGGGATCGCCCAATTTCTAAAGACGAACTCATTGCTTCTGCAGCAAAAAAGAAAGTTCCCGTTTCAGCTTGGGCAGTGAGTCCCTTAATAATTTTGCAATTATTGATTTTATTCCTAATTTTGTGTTAATTAGTTTAGCAAAGGTTTGTAGAGTGGAGTTGAGTCCCGAGGGGTTTTTGCAAGTAGAACGAGCTAAGAGGTTGTGAGACTGGGTCAAGTGTTAGAACGATGCGTTGATCCTTTTATTTAGAGTCCATCCAAATTGTTTTTAATGGTATACGCCTTTTGGAATGTTAGAGGGTTGAATTATAGTAAGAAGCGTAGGAAAGTTTCGCATACGTTGTCCTATCATAATTTGTCCGTCTTAGGACTTTATAAGACTAAGCTGGTAAATCTGTCGTCAGGGTTGCTAGATCACCTGATTCCCAAAGGAAATTGGGAGTGGTGTTCTAAACCTGTGGTTGGTCAGTCTAGTGGTATCAGCGTTGGATACAATGTTTAGAGGTTCCAGTGCTTAGAGGTTTTGATTGGAGACTTCTCTATATCGGTGAGACTTCAATCTAAGTCAGAAGAGTTCTATTAAGTGTTCTCGATGGTCTATGGTCCGAGCAATGCAGTGGACCGGACTAGGTTCTGGGAGGAGCTTTTCGAGATTAAGGTCAGGTGGGGGGATGCTTGGATTATTGGGGGCGACTTCAGTGTTACTCGATTCTCTGATGAACACCTAGGAAGAGGATGTAGTGCGGCTGAGAGAGCTTTCTTTAACCAGGTTATTAATCTTTTAGAGTTGCGGGAGATTAATATTACTGGTTGGAAATTCACGTGGTCTAATATGCAAGAACGTCCTATTCTTGCTAAATTAGATCGTATTTTAGTGTCCCAGGATTGGGAATCTCATTTCCTTCTTGCCTCGGTTAGAGCTGTTCCGCGGGATACCTCCGATCATGTCCCTTTGATTCTCTCACCAGATAGGGCACCTACTTCAAAAGTTAAATCTTTCCGCTTCAAAAAAGCATGGCTTAGGAACAGCTCTTTAAGTCCTTTAGTGATCTCATCTTGGAATACCCCAATTCAGAGGATGGATGGTATTCATGGGGATGCGATTTCAATTTGGAACGCTAAGATTCGTAGACTTAGAGGAGCCCTCAGGCGTTGGGCAGGTGTAGAAAGAAGACAGGCCAAACAGGTTAAGGAACGACTGGTTGACCGTATTCATAGTCTGGAGATCTGTGAAGAAGCAAGAAAGCTTGATAGAGACGAATTGGTAGAACTTCATAAGGCTATAGTGGACTTGGACATTATCTTCCAATCTGAAGATGATTATTGGCGTCAGAGGTCGCGCGTCAATTGGCTCCTAGAAGGGGATGCTAATACAGCATTCTTCCATAGAATTGCTAATGGTCGGAGAAGATCCAACTTCATTTTGGGAATTCAGATTGGGGATAGGTGGGTATCTGAGGAGCAGCCCGTTCGAGTCCACATCGAGAATCACTTTAGAAGACTATTAGGAGTTTCGAGAGAGAAGTTTTGTTCGCTTAATGATTCCTTCTGGTCTAGGCCATCTTTGCAGGGATTAGAAGCCCTTGAGTCTCCCTTTTTGATGAGTGAAATTTTTAGTGCCGTCAAAGAACTGGGACAGGACAAAGCTCCAGGTCCGGATGGGTTTCCTATATTTTTCTTCTCACATTTCTGGGATGTTATTAAAGAGGATCTGTTTCACATCTTCGAGGAGTTGTTCGTGAACCAGGCTCAAATCGACCGGCTCAATTATGTGACTATCGCACCAATCCCTAAATCTGATACAGTGAAAGAGGTTGGAAATCTCAGGCCCATTAGCCTCTTGAATTCATCGTTTCAGATCATTACTAAGGTTCTCGCTAACAGGTTGGCTCCGTGGATGAAGGCCTTCATTCATTCGGCACAAAGTGGTTTTATACGAGGGAGAGATATCCTTGATAGTATCGTTTCGGCTCATGAGACCATCTATCAGAGTGACAGGGATAGAGAGATGAGGGGTTTATGCTCAAACTAGACTTTGAAAAAGCACATGACACTGTGGAATGAGATAGTGTTGTAGAGGTCTTGCATTTTAGAGGCTTTGGTTCCAGATGGATACAATGGATAAATTCGTGCATTAGAGATGGTAAATCGGCGGTGTTTATTAATGGGGCTCCGAGCAATCTCATCAAGTGCAAAAGAGGACTTAGCTAGGGTGATCCCCTATCTCCTTTGTTATTCACCTTGGTGGCGGATGTATTATCAAAAATGGTTTTGCATTGTTCCAACCAGCATCTTCTTCGCGGTATTGGACGTTTGGATGGCATTCGCGGTATACCTATTCTGCAATATGGTGACGATACACTGTTCCTTAGGAGGAACGAAACTAACAAGGTCCTCATTTTCAAAGGAATTTTAACATTTTATGAGGCTTGGAGTGGGTTGAGGGTGTAACGCCCCGCCCCAATACTCAGACAATTTTAATATTTTTATAAGACAAATTAGATACTATGTAGTACAACTACCCACCACAGGCTGCCTCTCAAAAGGTGGTTAACCAATTAGGTGACTCTTGATCATTGGCTAATAGTATTTATACTCAAATTATTCTTGCAAACTTCCCATGTGGGACTAAATTTCTCAAATCCAACTAAATTTCTCAAATCCTTCTCAAATTCGTCTCAAATATGCAGTACCAGTCGACTGTACGATCGACCAGTCGACTGTTCGCTGCCAAACTGGGGTATAACATACACCCCCTAGAAATCAGCGTCCACACTGAGTACAGGGCACACATCTAGTGTAGGACCGCCCTTTCTAGCCGATGTAGTATAGTCCATCCCAGAGATCAATCACTCTCAAGACCGCAAATCGGATACCCGGCTATCAATCACTACCTGTGACTTTCAATACCGTAGAATATACCCGACCCCGGAGATCAATGACTCTCAGCACCGCAGATCATACTGACCTTTACTACACACGGTGTCGAAAGTCGGCTCTGATACCATTTGTAACGCCCCGTCCCAATACTCAGACAATTTTAATATTTTTATAAGACAAATTAAATACTATGTAGTACAACTGCCCACCACAGGCTGCCTCTCAAAAGGTGATTAACCAATTAGGTGACTCTTGATCATTGGCTAATAGTATTTATACTCAAATTATTCTTGCAAACTTCCCATGTGGGACTAAATTTCTCAAATCCGACTAAATTTCTCAAATCCTTCTCAAATCCGTCTCAAATATGCAGTACCAGTCGACTGTACGATCGACCAGTCGACTGTTCGCTGCCAAACTGGGGTATTACAGAGGGTTAACTTTGATAAAAGCTATCTCATTGGGTTGGGGAGATGTGATGAAATCTCGACAGCTCTTTTGGCCAATGTTTTGGAGTGCAGGGTTAAGAAATTTCCCATTACATACTCGGGAGTTCCGTTACGGCCAGGGAAGCTAATTCGAAGCGACTGGAATGTCCTTTTCGAGCGGATTGAGAAACGTCTCCCTGGGTGGAAGAAGAACCATTTATCGTTAGGTGGTAGAATTACACTAATTAATGCGTGCTTTCTAATATCCCCTCTTATTGGATGTCCATTTATGAGTTCCCGTCCTAGGTCATCAATAAAATGGATAAAATACGTAGAGATTTTTTATGGAAGGGGAGTAGAGAAGATGGCAAGGGGTTGCCTCTGGTAAAGTGGAGTTTGGTTTGTAGAAGGAAAGAATTTGGGGGTTTGGGAATCCTTAACCTTCGTGAGATGAATTGTGCCTTATTATGTAAATGGTGATGGAAAATCCATTCTCGTCATTCTACCGATCAAGGTTTCGTCTAGGCTCATTACCGAGGATGCAAACACTTCAGATTCGGGGGAGGAAATCATCGTAGGCACATTTCCTCAGTTTGGAAAGGGATTGATAAGCTTGGAGAACTGTTTCATGTGAATGCTCCTAGCAGGGTAGGGGATGGGGCTGAGACCCGATTCTGGTTAGATTCATGGGTAGGGTATAGTTCTTTGGCTTCTCTTTTCCTACAGGTTTTTGAAATGGCCCGTCACAAACTCGCCTTAGTAGCTGATTATTGGGTAAATAGCTCGTGGCATATTTACTTGTCTAATACCTCTATACCTTATGCTCAGAGTTTGTGTGCCCCCATTGTAACTCTTTTAGAGGCCTCGGTTCAGATCGTTCCCAATTCTCACGATGAGAGAAGTTGGAGACTTGCGTCCAACAGACAGTTTTCGGTCAATTCCTTGTATCGGGCCCTACAGATGGAGGTATGAGATGTGCGGAAAGTAGAGTTATTTGGAGACTGAGTGTACCGCATAAAGTTCGGGCTTTTTTGTGGCTGGTTGCTAAAAATGCAATTTTAACTAGAGAAAATCTTCTTAAGAAAGGTCTGATTACATCGGCGGTGTGCCCTAGATGTAGTCTTCATGCTGAGTCTATTTATCATCTCTTTTTGGAAAGTTGTGTTAGTAAACGTATCTGGGAATTCATGCTCTTTGGTTTTGGTTGCAGTAGATTCCTTATTAATGTGTCCCAGTTGTGGGGAGAATTTAGAGATTTTAAGGTGGCCCCGGGGAGACGTAAGGATTGGGATTGTGTTGTTGCTGCGTCTTTATGGGTCATTTGGCTAGAAAGAAATGATTTATGTTTCAGAAATAAGTATTCTATTTTCCCACAGTTGATTTTTAGAATCTTTAATCTCACTTCAACTTGGATCTCTATTCCAGGTATCAGAAAGAAAGCTCGAGTGAGTCCTCTATTTGATAGAGGTGGTAATGGCTGAACGGGCGTGATCATCAAGGAGCGGATTTCGGATATTGGATGGTTTTGCATACCTTTTTTGGGTTTTCCTTTATTCCAAATCCTACTGTATTTTGAGTTTGTTGTACTTTCAGCATTTCATTATTTTCAGTTCTCTACAGCACTTCAGTGTGTTGCTGTATTTTGGATGTAACTATGGAGGTTTTTAATATACGAGTCGGATGGCAATTCTCATGCCATCTCTTGTTTTCAAAAAAAAAAAAAAACAACATGCAAGAGAAGAATATCCAAATAACAGCGAGATATAGCAAAAAACAAAATAGGAAGAGGCTGCATGCAATGTCCAGCCAGTAGCAATAGCATACAACAACCAAGATACATTCAAGTTCAGCCCCACACCCAAAAAAGCACCAGAAACGTACACAGCAGACCACACAGTCGGACGCAAGCAACATAAAATACAGCGCAGTACAACAAAACCAGACTAAAACCAGAGGCAGCGACAAAACCAAGTAGCAGCTCCTAGTGCTAAGCAGCACCCAAAAAGCAAATCCAACAGCCAAATAAACAGTCATTCAAAACTCACCAGAGGAGACAAAATCACACCGGCGACGGAGATGAAACACAAAACAACAACATCAACGTGAAGAGACCTCACTACACACAATAGAAAGAAGCTCAAGACGCACTAATAATAATATAAATTAAGGCACAATATTCGAACCATTATGAATAATAGACTAAACAAATAAATCGAGATAATTGAGTTTAAGAGACTCCCTTTTCTTAGTTGGCAGTATATTCGTCCAAAAAAGAGCAAAATAAAGAACATCTTCAATGAGCTGATCAGTGGAATGCATTCTTAGGCTTTCATGAGATATTACCATGATGGTCATCATTTAAGTTGTGTGGAAGGAAAGAAACAACCGTAGCATTTAAATCTTTAGTTTAGCTTTAGCACAAACAGGATGTGAATCGTCGTCACCATTATGCGCTGACGATTCTAATTACAAGGGTCTCTCTACCTCTATTACAAAGTTAAGTAAATTCCAAGATAATAATTTGGACTCAACTATCATAGCCTCGGAATGTGTTAAGAAAAATACAAGAATGTGGAGCTCTTATAAACTAATAAGAGCACATCTTCAGTGTAAACTATACATTTTTTTTAATATTAGGTACATTCTGAGTTCACAAATGTCGCGTGCGGTAAGCATTGCTCAAATTGAAATCAATGAGTAGTTGGAATCTTGTACCAAACACTCCTGCTACTCTTGATGGTGGCGACATAAGTTCACATAAAAAGAAACAGAGCATATATATAGCAAACAGAAATTCTAACAAACGAATACAATATGATGCTCGGCATTTTCTCCTATCAGATTCAGGCCACTCTTATGCATGTGGGAGGTTTCTTTCCCCATTTACTCCCTGATAATTTCTCTCTTTATGGGTGGTCTTCATATATAGGACTCAAGTTAATGGAGAATTAAGATATAATAAAATTCTATTATATGATGTGTACATGTAACATATGGCTGATTTTAGGCCCCTATATATTGTCATATACTTAAATGATACACTGCACATTAATCCTTTTTTAAAAAATTCTCAAGCTCTTAGAAAATGCATTTTTGTTTGTATGATGCGGTTTGTTTTTGGGGGAGAGTGTGGATGCACCAGGTGTGAGTTCGGACTCGATTTGTAATGGTGGAAGGATGCGGTGCTGGACGGTGAGCGGGAGACTCGCTTCGGTACTGGAGGATCGGCTCGGATTGGGATGCCTCGCCTCGCGTACCTGCAGACGGTCTTGGAACACCGGGGTTGATCCCGGTGGCAGACCCTTCGACGATCTAGTTAGTCTCTGAGAGAGAGTAGCAGTAACTAGGGTTTTTAAGTGGCAAAGATTGATTACCTATAAAGGTGGGAGAGGACCTGGTATTTATAGATAATCCCAACCGGGTTTGGATCCGTTTGGGGGCCGGGTGTAGCGCCCCGAATTTCTAAATACGAAACTTTAGAAAATACGTGGCACTTTCCCAGCGATCCACTTCAATGTAACAACATACATAGCCAAAAACTCAAATCGTTTATTCCAAATCTTTATTACAATAATCTTTTCAAATTGCAGCGGAAATACAAACACCTTACATTACAATAATTCTTTTACAACACTATTCTTTACAAAATTACACATGGCTCTATCATCTCACTCATACTCTCTAAAGCTAACCCAAGCATCCGAGCCTCCAATTCTAAGCAATAACCTGCAACATGTGAGGCTAGAGTTGAACTCTAACCCCCAAAACTACGGGGTCAGCCATAAATGGTGTGAGTGATATAAACAACAAACATAAACAAACAAATAAACATAAGCAACATGTACTGAACAAAATACATAAACTGAACATGTAATCTGAAACGAGAACGATAGGCCAGTACGAGCGTGAAGTCAAGTCGAGAAACAATAACATCGATCAAATATCCATCAATCAATCTCTCTCAAAATATGTACAACTCAACTGTACAGAACAGTCGACTGTTCAAAGGACCAGTCGACTGATCAGAACAACAATAATCCTCACCTCTCTGAATATGCCCATCTCTCAATAAGTCTCAATACCACGATGTGTGTCCAACAATCGATCACCAATAATGCCATAGATCGGATACCCATATATCCATCTACAAAACTAAAGAGGGTATAGATCGAATACATACCCGGCATGCATCACCAATAGTGACTATTACACCTACGAACATGTTCATCTACAAACAAACTAAGAGGGTATAGATAGAATACGAACCCGGCATGCATCACCAATAGTGACTATTACACCGACGAACATGTTCATCTACAAACAAACTAAAGAGGGTATAGATAGAATACGAACCCGGCATGCATCACCAATAGTGACTATTACACCGACGAACATATTCATCTACAAACAAACTAAAGAGGGTGTAGATAGAATACGAACCCGGCATGCATCACCAATGGTGACTATTACACCGACGAACATATTCATCTACAAACAAACTAAAGAGGGTATAGATAGAATACGAACCCGGCATGCATCACCAATGGTGACTATTACACCGACGAACATATTCATCTACAAGTAAACTAACGATAACAAGAACCTTCAAGATCATGAAAACTCATCAGAACCAGTCGACTTATGCCGTAATAAGTCGACTGCCTCGAGAACTAATAGTCAAGATTATAACAAGTGCAGTAAGTCGACTTAACCAACCATCAGTCGACTTACCCGAGATAATTATCAATAATTCTCAAGAAACAATCCAAGTGCTAACAGTATAAGATGACTTATAAAAATCATAAGTAGACTTATCAATAATATAAGGTGACTTATAGAAATCATAAGTAGACTTATCAACAGTATAAGATGACTTATAAAAATCATAAGTAGACTTATCAAAAGTATAAGATGACTTATAAAGATCATAAGAAGACTTATCAAAAGTATAAGATGACTTATAAAGATCATAAGAAGACTTATCAAAACATAAGATGACTTATAAAGATCATAAGAAGACTTATCAAAACATAAGATGACTTATAAAGATCATAAGAAGACTTATCAAAACATAAGATGACTTATAAAGATCATAAGAAGACTTATCAAAACATAAGATGACTTATAAAGGGGACATAAGTCGACTTATAAGAACATAAGTCGACTTACCCGAGAGAATTTCGAGAAAAACTAAAGATACAATATTAGGGTCGTACCAGTCGACTGATACCTAGTCCCAGTCGACTGTCGGCCTACAGATCTCACAATTTAGGTCTGAAATCAATAATCAATACTGGAGTCAATCTCAAATACCAAATCTCTTCCTCTACTCATATCTAATCCAACTCGTAAATAACAATGTCTAGAGATTCCTCCATCCAATTTCTTATCTTCAATAATCATAATCGAATCTTAACATGTTTCAAGCAATCAAGAATTGTCAATCGAGATCTACTAATCTATCATGGATTTCACATGTATATTACGAATAACAACCATGGCATCGATTTCATACAAGATACGAAATCATCAAACAAAACAACATGCAATCATACACATAAACAAACAAGTCTATATCACTCACCTTTTAGAATCAAGAAGAATCCACAAGCCTTCCTCTTGCTAGATCCAAGAACTCCTTCTTCAATCACCAAGAGAATAGAAATATAATAAGATCTGAGTTGTGCAGCGAATGACGGCTGCAAACTCTCTTATATAGGCCGGGATCAAGTATTAGGGTTTAGGAATTACATTTGCAAAACAATCCATCCAAATACAATTATATATATATATATCTTCTTTTGGAAATTCATCTCATAATTCATTAAAATTAGGATTTATATGAAAATATACTTCTATACCTTAACAAATACTGATCGGAAAGTCCAGTAAATACATTTTGCACTTCAACCCTTAAAATTGTCGATTTTGCAAATAAGCCCTTCTTTTATTAAAATTTGCAAATAGTACTAATTAAATTCAGAAAAATCCGGAAAAATACTACATAATTCCAAAATAATAAATAATGATTTTTCATAAAGAATTCTTAATTTTTCAAGCATCTCAAAACTCATTTGCACGTGTTTTGCACGTGTACAAAAGATAGATCTTTTTAGAAAATATCAATTAAATCCTCAGAAATTCATTTAAATTCATTTTCAAATAATAAAATGACATTTGAAAATACGGGGTTCTACACCGGGTCTGGACCTGAAAGCCCATGGGCCTGACGTGGCAGGAGGCCCAAGGGGTTTAGGGCAGACGTGGCATTACCATGGGTGGTTTAGGGCTGACGTGGCAAGACCCTAGGTGGTTTTGGAGCTGATGTGGCGGATCGCGGGGTCCCTGTGCCTCTGGGAGGATCGGATGGCCTAGGTAGCGCCAGGTCATCCTTATCCCTTACTAGGCTGATGGGGGGACCACGGGACTGCCGAGGATCGGAGGCCGAAGGTCGTGGCGGATCGTCGGAACGAGGCCGCCGGTTTCGTGGGGGCGAGTTATCGGCTCGGCTCCGAGGGCGTGACGGTCCGGTGCTGAGCTGGCGTGCTATTGAGTGGAAGCAATCCTGGGCCCTGGCTGGGCCTTGGGTCATTTTTATCGCACCTCACAAGCCCCCCACTCCTGCGGGGATGCGAGAGTTAGCCGTGGAGGAGTATTTTTAGTCGTGGAGAAGAAACGGGAGAGGTTTTCCGGGGGTCTCTGGGGCCGGTGCTGGACGGTGAGTCCTAGTGCTCGGCCTGACCTCGGACTGACGAGGACTTACGGGTCAGTAAGGACGATAGCGAGCCGTTGGGCCTTTCGCGAGAAGGCTGCCCTGGTGCTCGGCCTAACCTCGGCCTGACGAGGGTTTACGGGTCGGCAAGGACGATGGCGAGCCGTTGGGCCTTCGTAAGAAGGTTGCCCTTGTGCTCGGCCTGGCCTCGGACTGACGAGGGTTAACGGGTTGGCAAGGACGATGGTGGACCGTTGTGCCTTCGTGGGAAGGTTGCCCTGGTGCTCAACCTGACCTCGGACTGACGAGGGTTAACGGGTCGGCAAGGACGATGGCGGGCCGTTGTGCCTTCGTGGGAAGGCTGCCCTGAGTTGATTACTGTTTCACGGACCGTTAATGGCGCTCTGGGGTGTGTGCGACGTTCCAACTTCCCAGGGGCATTAATGATGTCCCCTAATAAATGCGCGGCGCTTCAATTCCCCAGGCGTGACGGTTGAGCTTCCGTCGCTTGGTTTTCCAGGGGCCATAATGGTAGGTTTGGGGGAGGCTATAAATACCCCACGCCCCCACTGCCTTTTCGATCACATCAGGAGTGGTCCATCGACCACTAGAGGTGTCTGCCTTGGGCGGACGCCTGATACTTGGAAAATTTCAACTCTGGGAGCCCCGGATTGGTGGTTACTCTGCCGTCCGGATCTTCTCTTGGGTAGACGACCCTGACGGGATTGTTTGCCCAAGAGAGATCGGGACGGGAGGGGTATTGACCGAAGTCCGGGCCTGGGGGATAAGGAGCCTCGGATGGATGGCTCTTCTGCAATCTCTGTCTTCCTTCCGGGCCGACGGTTTCTGAGGGCTGTCTGCCCGAAGGAGACAGGGATGGGAGGCGGGCCGATTCGTTTTCCGATAGGGTCTGCCACCGGGATTTGCCGTACTAGGCTGATGGGGGGACCACGGGACTGCCGAGGATCGGAGGCCGAAGGTCGTGGCGGATCGTCGGAACGAGGCGGCCGGTTTCGTGGGGGCGAGTTATCGGCTCGGCTCCGAGGGCGTGAAGGTCCGGTGCCGAGCTGGCGTGCTATTGAGTGGAAGCAATCCTAGGCCCTGGCTGGGCCTTGGGTCATTTTTATCCCACCTCACAAGCCCCCCACTTTTGTGGAGGCGTGAGAGAAGGGAGGGACGACGGGAAGGAGCACGATTGGGGGGGGGGGGGGGGGGGGGGGGGGGGGTTTCCCTCCAATTCCAAGTAGGTTTCAATTGCTGATACATTGAGAGCCCTCTAATGCATGCACGAGAAATTGATCTATTTTCTAATTCCTTTTCATATTTTACTTTTAGAAGGACCATGTATCCAAGTAACATACAGTCCCACAGTTGGGAGTTAGACTAGGGGGGGGGGGGGGGGGGGGGGGGGGGGGGTTTCCCTCTAATTCCAAGTAGGTTTCAATTGCTGATACATTGAGAGCCCTCTAATGCATGCACGAGAAATTGATCTATTTTCTAATTCCTTTTCATATTTTACTTTTAGAAGGACCATGTATCCAAGTAACATACAGTCCCACAGTTGGGAGTTAGACTAGGTTTTTTGCTACATTGTTTTTTTTTTTTTTCCACATTTTTGTTAGTTCGGTTTTGCTTGTGCTCTCTAACAATTCTATTGGGTTGTTTAATTATTTTCAATAATAAAACATGGGGGGCTATATTCCACTTTTTTTTCTTTAAAAAAAGCAAATTGACAATATTTATTTAAGAGGATGTTTAGTAGTTTGCAAAAACAAATCTTAGAGGGAAATTTCAAAATTTCCCCCAAAACTGATGTACTCTATTATCCAAATATTTTGTAATCTTGGAGGGAATATATGATTGGAATATACTAAATTAAAATTGAGAATATCAAAAGCTCAACACAGAATGACACAGAAATGACACGTTTTGAAATGCAATTTCTCAACCTTTCTCAAAGTGCTGATACACTGAGAACCCTCCAATTAAGGTTGGCAATTAATCCGAAACTGATTCGAGCCCGATCAAGTCTGACCAGTTTTTAGTAGAATACAGGCTTGGATTTTTTTCAAAATTTTCGGATCCGGGCTCAATATTTGAGCCTGAGTTAATTTCGGGACGGGTTCAGGTTTTATATAGGTTCGACCCGAACCCGACCCGGTTTAACAATACATTATTATTTATTATAAATTATGGTTGATTAGTTTCCATAAGAGCATCCACAGTCGTGTGCTATTTATGCATTAAATGCATTTTATAGCAAATGACCAGCTGCAGTCGTTTGCTATTTATGCATTTTTTGACAAAATAGCAACAGTAGATTGCTATAAATGAGAGTAGAAATAAGAGAAATGCATATTAAAAAGAACGCAACTTGAAAGTCTGTTCCACTAAAAAATATATATTTTTAATTCCTTAGACGGATTTTGAAGATCCATTCGACGTTTTTTTTTAAAAAAATTGAATTGAAAATGTGTTCATATATGGGTTACCTCTTGGACGAGACGGATCTTGAAGATCCGTCCAATGGGGGGCCCACAATTTTTTTTATTTTACTTAAAAAATGTTTTTAATTATTAAAAAAATATTAAAAATTACTTTAAAATCGTGGGACAGACCGTGAAGGTCCATCTGTCCATTTTTGCTTCTTTTTTTTTCCGACGCAACTTCTACTTCCTTCTAACATTAAAAAAATAATTAAATACCTACAACGCAACTACACATTCCGTCTGATATTTTTTCTTCTTAAATTGCTATAAAATACCATTCAACGATGCAACAAACGCTAAAAAAGCTATGTGTAAATTTGCATTTATGTATTTTTTTCACAATCACGACTGTGGATGCTCTAAGCCTCCTCAAAATCCGCTTGCCTTTTCATAGATGTTGCCGGCTACTCCAACTCCTCTTCATTAATGATGCCTCTTTTTCTTCCCAAATCCAACGCTTTCTCTTCCCAACTCCAAATGACAAATCGAATCTTTTTTTTCTATTTATATGTAGATTTAGGGTGACACTTATCGAACAACAAAATATCTCCCTCTCTCTATCTCTAATCTCAAATCTCAACCCTAACCACAATTCTAGAAGGAGCTTATCCCCGTCCCCATCGCCGACGACCCTTTCATCATCGAAGAAATCACCGCAGACTACTTCCAACCTCACCGACTACGAGCTCCAGGAGAACCAACCGCATCTCGAAGACCATCACCTCTAGCATCGCCCAAACTCTCCTTGACGGCAGTCATAAGCTCCGCTCCACCCTCTGCCAGCTCAGCCATGAGCTTGACCTTCGATGCCTTGCTTGAATCCAAAAGGGATTTTTTTTTTGTTTGAAGTAGTTCTTTAGAGCATCTGTAGTCGTCGAGAGCCAAATTTTGGGTATTTGGCAAATGGAAATGTAAAAAATGACTTTGCGCTGCAGTCGTCGAAAGCCAAAATTTGGATTTTTTTTCACTATTTAAAATCTCAGACGAAAGACTATTTTTCATCCCATGCAAAAAAAAAAAAAAAAAATCGAACGGACGGGGAATGATTTCTCGTCCGTCTTATTTTTTAAAAAAATTAAAACTTTAAATCATAATTAATTCCTTAATAAATGTTAAATTAATCCTAATTATTTCTTAAATATTAATTAATTAACTTTTAAACCTAAGTTTAACCCATAGAAATCATTATGGGGTTGTTCTATAGAAATTTTAAAGAACGAAAAGTATGGGACGGGGCTTCATCTCCCGTCTCACTTCATTTCTTTTTTTTTTAAATGGAACGGACATGGGTTCATCTCTCGTACGACCGTTTTTTAATTTTTTTTAAAAAAGTGTAGGGACGATGTATTATTTCTCGTCCCAGCGTGAGTCAGGAAAAAAAATGTTAGGAATTATGGCCTCAAATACATGTAAGCACGAGGTACTTGAAGTTGGAGAAGCAGAGAAGAAGACAAACAGCAAGTAGAAGAAGAGAAGTCTGGAGGGTTACGGTCGACCGGCTAGGGGTGCGGTCGACCAACCCAGTCGACTGGGAGTTCTTCGAGTGTAGTCGTCCAACAGAGGAGGGGACAGTCGATCGGTCTGAGAGATGCGGTCGACCGGTCAGCCCTCGGGTCTGGATCCGCTTGATGCGGTCGACCGGCTTGGGGTGCGATCGACCGACACCGACGCTGATTGTTCTTTTGGGCTTACGGGATAAAGGTCCAATTTATTTGATTTGTGTATATCTTTTAGGGTTTGCTTGGGGGCTATATATATAGCCATAAACTCTAGGGTTTTGGAAGTGCAGATCATTATTCAACTTCAAAAAAGATTATGTCGAGTGTTTCAAAGGTGAGAGAGAGAGATTAAGAGTTGTAATCTCTTTTGTAATCTTTGTATTTCTTTGGGAATAAGAAGTATTTGTTATCACTGCATATTGATTGTGTTCTTGTGAGATCCATATATTGTAATGGTTTTTTCTTGGTTCATCAATTTTTTGGGAGTTTCTATTGCTTGTGGTGCACTTCCGCTATTAGCACTACGAGTTGGGAGTAGATTTCTCTGACAAGTGGTATCAGAGCAGTTGATTCGAGATGGCCAATAACAAGATGAAGATCGAGAGATTCGATGGGAGTAACTTCACAATGTGGAAGATTCAGATGATAGCGTATCTTCATCAGAAAGATCTTGATGGTCCATTGTTTGATGATAAGCCAGTAGGTGCAGACAAGGATGCAAAGGTCTTGGCGGAGTGGAATCATTTGGATCAGAAGGTGTTGGGACAGATTCAGTTGAGGCTGAGTAGAAAGGCATTAATTCATATCTCGAAGGCAAAGACCACAAAGGAGGCTATGAAGATTCTCACGAATATGTATGAGAAACTGTTGGCATCTAATCAAATTCTTCATCTGAAGAAATTGGTTAATATGAAGTTGAAGGAAGGGGGTTCAGTAGCAGAGCATGTGAACAATTACTGTATGGTTTACAACCAGATGGAAGATGCAGGTTTGAAGTTTTCAGAGAGGGGGCAGTCATTGTTACTTCTATCTACTTTACCCGATAGTTATGATACGATGGAACATACTATTACATGCACTATGACAGATTTGACGACTCTACAGAATGTGGTGAGCAGCATTCTGAACGAGGAGGTGAGAAGGGTGAGAAACGGGGGATATCCATCATCATCTTCGAGAGATTCTGCCATGTACGTTGAGAAGAGACGTGTGAGATCTAAGAGTAGTCGAAGAAGAAAAGATCAGAGTAGTTCATCTGAGAGTGGGTCTGATGACAGCGATGGGGGACATAGACCTGAATGCTGGTATTGTCACAAGAATGGTCACATGATGCGCAGTTACAAGGCTTATATGAAGAAGAAGTAGGAGAAACCGAAGAAAGATACCCCAAAGGAAGCTCAAGTGGGGCTTGTTGAGAATCAATGCTTATCAGCTCGGAAGGAGTTGGGCACTTAAGATTGGTGTATTGATTCGGGAGCTTCTTTTCATTACACTCTGAGGAGAGAGTTGTTTGATGACAACGAGGAGGGTTCTTTTGGAATTGTGATCATGGGAAATGGTCACCGGTGTCCTGTACGTGGGGTTGGTACTGTTCGCGTGAACACCATTGATGATCAGAGTGTTGTCTTGCGGGAGACAAGACATGTTCCAGACTTGAAAGAAATCTTATCTCTATTGGAAGGCTAAATAAAGAGGGGTTGTCTACTACAGTTGGTAGTAGGGAGTGGTGTATAGCTGCAGGTTCAAGGGTGGTTGCAAAAGAGAAGCGTGAGGGAACGCTGTATTTGCTTAGAGACGTGAGGGGCATTTCTCCTGTTGTTGACTCTCAGTCGGAATCGAGTAGTAGGTTGTGTGGGGTGCAACCAATTTCTTTCAGTTGTGAAGGGAAAGTTACTAATTTAGTGGGAGCTGCTGGCCATGAAAGTGATCCTAGTGGGCAAGACGTTGCTGCAGTGAGGGTACTTTGCGAATTGGCAGTTGAAGCTTCAAGTCACTCTTGTGTGATAGAGAGCACTGATATCAATATGCGGGGTGATGTCGATGAGGGTAACCAAATTGGGACTGTAGAGATTGAACAGTCTGCAGAGTTTGTGGAGGTGTCATCCACGGAGATTTCTAGTGCAAAGGGTGTGTTGAGAGGCTTTGAACCATGTTCGGTGTTGATGGAGATCTTGCGAGGTGGGGAGTCTCATAATACAGAATCCGACACGGGAGGTTGTTTCTTCGGTGTTTGTGCTCTATGCAATTGGTGGAGCACATCCTTCATGAGTCGATGAGGGATGGTTGGTGCACTCCACGTGGTGGAGTAGCGAAGATGCTCTTCATGAGAGTGAGGAGTACTTGGGTCTTCCATGAAAGTGGGAGATGGCAGAGATAATGCGAGAAAAGATTGTAATAACTTTGAAGCGTGGTGTATTTTGTCCAAGTGGGAGATTGTTAGGAATTGTAGCCTCAAATACACGTAGGCACGGGGTACTTGAAGTTGGAGAAGAAGAGGAGAAGACAAAGAAGCAAGGGAAGACAAGCAGCAAGTATAAGAAAAGAAGTCTGGAGGGTTGCGGTCGACCGACCCAGTCGCGGTCGACCGACCCAGTCGACTGGGGGTTCTTCGAGTGTAGGCATCCAATAGAGGAGGGGACATTCGACTGGTCTGGGAGATGCGGTCAACTGGTCCGCCCTCGGGTCTGGATCCGCACAATGCGGTCGACCGACACCGACGCTGATTGTTCTTTTGGGCTTACGGGATAAAGGCCCAATTTGCTAGATTTGTGTATATCGTTTAGGGTTTGCTTGGGGGCTATATATATAGCCGTAAACTTTAAGGTTTTGGAAGTGCTGATCATTATTCAACTTCAAAAGAGATCGTGCCGAGTGTTTCAAAAGTGAGATAAAGAGATTGAGAGTTGTAATCTCTTTTGTAATCTTTGTATTTCTTTGGGAATAAGTAGTATTGGTTATCTCTGCATATTGGTTGTGTTCTTATGAGATCCATATATTGTGGTGGCTTGTTCTTGGTTCATCTATTTCTTGGGAGTTTCTATTGCTTGTGGTGCACTTCCGCTATTAGCACTACGAGTTGGGAGTAGATTTCTCCTACAAAAAAAAGTGTAAGGATGATGTATTATTTCCCGTCCAAGCTCTCCGATGAAAGATAATTTTTCGTCCGATCAATCAGACGATAAATCATCCGCCGTTAGCTATATTTTGGCAATTGCCATTTCGTCTCCCAAATATATCCAGTGACAGTTCATTCGAAACCCAAATTCTGGGTAAATGGCCAACGACTACAGTACATCTTTTTCCAAATTTTGAAAAATTTGGCAAAATGGCCAACGACAACAGATGCTCTTATGGGTTCAATTTAGGGTTATGTGGTGTGAATTTGGTTTGTTAGTTTTGTTGGTGGTTTTATAGCGTGTAGGAGAAAACAATTAGCCAGTGGTTTTATTCTCAAAGTCTTAGTACTGAATTTTTTTTGGTTCATAAATCCGACATACTTTCCAATGTAATTACCATATAAATTTAGAGGGTTCGTCGCAAGGAGATTTTCATCCAAAATACATAATAACTAATAGATCTCAATGAGATTTTTTTGAATCATCCTTTTATATGCACAATGAATGATTTTTTGGTCTGTATCTGTCCAAAGCTTGTCTGACAAGTGAATAGAGCTGACTAATTCATCGGAAAGGTTGAGATAGTAGGTAATACCCAGGGCCGGCCCCGTCCTTGAGGCGGGTAAGGCGGCCGCCTCAGGCCTCCGGCATTTTTGCAATTTTAGGGGCCCCAAATTTGTAATTCCCTTATAAATATAGGCAAATATTTTGCGCATAAAAGAAAAATATTGTTATTGGGGGCCCCAAAAACAATTATTTGAGCCTTTAATTTTTTTTATAAAATTATTTGGGTTTAGGCTTGAACACTTGAATTGAGTATGAAACTTTAAATTTGGGTGATTTAAAACAAATCTATATATTTGCATATTTTGTTTTCAATAATGTGCAAATTTTTTGTATACTTGTTTTTTTTTTTTTTCTGTATATGGGGAGCCCCATTTAGGAAGTTTGCCTCGGCCTCTGAGAACTCAGGGCCGACCCTGGTAATACCATCATTAACATTGGACTAGTTGTCGGAATCTCTGATCAAACTGTACTCAGCAGTAATCCTATATTTCTCTTCTCAAAAATTTTGAGCATGGAATAATTAAACACCCAGTTAAGTAGGTTGAAAAATGTGGTCGCAATTACTCAAGTACATAGCTCAAGGAGCTCAGATATAAACAGTTGAAATCAATAAATATATATATCACTTGTGCCCCACATTTGACAGAGCTAAGATGAGTGTCATGCAAACATCCTAAAATAACTTGGAAAAAAGAAGCTCTCTGAACATACATAATGACTAGTGTTACCCTGTGCAAATTGCATAGACTAAAATATTTTTAACAGACTCATAAAATTATATGAAACTTAAACAATATAATGATGATATACACTGTCTTTTTTTCTCCAGTTTAGCTTATTTAATAACATGTGATACTCTTGTCTGGAAAACCCAAATAATGATACTTTTATTTATTTCAGTCATATTCTTTGAAACCACTAAGGAAGATTTTATTAGTTCATATTATTTTATTATCATGTACATGCACAGTAACTTTAGTTTTTAAACAAAAATATAAAAGTCATTAAAAGAGGGAGGTGGTCCTATTCATCACCGACACAACACTATGACATAGTTAAATCCTAGATCCCTAAATTTACAGATGCTCTTTAACTATTTCGATCACAATATAATTAAAAGATGACAAATCTACAAATTAAAAAATTTACATTTTCAAATCAACCAACATCATTCTATATTTCTAAAGCAAAGAAAAAAGTTGAATAATTACCAAAGTTGAGCTAACAATGTTGTAATAGGTGGGGATGTGGCTCTTCTTGGACTCCTCCTTTTTCTACTCTGCTCTTCTTTTCCACAGTGTGCTTCTCAGCTGCATTCCCTTTCAAATCAAGCCTTCCATCTTAAATCATTCCCTCTCAAATAAAACATAATCAACATCAGAAGGTGAGTGGTTGTTTTTATTATAATTTTGTTTTATTTTATTTTGTAAATTGACTGCACGTGTTAGTATATGTTCGTTTTTTTTCTCATGTGTTAGCACGTGCTAGTTTTCTACTTTTCCTCTCCTTGCTCTATTTTAATAGAAGAATGACTCTCTCTCTCCTAATAGTATAATATCTATAATAGTATGCATAATTTTAAAAAATAATTAATTTTAACAATATTTGATCGAACGATTATATATGTCTCCATAGTTTATCAAGTAAGAATCCAATATAGTAATTATACTATAGATCAATGTTGAGTAGAACAATCACTGAGATTGCAGCGAAAGAAAGCAACTTTAATCAAAATTAAAGTAAAATAGTAAAGCAACTTTAATCAAGATAATGTGTCCTTTTCGGAAACACCCTTAATAAACTTTGGTAAGGTCCTAATGCTATTCAGGAAGAGCTCAAAACATATGTATTTTTTTTAGCTTAAGAGACTTACATCAATCTTTTTAATACAATGTGCATGATGAAGCAGCCCCTTTCTGCATGCCTACATAATGGCAATAGATACTCGCCATAAAACTGGAGCATGGATAAAAAGAGATAGTATAGGACAAAGTTCTTCAACATTGAGAAACCACTACAGAGGAAACCATCGAACACGAAAAACGTAATTGCTAAGTAGTAGACTTTTACCTTCTATATCCACATTCGTCAGCCATCCAAAATCCGTCTGCAAGACAACACCTGAAAGAAACTAAATGACTAAATTGAACCAAAATAATGCCAAATAATTATAAAGGTCTTTTGAGCATTTTCACAAACACCTCGTGTGCACCACAAACGAGAAAATAATTGTAATCAAGATAATACCGAACCCAAATTTGAACCTTCCCACATCTATAAGCATCTCCACATCTATAAGCATCTTACTGAACCCTATATTTCGAAGATTGGTGTATAAATCCCTAATCAAATTCAAAATTAAAACACATCCACTTGAGTTCCATATGCCCCCACCACACAGCAGACTCCTACAACTAACATATTTTAGTTCATTTATGCATTTTATCAAACAGGATAAGCCCATATAGTAAGATTGAAGAATTTAACATGGAAAGACGAAGCCGCACATAATAAATCAAAGGTTTTTAGACATTACTCTTAAGGAGTGTTTGGTTGGAGGGGAGGGGAGGGGAGGAGTTTTTTAAAACTTTTCATGTTTGGTTCATTTTTTAGGAGGGGAGGGGAGGGCAATGGGGGGTACAACACCCCTTCTGAGTCAATTTTGGCTCCCCTCCAAAAGTAAGGAAATTTGGAGGGGAGAGAAATTATGTCTAATTTTTTAATGTAAATGGACTAAATTGCCCTTTTAGTTAGTTCTCTTTGATATTTTCTCCACCCCCTATAATTACCCACATCCCTCACCCTGTTGTGTTTGCTTGCCTGCACGTGCACACCCCGGTCGTGTAAATAAGTTGAAGAAGCTAGAATCTTGACTCAAGGTCAGTTCAAGAAAAACTCATTTGTGCACATCTAAGTTTTAACAATCAACACGACCAAAATTCAATTCAAGACTAAGATGGATGAGATACATGAGGGAATCCTGATTAACCTCAGCTCACGTTCAAACCCACCTCGTCTAATGCTCACGTAGGTTCACCTTGACTTGTTTTTCCCATCTCAACTAATTAAGGATTTGCAGAATACAAAAGTAAGCTTAGCTCTAAAAGATAATTTGTAAATGTTACACATGCTTTTTTGCATATATATACATATATACTACAGTATACTATCTAATATTGTTTGAGCTCAACCATACTACTGCTTCTTGAAAGCCTTAGGCATGATATACAATTATCTCTATCGGCTGTTTTGTTTTGTGTAAAATCATTTTCTGACATGTAAATTGTTGGTAAATTGTTGCTAATTGTGGAGTAGGAATGTCATAAGGCTAAAAAGAATTGATCCTTAGCTTTGAACTGAAGGGTATAAAAGTAATTTTATTATGAAATCCATTCCCTCCCCTTGTGAACCAAACAGGAAGATAATTATTTTCCCTCCCCTCCCCTCCTTTAAACCAAACAGAGTCTTCATTAAATCTCTCCCCTCCCTTTCCCTTCCCTCCCCTCCCCTCCTTTGAACCAAACAGAGCCTTAGGGAGTGTTTGGTTAGAGGGGAATGGATGGGAAGGGAGGGGTTTTTAAAAAAATTTCCTGTTTGGTTCATTTTTTAGGAGGGGAGGGGACGGAAATGGGGGGGTGCAACACCCCTCCTGAGCCAATTTTGGCTCCCCTCCAAAAGTGGGGGGATTTGGAGGGGAGAGAAATTATGTCTAATTTTTTAATGTGAATGGCCTAAATTGCCCTTTTAGTTAGTTCTCTTTGATATTTTCTCCACCCCTTATTCACCTGAAACTTATTTGGAAATATACGATCAAGACCCAACAATTGCATCGTACTATTGTACACTTCACTACTATAGATTAGACCGTAGTTCCCATGCAATGTTTTGGGAAATATATCATCAAGACCCAACAACGGCCACGTACTACATTATTGATTGTCTCCAGTACAGGTCCAACTTTTTGAGTGATACCTCTTCATTCGGATATGGTTCAAAGAAAACAAAGAAATCCCGTAACTGTATATATATGTACTTCTGCTGCACTATCTGCATGAGTACATGCTCAAAATAATGTAACCCTTAAACAAAAGTATTTATATTTGTAACCCTAGTCAATATATGATCAAATTAATTTCTGAGACTCCAGGATTTCATTTATTTATTTATATGAAAGCTAATGCTCAAGCTTATGCTCAAGCTTTTTAATAGCAATGCAAGAACAGATTAGAAAGATCCTACAGATGGTATCTATGGATTAAATCGAGGGTACTTACAATAGGTTTAAGTTTGAGAAAGGCATGCATTTTTTTGTTGAAGAAGTCACTTCTAGTAGCCTCCCCACCAAACTACGAACCCTACTGCATTGGCTTCAACTTCAACGTCTTTGATCCCTAAGAGATTATGAGAATTAGCCTAATTTGCACACTAAAATAATATATCAAATAAATAAAATAATAATAATTTGCACACTAAAATAATCAAATTTCGCGATTCAAATAGAAATAAATATATCACACACATAAATAATTGAGAATTAGCCTAATTTCCCTCAAAATTTTAATTATTGAAGTATCTCCTCATCTCAGTAATATATTCTCTACCATGAGAAAAACTCACTTGTACCAAACAATTTGGAATGCAATTAGGGAATACAATTGTGAAGGGTATAAAAGTAATTTTATTATAAAATCCATTCTCTCTCTTTGTGAACCAAACAAGAAGATAATTATTTTTTCTCCCCTCCCCTACTTTGAACCAAACAGAGTCTTCATTAAATCCCCCCCTCCCTTTCCCTCCCCTCCCCTCCCCTCCCCTCCCCTCATTTGAACCAAACAGAGCATTAGATTCATCAAATATTTTCATCTCTTTAGCAAATAATTATATTATATATACAATCCAAAATAAGAGAGAATGTTACAACTTGATCAATACCTTAATCTCATATTCTCAATATTCTGAAAAATAATAAATATATAATCCTAAATAAGAGATGATCTTACAACTTCCTGAATACCTTAATCTCGACGAGGATTTAGTGTATGGCGTACGACTGCTGCTTGAATTTGGACGGACTGGCAAACGGCGAACGATTACGATTGAGTTTTAGGCCAGGGACGACGGCGAGGATAGACAAACGGGGATGACTTGTATTTGAGTGGACTGGTGGACGGCGAACGGCGAACGGCGACGGTTTGGATTGGGGTGGATTTACGAACGGCGAATGGCGACGAGTGAGTTTTAGGCTAGATTTTTTTTTGTATATTTTTTAATTTTGTTTTATTAAGTTAAAGATGTGGTCTACACGTGGTAAGATAAGTTTGAACTCCTACTTTTGCTCTCTTTTCTCTATTTCAAAATAGAGAAAGGAGGGAGGGGATAGTCCTATTAGCTTAAGATATAATATAATATAATATGCAACAGTGTTCTTTGAAATTAATATCAAAGAGAAGCATGTAAATTGAATACCTAGCTTCAGAATTGTGACAATATCAAGCCCCGAGTTTCAGTTGTAACAATCTCACACTGAGGCATTATCGTACTTACAATATTTTGCTTGTATTTGTGAATCTTATCTCATTCTCATGTCATGCTTTGCAATAACTTTTCAAATATGCAATTCCTTGCATTTGATTTTTCTGTTGACCGGTTAAAAAAATTGAGTTATCATTCAGTATCTACTTTGTGTTTCCTATTATAACACAAACTTCTTCTAAATATGTCTCTTATCTTATCTTTGTCAGTTAAACCCAACCAGTATATGTAATATTCACATCAGCCGTTTTCATAACTGAACACAATCTCCCTTTTACATGTGCATTAGATGTGCTCATACTCATGGTAATAAACTCATTGAAAAAATAAATGGAACAAAGATTAAAGAACCAAAATAGCTTAGATTACTTTATCCCGGCAGCCTCCTACAAAGGATGTGGATCCAAAGTAGCTCTTCCTTTACCTTTAACCCCCAAACCCTAAACCTCCATTAACTTTGCCGACCAGCTCCTGAAAACCAAGCATAATCTCTCTTCAGTCTTCACCTCTCGTGTGCATCTTGTCCAATCTCAACACCTCGGTAAAAGGGAAACTTACGGTGGTGGGTAGAGGCGGCGGAGTCAGAGCGGGATCGACGACGGACGATGACGGGGAGGGTAGAGACGGGCGGGATCGGGGCAGGGTGGACGGCGGGCAGCGGTAGGGACGGACGGGTAAGGAGATGTGGGCGGGTTTTGGGGTATGGAGAGTTAGAGTTTGTGGGTTTTGGAGAGATGTGAAAGAGGAAAGGATTTTTTTGGTGTTTTTTTAATTAATTATGTTTTGGCAATTAGTGTGGGCTGCACGTGTCAGTTCCTATTTTTGCTCTCCTTTCTCTATTTCAAAATAGAAAAATGAGAGAAATATATATAAATTCATTTGAAATTAAATATCCAAAAGAAACTTAAATCCATCTTTGCAGAGGCCAAATAATATGTAACCAAGATTTGATGTATGAATCTCAAATTACTGATCAACAATATATAATACAGGGCATGTACCACTGCTTTTTTTTCCTAATATAATTGTATTTTTTGAAGGAATAGGGTTGGGCCTGGGCTTTTTGGTTTTATTTGGGTCCTGGCTTGAGCCTGAATTTTGGAGCCCGACCCAAAATCGGGCTGGGCTTGGACTTAAAAAAAATTCAGGTTCGAACTCAGATTTGTATAAGTTCGGTGTAAACCCAGTCCGTTGCCAGCCTTAACTCCAATGCATGCAAGAAAGAATTCACATATTTTTATAATCCATTTACTTATTTTATTTTAGAAGGACCATGTGTCTTGCTAACTTACCTACACGCACCAAACTTTATTAATTATAACAAAAAGGATCCTTCGTTCTTATTATAGAAATTAAATAATAATAATTAAAGAAATCGTAATCATATATCTTTTTTTTTTTTGATGTAATGGATGTAATCATATATCTTACAAGAAGCATTTGATTATACGTATAAGTATCTAAATAAAACATGGCATTTGGGACAGCTGCAAGTAAACGTATACGTGTATAAACACGGTCACTTTTAATGAAACAGGTGGGAATATCTAACAAGAAGCATTGCATCCATTCCTCCAACTTGGGCGGCACCAAATGGAATATTACTCAACATATACTCGTTAAAATTCCTTCACGGTTTCTGGGAAGTTCAACTCAACTTGTGTTGATTCTCAAATACAGGAGAAATTTAAAGTTTTCAACTATATGCATGCGTACATGTTTGGCATATTTGTTATGCAAAGTTCAAACATGCTCCATTCCTTCAATTTTTTCGCTATTAAGAATCTCAAGTTGAACTTCCGAATAACTTTGGACGATATCTAACGAGTATATGATCAGGAATCTAGAATCTGCCATATTCGCAAATATAGATCAGAATAAAAAATTGCCAAAATTTGTCACATACTTGAGCATGATAATCAACAAGCAAGGTTGGTTTGAAACAAATGAAGGCAAACATTTGAGCTGGTAATATCTGAATTGGCTAAATTTAAAAAAACCACCTTCAATTATCCACTTTATGCAGAAAATCTCACTGAATTATTTTTTGTGCAGAAAACCACACTCAAGTATAGTACAGAGTTGCTATCGGGTTCTATCCGGTCGGATCCTCCACTACCCGGTTCCGGTACCTAACGGGTCCAAAAATTGGACCCGGTCCGGACTTGCAAGAACCGGGTTAAGAACCGGGTCCGGATCCTAATTAAAAAAATATCCGTCGGGTCTGATATCGGGAAATAAATAATTGCACTTAAGTATTTTTGCACCCGATACCATACGGTTTCAGTAATTTTTGCACTTAAGTACATGAATAAATATTATATTTACACATATATCTTCAACAATTACTATTTACATGAATATCTGTATAACTCTATTATTCAAAATTCATATTTTTGGGGGTATTTTTTAACTGGTTCGGGTCCGAATCGGTTCTATTTTGAGGGAACCCGAATCCGAAAGTACATCAGAACTTATTTTAGGACCTGCCCAGACCCGTATAGAATGGGTCGGTTCCGGTCCAATGGCGGATCCGGGTATCGGGTAAATGTGATAGTGCTAAGTATAGTTACAAAAAATTCACTCCAACGGCCTGAGCTTTCTGCTAAAGTTGAGTGAGATTTTTTCACAATAATGAGAAAGATGCATGTTGTTTTCTGAAACAACTTGTAAAGATAAATGAGGTTATCTAATGCAAGCAGAAAAGTTAGATGTAGTTTTTTGAAAATATACTTCATGGAAATTTTTTATAACCATACTTGAATGTGATTTTCTGCGCAAAAAAAAAAATTCAGTGAAGTTTTCTGCATAAAAGAAATAGTTCAAGATTTTTTTTTTTTTTTTAAAATATAATTTAGCCTCTCTGAATTAGTCTACTTCTCGGCAAAGAAGTAGACAAATGAATTGATTGTCATTAAAATCTTCCAGTAAATATTTTGATTGATCAGAAATCAAATGAACTGAGACAATGAATAGTATCTAGGTCAAAACGAAATTGTGTAGCTTGGGCCCTTATTAAGTTTGTGCTGACAGATAAAATATACATTTATATAATTAAGGAAAATTGAAATTGAAATATTTATGTAGTAACCATGGCTAGGGCTGCAATTTAGCCAAACCGAGCCGAATATCTTCTAGCTAGAGCTCGGCTTGTTAAGAAATTGAGCACAGTTTTGAGCTCGAGCTCGGTTCGAGCCGATCTTTGACCGAGCTTTGACCGAATTCGAGCCAAATAGCTCGCAAGCTTAGCCTAAAATTAAAAAAACCCAATCTCGAGCTTAGCTTGTTAAGCTATCGAGCTCGATTTTCGAGCTCGAGCTCTTTTCAAGTAGAGCTTTGACCGAGCTCGAACCGAATAGCTCGATTCGTTTATAGCCCTAACCAGAGCTGGCTATCAGTTCCTGTGGGTCCGAGGCGAAATGTTTAAATACTTATTTTGGGAATCCCTAATAACAATTTAATTAGGAAAAAATAAATTTGAGGTTCCTAAAGTTACAAAAAAATTGAGGACCAGATGCTGCCTCTCAAGGTGGGAGCCGGCCCGATAATAGCATGAATTCGTCAATGCGATATATAGTGGACCCTGAGGAATAGTGGACCCTGAGAAAACCAAAAGATGACACATTGGTCCGGCAAGGAATTATTTTTGGCAACCAGCCATTGAATTGTTTGCTCAGTCGAGTCAAGTCCATGCCATGCGAGTGTGTCCACTAATTAAGGAGAGAGATACTTCCATCAAATTCTGTCAAAGGGTCTTCTGATAATAGATGTCAAATCCTATGTTTATACTCAACTTTTAGGGATAGTCTTCCGATGATAGATGTCAAATCCTATGTTTATACTCAACTTTTAGGGATAGTCTTCCGATGATAGATGTCAAATCCTATGTTCACACTCAACTTTTAGGGATAGTTTGATTGGTTATAAAATGTATTAAATATAGAAGATTACTGTTGAGAAAAAATATATTTGAATATGAGTTGTGAAAAAATAATTTGTTTCAATGTATTTTTATTGTAGTGTATGATAGAGAAAAAAGAGAAAGAATTTTAAAAATGTACAAAAAAAAATAATTGTAGATGAATAGGCGGGGTTATTTTATTGGGTAATGTGATAAGAGATGAGAAAAAAATTAATTTATAATTTATAATTTATTAGAAAACTGAGGATCTTGTTGAGTTTTCGACACAATCAATACAAACCACCAAGCAAACTAGATCACATCAATCTCACAAAGCACACGAGAGCTATCCCGATTGGGGCTTTCACTTTATCCAGGGGAGGAAGAACTGAGATGTTATTTCAACTAGAAAAAATATATGAATATTACAATTCTCATCAAGACCCTCTCTCAAGTCTAACTGAAACTTAGTTGCTGCTTACAATGGAGAAACGCTCTCACCCTCTTATATAAAATACTCTCTTCTTCTATTCGGCATTCAATAGAATCATATCGTTCTAGGAGCCGTTTATATTGTATTTATAGATCTAGAGAAACCCTAATTTGATACGCTTGGTACATTAACCATCTGATTACTACTGAAGAGATAACCCTGCATATTGGAAGCCATATGATCTGACTTGAAGACGAAGTTGGGCTTCTCATGAATCTCCAAAACCCGACCCAAATAACTCATCAGCGCCGCGGGCGGTCGACCATACACAATAGTCGGTCGACCGTTCCCCTCTCGAGAACTTTGTACAGTTGGAACAGTTGACCGCAACTCTACTTGTTTGCTTCTGCTAACTGCTTTCCTTCTTCTTCGATGCCTCGCTTCGATCCATCTCAACATTTTATCGTCTTCTTCATCGGACATGTGTATACAAGACATACAAACCCAACCGGGGGGGGGGGGGGGGGGGGGGATTTACATAATATTCTATGTACATTGATTTTTTGAGTATGTTACAGTAAGTAATAAATTATTAAGACATTAAAGTATCTACATTTGTTATCGGGCAAAATGGCAAATGGTAAAAAGTGAGTTTTGTTGCACTAATTGATTGCCAATTTTATTTTTTTAAAATATAATTGGAGGGACTTGAAATTTGATGAAATTTTGATGAACTTGAAGGGACTTGGACTTTGATGAAATAATTAAAAGGATTTGGAATTTGATGATTTTTTTTTTTTAAATATGGAGGGACGGAACATGTTGTTCCTTTCCTCCATTTCTTTTAATCGGAAGGAACAACTGGTTCCGTCCGATAATTTTTTTTTAAAATGGAACAAAAAAGATAAGACGAAACATGATATTTCGTCCGATCCAAATATTAAAAAATCAAGATTTAGGAAACAAAACATCTTGCTTCGTCTCCAATATTTTGGCAATTGTCAATCCCGTCGCCAAATATAAAAATGCATTGTTAACCAATTCTCAAATTTAGCAAAATAGGACACGATTGCAGTCGGTTTTTTGTCATATTAATGAGAATTTTGGCAAAAAAGTAAACGACTACAGTTGCTCTTATACATCATGAGAGAAAAAGTTATTATACTAATTTAGTTAATATATTGTCATTATAACTTTAACCTTATTTTTAGCTTTTAACACACAACTATGCTAATGCATAAAACATAGAAATTAATTATTCCATAATCTCTACTTATGCTATAATCAAGCTCTAAATTATCTCATACGAAGTCTTCCCGAATCTAATATCTAATATCTCAGCCTAAAGAATCTAATGTTTCGATTATAATAATTAATTGATTTCCCCACCAGAACCTTCCTGAAGACAACCATACCTTCAGAATTAGTTCTGCGATAGAAGCTTTCAATATAGGGCCGAGCTTATTCTCGTCTTCATAAGAATCGAGAGCCCCTTCCATCTGAAAGAACATAAAAGAATTTCCAAGAAATGGTGAGTTCTGCATCAAGAAATTCCTTGAACATAAAGACATTTGAGGGAATGCAATCAAATCGAGTCAAAACTCTTTTGTATTTTATTTTTTTGGTTGCAGTTTATCTAATTACTAGATTTGCCCGGAACGATACAAAACACGAAAAGTCCTATAAACCGTAAAACAACAATTATGTAGCTCAAGTTTGAATAGTATGGCAATAATTAGTTGTAAATAAAAGTCCATGTTTCCATTTGTATATGTTGAAAAATAATTATAAATGAGAGTATAAAATCTTAATTCTTAGAACTTTAAGTGTGAAAAGTGATGAAATTTAACCGTTGAAGAGATATTTGCTACTTTCAATATAACATGTGCAATAAAAAAACATAAAAATTCCGAAAATTTACAAACCTGAAATCTTAAAATCTGAATTTCTAAGTAAATAAAGAAAGAATGGGAGAGAGAGATATGGAGAGAGAGAAAGAGAGAAATATGAAAAAGTGAAGAGAGAAAATAGAGATAGTAATAAAGTGATGAGTTTTTTAGTTTTGGGGGGAAATTTTTGGTTTGGGGGTTTGAAATTTTGGGAGGAAAAATATGTTTTGTAAGGTCAGATCTGGATCTTTGATTTTGGGGGGATTGAAGGTGAGCCACTTGATAGCTTTCTTTGTGTTTTATTATTTAGATTTTCTTTTTCCAGTGGCACTTTTTGAGGTTATTATTGTTGTTGGAAATTGAGTTGTATTTTTCTTGGATTTTTTATTTGTTATCTCTCATTAATAAAATTAGGAGATGATTTTCTATCTTTTGAGTAAAATAATATAAATAGTATCTTAGAGAAACTTGGTTGATTGTTGATGCAATTGATAACTCTTATAATCTGCACGTGCGATACATGTTCCAATAATTTTTTTAAAACTAAATACTAAGACATAATTTGGCATCGAACCCGATATCTCATTTTACTGATCACATAATCTTTATAAATTACCCCTAGTGGCATCAACTATTATTTTATATGAGTGACATTTTTGTAAATAATTATGTTGTATATAAATTTGAACATTGAGGGTATTATGGTAACGAACATCAGTTAAGTAAATTAATGATTAATATAACTCCCACTTACAAATAAATGATTGAGATTAGATGGTTGGTTAAATGGTTGTCTACAAATTACAACCCCAACTCTCCCATTATAATATTACTAGTATAATGTACGTGAGATGCACGTCTAAAAAAGGTAAAGTCATCAAATGAAATGAATATATATCGAATAAGAAAAAAATAGTTTATATTTGAATGTTTTGAATTGGGCTACACGTGCGGTGCACAATTTTATTTATTGGATATAGTTTGAACGTATATTATACGTGTTTATATAGTTACAAAGTTAGGATTTATTTGTTACAAACCTCAACACTCTCATTAAAATAGTAGAGATTATATTATATTATATATTAGAGATTATATTTATTAAGACATGTATCGCACGTGTAAATCTCTAATATTATAATGAGATAAGGGTTTAGCGTCATTTGTAAATCGATCAATGCGTGCAACGAACATGCATAACTATTATAAATGAAGTCTTAGGTTCAAATCTAGACTACGTCTGAATTTTTAATTGTTTTAAAAAATCTATATATTTTAAGAGATGCATCGCACGTGTAAATTACTCGTATATATATGTATGTGAGAGAGAGAGAGAAAGAAATAATAAAATCACCCATGTGCATGTCCAATGTATGTTTTGTTACTATTGTACAATCTATACGAATAAATAATATGGTATATATCTTTGTGTTCTTAAAATTTCAAAACTAACACTAAAATTAATGATGCAAATATTAAAGCAACATTTTAAAAGAAGAGCAGGATCTGGCTAATTCTAGTCCCCTGCGCAAGGTACTTTTTCCTGTTCGTTCGACTGTTTTCAATTTTTATTCGAAGTCTCTTTTTAATTTGAAGTCTCGTTTTGTTTTAAGCTTGGATACGTGTTCTTTTAACCTATCCAGTTTAGCTCTTTCTAACTTTCCTTTCCTTTTAATTTTCTTATCAATAGCATAAGCTGTTCAGATTCTTTTCTCAATGCTGGTAGTTTTTTTTCGAATCTTCTTTTCTCCTTAGGACTATTCTCTTCTACTTGCTTCCCTCCCGTTTCTCCCTACGCCTCTCTCTATTTCCAATTCCACTTCTCAGGTGACAATTTGTTCTGACCCTCCGCCCCCCCTACTCATCATCTCCCCCCTGCCTCTACCATTCCCGCTCATCCAGGTCTCAATCCTTTCTCTAATAGTTCTCATATTCAGACTACTATGAAGTCTTCTACGGCCTCTCATAAGAGGTATAAATCTTCCTTTCCTTTTATTCGTTCCAATGCAAGAATTCGTGCCAAATTAGCGTCGACTTCCAAGGCGTCCTTAGCGGTGCGAATTCGGAACTTAGAAATTCCCCTCCTTTTTACCTGATAATAAGGACCAATCCGCCCTTGGATATGTCTATCAGATACATTTCGACTCCTTGTCTGATTCAGATATTCTTCAGCTTGCTTCAGGCATGGGCTTTGTTTTCGATTTGGCCCAATTGTTAGACATTGTTTCCATCCGTCACCTTGAAATTTTGAGAGCTAAAGAGTCAAAACGTTGTCATGATTAGTATCTCTTGGAATATTCGTGGTCTTCGAAGTTTGTCTAAACAGCAGGCATTGTACCATCTTATCTCTTCTTCTCGTTGTGATATGATTTCTGTTCAGGAATCGAAACTAGATTCCATTTCCCTTTCGATCCTACTTTCCATCGGCGGATCCTTTATCTCTAAATGGATTTCACTGGATGCTATTGGCACTCGCGGGGGAATCCTTTTCAAATTTAAGGAATCCAGCTTCTCTCTTTTGTCGGTTCGCCGACTTAATTTCTTCCTCATTGTTTGTCTGCATTGGACCGAACTTAACTACTGCCTAACAGTGCTCTTGGTTTACGGTCCATCCACTATTGATCGGCGTAACTTGTTTTGGAGTGAATTTAACTCCCTTCATGGATGTGTTACCGGCTATTGGATTTTTTGTGGGGATTTTAAAGTTACTAGATTTTCCAACGAAAGATTGGGGAATCCTTCTTCTCCTGCTGACTCACAACGCTTCAACGATTGCATTCTCTCGCTAAATCTTAGTGAATTACCTACTAATGGTAGATCTTTCACTTTGTCTAATATGCGGATTGCTTCGTCTATGGCCAAGCTCGACCGCTTTCTTCTATCTCAGGATTGGATTTCCCAATTTCCCAATTCTTTTGTCTGTGCCCTGCTGAATCCCAGTTCGGATCATGTTCCTATCGCCCTGGACTCTAACTATAACTTCTCTAAACCATTCAAATTCCATTTTTGAAAAATTCTGGTTGCAGAACCAAATTTTTGTCAACCTCATTATTAGTTGCCTTTCCGCCGTTACGGGCTCCCACGGCCTCAATCAGATTCTTCTCAAACTTCATGCTGTCAAACATGGTTGTAAAATTTGGCACAAGGAGAGATTTGCTAATGTTCACGCTCTCAAGAATTTACTCTTGTCTTCGATTAATTCGAGTGATCTTTTTGAAGAGAGCGGCCCCATTTCTGTTTCCTTACGTTTCGATCGTTTCTCTTGCAAGCAACAGTTCGCTGAGCTTCTTAACCTTGATCTCATCAAATGGGCTCATAGGGCTAAGATCCGTTGGCTCACGGAGGGCGATAGTAATACCTCCTTTTTCCATAATTTTGGATCTCATCGTCAGTGATGCAATCGTATTACTTCCTTTGTAGTCAACGGCATTGAGCTCAGCTCCAATTCTGAGTTTCATGCCACCATTCTAGACTTTTACAAAAATCTCTTGGGGACTCGTAAGTTTAGCTCTGTCCACCTCGACTGGGCCAATCTATATGGTAACGAATCTCATGATCTGTCTAGTCTGGAAGCTCCTTTCTCCGTGGATGAGATTAAATCGGCTATTTTTTCTTTAAGGAGCGATTCTGCTCCTGGTCCCGACGAGTTTCCGTCTTTCTTCTTCCAAAAATTTTGGGATTACCTCAAAGAAGATCTCATTGAAATGTTCGCTGATCTTCACCAGGGTCTGTTTTCTTTTGATCGTATTAATTACGCCCATATTGTTCTCATTCCCAAAATTTTGGGTGCTAACATTGTTTCTGCATTCTGTCCTATTAGTCTTCTTAACACTACTTTTAAGATTATCATGAAAGTTCTTTCCAGCCGTCTCGGCCAAGTCATATCTTCCCTTATTGACCCTGCTCAGTCCGGTTTTATTAAGGACCGATTTATTCTTGACAGTGTGGCTTGCACCCAAGAAATGATTTCTGAATGTCATAAATCTAATTCAGAGGGAATCCTCTTAAAATTGGATTTTGAAAAAGCGTATGACAATGTTGGTTGTGATTTTCTCTTTGATATCCTCCTCAGAGGCTTCGTCTTGAAATGGATCGCTTGGATTAAGTCTAGTCTTTACGCTAGCACCTCCTCCATTCTCATTAATGGTACAGAGGGGAACAAATTCAAATGCAAGTGCGATCTTCGCCAAGAAGATCCTATCTCTTCCCTCTTATTCGCCCTGGTTGTTGATGTTTTCAGTAAACTACTTCGTAACACTTGGGGTGTAAATATTATTGAAGGTTTGGGAGGCTCTCATAGCTTTCGTGACGTTCTTAACTTGCAATATGCTGATGACACCGTTATTTTTTTCTAAGTCTAATGGTTGTACTCTTCGGAACCTTAAACTGCTTCTTTATTTATTCGAAAAAGCGTCTGGTTTGTCTATTAACTTCAATAAAACTTCTGTTCTTTGACTTAGCGGGTCTAATAATCGTCAAGTCGAGATAGCTCATTTTTTCAACTACGCTTCCTCTTCTCTCCCAGTTATGTATCTCGGCATTCCTTTGATATGGGGAAAGTTACACAAATCGGATTGGTTGCCAATGATTGGTAAAGTGGAATACATACTCAATGTTTGGTCCGGTAGACAACTATCTCGAGGAGGTAGATTAATTTTGATTAACTCGGTTCCTTCTTCGATTCTCTTATATATGATGTCCTTTTTTTACATTCCCTTTTGGGTGATCAAGAGGATTGATCATATCAGAAGGAAATTCTTCTGGTCGGGCTCTGAAAATTACAGAGCGGGGACTCATTTCTATAACTGGAAGCTTGTGTGTACTGCTAAGTCGGCTGGTGGTTTGGGGGTTCTTGACCTCGGAAACCAAAACTTAGCTCTTCTGGGTAAATGGTTATGGAGAATTTTAAAAGATCATCATTTCTCCTGGGCTCGTCTGATTCTTCAAAAATGCCATTCACGTCATAGGATTTGGGAATTATTCCCAAAGCTCTCTCACACGGCCTCTCCTTTCTTGTAACACTCCGCAAAATTGAAAATGATAATTTTGCCCTTGTGTGTTACGCACGTGTATTTTGTAAAGTGTTTTCACCACGCATTTTGATTACCGACTATTTATGCATTTTTCCATATTGATTTTACCCTATTTTGAGTCAACAAAAATATTGAATTTCAATCTCGAGGTTTTACGTGCTTTTTTACGTGTTTTTGATGCACGCATCGATTATGTATTTTTACCGCTACGTGTAATATTTTTTATGCATTTAAATTATTTATTTTTGGTATTCAAATCTATTTTTATAAACGGAAGTTCATTTTTCTCCATTTTGATTAAAATGATTTTTTTGTACGTGTAATGCACGTGTTTTCCATGTACGTAGTTATTTCATCATGAAATATATAAAATTAGTGAATATAATTTTTCTTATGTTATTTTCAATTATATTTTAATAATTTTCTGTTGATAAAATCGATTTCGCATTTTTGATATTTTACGTGCGACGCACGTGTTTTCGGTAAACGTATTTAAGCGTATTTATTTTCAAAGATAAATTTTGGAGTATGTGTAACACCCGTAATTTTCAAAAAAATATAGATATAAATAAATATATGTTTTAACATAAAGTGGTTGTATGTGGTAAAATATATATACACTAGTGTAATGCACGTGCGATGCACGTGGGGAAAATGGGGAGGGAGAATGAAAAGGACAAAAAAAACTACCAACACGTGCGCTGCACGTGTTGACACACACACACTAAGAAATAAAAAATTATTTATTTGTTTGAACCCCAACTCTCCCATTAATATAGTAGAGATATTTGCATTTGTGTAATATTGTTGAAAAAGAAATAGTGTTTGAAGGGGCAACTCCAAATGCTGCAGTTGCTGTTGTCTTGAAGGGTAATTTAAATGAAATGGTATTAAGAGATGGGGCCCACGGTGAAGGAATGAAACAGCCAAAAAGGGAATGTTGTGGCTTTCACGTGGGGTGACGTCATTTGATGATGTGGCAGGAGTACACAGCAAGCCTTGCTGTGTGTTTCGGGAAAAGAGGAGAGAGACCGGGAATGATTGCTTGGGGGTTTGGATTCTCAAAGGGTTTGGGAGTTAGGAAATTATAGAGGTGGTGAGATGAAAGGTTTGGGGTTTTGGGAGTTAAGAAAGTGAAGGGATGGAAATTAATTTGAGTAATTTATTAGGTTGAGAATTTTGTAAATTGAACCCTAACTTTGTCCTATAAATAGCACTCTCCTCCTTCTCATTTTACACACAAAAAAAAATAAAAGAAACAAGAGAAAGAAAAAGAAAGAGAGTAAGAGTGTTCTTGAGCTTGGAGGAGTCTTGCTAGGAGAAGAAGAAATTGCTAGGAGCTAGGATTGCTTGGTTGGAGCTAGGAGTGCTTCCATCTTGTTTATTCAATCTTCATTAGATGTGGGTGTTCTCATGCTTTCTAATTTTAGAACTATGCATGCTAATATTAATAAATGAGTAGTACATGCTTTTATTTGTGTTAAGAAATGTAGAGAATTTTTTATGATTAATATACAACTTATCACCATGTTGTTTGCAAATGAGAAAAGAAATAATTGATTAGTTGTCATAAACTAGTATACTTGAATGTAGAGATTTTTGATTATGTGAATGATTGTTGAGTTTTCATTTTTGATAAGCAAATGAATTTTCGTAAAAAATTGTATTTTGGTGATCATAATTTCATTTGGTTGTTGGAAATTGCTAGAGATAAATTGCTTTTTCATAAAAGGGAAGAGATGGATTTGAAATTTAGATATATTGTCAAAATATTGATTTTTTTATTCATGGGTTACTGTTAAAAGAAAATTTAGTCTAGATGAACTAATTATAGTCTAATGGAAGATTAGAATGAATGAAAAAGAGAGTTTTTATGAGATAATAGAATAACAGAAAGGTTGAACAAAAGCATAGTAGTATATTTTGATATCAGTAATCACACTTAGACTTACTAGTTAGCCAGTGCATCACAGAGCACTCTTTATAAGAGACCTTGGGTTCGAAACTTGATAGTCACATTTAATTTTGATTTACTTAATGAAAATTCCGAACCTGTAAGTGTGTACAAGAGGGTCTCAGTTACAGTTATTGACAAAAAAATCCAAAAGGACTTAGTGGCTAGAGGGTTTGGGCTTTGGGCGTTGGTTGTGTGTGTGTTCGGCAGGTTCTGGGTTCGAAACCTTATAGCTACCTTTTGATTTGTTTGAGCCTTTGTTCATATAACTGAGCTTTTTTTTATCTGAAAGAGATTGAGAACTAAAATGGATTATTCATATAAAATGAAAAGGAAATGGTAAGAAATAGTTATAAAATTTTCTTGTATATTTTGAGGTATAAAAAAATGGAAATTTGATAAAAGAACTTTCTTTTGAAAAATATTATTTTGTGAAGTGATTACACTTTTATTTTGTTTAAGAATATTTTAAAGTGAATTGAGACATTGTAATAGCTTGGATTTTTGTTATAAGATTTTATGTGATGAAATTGTGTACTTGAAATGAATTATTATTTGCTATGAATAAATGGATCATGAATATTGTCAAGACTAAGAAAATGAGTACTTTGTGTGTTAAGACAAGTTATTGATCATTTGTGAATGAAATTGAAGATGAAAATAATCTAAGTTTAAGACATGTTTATTGAAGGGTATGTGTACTCATGGATTCTTGTACATGAAAAAGTTGTGATTTAGAGTTAGTGAGACCTCGGGTACCGGCTCTATTTGATTTGAAAAGAGTTGAGATATATTCTGAGATATGGCCATGGAGCTATCTCGTATTTGTTGATAAAGTCCGATATGAGGTAAAACTAATTCTAGGCTTGAAATTTTATTCATATCTTGAAATAAATAATTAGGCACATAAATGAAGATATAGTAAACCTGGGCAAACGTAAGTGGGGTGCTCTATATTGTCGGCGGTGGATCTCCGTGGCTATAGACCTAGTTGGTGGACTGAGGTTGCTCCGTGGTAGACATGCTTTTATATTTAAATCCGGGACTATGAGGACGGGTCAGCGGTGGACTCCGGGATCTTGAGTAGTCGGGCGGATAGTTTTCCATACTCCAATGTATATACGTATACCGGGGCTAAAGGGTCACTTGCGGGATGATTCGCATGATGTGGGATCTGTTATAACAGTCAGTGGTGGACTCTGGGGCTGAGATTCAAATTCGCGGAATGATCTAAACCTTGTCTTACTACTAGGGAGTTGTCATGGCGAGATATCGAACCCTTTATTGTGGAGTACGTAGGTACTTGCCCTCGGACCTATGTAGTATGGGATGCATAGAATCCGAACAAGTATGTATTAGTGTCATCCTAGTATAAATGTGTGCATTAGGCATTAAGGCATTGCATAAACTTAGATGTTTAGAATAATCACTTTTTGACACTTTATTGTTCATTCAATCTTTGTGGTTTGTTAAAGTAATGAGATCATTATATGTACGGCATAGAGATGATGGTCGAGTATAACATTTTTGTCAGTTGTAAGTGACTGACGTGTCCACAGCTTAATATGTAGGAAATGGATATTTTCATGAAGAAGTGAAGATGTTATGATGCAGTTGATAATTTATATTGATGAAGTTGTACACGTTGTATTTTATTTCATTGTTGTATCCTTCAGCTGTGTAATAAGATGTAATGAACTCTGATGTATTATTGAAAAGTTTTAATTTCTTTGTAAAATTGTACAAAGTGAAGTAAAGATCTTGTGAAATCTCGAATTCGATCTTATTTGGAATTCGGGGCGTTACATTTCTGGAAGGGCGTTTGGAAGGTGGTGGAACCTTTCCAGTGTGGTCTTTTCAAATTGTGCGCTAACGGCTCTAAGACGAAGTGTAACACCCCTGTCCCAAGCTCAGATAATTTATACAATTTAGAAGACAAATTATTTATAGTATAGTACAACTGCCCACCACAGGCTGCTTCTCAAAAGGTGGTTAACCGAATTGGTGACTCTTGATCATAGGTAATAGTATTTATATTTTAATTATTTATGTACAAATCCCGATATGGAACTAAATCTCTATCTCTTTTCCTGTTATCTCTCCGAGAGCAAGTGGTCGTGGGCCCCAGCCTTGGGCGCCATGTCATCAGGAAACCACCGGTTTCAACATTCAATGGGTGGGCCCCATGAAATGACGTCATCGTCATTTTGAAGACAGCAGCAAAGCAACTTTGCATTTCATTTACCGTGGGCCCCCACCTCTCATTCACTATTCCTTTTTTAACATATTAACCATTCAGCCATCATACCCTATTATATATATAATCACCATATATACTATACTATATATTTGAAAATTACAGGATGTTACACACACACACACACACCCCCCTCTTCAGAAATCAGCGTTCTCACTGAGCACGGGGCATGCACAATCTAGTGCAGGATCTCCTTTCTAGCCGATGTGGAATGACATAGCCCGATTCTGCTAGCTGTACAGTATCCTGATTCTGCTAGTTGTATAGTCCCCTACCTGGGCGACCTATCCCAACATCGCTCCCTCTCAGGCATACTTACCAGTACATCTGCTAGCTCCATCTCAGGCATAACCACCACTCTGTACCCACACTCGATGTCGAAAGTCGGCTCTGATAACATTTGTTACACCCTTGTCCCGAGCTCGGACAATTTATACAATTTAGAAGACAAATTTTTTATAGTATAGTACAACTGCCCACCACAGGCTGCCTCTCAAAAGGTGGTTAACCGAATTGGTGACTCTTGATCATAGGCAATAGTATTTTATATTTTAATTATTTATGTACAAATCCCGATATGGGACTAAATCTCTAACTCTTTTCCCGTTCTCTCTCCAAGAGCAAGTGGTCGTGGGCCCCAGCCTTGGGCGCCACGTCATCAGGAAACCACCAGTTTCAACATTTAACAGGTGGGCCCCATGAAATGAAGTCATCGTCATTTTGAAGACAGCAGCAAAGCAACTTTGCATTTCATTTATCGTCGGCCCCCACCTCTCATTCACTATTCCTTTTTTAATATATTAACCATTCTGCCATCATACCCTATTATATATATAATCACCATATATACTATACTATATATTTTAAAATTACAGAGTGTTACACGAAGTTCTGGACCGACTTATGGATCGGTGTAACTACCATTTCTGTAATCAAAATTTTCCCTTTGTATTTCTTTTTAATTGCAATTGAATAAAAACTCTATTTTCTTTCGTTCTCAATTATTTTTTTATTAATAATTTCTTGAAAATTTCCTGTTCTTCTTGTTGGAGTTTTTCTTGTTGAGCTTATTACCTTTTAATTGATTGCGGGTATTTTTATTCGAACCCTGTTGTTTTGATCTACCTCCCAAATGAACCCTAAAACCCAATTTGACGAATTCTTGACCCAAAACCGCTATTATTGAACCCTAATTGTACCCTATAAATACAACTTTAATGCAAATCCTAATTTTGCACACAAATCGAAACCCTAGCCGCCCTCTCTCTCTCCTCCCGTTCTCTCTCTCCTCCGGCTCTGTTTTCCCACCAGAATTCCCCAAACCCATCCCCTTTGGTTCGTCTTCTCCGGCGAACTACCCATCTCCGGTGACCCCCACTCCCGTCAACCACTCCCCAGTGCCTCCCCTCGACACCCAATTACCCAAACGCCATCCCCGTGCACCACTTCCCAGTTCTCGCCATTAACAAGCCTCAACCCCAAATCCCGATTTCCCTGCTCCCTGTTTCGATCCCCGGAGACGCCCCAGCGCCGCCCTGCCCCCTCGCGCCTTACCGTCACGCAGCCCTCTGGTCGCCGGCTCCTCCCTTGGCCTGGCCATTGCTGAAGTTGCTGCTGTCTCGATTGATTCTTGCCGTTGCTATCTCTTTTGTGTGCTGATTATTGCTTTTGAACTTTGATTGCATGTATTTTGCACGTGCTGCTTTAGGGATTTACTAGTTCGTGAGTTCGTTTCTTCGGGATTCTCATCCCGTTATTCTTGGTATTCATTTTCACCGATTAACAGGCAAGTCAGCATCCACTTGAATTGTTATTCGTATCAAATTCAAGTCTTATTACCCTTTGTTATCTCTTTCATTGGGTCTATTGAGAGTTTACACGAGCTAACCCCAATATTTTTGATATCGTGCCACTTTGACTCTAAAGTTTGGATCTTTAATGAATGCATATAGAATTGTTAATATGGTTATTCATACAAGTCACAACACAAATAAATTATTGTATAGACATTCGTTAGGTTGTATGTCATTTGATCCTTGGATGATTGATTGATGTTAGACTTGTACATGTGTGTGTTCTAATTTTTATTTATCGTGTTTGGACACATATCATGCTAGTTACACAATTTATTGACTATAGAATCGATAACCAACATGTTCAACTAATTTTTATTTTCAAGAAAAATACCCTAAAAACTGTACATGTTTGCTGACCTGAACTTGATCGCTGTTTTTGAACTAGTAAATGACCCTAAAATAAAATACTTTCTGAATATGAAATGTAGCCCCAAGTGTCTAGTTGCCAATAACATCCAGAATTTTGGAATTCCAAGTTTTGTAGCAAAAGTTATGTCCGTTTTACTACAGCTGTATTTTTACATTTTAGATTTTCAGATTCTCGTACCTTTCTTGTTCAAATAGTAAAAAAGCTGATCAAATGATAAAATTTTGCTATGAAAATTTTCAGATTGTTTCTTAACATGTTTAGGAGCCTAGATTATATTTTTACTGAATTTAATATTAAGTTTTTGCTGATTCAAACATTAAATTAACAAGATGCCGAATTTCTGCCTGAACATAAAACATGAAAAGAAATATTTGTTTGACCTAGCTACTGTTGTCGGAATTCGAACTTTAAGTATGCGTTGGAACCGTATGGAAGTCTAGTTTCTAGATTTGTTGACGGATTCAACTTTTGATTTTTGAGTCAGCGGAAAACTGTATTTTTGTACAAGTCGCGCTTGCTGTCCAGAATTTTAGATGCCCCTTTTTAATGAACTAATAATTCCTATATTGTACTATTGCATGAATTAATGAATGTATATTGCATTGTATGTTTCCAATGAGTTATTATCACTATTTTAACCGTCCTATCCATGTTATCAACCTACTGTTTTCCTATTGATACTTTCGTTCACCGAATTGTCCATTAATTGCATATTGTGTTGTTGCATTGATAAATAATTAACAAGCCGGGGTTTAAGGGATTGACTTTTGAGTAGTGAACAAAGTAGTGACTTTACTTGGAGGAGGGGTCCGTGTTTCCCTAATTACCGTTCCAGCTACCATTTTATCGTGTGATTGTGGTTATGGCCGTAATCCAATCTATCGTGTACCGTATCGTTGCCGATGACCATTTCATACACCAAAAAGTAAATAGTGTTTACCCTTACCGTTGCCAAGTCCATGATCTACCAAGTGCACTACCTGAGTCTAAAACAAAATTGATTGTATGCATCGAATCTATAGTATGGGATGCAGTAGTACATGCATTAGTTTTTTGATATATCGGATAGAGCCAAAAGGCTCCAGCCATCAAAAAATGTATTAATCAATAATAACAGTTAAGATACAAATAAATAATCGATGGCTTTACAAGATGTGAAACAATAATAAGCGAAATATACAAAATAAACAGTTAAGTACATGCATTAGTTAGGATTAAAATGAATAATAGACATAAGGATTGACACATCACCGACATTGCATATTGTTCATCATTGTTCCTATTTGTATCCAATATTGTTTAAGTGATATTGATATTAACCGTTGATTACCGTTATCGAATATTGATTCACCGTTACACCGTTGCATTGGTTACCATGTTATTGATTATTATTATCGTGCTATGTTATTGATTCCAATTGATCCATTGATTCATTGTTATACCGTTATTTCATTATTTCCTGCTTTCTCTACTTGCTGTCCATGACTTGTACTAAGGACAATTTTTCTTTTTTTTTTATAGATGAAGTGTATACAGGTAATGAAGGAAAATTGCCTGCTGGAATTGGATAACAAATATTTTGAAAATTTCTGCTTTTAAATTGCTTATCGCTTTAATAAACTTAATGTACTGAGACTTGTATTTATTTTTGGATTGGGATTATTATTGTTTTGGGCTTATATCCCAGATTTTATTATTGTTTCCAGATATTGGATTATTATTATTGTATTTGGATATTATATTGTCTCATTCCAAGTATTATTGTTCATGAGATTGTACTTTTTGACTACGTATTTGTTCTGTATTGATTATATTATTAAGTTGATCGATTAAACAGCTTATGAGTGACGTTAGTCATTCGCTGGGCCAATATCATGTGCTCGTATTCCGTATTTTTTGGGAAGCGGGACGTGACAATCGATAATTACAAGATTGCTTCTGCCTTTCCGGGCATGTACCAGCTTGCTCTTAGTCCTCTAGCCACTGTGGCAGAATACCACATCACTCTCAATGTCAACTATGAGTGGCATATCCCGTTCAATTCACCTCTTCCTCCATCGTTGGTGCCTAAATACACTCAACTTCTTTCTAGTTTAAGCGGATACTCCTGGCAGCCTAATGAGGATGTGATTTGGCATTGGACCAGTTCAGGTTTATATTCGGTCAAATCCTTGTATAATTTTCTTAACTTCGGAGGTGTTAAGTCACATTTTGCTAAGTTTATTTGTAGTAGTTGTGCTTGAAAGTTAAAATTCTTGCTTGGCTTTCTATTAACAACAAATTATTAATCGTTGAAAAACTCAACAGGATGAATTTGGACATTGGGCAATTTTGTTCTTTTTGTCTTACTCAACATGAGAATGCAGATCATCTTTTTTTGCGTTGTGCTTTTATTCGTCCTTTATGGACAATTTGTTTGGATGCTTGGGCTGTCCACTCTGTCCCCAACTCGTTCCAATCTTGGTGGACTAGTTGGAGGTCCCATTTGTTAATATAGCTTTTTGTAACTCTTGGGATCTTTCGATGATGGCGCTCATATGGATTATATGGAAGAAAGAAATAATCAAATTTTCTCTCACACCTCTCGCCTTATTGGTAGTCTCATTGATGGCTGATCTTCTTTACCAAGTTCTGGTCGTCCGCTTTATTGCATGACAAAGCAATCGCACTGCATCTTCACCGTCTAGATGCAGCAGCATTTAGATTGCGTCTTACAAAATTTTTTCTTCCTTAACTTCTTGTTTTTCCATATTGATCTTTTCCTTTGTTTGTTTTTTCTTGTGCAGATCTGATGTGACTGGCTGCTGATTATCCCTTTTTTTCTCTACCTTTTGGTGGCCTGGCCTGTACACTCCGTGGTGGGCTCTGTTCAGTTGTTAAGCTGCTATGCTTATTACTTTTTGCTTTATATCTTCTAGTAGCTTTTGTTATTTCCTACTTTGTTTAAAACTTTTGTGTTTCTATGTGGTTACTTTCAAATGATACTATTGCTGAGATCCCTATAGTTCAGCTTATTTTCTGTTTCACTGTTCTTCTCTCCTTCGATTCTATTTTGTTTCCTTTAGCTTTCTTTCGTTTTTTTAGTTGCTGATGGCATCTTTTGGTGGTGCTCGGTTGGCTCCGTCCAGCTAGTTTTTGCCTGGTTATTTGTTTCAGGCCTTTCGAGGTTGTGTTCATTTTTTAACAATATAATGTTCTCTTGTGGGCTTCATTGTGTCTCTTCCAGTTAGGAAGCTGTGGTTACTTCCGCTTTTGTATCAGTTTGCTTGGGTTGCTACCGCTAGTGTTTCTTTTCATCTGGTTCAGCTCTACTGCTCTTTTTGTGGTTGTCCCTGCCACTGAGCTGTTGTGATGTTGGTTTAGTTGAGCTATAGCAGTTGGTGCCCGCTGCTTTTGCTCAGACCTGCCAATGTGTTTAGGTTGTTGAGCTTTCGATTTTGACGCTCGCTGCTCTTGTTCTGGCCTCTGATTATGGATTGGTTTCTCATGCGTTTGGGGGGTGCGTCTTGCACTGTTTTCTCTCTGATCGCTACCTCCGGCCCGCCCTCTGCTTGATTTCTTTTAGTTGCCAGTCGATTCGCTGGCTGTTTTTGGTTGAGCAATGCTTTTCATTGCCGCTTTTGTTTATTGATGTTGTGTTTATTTGCGTTTGTCTCTCCCAGTTTTACTCCGTGTAAAATTTGCTTTTGTTTGTACATATTCTGTTATTTTTTAATATATTTGGGCTGCAGACTATCGACTCTATCCCCGTTGTTAAAAAAAAAAAAGATGTTAAAAGAAGAAAAAGATGACGATAATTTTCTTTTCCATTTTCAAAAAGGCAGTTCATTAACCAGCAATGCTTAACTTGAAAGTTAACAACAGGACGACACAAAGAAAGAGAAAGAAATGACAAAGCAAACAGCGGAAACAATCGGACGGACGCCGAATAAAATACAATTTTCTGTCAAATTTTGACGGATATGGTCACGAAACCCGGATGGACACACGTTCTAAACTCGTGACTTAAACACTATCATCACAGAATTTCGTGTCATTGATTTTTGGACAAAAGTCATAAAGCCCCATTAATTTTACATTTTTAATTATGAAATTCTGTAAGGTTATTTTCAATCAAATCACCTCTAAACTGACATCATTATATATATATTTTTGCTATCTGAAGTTACCATTATTTACGATTAATAGCACATAACATATTCCATAAATTAGAGGAGTTAATTCATCTTTCTGATACTGAGGAGGGGAAGAAAGCTTCTGAGTTTTCAGACTGAATAATGCATATCATGTTGATCCAATTTCTACAAACCCTGGACTCCATTGCAAGCATGACTCTCCATCAACAAGAATATATAACTAGAATTTTACTGGTGTCTTCTATTCATGCTGCATACAAGGTGAATGTAATCACTATGGAGGGAGAAGAAATAGTGGTGATTGATCCTTCTTGATGTTCAATTCTTCCTTCTAATTCCTCTCAAAAAAATAAAATAAATAAAATAAAATAAATAATGATAATTTGTATCTTGGTTGCTTGGACACTACTTTTAAAACACTACCAATGGCAAAAGAAATTTATTCAAAAGAATAAAATTTCGATGCTATGTAAAAATTGAGGGTTTAATATTTATATCAATTCTAATACTTTTATAAAGCAAAAATGAATTAGAGTTATATTGGGTAGTTGGAATCTTAGCCTGTCCACACGCTGCCTCAAAGAGTGAATCTACTAGGCAAGGGTTTGTTCCACCATACAGCCCATACTTGAAGAGGAAGTTTGGTTCTTTTACTACTCTTGATGGTGCTGACATAAATTCACATAAAAAGAAACAGAGCATAGCAAGAAGAAATTCTAACCTATGAATAATGGATGAGCTGGGCATTTCCTCCTTTCCGATTCAGACCTCTCTTTATGCATGTGGGAGTTCTTTTTCCACTTCACCTTTTTAGAGCATCCACAACAGTTGTTGCTAATTTATTTTTACAAAATGGAAAAATGAGAAATGGCAAATGAAGATTCCTCCGCAGCAGTCATTTGCTAAAATATGAGAAAGATTTGTTTTTAAAATCGGACGGAACATGTTGTTCCGTCTGAGAGGTTGTTTTGTAAATTTTATTATAATTAAAAAAAGTTTAGTTACTAAAATATCATTAGTGAATTATTAAATTATTAAATTAACATTAAACTATATTTAACTTTACACTAAACCATATTTAAGTGTTTAAAATGTGTTGAAAGTGACCTTTCTTCAACAAACGGTACATGTTGTCCCGTTTGAGAAAAATTGAGCTCGGACGGCACAACATGTCCTGTCCGATGCCTTTATTTTTTGTTTTGTTTTTTTGGATGAAACATGTTGTTCCATCCGATACTTAAATAAATAATTTTTTTTAAAAAAAATGACTGACTAAACAACTTGTTTCGTCTGATCTTATTAAAATAAGAAAAAATAATAGTGACGGAACCCTATATTTTGAGAATGAACAAATCGTTTCTCATATATGAGAAGCGACTGTAGCGATTTTTTCAAAATATGGCAAAATAGCAAACTGATGTGGAAGGAATTTTGGCAAAATATGGCAAAATGACAGAAATAGCAAACCACTGTGGATGCTCTTATGACACTCACTCAAGTGAGTGGAAGAAAATTAAAAAAAGGGAAATTCTCTATTAATAAATCTCTAATATTATAATTGAAGAAGGCCCGAGTGTCATTTATGAATCTATAAACATGTATGATGCACGTACATAATAAATATGAAGGAGGTTTCAGGTTCAAGTCTTCACTAAGTCATAATTTTTATTTTATTTTTTTAAAAAAAATTAGTAAAATGTGTATTTGTACGTGTAAATTACGAGTGGATTTTTTTTTTTGTTGATGAATCAGATAGAGTCTACCCACTCAAGCCATACCAAAAAATATATTAAAGAAGAACTGTACATACAAGTTTAACGAGGCGTAAAACGAAACAATACAAAAGCATAACAGCGAAGAAAAGAATAAAGGAAAGGAAAGACAAGCAATGATAATAGATACAATAACACCACCGGGCTAAGGCAAGATCGCGATGCAAGCTGCGGATCGAGGATCCAACCGACAGATGGACGAGCGCTAGGGCGATTACCTAGAGCAACCAAGAGGACCGAAGAAAAAAAAACGGCGGGGAAACGATTCAGGTGACCCAGGGGAAACCTCCGATCCGACACCACGGCAAAAAGGGAGGCCAACCGGAGTCCCCTACGACCCACCGCCTGCAAGGATAGGCAATGACGAAAGGAATCCAGCCGGGAGCGCTGTTCGAGACAACAACTCTCGAAACCCAAGGGGAGGACGTGACTGAAAACCCACGAGACAGAGGAAAAAAGCCCCCCCCCCCCCCCCCCCCCTCTTCGGGCACCCGAGGCCACCCTCGAAAATTTGAAAAAGAGTAATGAAATGACCAACAAATAGGAAGCTAGCACTAGAGGCAAAGCTTAAACCAGGGCAAAGCCCAGCCCGCACCCAAACATAGAGCAAAATAAATAACAGTAAAATGCTCTCCACCGAACACAGCGCACAAAGCAACCACACCATAACTAAAGATAGAGAACAGAAATTATAACAGCAAAAAGCCTAAAGTCACCACCGAATGGGGCTTCGAAGATGCCACCACTAATTTTGAGAAAAGATAGAGATCAGGAATCAAGCAGCACAAAGCAACCACACCAAAACTGAAGAGAAAAGGAGATAAACAACATGGTCCATATAAAGAAACAACAAGCCACAGACCAACCTTAACCCAAACAGCCAGGGAGGCAACAGGAAAAGCCAACCCGCCAAAAAACCAAGGGTATAACCGCCAAGTAGAGAAAACAGCAAATATAGTAACCCCGCTGTCAAAACCAAACCCAGAAAACAGAGAAAAATAGCCTACAGGAAAGACAACAAAGAGGTAGAAAAAATACAATGCAAGCGCTGCTGATAACAAGTTCAGCTGAGGCCTAGCAAAGCCCAAAAACACACATAGCCGTAGTTATCAAAAGGGAGCAACCCTCACAGTCTTCAAGCCTGCGAAAGATGAAACAAGTTAACCAAAACCGCAAGCACCATGAAATTATAAAGCATTAAGGCTGCTGAGGCAATTCAAAGAGTCGTCTAATTTACGACAGAAAAGAAGAACACTGGCTTTGGTTTTTAAAGCCGAAGTCCAGAACTTAAACAGGAAAAAAACTCCTCAATCAAAGGAAAAATAGGAGAGGCGCAATGTTTGAAAAGCCTCTTATTTCTTTCCTTCCACGTAACCCAAATAATAATATGCACCGAGAGTTTCCACGCATTGCGAAACTTATTAGAAGGCGGATTAGACCAACACGAAGATAAATTGGGAGGGATAGTAGAGATTTCCCAAGCTAGGATGCATATTTTCCATAGCGGTAGAATGAAGGAGCATCCCACAAAAAGATGGTCAACATCTTCCGAATGCTCCGAGCATAGAGGGCAAAGTTGTCCCCACGCTATATTCCTTTTGTTGAGGATTTCGATCGTAAGTAATTTGTTGTGAAAGGCAAGCCAGGAGGTGATTTTGAATGGCAACCTAGAGAAGACGTCGTCTGGCGGTGGAATTCGTCGGGGACTTTTTCGGTTAAATCTTTTTATAATTCCTCAACTTCCGAGGCATCCGATCACCTTATGTTAAATTCATCTGGGATTCCTCGCTCCTCTTAAGGTCAAAATTACGAGTGGATTTTAATTCAAGAAAAGAAAAGTAGGTATAGTGATACATTATTTTGCAGCTAATTAAGGACAGTTAGAGAATTATTTGACCAGGATCTCAACAAAAGATTTATTTTCTAAAAGGTGATACTTGGAAGAAAAAAAATTCCTAATTCTTTTGTAATTTCTGTTCTAGTACTAAGAGCATCCACTATCGTTGAAGCTAAATTATAGATATTTGGCAATAGGTTTTTAGAAATGAATGGGTTGCGCCACTATCGTTGAAACTAAAATTTGGATTAAAAAATTATAAAATATAAAGACTGAATAACATCCTCCGTCTAATAAAAAAAACTAATTTTTTTAATACCCAAAATTGGATAGACGGAAGATCATGTTCCGTTTGAGAAGAAAAAAAAAATTGTAGGCAGTCTTCTGTCTGCTCGCCATTTTAAAAATAATAATAATAATAAATCAACTCAAATGGTTGATGATATTTCATCTGGGGAACTTTTTTTTCTTAAATTTCACCCAGCCGGAAGATCATCTTCCGTCTGGGTGTTTAAAAAAAAACTCAAAAAAAAAAATGTAGGCAGTCTTCCGTCTGCTCGCCATTTTAATAATAATAATAATAAAAAATCAACTCAGACGGTTGATGATATTCTGTCTGGGGAACTTTTTTTTTCTTCTTAAATTTCACCCAGCAGGAAGATCATCTTCCGTCTGGGAAAAAAAAACTCAGCCGAAAAAAAAAAAATCATCTTCCGTCTGAGTTGTTTCTTTTAAAGTAATATTATTCTAAAGTTGAGTTTGTGTCTCTTTTTCTTTTACGTGATAGGTTAGATTACAAAATTGCCCTTATACTTTTCCCCCTCAGTCTATTTAAGATTAAGAGTTTCTCTCAACATCCTTCAATCAAAAAACCAAAACAACTCTCATATTTTCATCTGTTTCTCAAATCCAAATTATCCCATTTCAATCTACTTATCAAACTACTAATTTTCAGCTTCTTCCAAAAATCTCAAAAAAAATGTCGATCCGAAGATTTATTGGATCGGATCATGGTAGCACAAGTGTGGATGTTGAACCAATCTCCGAATCAAATGATTTTGTCAATCCAAGTATGTGGAAAAGGTTGGTTGATGATAAAAAAAACATATAAATCAATTAATTACCGAGCAGCATGCAGGTGGATTTTGTAATTGATGCGGTTTATTTCTGGGAGACGTGTGGATGCACCAGGTGTGAGTTCGGACTCAATTTGTATTTGAAGGAGAATGCTGCTCGTCTGACGACCCTTGGCTGACCGGGCGGAACCTGTGGCGACCTCGGGGTGATTCGGAGATCTGGGCTCGGATCAGAGGATTCGGATCCGAGGTCTTGTGTACCTGCAGACGGTCCTGAAACACCGGGGTTTGTCCCGGTGGCGGACCCTCCGACGATCTAGTCAGTCTCTGTGAGAGAGTAGCAATAACTAGGTGAATTTAAGTGGAAAAAGATTGATTACCTCAAAAGGTGGGTGAGGGTCTAGTATTTATAGAGAATCCCAACCGGGTTTGGATCCGCTTGGGGGCCGGGTCTGAACCCGGAAACCCATGGGCCTGACGTGGCAGAAGGCCCAGGGGGTTTAGGGCTGACGTGGCAATACCAGGAGTGGTATAGGACTGATGTGGCAAAGCCCTTGGTGGTATTTGGGGCTGACAGGGTAGATCATGGGGCTCCTGTGCTCCTGGGAGGATCTGAGGGCCTGGGCTGCGCCAAGTCATCTTCCTTCTACACCAGGATGGTAGGATGGCTTGGAGGGCTGTCGTGGATCGGAGGCCGAGGGCCATAGTCGTTCATCGGATACGAGGAGTCCGGATCTATGGGGGTGAACTGGAGACTCGGCGCCGACCCTGCGGTGGTTCGAGGCCGAACCAGAATGCTATTTTTACCTTTCTTGAGTGAGAGCTGTATTGGGCCCTGGTAGGGCCTCCAGGCCATTTTTACCCTACCACACAAGCCCCCCACTCCTGCGGGGGTGCGGGAGCTAGCCTGGGAGGAGTGTTCCTGGTCGTGAAAATGGGATGGCAAATCGTTGAATCTTCCGGAGGAGAGTACCCTGGTGCTCGACCCAACCTCGAGATGACGAGGGATTACGTGTCGACAAGGGTGATGCGAGTTGTTGTTTCTTCCTGAGAAGAGTACCCTGGTGCCGGACCGAACCTCGAGATGAGGAGGGATTATGGGTCGGTAAGGGTGATGGCGAGCCGTTGGCCTTCCTGAGAAGACCACCCTGGTGTCAGACCTGACCTCGAGCTTGGCGAGGGATTACGGGTCGGCAAGGGTGATGGCGAGCCAGTGAAGCCTTCCTGAGAAGACTACCCTGGTGCTAGACCTGACCTCGAGCTGGCGAGGGATTACGGGCCAACAAGGGTTGTGGTGAGCCATTGGCCTTCCTGAGAAGACCACCCTGGTGCCAGACCTGACCTCGAGCTTGGCGAGGGATTACGGGTTGGCAAGGGTGATGGCGAGCCGTGAAGCCTTCCTGAGAAGACTACCCTGGTGCTAGACCTGACCTCGAGCTGGCGAGGGATTACGGGCCAACAAGGGTTGTGGCAAGCCGTTGGCCTTCCTGAGAAGACCACCCTAGTGCCAGACCTGACCTCGAGCTTGGCGAGGGATTACGGGTCGGCAAGGGCGATGGTGAGCCGTGAAGCCTTCCTGAGAAGACTACCCTGGTGCTAGACCTGACCTCGAGCTGGCGAGGGATTATGGGCCAATAAGGGTTGTGGCGAGTCGTTGGCCTTCCTGAGAAGACCACCCTGGTGCCAGACCTGACCTCGAGCTTGGCGAGGGATTACGGGTCGGCAAGGGCGATGGCGAGCCGTGAAGCCTTTCTGAGAAGACTACCCTGGTGCTAGACCTGACCTCGAGCTGGCGAGGGATTACGGGCCAACAAGGGTTGTGGCGAGTCATTGGCTTTCCTGAGAAGACAACCCTGGTGCCAGACCTGACCTCGAGCTTGGCGAGGGATTACGGGTTGGCAAGGGCGATGGCGAGCCGTGAAGCCTTCCTAAGAAGACTACCCTGATGCCAGACCTGACCTTGAGCTGGCGAGGGATTACTGGTCGGCAAGGGTGATGTCAAACTGTCGTGCCCTAGAGCATTTTGAGCGGGGGTAGCCCGCCGTTCCTGCGGAGCATTGAAGGCTCTCCGGAGTCTGTGTGATGGTCCAATTTCCTAGGATCATTAATGGTGCCGCCTGATAAATGCAGATAGCGCACGGGCTTCCGCCGGTTGGCCTTCCCCGTGTCATAATGGTTGGTCTACGGGGGAGGCTATAAATACTTCTCCCCCCACAGTGGGTTTGATCACAGCAGGGGTGGTTTATTGGCCATCGGAGGTGTCTGCTTCGGCGGGCGCCTGTCTCTTGCAAAAATCTTCAACCCTGGCGGTGCCAGAGAGGTGGTTACTCTGCCGCCCGGATCTTCTCTTGGATCTGATGGCTCTTGATGCGGTAGCCAGATCCAGGGGAGATCAGGGCGAGAGGGGTAACGGCCGAAATCCGTATTGGTAGAAAAGGAGCCTTGGATTGGTGGTGGTTGTGCCGTCTGGATCCTTTTTCGGGTCAGACGACCCTGACACGGTTGTTTGGCCCGAGAGAGAACCAGACGGGAGGGGCACCAACCGTATTCCGGTCTTGGGGCTGAAGAGTCTCAGATAGAGGGGTCGCCTCTGATCAGGGGTTGGCCACTCTGTCTTCCGATAGGGCTCTAGGTGATTGTGGTTTCTGTCCCACCCTCAATCAGTTCGGGGTTTCGGGACCAATCGGAGGCTGTAAACCCCGAGCTGCTCGGGGACGAGAGGGGAACCGATCGAATGCTAGAGCCCGGGGCGTCTGTTGAAGGACGGCGCCTTAAATCTTAAGTAAAGCGTTTTCTCCGTCGCATACTCCATCCGAGCCGACCTCTGAGTCTGGCCGCCAGTCTGGTACCCGATGACGTCAGCAGCGCATGCTTCGAGGATGTGGCGCGGTTTTCCAGGCGGCAGTTGTACGTCAATCGGTGAATAGTAATTGCGGAAGTCGAGGAGCCGTTCTTATCCTTTATAAGTATTCCCCCTCCCCTTTTCTCGCCCACTTCTTTCTTGCTGCTTTCTTTCTTGAAAAATCTTCCACCCACTCAGCGCTCGTTCTTGCAGTTAGCTGTACTAGGCTCGTCCTTCCGAAGCGTTCCCCGGTTAGTTGGTAAGTTCTTTTGGTTTAGGCACGGATGGATAGGGCTCAGTCCGGCTCGTCAGCGTCGACGTCCAGGAAGGAAGTGAAGCGCGCCTCCACATCGACGTCGTGGGAGGAGCCCGTGCTTGAGGAGGAGTTGGTGCACGCTGCGGAGCCTTCCGATTCATTTTTGTGGGAGGAACCAGTAGGTGAGGGGGAGGTGGTACACAAGATGAGGCCGTCGCGCTCCCGACATCCTTTCGTGGTGGAGAGTAGCGAGTCGGAGGAGGCCAGTGATGGTTCGGACGACATCCAGGTACTGGAGTTGTCTTCCGAGGAGGAGGAGGGCGAGGACGACATGATGAGGAGATCCACCGTTCAGGGTGCGGGCTCGAGTTTCACGCCTACAGGCCTAGGGCCCTTACCTACTCCTTCGTCGGAGCGAGCCAAGAAGAGAAAGAGGGCCTCGAGGAAGGCGGGGTCGAGGACTGGTGGTTCGAGTCAGGCGCCCGTTTTCCGCAACTTGATGACAGGTTCGCCCGTACAGCCGAAGCCTTTCCGTCGGTATCCCGATGATCTTTCTGACAAGGTGCTCTTCGGTGTGCATCCCTCTTCGCCGAGTCGGAGGAGGGTGATGATGGATGTGATCCCGACTGTCTTGGAGGGCGGGGACTTGGAGGTTCTGCAGCTGGCGTATCACATAGGGCCTGGCTACGAATTGTTGCTGCCGAGCTCTACTCTGCGCCCCACCGATCCCCTTTCTGCTTGGTATTGCGTCTTCTCTGTGGACGCTTTCATCTCCGGGCTGAGGTTGCCAGTTCACCCGTTTGTTCGGGATGTGCTGAACTGGGCCTCCTTGGCCCCCATGCAGTACGGGCCGAACTCTTGGAAGCAGATTATCTGCTTTGTGTTGATGTGCGAGGAACAGAAGGTACCCCTGAGGCTGAACGTGTTCCGGGCGATGTTGATGATCAGCTCGGCGGCCGAGGGTGTTTACTACATCTCTCCCCGGAGTAAGGGGAAGGTCGTTCACAGTCACCCGGACTCCATCAAAGAATGGAAGAAAAAATATCTGGTGATCCAGAGTGAAGAGCCCTGGGACATTCCCACTCGATGGAATCACTCCAAACTGAACTATCAAGCGCCGAGGCCGATGGATTTGTCGGCCGAGGAGTGGGGGTTTGTCGAGCGCCTCCGTTCGTCACCCAGTATCGATTGGACGAAGGTGACGGAGGCCAACTTGGCGAGCGTTGGACTGAGCCCGGCCATCATGTGTATGTAGTTGTTTCTTTTCTTTCGGTCCTTTCGTACTTTCTTGCTCATTGCTCTTAGTGGCTTTTTCTGCAGATATGGACGAAGCATCAATCAAGGCGAAGAGGCTCGCCAGGAGGAAGGAGAATGCAGAGAGGAAGGGGGAGGCGGCGAAGAGGCTAAGGGGGTCGCCCCTAGTCATTTCTGAGGTTCAGCCCGAATCGGGGACCAAGAGGATTCGCTCGGAGATGAGCAAGGGGGCGGCTGCTTCGAAGGGTCAGAGCCTAGCGAGGGCCTCCGTTCTTGACAAGGGAAAAGGTCCCTTGGTCGAGGTTGAGGAAGAGGATCCGGTGGCGGAGTTGCTGCGACAGCGATGGGCTCCGGACTGGTCTGTTCGGACGGGGGACCGTCTGACCGACGAGGCCCAGGCCGTCGAGGTGGTGGAGAATTTGGCGACCCCTCGTGATCGCCAGGTGATGGAGGGTGAGCCCGTGGAAGTGACATTCACGCGTCTGGCGCAGGCCCTCGTGCAGGTAATTCCGCCGACCCTATTCTCCTTGTTAATTTTTTCTGCGGAAGTCTTTTTCTTATCTGTGCTCATTGGTCGCAGGCTTGCATGCAGGGGGCTAATATGAAGAACCTCTACGAGGCGTTCCTGGCACAAGAGCGAGCTCTGGCGGAGAAGAGTGAGCGGGAGATGAAGGAACTGCGGATCGAGCTCGAGGGTTCGCACAAGAGGGAGCAACAGATGAAGCTCGAGCTCGAGGCCAAGGATGCGGAGTGGGGGAAGAAGGTGGCCTCCCTGAAGAAGAAGTTCGCCAAGGAGAAGGAAGAAGTGACGATTACGGGCCAGATGATGGTGATCAAGGCCCAGGACACATGTTATGCGAAGGCCCTCAGCCATGTGAGGCACTTCTATCCGACCATCGACCTGTCCAATTTTGAGTACGACATGGAGATTGAGGGGACGTCGAAGACTCCTGGCAAAGAAGGGCCTGCTCTCGACCCGCCGGCCGATCCATCTGTGGATCCGTCAGTCAACGCTGAGGTGGGACGATAAGCTGTATTATTCTGTCTTTCTTTCCTCCTTCTTTTGATTGTATTTGCCTCCCGCGGACTGGCCACCGCCTTCTTTGTAAGGAGTACTTAAATTTATGGGGGAAAAAGTTTTTTGACCGGCCAAGTGTTTTGAACTCGGACTTTTCTGAACCTTTTCGCGTGTGTGTATTGGGTTGGCTGGTTTTCCTGTAGGTTGTGGCTCCCCTTCCCGAGGTGGACCCCCGACGTTCCGATGTGGCGTGGCTCCGGAGCAAGATTGAGGTCCTGGAGGCCGCGTTGGTCTGCCACCGAAGGGGGGCACGTGACATTGACGCGGCTTTGAATTTTTATTGGAATAAGTCTGAAGCTTTAAGCGAGGAGGCGAGCCGGTTGAGGAGGGCGATGCTGGATCAGAGACTCGGCGGTGCGAGCCTTGGACAGGCGGCGTTGGGTGCCTCGGCACCGAGGCCCACTTCTGAAAGGTTACTTCGGGATGTCTCTACGGAGAGAGAAATGGAGATACATCGTTACCATATTAGGCTGGGTGCCTCTGTGTCTTCCTCGGTGGGTCGGCAAGCGGAGGGTGTTCCCTCTGCGCTGCTGCTGTTGCAGCGTACGCGACCAGGTGACGCCCAGAGCTCCGTGGCTGGGGAGTCGACCAAGGCTGAGTTCCAGGACCATCCTAACGAGCAGGGGGATTTTTCAGCCGCTCGTTCGAAGTAATCCCGCCCTCCAGCGGACCCGATGGGCTCTAAGATGGCGACTTCCTTTAGTTTTGAGATGAGTGGAGTGGTCCTGTAACGGTCTTCGTTTGTTTTCTTGGGACGAAAAAGGGAAGGGTACGAATAAAGAATACTGTTCCTTCTTTGCTTCGGCTAGTAGCTTAGTGAACGATGGTGGTCTTTTAGGGAGAGTCCACCGATCCGCGAAGGATCGAAGTGGGGCCTAAGGGAGAGCCCTCAGCTTGGATTCGGTTGGAGCCTACCGAGGTGTTGGGGACGATACCGGAGTGAGGACTCAGGCGCCAATCTTATTATCTGGCATTAGGATTTTAACAAAAAGAGACCTCTTTTGCATAAGATAAGGAGGGCCGCTTAAGATGGTCCTGTACATAAGAGTGTTTACACAAAAACGGGTCTACATTTAGCTAGGCTAGAGCCCATGTCTGTCCCTTGATGTGGTTTCATTAGGTACTTGGCTTCGACTGGGGTCTCCTCCCGCTCGGTGTTAGTTTGGAAGCAGGGCCGTCCCTCTCAGGTTGGGACTCGACGGCATCGAGGGAGAACACACCTCCCCGACGGTGGTCATGTAGCACGATCGCGCTGCTTCTTGGCTACCTCGGACGGTGCCGACTCCTTGCGGGGAGGGAAATTTGAGTTTCAGATGGTAAGCCGAAGGCACCGCTTGGAGGGAGCATAGTCCGGGTCGGCCGAATATGGCGTTGTAAGCCGCCTTGACGTTGACCACCATGAAGTCCATGGATTCGGTCCTCTTGACAGGAGCCGATCCTGCGGTAACATCGAGGGTGACAATCCCATCTATCATGACAGGGATGCCGGAGAACCCATGCAAGGTGTATCCGGCCGGCTTGAGTTTGCCTTTAGGTAGCTTGAGATTCTCGAAGGCTTCGAGGAAAAGAACGTTAACCGAGCTGCCGTTGTCGACGAGGATTCGGCGGACTTCGCAATTAGCCATGTGGAGATTAATGACGAGGGCATCGCAGTGGGGCAGGCGAACGCCTTCGAGATCCTCTCCTGAGAAGGAGACCGGCATCGGTTGTAGCTTGGGCGAGGGACTGTCGTGGACAGCATTCACCTCCCGGATGAAGGCTTTTCGGGAAGTGTTCGAATCTCCTCCCATCGGCCCTCTGTGGACACAGTGCAAGATGAAGGGTGTATCTGTGGCTCCCTCGGAACCAGGATCCCGACCCTGGATGCGGTTCGGGGTAGGGTTCGGAGGCGAGGATCTCCGGTTCCTAGTATCTCGTCGACCCCGTGGGACTTCTTGGGTGAATTCTCGGAGGTACCCCCTGGAGATAAGTTCCTCAATCTCGTCTTTCAGGGCCCGGCACTGGTCGGTTTCGTGCCCGTGATCTCGGTGGAAGCGGCAGTAGAAGCGTTGATCTCGATTCTTGTTGTTATTAGACCGGGGGGTAGTCGGACAATGCCTTCGTCTTCGATTTCTAAGAGGATGGCGGATACGTCATGCGTCAAGGGAGTGTACCTTTCGAAGCGGGGGACTAGCGGGACTTTCTTCGCGGCCCCCGCGTCCCTTGGAGCTTTCTTTGGTGGTTCGACAGCTTCGACCTTCCGCTTTCCCTTCCCGATGGCCTCCCGGGTATCTTCGGGGTTAAGGGCCTCTTCTGCCCTAATGTATTTCTCGACCCGGTTGAGGAGATCGGGAAAGTCGATGGGGGGTCTCTTCGCCAGAGAAGCTTTCAGCTGTCCATGACGAACGTTGTGTCGAAAGGCCGCAGAGGCGACACCTGGATCAAGAGAGGAGACTGACCTCGCCTCCGTGGTAAATCTCCGGATGAACACTCTGAGGGATTCTCCCTCTATCTGCTTGAGCCTAAGTAAAGAAGCGCTAGTCCTTTCCGCCTTCCGGCTGGTGACGAAGTGGGCGAGGAAATTGCCCTCTAGTTGGTCGAAGGAGTAAATGGAGCCGGGGGTGAGTTTCGAATACCATTCACGAGCCGGACCCCGAAGCGTGGCGGGGAAGGCTCGGCATAGCAGGGGATCCGAGGCGCTGTGAATCATCATGAGGGTTTTGAAACCTTCCATGTGATCAGCAGGATCTCCCTCGCCGTCGTAGGTCTCGAACTGAGGTGGTCGGAAATTCCTTAGTATTTCTGCTTGGAGGATGGGGACGGAGAAGGGAGGTCGGACAGGTCTGTACCCCTGGGCCGCCCGTCGGTCGACGTCTCCCATATGATCGAGGCGATCCTCCATTTCTTGGAGGCGTCTTAGGAGTATGCCATCGTCTTCTGGCTGGTTTGTTGAAGGACGCGATGCGCTGGTCTCGACATCCGACCCCGTTTGGGAGTGGAGGGTTTCCTCCCCGGGGGTCCGTCGGAGGGCCCCGAGAATTTCTCTCCGGAAGTCTTGGAACTCCTCGTGAGTGACGGGGGCTCCCTCGACCCGGCGTGGTTGGTCTGGAGGCTGCCTTCCGATGCGGCTGAGTGCCGATCTTCGTCCCTCGGGCGGCGGTCTCGGATGGTTCGGGGCCGGGTTGGAAGCGGCCTTTCGCCTATTGCGGATAATCTGTCGGTTGACGATTACTCCCCGTAGGTCGGGCTGGAGTGTACGGGTGGCGCTCCGCCGGGATCCCTGATGGGAATCTCCGTGCCTTGATGCGCGTGGCCCGACATTGGTGTTTGGTGGTGGGGTGTCCCGTCGGTTGACGGAGGAAGCAGCCCCCAAACCGGGTTTGGATCCGCTTGGGGGCCGGGTCTGAACCCGGAAACCCATGGGCCTGACGTGGCAGAAGGCCCAGGGGGTTTAGGGCTGACGTGGCAATACCAGAAGTGGTATAGGGCTGATGTGGCAAAGCCCTTGGTGGTATTTGGGGCTGACAGGGTAGATCATGGGGCTCCTGTGCTCCTGGGAGGATCTGAGGGCCTGGGCTGCGCCAAGTCATCTTCCTTCTACACCAGGATGGTAGGATGGCTTGGAGGGCTGTCGTGGATCGGAGGCCGAGGGCCATAGTCGTTCATCGGATACGAGGAGTCCGGATCTATGGGGGTGAACTGGAGACTCGGCGCCGACCCTGCGGTGGTTCGAGGCCGAACCAGAATGCTATTTTTACCTTTCTTGAGTGAGAGCTGTATTGGGCCCTGGTAGGGCCTCCAGGCCATTTTTACCCTACCACAGTAATTTTAGGAGAAATTGGAGTGGTCCAATCAAAACATACGAGCGATGTTCCCTTATTCCAACCGTGAAACAAATAATCGATCAAATGATGTGGCAGCGTTTGTTGACAATTAATACCGAGAAATTATCGAAGAAGCTTGTGGAGGCTTTGGTTGAGAGATGGTGGGATACTACACACACTTTTCACCTACTGTGCTTTGAGTTGGACTTCACCCCGTTAGATTGGACAATGCTAACGGGGATATCTAGGGATGGCAAATGGGTCGGGTCGACCTGTGCACCGCCCGCGAGCCGCCTGTTTAACCCAGCCCGCGAAACCCCAGTTCGAGTTTGGGTCGAACCCGTTAACGTTAACGGGTTGACCCGGGTCACGAAATCAGCGAATCCAACCGGTATAACCCGGCCCGATAACCCGTGAAAAAGAAGCCAACCCGCCTGCCAACCCGCGGGTCGACCCGCGGTTTGCGAACCCGTTTGACCTGTACGGGTCAAATGTTCGACCCACTCCAGGTCGACCGTTGAACGGCGGGTCCAACGGGCGCTGAACGCTACTGTTCACTAGAGAACCGTTCCAACGGCTCATCTAGCCGTTTTGGTGTTTTTTTTGTTTTTTTTGTTTTTTTTGTTTTTTTTGTTTTTTTTGTTTTTTTTTGTTTTTTTTGTTTTTTTTGTTTTTTTTTTTATTTTTACCCTATAAATGCCCCAAAACTCAAACAAAAAATTCACACGTTACTCTCTTACTCTCTCTACTATTATTACTCAATTCATTTCAATTTTTGAACAATTAAACAAACAAGATAGCAAGACATATACACGATCAAATTCCGATCGTATCGAACTCAAAATTCAACAACGTCTTCAAGTCTTCAACTCTCCTCCAAGCTCTCCTCGAGTCTTCAATTCCGGATTTCTACTTCTACTTCTATTCTTATTTTCACGGGTTTTTTTATATAAGAGTATCCATGGTGAAAGGTATCAAAATTTCATATCCCTCTTCTTCTATTTTTATTTTTTTTTGTAGTTATAATTTTTGATATCTTATTTGTTTATTGTTTTTTTGACCTTCTCTCTCACAACCCTCTTATTTTCTAGATTATTTTTTTTTGTAACTTATCGCCCCTACATTGTGTAGTTTTTTTTACATACACTACTATATATCAACATGTCGAGATCACGCGGTAGCGATCGTTGCCAAAGTGGGCAAGATTCCACCAGCACTTCCCGTAGGCCACCAATTGTCCCACATAATGAGCACGCCGAAAAGGACCATGATCCTCCTACCCAACAATGGGGTACACACGGTGAGTTTGTAGGAGACATACAATTAGAAGAAAAACCACAACAACAAGCAACCGAAATAACACAACCCGCTAGTGGTAGGAAAACTAGAGGAAAAAGTAGTGATTGGCATAAATTTTATGATTATATTCCGGACAAAAATGTACCGGGTGTAGGTTTGAAAGTTTGTAAAACAAGTTCTAAGCAATACAAATGGAAGAGGGGTGAGGACACGGGTACAATTAAGCGACACATCCTAAGTGTGCATAAAAATCTTCTTGTTGACCTACCCGACCAACAAAAAATTTACCCTAGGATCGGTCTAGTTGATAGCCACCCTTATGATCTCGATCTTATTCGTCGGGAAATGGCCCGATTAGTAATAAAGGAAGAGTTACCATTTTCCTATCCCGAGAGTAGGGACTTGGAAAATTTTAATCAAACCGCCTTAAACCCTCATTTTAGAAGAATCCCTAGAAATACTTGCAAATCGAATTGTTTTAAAATGTACAATGAAATGAAGGATGCTTTGATTGTATTTTTATGGAGTTTAACTTGTAGAGTTAGTTTAACTTCAGATTGTTGGACAGGTTGCAACAATATTCCAATGATGGGAATAACCTGTCATTGGATCGGCAGTGATTGTATTCTTCAAAAAAGAGTCATATCACTTATCGTGTTGCCCTATCCCCATAGTGGCATTGAAATAGCAAACCGTATTTTAGAAATTTGTGATGTTTTTCATATTCGCGATAAAATTATGTGTATTAGTTTTGATAATGCATCTAACAATAATGCATCAATTAGTATTTTAAAAACCGCATTAAACCCTCCATCTGACAATATTTTTCATGTTAGATGTGCATATCAAATTTCAAATTTATGTGTTCAAGATACATTAAAAATAACCGAACCATATATACTTAAAATTAGAAATTGTGTATATTTTTTTGCATTAAGTGGCACCATATTTCAAGAATGAAAAAATTGGTGTAGGATTTCAAATGTACCTTTTAGAAAATTTCCAAAGGATGTTAAACAACGATGGAACTCTACTATTAATTTACTACATGTTGTTACCGAATATAATGCATGTATAAATAATTTTTGTATCGCAAAAAATATGTCAAATTTTGAAATGACTCCCCCCGATTGGTATTTTGCCGAATCTTTGTTGAAATTTTTAGAACCTTTTAAAACCGCAACTTTCAAATTTTCAAAATCATATGAATCTACTTCTAGTAGCATTTTTATTTTAATAGTTACTATGATACAGACTTTTAAAGAAATGTTAGATGATGCTTTTGTTGGTGATATTGTCAAACCTGCATATACAAATTTTTTGAAATATTTTAATCCTCCTCCTATGTTGTATTGTATTGCTACCGTTATGGATCCTCGTATCAAATTAGAAGGTACGAAGAGTTTGATTGAAATATTTTTTAATTTACTTGGGCTTGATGATTCTGAAATTGATTGCGCTTCTTTTTTAGTTAAATTTGAATCTACATTAAATAACTTGTATGATTATTATGATAGATCTTTTGCTTCTAGTAGTACAAATTCTGTAGTTTGTTCTTTTTCTGCTACTTCTAAAGGTAAGGATAAGAGAAAATTTGATGATAGAATATTTAATTTACTTGCACAAATTTAATCAAAAAAACTTAGGACTAATCAACCAAATGAATTAAATTGGTATAACCAACAAGATTTTGAGTCTTTTAGTTCTTCACTAGATATTTTACAATGGTGGAAAGACCATGAACACACTTATAGTATTCTTAAATATATGGCTAAAGATCTACTAACTCCTCCTGTCTCTACATTTGCTTCTGAAAGTGCATTTTCTACAAGTGGCAGGGTTCTAACTGATTACAGGAATTGCTTGAAGCCCCAATCGTTAGAGATGCTCGTTTGCACAGAAGACTGGCTGAAAGCTGAAGATAGGACACAAGGAAAACAATTATCTACGTCCACAAGTGGGAGCAACTCGTCGGAAGAACAACAACAATAGCAACCAAAATGAAGAATTCAAGACCAACAACAACAAGTCAACAACAACAAATTGAAGGCCATCAAATTGAAGACAATTGTAAATAGATAAAAAATTGTATTAAATCTTTGCTTGTTATTTAAAATTAGGAAAATTGAAGTAAATTGAAATTGTATATAAAAAATTTGTTATTGTATAAAACAAATTTGCAGAAAATCTTTGTTTCTTATTACAAATTGTGAAACTTGTATAACTTGAAATCATATGAATAGTATATCAATTTTTTTTGGCAATTTCACTCTTTCAATCTTATTATTATTATTACGATTTCTAATGTTTATTATTAAAATTACTTTTTTTTCAATTTAAAAAAAAAGTTTAACTCTCAACCGGGCCAACCCGTGACCCGACCCGACCCGACCCGGGTTGGACCTGAAAGGGTTCACGGGTTGGGCAAGTCGCGAATTCACCTCTTCAACCTAGCCCGGTTAACCCTCCGACCCGACCTGAACCCGCCCAAGTCAGCCTTCAACCTGGGCGGGTTCGACCCGACCCGACCCGGTCAACTCGAATGCCAACCCTAGGGATATCTATCGGATCCGGTGAAGTACCTCCATGTAACGATGATATTTATCCCTTCGAAGTTGTACATGATCATTTTTTTCCTGAGATTACTACAGCTGATTAGAAAGGTCAAGGAATACGCTCGTCCTTTCTTAAGAAGTATTTCCAATTAAGTGTAATCGCGGCAGGTAAAGAGGATAATCTTCTAGCCTTGAAGATTGCTAGAGCATTCATCATGTTCTTCCTCTGTGAATTTCTTTTCTCTAACGCTGCTTGCGTTATAAGATCTAGTTGGCTTACAACAATAGAAGATCTTGAAAAAATGGGTACATACGATTGGGGCGGTCAGGCAATGGCACTGCTATAGATGTCTCTAGATTCTTGTAGCAAACTTAAAGTGAAGTCTTTCAACGGGGCATAACAAGTACTAGAGGTAAACACTTAATATTTTGGAAAATATGTATTAACCTAATAGATACATGGTTTGCAATATTTGCTTGTAAACTAATAGATACCTTTCTTATTTAGTATTGGGCATATGAATACACAAATATTTGTGTTCCAATTACTGCACAAACAGAACATATCATAGATAAATGACCAAGAATTACACGTCGGAACAAAGATGAATTGGACACTAATATAACAGACCAAATTCAGTATAATATTTCCATCGCCAGATATCAATTGGAGATGCGGTCTTCTGCATCTATTATCTGGCAGCCTTATTCGGGATCGTCCCACGAGTATAAGGGTGTAAATGGGCTTGTACACATATTGTCTCAGCACCGAGTTATCTTTTAATATTGCCGCAGGTATTATTTTCCACATTTCTTATTGTGTTTATAAAAAATATTTGTTTACGTTTAGTACTTAAAGGATCATTTATGAAATCTTAATAATATGATTACATTTGTAAGGTGTATGGTACCTTGGTGATCGATGTTATCGCCAATTTACGAAAACTATATGTATCCCAGTTGACCCACCACCTTCCATGCCTCGTATTCGGCTGAAGATTTCTGTCCTCTTATTGACGCATCAGTATTGGTATGGAATGTTCCACAAAGTATATACGATAAGTATTGGGCTAAGGTATCAATAGGTGCTATAATGCTGACTCTATCGCATGCTACAAATCTCGATTTCATAGGTCCAGCTAGCATTAGTGATCCTACTATTCAATTACCCTTCCCATCTCCTCCCAGTTGGGCACCGACTGAGTACATTGCGCATGCTCCAAGACGTGATCTTCCTAAACGCCTTGAATGCATAGTTGAGGTACCACTTTATTCCGGTGGTACAGTTAAGAGGAAGGTTGAAGAGGGATCTGTTTATTTTCTAACGCGCGATGCACTGTCATATGTGAGTATGTCATTATTATTTTTTACTTTTATATTTCAATTTAGTGATAGTTAAAATATAACAGTACGATTTACAGGAGGATTTATACCATCGTTACCTCGAGTTGACTTATAATGATGCGATGTTAAGACGATTCATTCTAAACCACACAATGTTGAGAGAATCAATTCCTGCTCTGGTGTTTTCTGGTAGGAGAAATGTTTCTAGGGACCGACCATCAACTTCACATCAAAATCCGACACCTGATTTTGTTCCAAACACCCAGTTTGAAAGCATGGAATAGATTTTGTAATCAAATTGTAGTATGATGTTTTGCTTAGGTATCCAAATAAATGTTCAGCTATTTTTTTTGTTCAAAGATATTTTGTATGAAAATTAATGATGAAGTAATGTTCATCTTAGATGCAATTTGTAGTTTTATGTTTCGGAGCATGGCAATATTGTAATTTTTGACTTAGATATGAAAAATTATTGGAAAAGCTTTGATGTGGTATTTTTTGGATAAGTGTTTCCTTTTTTTGACCAAAGAATTGATATGATTACATTTGGATGGGTGTTTCCTTTTGTCTGGGTGTACAAAAGTATCAATATTCCTTTTATCACATGCATTTGTCTCTTACCTCCTACAAAATCAACCTACCATCCCTACAATCAATTGTTTACCTTTCGGTGGATGCTTATCCTACTCTATCATTGCCTACCATATCTATAAAAGTAGCTTACAAAAATCAACACTCGTCGTTTCGATTCTTGAAGAGGCAACAAAAATTATTCTATATATATGCCTCAATTCCGCCTCTATCAACCTGCATACATCTTCAACCTTCTAGACAAAATCTACTCGACCGAGTATATCAATTCCGCCTCTACCAATGGCTCATCTCACATCATCATCATCTACTTCTTCTGAAGAATATGTTGAGGAAGAATATATGATTACAAGACGCGTTCACAACAACATGCAATTGTTCTCGGAAGCTGTTCTACAAAGCCGACAAGTTATTCGACGGATATATATTTGTCATGAAAGAGAAGAAGGGGATAGACTTATTTGGAAAGATTATTTTGCCGATAATCCCATTTACGGAGACAACCTATTCCGACGTCGATTCCGTATGTGTCGAACTTTATTCAACCGAATTCTGGAAGCTATCATTAGCTACGATCATTTCTTTCTGCAGCAACAGGATGCAAAGCGAGTTTTAGGTTTATCATCTCATCAAAAATTACTGCAGCGATTAGATGTTTGGCGTACGGTTCATCAGCCAATTCATTCGATGAGTACGTATGAATCGGAGAAACTACTGTTTTGAAAACAGTTCAACGGCTTTGTGTCGCAATTGTGAACATCTTTGGACCTCAATATTTGTGTACTTCGAATGCCGCTGATATTCAAAGACTTCTTGAAGAAAATAAATCTCGGGGATTTCTAGGAATGCTAGGTAGTGTTGATTGCATGCACTGAACTTGGAAAAATTGTCCGGCAGCTTGGCACGGCCAGTATACCAGTCACGTTTGGGAACCTACCATTATTCTCGAAGCAGTGGCATCTTATGACCTTTGGTTCTGGCATTCTTTTTCGGAATTCCATGATGCAATAATGATTTGAATGTACTCAATCGGTCCACATTATTCAATGATCTACTTGATGGTTGTGCCCCACTAGCAAATTTCACTGTAAACAATAACAACTACGACATGGGATACTATTTAGGTGATGGTATATACCCCCCCCCCCCTTGCTACTATAGTGAAATCATATTCCGCACCAGATACGCGAAAGAAAAGGAAATTTTCACAAATGCAGGAAGCGGCAAGAAAGGATGTTGAACGGGCATGTTGGGTCTTACAGGAAAGATTTGTGATAGTTTGAGGTCCGGCACGATTCTGGGATGCCGACAGTCTATCGTATATAATGAAAACAAGTATTATTTTACACAATATGATAGTTAAGGATGAACGAGAAGAAGGACTTTAAGATGTTGGGTATGACCAAAGTACGGACTCTAGCTTCAGCATACCTAACAGAAATCCAAGTATTACAAATGCAAATAGGTTAGCACGCAATGTCCAACTACATGATAGACAAAAAACGACAAGATTTGGTGGAGCACATATGGAACGAATTTGGAAATGACGAATGATCATATCATCTGATAATAATAGTATATCAAAGTATCAACCATTATGTAATTTGTTTTAAAATTTAGAATCAGATATAATGTATGGATCTATGAGTAAAATACAATGTTTTGCTCTTTTATATTTTATGTTGAATGTAAGATATCCATATATATTGGAGGCAATGTAAATACAGAATTGGCAATGAGTTGTACACACTATAAAACAAGCATATATCTGAATCGAATAAAAACAACATTCCTAATCATAAATTGAATACAGAATTAGCAAATATATATTAAAACACATTCAATACTAAATGAAACCTCGATTGTGCATGATATCATTCTGTCTAAACATGAAGTAAATATGTTGAGTCTCGGATAAGTCGCTGAGGTCCATACTCATGATGCAATGATCCTCCGTTTGTTTTTTCAATTCGTGATCTTTTTCTTTAATCACAATCTTCTTTTCCATTGCTATGATCCTCCGATCCAGAGCATCCTTATAGAAAGAGTTGAAATATTTGTTCGATTATAAAGATATATTCCGAGGATTCAGCCAACCTTTTTCCCTTTTCCTTCTCTGCTTTTCGGCCGGGTGGTCGGGATAGTGGGGTAGGCGATTCCACGTCATTCGGGATATCTGTAGTCCAGTCTTGCATACTTGGGGAACATACTATGCTACCGGCTTCCCCCGATTGAGAGCTTCGGACTGAGTCGAACACATGAGTTATACGCAGTGAAATTTTTGGCTGATCTTTGAGCAACTCATAACATTCATCAAATTTGAATGAGTTTCCCGGAAGATTGCATGTACTCCAATCTAGCTTCGCATAACTACAAAATAAATTACCAGGTTCACAAGTTATAAATTATTTTCAATAATAAATTACAAATTAATAACCTCAATTATACATACCTTATCTACCTCAGTTGTGCCACTTGCAGCTCTATTTGTAACACTACCCAACTTCGCAATAAACAATGCAACAGATTTTGAAATTGCAGAAAAACGACTTCCTAGAGAGTTAGTCATTCGGTCGGTCGGAGTGCCTACTAAAGATTTAAATGTGGCAAGTAATCGATCCCAAAACTGTGTTCCAGATTGATCGTTACCAACCAATGGATCTTGAGTAATATTAACCCAGCTTTGAGAAAGAATAACATCTTTATCAGATGTGTATGCCCTCCCTCTAATACCAAGCCCTCTAATACTACTACTGGCCATCATTTAAATATTAGCTTATTGAGAATATTAAAACAAAGTTATAATAGAAAGAAAGAACAGAACAACAAGATAGAAGGTGAAGTTCTAAAAAAAATTTAAGATACAGAGGAGACAGAGGAGTTGAGTGCTCAATTGAGTATGGAGTGGAGTATTTATATAAATATGTAGGGTGTAGGCGTTGAGAAGAATACTTTAAAAATCAAACCGTTGTTAGCAAATTTTTGATAGCCGTTGAAAAGAAACTATACAATATTATAAAAAGGGTGCAGAGGGGTATTTTAGGGATTACCATTTCCCTTTAAAACATAATTTAAAAGCCAAAAAAAAGGGACGGAAGAAGTTCTTCCATCTCTTTCATTTATTATTATTATTTTTAATATTAAATGAGACAGACGGAAGAACTTATTCCATCTATTAATTTTTTTTTAATAAAATAATTTGGAGCTAATTTTGATCTTTCGTCTCTCTAATTTTGACCATTCAACTCTTCAGATGGAAGATCTTCTTGCGTCTACCTTCATTTTATATTGAAAACAATTCGAAATTTTTTACAGATGGAAGATCATCTTCCATTTCTATTTTTTACATTTGCTATTTCGCTCTGCTATATATAGCAATTACTGTTCAGGTTTTGGCAAAAAAATAGATTTTTGGCCAACGATAGTGAAACACTTTTCGTTAAAATTTCCATATTTTAAATTTTTAACCGATGATAGTGGATGCTCAAAGAAAATACCTACTCAGTGTATCTTAAGAGGGTAAATGAGATGCAAAATTCTCTATTCCAAACTTGAGAAGAAAATGTAGAAGCATGCTTTGAGAAGCATGTTGGCCTCCATAATAGCCGCACCTTTATTTTCTTTTTCAAACTATTAGATGGTTCCAAGATGTAGATTAGGGGTGGCAACGGACCGGACTTGGGCCGGGCTTATATAAGCCCGAGCCCGAGACCGAATTTATTTTTTTGGGTCCAAGCCCGGCCCGATTTTGCATCGGGCTCCAAAATACAGGCCCAAGCCCAGGCCCGAATTAACCAAAAAGCCCGAGCCCGGCCCGATTTCTTTAAAAGAACAATTACATTAATTTTTTTTATTTAACAATACAAGATAATATCAATTTATCAAAGAATATGACGCTCATCAAAATAATCATTCATTCATACATAAATATTTTCAAGCATAAAAAATAATTCAAGATAACATCACAAGTTCACAACCCAGTTTTTTAAATTAAACAAACCACAATTGTCCAAAGTCTTTAAGAATATTCAACATTTAGTTCAAAGTAGTTGATATTCTTTTGATAGTTTAAATTGAAGACATGGAAAAATTAAGCTCTTGTTTGTAGTAGCAAGAGATTGTCAAGTAGCTCCGTAACTGCATGTCATATTTCCGTAATAAGAGTCATCTGTCAAAAAATAACGATATATGTAAAGGGCATAAATCTATAGAAGTAAATTAAATAAGATATAAAATATTGTTTAATAAATAAGATATAAAATATTATACCATGCATCATCTTTCTCTTCATGATCAACTATCACTGAACCTAGTGCGGCACAATGAATTTGTAACTTTGAGGTTCCATCTTGTCCTACAATATAATAATAAGTATAAGGATAAGAAATCAGGATTATAAACAAAAAATGTCCAGTTAGTTAGTACCTTTGATAAAGTTCTTTAACCAATCTTGGCCACATATAAGGGCCTCAACTGTCCTTGGGTGCAAGAACTACGATATTGGTCCAAGACTCTTCCACCAGTGCTAAATGCAACTATCTAAACACTTCTTTTTTTGTGAAGGGATTTTTTATTGCCTGACATTTGACATAATCCTACCTACTTGGCTATTCTAAAATCTAAACAGGAGGTTTTTTTGTGTGAACTATGAAGAGAAGCCTCTTTCAGTGACCATGACAACCCCATTGCTTTTCAGAAAAGAGAAATGAAAAGTTGCACTGTCTTGCATGGCCATGAAAATGGTGTGTTTTCTTAATTACTGCAACTAGCTGTTTTTGTTTTTATGCTATGGGTTATGAGTCCATTGACCTCTTGCTCTTAGTCGAAGGATCTGGCTGCCAACGTAGCAATTGAATATGAATCAGATTAATAATGCATTCACATCCTCATTGCAAATGAACTATACGAAGCAGTCATACACTCAAATGATTTACTCAAATAAAAGATACATGATTAGAGATTTAGGGTCACTCCAAGGATATATAAACAGGAAAGCTATCTTAACCATCATTCATAGTCAGTTGTGATGAAGAATATGTTTGTTATTTTCTGAGCCATTCTTTACATTGATCATTGTTTGTGGATGATACATAATGACAAGTAAATGATGATTTCCTTGTATATTTACATAGTTGTTAAAATTTTATCTCGTGTGTGAGGTTTATATCTTTGCTCTACTGTTTAGATCCTGAAGGTTTTATTAGTCATGTCTACTATTAACGGGAGCCCGAGATACAATCCTCTTGTTTCGACATACTAAAACAAATTGATCTTCTTTGAGTTTTCTCAAATTGGCCCGGCTCTGATAGAAATCATCAATCAGCCATTATGTTTTTATCAGCATAATCAGCCATTACGATAATCATAGATTCATAATCTTCTATCTATACATAATCTTCTTTCTAACTGTACAGATATCAGCATAATGCATATTAAATTATTAAAAATCTATACAGAGCATGCACTACAAAACAGACTCGATTTCCCGGCGTTTTTTTACGTTTTTGCCGGCGTTTTTTTACGTCGGTGAAACTTTCACCGGCGTTTATAATAGCGCCGGTCCAAATGCCGCCGAAGCGAGCGTCGCGGAAAGGAAGGGGTCTACACCGGCGGTTCTACTGGACGCCGGTAAATATTATAACTACACCGGCGGTCAGAAAAACGCCGGTGTATGGGGGTCTCTGAGTGCTGTTCTTTTACCCCCAATATACATTCACCGGCGGCCATAAACCGCCAATATTTATCAATTTACCGGCGTTTCTGTAAACGCCGGTGTAGAATGAAAGTATACCGGCGGTCGTTGACCGCCAGTGTATGTGCATTTATGAGTGCCCGGTTTTCCCTACTTACAAGCACCGGCGTGACCAAAAAATGCCGGTGTAGTTAGGTTCACCGGCATTTTATAAAATGCCGGTGTTTCTTGGTGCCGTTACAGCTAGCAGCATACACCGGCGTGTGTGGGAACGCCGGTATATCGCACACTGCAACAAATTCATTAGATAGACCGGCGTTTTTTAAAACGCCGGTCTAGCTATGCCCATTTGTTTTCATGCTCCGGTTTTCCGTTCGATTTCAATTCACAGTTTCATTTACAAAACCTGTAAACTAATTCACAACTGATTCACAACTTATTCAACCAATTTTGTTGCATATTACTGCGCAAATCACAACCAAACACAAGAATAATTAAAGATAATAAAGTTTCACACGTGTCATATCAACGTCCAAATTCATTGATTAATTAACAGTATCATAATTAACAAATTAATATAGTGACTAACATCCCAAATATCCAAACAAACTAGTCTGACAAATATCCCAAATATCCCAAATTAAAAGTCTGACATAACTCTCATAAAAAAAACCAGTCTGACATAACAACAGCAAGGAGGACATAAGAACAACAACCATACAGCAAGGAGGAATAAGAACAGCAAGGAGGACCGCAGATTCATACCCCTCGAGTAGCTTCAGTTCTGATCATCAGAATTTCCTTCATCTGGGCGACCGCTCTGTGGAAAAAAAACAATAGTTTAATTCAACAGTAGACCACAATACAGAATATACATATTTTTTGAACTTGCAAAAAGATCTACCTGTATCTTAAATTATAAGATCAAAGTGCTAATTGCAAATGGAATTGTTAATGATATATACAGAGGTAAAATAATTACATTGCAATGCTAAAAATCTAGTACTTAATTTTGTTTTTAAATATATCTAAAACAACAAAACAAATGAAAATTCAGTATCTAACTTGAAACCTTAATATTCTCCTCTGATTGGGAATATCCACTATCTAAAACAGTAAAACAAATGAAATTCAGTATCTAAGCATGTCTTACATGGATTGTTCAGACAATCCATGAAACTGTACATCGTGGAAGGAAACCAAATATAAGAAAAATAAGAAAAATAAGATAGGGCTCATATCAAGTGTATTTTTAGGGAACTGTCATCGTGGAAGGAAACCAAATATAGAAGCCAAAAATAGAAACAGAAAGAAGAATGGTAGAGACTTTGGATACACCAGGCTAACATAGCGGCATTTTCCTCATCTCTCTCTCATCCCTTGTTTCCCTTCAGCACACGAACACAAAGAGACATCAGCAACAACAGCAAGAGCGACAAGAACAACAATAATAATAAATTATTATGAACAAGATGTCTCTATATGGGTTTCCAGATCTCCACTCGAGCCCTCTCTTTCAAATCAAAGCCCAATTAAGAACATAGACAACAACCACTAAACAATCCAATCACAGCCCAATCAAAATTTGACAAAGATGGCAATCAGGTTCATTAACAGTATCTGAAAATGAAAATATCCATTATCTGAGCATATATGTTGCTCTACTAATTCTTTAGCCCAACTAAATCTAAAACCCAATTGTTGTGCAGATCCGGAGGATTTTCGCATACAGCTATACCATCCACAGTTCACAGTGAACCCATTTTGGTCAAAAAAACATGCCAAGATGACAATCAGATGCATAAAAATAAGCTTCATTAACAGTAAAAGAAGATGAGGATGCTAGCAGCATACTTAGTTTGGAAGTGAACCCATTTTATGTTAAAAAATCATGCCTAAGATAGCAATCAGCTTCTCTAACAGTATCTGAAAATGAAAATATCCATCATCTGAGCATATATGTTGCTCTACTAATTCGCTAGCCCAACTAAATCTAAAACCCAATTGTTGTACATATCCGAAGGATTTAGGCATACAACTATACCATCCTCAGTTCACAGTGAACCCATTTTGGTCAAAAAAACATGCCAAGATGACAATCAGATGCATGCAATAAGCTTCACTAACAGTAAAAGAAGATGAGGATGCTAGCAGCATACTTAGTTTGGAAGTGAACCCATTTTATGTTAAAAAATCATGCCTAAGATGGCAATCAGCTTCTCTAACAGTATCTGAAAATGAAAATATCCATTATTTGAGCATATATGTTGCTCTACTAATTCTTTAGCCCAACTAAATCTAAAACCCAATTGTTGTACATATCCGGAGGATTTTGGCATACAGCTATACCATCCTCAGTTCACAGTGAACCCATTTTGGTCAAAAAAACAAGCCAAGCTGACAATCAAATGCATGAAATAAGCTTCATTAACAGTAAAAGAAGATGAGGATACTAGCAGCATACTTAGTTTGGAAGTGTACCCATTTTATGTTAAAAAATCATGCCAAAGATGGCAATCAGCTTCATTAACAGTATCTGAAAATGAAAATTTCCATTATTTGAGCATATATGTTGTTCTATTAATTCTTTAGCCCAGCTAAATCTAAAACCCAATTGTTGTACATATCCGAAGGATTTTGGCATACAGCTATACCATCCTCAGTTCACAGTGAACTCATTTTGGTCAAAAAAACATGCCAAGATGTCAATCAGATGCATGAAAAAACCTTCACTAACAGTAAAAGAAGATGAGGATGCTAGCAGCATACTTAGTTTGGAAGTGAACCCATTTTATGTTAAAAAATCATGCCTAAGATGGCAATCAGCTTCTCTAACAGTATCTGAAAATGAAAACATCCATTATCTGAGCATATATGTTGCTCAACTAATTCTTTAGCCCAACTAAATCTAAAACCCAATTGTTGTACATATTCGGAGGATTTTGGCATACAGCTATACCATCCTCAGTTCACAGTGAACCCATTTTGGTCAAAAAAACATGCCAAGATGACAATCAGATGCATGCAATAAGCTTCACTAACAGTAAAAGAAGATGAGGATGCTAGCAGCATACTTAGTTTGGAAGTGAACCCATTTTATGTTAAAAAATCATGCCTAAGATGGCAATCAGCTTCTCTAACAGTATCTGAAAATGAAAACATCCATTATCTGAGCATATATGTTGCTCTACTAATTCTTTAGCTCAACTAAATCTAAAACCCAATTGTTGTACATATCCGGAGGATTTTGGCATACGTACCTATAGCATCTTCAGTTCACAGTGAACCCATTTTGGTCAAAAAAACATGCCAAGATGACAATCAGATGCATGAGATAAGCTTCATTAACAGTAAAAGAATATGAGGATGCTAGCAGCATACTTTGTTTGGAAGTGTACCCATTTTTTGTTAAAAATCATGCCTAGGATGGCAATCGGGTTCTCTAACAGTATCTGAAAATGAAAACATCCATTATCTGAGCATATATGTTGCTCTACTAATTCTTTAGCCCAACTAAATCTAAAACCCAATTGTTGTACATATCCGGAGGATTTTGGCATACAGCTATACCATCCTCAGTTCACAGTGAACCCATTTTGGTCAAAAAAACATGCCAAGATGACAATCAGATGCATGCAATAAGCTTCACTAACAGTAAAAGAAGATGAGGATGCTAGCAGCATACTTAGTTTGGAAGTGAACCCATTTTATGTTAAAAAATCATGCCTAAGATGGCAATCAGCTTCTCTAACAGTATCTGAAAATGAAAATATCCATTATCTGAGCATATATGTTGCTCTACTAATTCTTTATCCCAACTAAATCTAACCCAATTATTGTACATATCCGGAGGATTTTGGCATACAGCTATACCATCCTCAGTTCACAGTGAACCCATTTTGGTCAAAAAAACAAGCCAAGCTGACAATAAGATGCATGAAATAAGCTTCATTAACAGTAAAAGAAGATGAGGATGCTAGCAGCATACTTAGTTTGGAAGTGAACCCATTTTATGTTAAAAAATCATGCCAAAGATGGCAATCAGGTTCTCTAACAGTATCTGAAAATGAAAATATTCATTATCTGAGCATATATGCTGCTCTACTAATTCAGTTAACCCATTTTGGTCAAAAAAATGTGCCAAGAAGACAATCAGATACATGAACTAAGCTTCTTTAACAGTAAAAGAAAATGAAAATTTCCAGCATATAATCATTTATGTTTCTCTATGAATTCTTCATTGATGTTTGTGGCTCCAAAACAAATTTTGATTGGGCTTTGAATGGAGATTGTAGTCATAGATCAATTCTTCATTGAAGAAAAATACGAATAGGGCTCATATCAAGTGTAGTTTTAAGGAATTGTCATCGTAGAAGGAAACCAAATATAGAAGCTAGAAAGAGGAATGGTAGAGAATGAGGATACACCAGGCATGGAAGAAGAAAATACTCTTCTTTTTCCATGCACCTAAACTCATCATGTTTTGATCCTCATCTTCGCAACATAGATCGGTCTCCTCACCTTGCTCCGGCCTTGCCCTTTTCTTGCCCTTTGTCCTGACTTCTGGTTCTTTTCCATATTTGAATTGATGGCCATCTACCCGCCTCAAAATATCTGAACCAGAAGAAGATCCAGGAGCATGTTCCCACTCGTCGGTACCATCAAATGTCGCTGTCTCTGCCCGAAATATATGTGTGTCAGGCAACCATCTCCTATGACCCATATAGCAAAACTTTCTGCCATTGTACAACCACCTTGAACTAGTTTGGTCAGCACAACATGGACATGCATAACGTCCTTTAGTACTATATCCAGATAAATTTGCATATGCTGGAAAATCATTGATTGTCCAAGACAACACGGCCCGAAGAGAAAATATTTCTTTAGCCACAGCATCATAGGTTGGAACACCCACCCACAATTTCTGAAGTTCATCTATTAACGGTTGTAGGTACACATCTATATCATTTCTAGGACCTTTCGGTCCAGGAACTATCATGGAAAAAATAAATGAGGACTGCTTCATGCATTTCCAAGGCGGCAAATTGTATGGTATTAACACAACCGGCCATATGATGTATGTACTACTCATTTGCCTGAAAAGGTTGAAACCATCACTAGCTAGTCCAAGTCTCACATTCTAAGGATCTTCCACAAAATCATGATATATTTCATCAAATTTTTTCCATGATTGAGAATCAGCAGGATGTCTAAGAATCCCATCATTAGTGCGACCTTCAGCATGCCATTTCATATCAGAAGAAGTTTTCGTAGACATAAACAACCTTTGTAGCCTAGGAATCAGAGGAAAGTAACGCAGTATTTTGGCAGGCTTCTTTTTCCTACTTCGCTTAGTATATCCACTGGCTCCCTCGTCTTGATTTGGTCTTTCTATCCATTTCAAAGAACCACACACTTCGCAATTCTCCAGACTTTTCTTACCACTCGTGAAAAGCATACAGTCATTTGGACATGCTGCTATCTTCTCATACCCTAGATCGAAAGAACTTAGGAATTTTTTGGTTCTATAGGCTGAGTTTGGAATACAGATTTCAGGAAATGCTTCATTCAACAATTCAAGTAGCATAGTGAAGGACTTAGCAGACCACCCGTTTAAACATTTAATCTGAAATAGTCTGATAATGAATGAGAATTTAGAGAATTTGGTGCAATCGCGGTACAACGGAATACTAGCATCTTCAAGTAACTTAGCGAAGGATTCTTGCTGCTTATTATTTTCAGGGACGGGGCCTGGCATTTCCTCGTCCACCCCACCACCAATGTGTGATGTTTCTGTTGACTCATTGTGAACTTGGGTTGTTGGGTTATTGGTGTGGATAGGAACATTATGAATCCCCATAGCATCTTGCAACAAAGCATGCATCACATCGGTAACGCTTAAGTCTTCGTTCACTAAGGGCTCATCTTCATTTTCTAATACAACCGGACGAACAGGATCTGACGTATGATCCTCTCCATGACAAAACCACCTTGTGTACCCTTGAAGAAAACCGTTGACAACCAAGTGTGTATGTACTACGTCACATGTCCTCAAATTACAATTTGTACACCGGAGGCATGGACAAAGGATTAGGCTGGGATCACGGGAATGTCGTTTGGCAAAGATAATAAAATCTTTAATACCATCAAGGTACTCCTTGGATAATCGTGGTTTACTAATCCAACTTCTATCCATTATAACAATAGCACACAATCTCAAATTAAAATTTGATATATTAAATAGTAATAACAGTAAAAGGCATTTTGTATATTAAATTTAACCTTTTTGAAAACCATCCCTAGCTGCAAATAAATAAACGATATAATCTTTAACTGTAAAATAAAGAAATTGTGGTTCCAAAAAATGTACAAAAAAAATTTAAGTCTTAACACAATCTACTCTATTCACATAACCCTAAACTACCTTTTGTGGAAATTATCACGACCACCTTAGTGGTATTTTATCGCACAATCTGTGTTCGAGTGTAAAAAAAATTTGACTATAGTCTCCCCTGTATTTGGCTTTCCGTTCAAGGAGATGATGATGGTAAAGGGTATTTTGCTGAGGAAGAGGAATCGGACGAATAATGAGCGCGTCGTGCTGTAACTACGGTAACAAGAAGATCTGATGACTCATGAACTATTCTGTTCATGGCTACTAATAATCACTTACTTATCTCATAATAATAATAATAATAATAATAATAATACTAAACAAAAGAAACTAATATGGCTACTAATAAGTTTTTCTAAAATAATTCTTCATCCCAACTAAATCATTGATGTTTGTAGCGCCAAAAGAAACCTGCACAAGGTTTGTTCAGCCCAATTCTTGTACAGATTTGGAGGATTTTGGTAAAAAACATGCCAAGATGCCAATCAGATGCATGAAATCAGCTTCATTAACAGTAAAAGAAAAATGATAATGTCCAGTATGTAAGCATATATTTTTCACAGTGAACCGATTGTTGTACATATCCGGATGATTTTGGCATACAGCTATAGCATCCTCAGTTCACAGTGAACCCATTTTGGTCAAAAAAACATGCCAAGATGACAATCAGATGCATGGGATAAGCTTCATTAACAGTAAAAGAAAATGAGGATGCGAGCAGCATACTTAGTTTGGAAGTGTACCCATTTTTTGTTAAAAAATCATGCCTAGGATGGCAATCAGGTTCTCTAACAGTATCTGAAAATGAAAACATCCATTATCTGAGCATATATGTTGCTCTACTAATTCTTTAGCCCAACTAAATCTAAAACCCAATTGTTGTACATATTCGGAGGATTTTGGCATACAGCTATACCATCCTCAGTTCACAGTGAACCCATTTTGGTCAAAAAAACATGCCAAGCTGACAATCAGATGCATGAAATAAGCTTCATTAACAGTAAAAGAAGAAGAGGATGGTAGCAGCATACTTAGTTTGGAAGTGAACCCATTTATGTTAAAAAATCATGCCTAAGATGGCAATCAGCTTCTCTAACAATATCTGAAAATAAAAATATCCATTATCTGAGCATATATGTTGCTCTACTAATTCTTTAGCCCAACTAAATCTAAAACCCAATTGTTGTACATATCCGGAGGATTTTGGCATACGTACCTATAGCATCCTCAGTTCACAGTGAACCCATTTTGGTCAAAAAAACATGCCAAGATGATAATCAGATGCATGAGATAAGCTTCATTAACAGTAAAAGAATATGAGGATGCTAGCAGCATACTTAGTTTGGAAGTTTACCCATTTTTTGTTAAAAAATCATGCCAAAGATGGCAATCAGCTTCATTAACAGTATCTGAAAATGAAAATTTTCATTATCTGAGCATATATGTTGCTCTATTAATTCGACTGCCCAACTAAATCTAAAACCCAATTGTTGTACATATTCGGAGGATTTTGGCATACAGCTATACCATCCTCAGTTCACAGTGAACCCATTTTGGTCAAAAAAACATGCCAAGCTGACAATCAGATGCATGAAATAAGCTTCATTAACAGTAAAAGAAGAAGAGGATGGTAGCAGCATACTTAGTTTGGAAGTGAACCCATTTTATGTTAAAAAATCATGCCTAAGATGGCAATCAGCTTCTCTAACAGTATCTGAAAATAAAAATATCCATTATCTGAGCATATATGTTGCTCTACTAATTCTTTAGCCCAACTAAATCTAAAACCCAATTATTGTACATATCCGGAGGATTTTGGCATACGTACCTATAGCATTCTCAGTTCACAGTGAACCCATTTTGGTCAAAAAAACATGCCAAGATGACAATCAGATGCATGAGATAAGCTTCATTAACAGTAAAAGAAAATGAGGATGCTAGCAGCATACTTAGTTTGGAAGTGTACCCATTTTATGTTAAAAAATCATGCCAAAGATGGCAATCAGCTTCTCTGACAGTATCTGAAAATGAAAACAACCATTATCTGAGCATATATGTTGCTCTACTAATTCTTTAGCCCAACTAAATCTAAAACCCAATTGTTGTACATATCCGGAGGATTTTGGCATACAGCTATACCATCCTCAATTCACAGTGAACCCATTTTGGTCAAAAAAACATGCCAAGATGACAATCAGATGCATGAAATAAGCTTCATTAACAGTAAAAGAAGATGAAAATTTCCAGTATCTAAGCATATATTTTTCTATTCATTCTTCATCCCAACTAAACCATTCATGTTAAGGAAATCAAGATGCATAATCTGAAAAAACATGCTTTTTTTGAAAAATAAGGGAAATCAAGAGATGATACCGAAGAGAGAGAGAGCGGGGCGATGAGCACGGGGACGTAGGAGATAGAGAGAGAGCGGGGCGACACGGTGGTTTCCGATCGCCGATTCACCTCCAAATAGAGAGAGGGGGGAGGGAAATCGAAAATGACGAAGGGAAGAAGGGACGATGACGAAAGGTCGAAGGCTGTCGAAGAGGACGAAATGGCGGAGGCAAACACGTGGGAAGTAGAGCGAGGAAGGAAGGAAAACGAAGCGCCCCCCCCCCCCCCCCCTTTTTTTGGGGGTTTGGGAAATGGCGAGCGAAAGATTAGGGTTGGCGGGATTTATCGCAGCTTACTCACCGGCGTTTCAATTAGACACGCCGGTGAATGTGTCGGTATATTCACCGGCGTTTATTATTAAAACGCCGGTGAATAATACACTTTCCCGACGTTTTTAAATAAAACGCCGGTGAATACGAATATTGCCCGGCGGTTTAAAGCCACTGCCGGTGTATAACCTCCCCATCTGGCGCCCCATTCCTATTCGCTCCCTACCCCGGTGCTACTAGTAAAACGCCGGGGAATATTCGCCGGTAAATCGAGTATCTTTTGTAGTGATGCTGGAAATGCACAAATACTGAATCCATTGTGTTTGAAGCAAAAGATGAAGATGCAAATACTAATCATGTTATTCTGGATTAATGAAGAGCATACTAGAAAGGACAACTAATAATTGTTTAACAGATTTATAATAGGGGGATTCAAATACCAAAGCATTTTTGCAGATGCAAGACATGATATGGTTGAGTGCGATACTTGAACAAATAATTAATCTTTAAAAAAAATCTCATGTTCAAATTTATTAGATATGGATTTTGAGGCTATGCATATACCCTTGCTGCACCATGAAATTATTAGAAAAGAAGTAATACAGTATATTTTTAACAGCATCAATGTTGAGTTAGCAAAGGAAAACATAACAACTAATTAAACCGTACTAAAACATAAATAAGATTCATGTCAGTTCCGTCTATATTCTTTTCCTAATAACATCATTCATAAACAATTAAACATAGAGAAACAAAAGCACCAGTCTAGAAATATCTTAAACAAAATTGATAGAAAACACGCCATGATCAAAATTAAACTCCTCACAATTCCTTTTCCTAGGTTCTTCAATCTAATCAGAACAGTCCAACTTGTGAAGCACTATGAAATTTGAATGAACTGTTCAAATTAGTCAATACAAAATAACAAATAATGTACAAATCACAAGGTCTGACCGGTCTAACCTATGTCTGCGACTCAGCGGTGCAAAAGAGAGCAGCGAGAAGGAGCTGGATTTGGTGCTGTTCATCTGTTGTAGGCTTGTAGCCGAATCACAATGTCAAGTTACAGGTTGAGATCCCCTCTTCACTCTTCATATTACAGATTAAGATGGGGTTTAAGGGTGAAGAGATTGAATTGGTAGCTAGGGTTAGGGTTGATGATGGATAAAAGGAGGCAATCTAAATTTTTGCGTTCATGATGATTGATGAGATCATGAGAGAGATATAGGGAGAGAGAAGGAGATGTTTTGAATTTTTGCGGAAGACGAAGCGCTCGAAGACTCGAAAAGATGAAGGGACGGGAAAGGGGAGAGAGATAAGCGACAGGAAAAGGGGAGAGAGATGACGGAACGGGGAAAGGGAAGGGGCAGAAATAATTAATAAACATATATTTATTACTTATATAAATCGGGTCGGGTTCGGGTCGGACTCATACGCACCCGAACCCGGCCCGAAAATTTAATCGGGCTTATTTGTTGAGCCTGGGTCCGAAAAAAATGAAAAAAAATAGGCCCAAGTCCTACTAAAAACAGGTCGGACTTGATCGGGCTCGGATCGGGCTCGGGTCAATTGCCAGCCTTAATGTAGATTATGCTTTTTCCTATTCTAGATTGTAGGACGAAGTGGAATATCAGGAAGGACGATAAATCATACTAGTAGAATGTATATGCGACTGCACGTCTACAAAAAATATAGTCATCAAATTAAATAAATATATATTGAATAAGAAAAGAAATAATATTTGAATATTTTGATTTGGGCTACACATATAGCGCACGTTTATATTTGTTAGATATAGTTTAGACGTGTATTGCACGTATTTGCTTAGTTACAAAGTTATGGTTTGTTTGTTACAAACCCCAACTCTCCCATTAAAATAACTAGTAATTTACACGTGCGATGCGTGTTTTAATAATAAAAATAAAAACTTTGACGTAGAGAGGATTTGAACCGGAAACCTCATTTATATTAGCTATGTACGTGCTTTGCACATGTTGGTAGAATGGCAAAATGACAAATGACACTAAGGCCTTCTCCCATTATAATATTAGAGATATTAGAGATAGAGATCATCAGTGGTGACCGAATACTCCTTAAAAGGGATGTCTCCATTCAGGGTCAGCCCTAAGTTCTCGAGACCCAAGGCAAAAAGTCAAAAACAATTATATTGGAAGGCCCCTAATTGCAAATTTTTTTTTTTATGTACTAAATACGTGTCTATATTTACAATGAGAAGACAAATTAAAAAATTTCTAAAATTGTAAAACAATGGGGATCTGAGTGGCCACCTCACCTGCCTCAAGGTGGGGGCCGGCCCTGGCTCTATTGCATCAAGATGGAGGACGTAGTACTCACAATCTCTCAAAAACTGAGATGATCGTTCAACGCACACACTTTCCTCAAAATATAAAATGATCGATACATTTCGGAACGCACATTTGGCAAAAATCTAGCGATCTCTGGATCTACTGATACATTTCGAATCCACCAATGCATGTGCTATGAATCCACCTACATTCACCAAATTTTATTAATTATATCAAAAGGGTCCTTTGTTCTTATTTTTAAAAACAGTAATAATAATAATTTAATGAAATCCTAATCATATATATTTATTGCATAATCACCTCACATGATACCCTACCCCCACGCAATGCATGTGCGGTTGCCGCTAATTTGGACCACTAACTCCCAATTTGTTTCATCTCTAATAATATTATAACGAGAAGACCTTAGTGTCATTTATAAATTTGTAAATCTACCAACACGTGCAACACACAATTTAGATTAGATCTAACTCTAATCTAACTAAATTTAAACCACACATTTTTACAACTTTGGTAAAAAATGGGTAATATTTTGACAACTTTGGTAAATTTTAGATATGAGTAATTGGAAAAACATACTATTTACAATTGAGTACTCTCTACCCTCGACTATTTTAATGGGAAAGTTGGGGTGTGTAACAAACAAACTCTAACTTTTTAATTATATAAATACGTATAATACACGTCCAAATTATATCCAACAAATATAAATGTGCACCGCATGTAGCCCAAATCAAAACATTCAAATATAAACTATTTTTTTTCTTATTCAATATATATTCATTTAATTTAATGACCTTACTTTATTTAGACGTACATCGCACATACATCTCTACTACTATAATGGGAGAATGCCTTAGTGTAATTTGTTCATCTACCAACCCGTGCAACGCACGTGCATAACTATTGAAAATAAGATTTTAGATCAAATCCAGACTACGTCTGAATTTTAACTCCAACTCTTTATCAAAACGTGCGTTGCACGTGAAAAATACTAGTCTCTAATATTATAATGGGAGAGTTGGAGTTGTCATTTGTAAACATACAAATCCGTGCGTTGCACGTGCAACACCAACTCTTCCATTAATTAGAACAAAAATAAACAAATAAAAAAAATCACCTAGTTAAAACGTGCAATGCATGTGCAAAACAATTTTACAATATTTTTTAACACTAAACATACACATATGTTACACGTATAACTCAAATTCTACTTATAAACAAGTGCATTGCACGTACAAATTATAGTTTTTCTTTCAAAATATTTTTACCAATTATGTGCAACGCACGGCCAACTCCATAACTATTTCTTAACACGTAAATCGCACGTAAAAATTCATCAAGTCCTATCAAAATGTACATCGCACGTGAAAAATACTAGTTATACTAAATAAAGAAAGAGGGAGTTTGGCAACTAAATAAAATACGACAATTGAAACAGCTGAAAATAAACATCTATATAATAAAACACAAAGAAAGCTATCAAGTGGTTCTCCTTCAATTCCCTCAAAAATCAAAGGCCAAGATTTAACCTCACAAAACATATTTTTCCCCCAAAAGTTTCCTCCAAAACTCAAATTCAAATCCCTCTCCCAAAACAACTCCTATATTTATTATTATTATTATTATTATTTCTCTCTCTCTCTCTCTCCCTCTTCTATTCAAAAAAATTAGGAAAATAAAATTTTTAAAACTTTTTTAAAAATAAAAAATTTAAAAACTAAAAAAATTAAAAATTTAAAAGCTTTAAAAATAGTTCAAAAAAATCAAAAAAAAACCATATAATATGGTTTTTGCTGGACCCCAAAAGTTTCTCATGTAATATGTTTGCTACTTCAATTAATTTGCTCGACCTCCAAAACTATTTTATATGATCAAATAAGGTGCACCGTTCAGAAGACGTGCCGTAGGCACATGTCAACGGGCAAATCTAGTATACTTATAAAACACGTTCACATTTTAATTTGGTTTGTAATATGAAACAGGTGGGAATATATAGAGGAGGCATTGCATCCATTCCACCTACTTGGCTTGCTCCAAAATGGAATATTCCTCATTTTATACTCTCCTCGTTAACATTCCTTCCACTTTCCGAGAAGTTCAACTCAACTTGTGAAAGTTCAACTATAACATTTGTTGCTGCTGGAGAAGTATGATGATGATGATGTAGTCGAGATAGACCCGACGATCGACTGACTGCCAGCTCGCCCTTCTACTCTTGATAGATCCCCACCACCCTAGAGTTTGTTGGGGAGATATGATGTATTTTGTTTAGATACTTGTATGTTTTGTCCTCTCTTTTTATCTTACCTCCTATGCTTGGGGTGGAGTTATGTACTTTAATTATGTTGTAGAACTTTGTACTTGGCTCAGTACTCTGAGTTTGTTTTATTAACCTCTTATTATTAAACAGGGTGGTTATACTCCACCTTTCCTTCAACAAAAAAAAACATTTGTTGCTGCTGATTTTGGTGTGGAAGCAAATAGATGAATTTGTAGTTTCTTTTAGAAAACGAATAAGGCAAACTTGTTGACTTTCACCGGCTTTTAACTGTTTCTTGCCGCAGCCATTGACCTGCAAAAAAGTTCGATACATCGGGATGGATTCCGGCGACGAACCCTCCGACGCTCTTGTCAGTAATCAGGAAAATTATGAAAGAGTTTTTTGTGGAAAGAGATTGATTACCTTGTTATGGTGGGGGGAGAGGGGTATTTAAAATCGCCTTAAGAGACAGTTTAGAGATAATCATTTATTCCTATGTCCCGGTGTTTTTGGATAAGATGTAGAGTTTAAATCGTTTCATAGAGATAACCATGAATTTGAATTACTCTTTAAATATCTGAATTGGTCCCATACCCAATAGGACAGATCCGTTTTGGGTTGTTGGGCTTCGAAGAATTACCCAGTTCCCAATTCGGACCAGTTTGTAGGTGCAATTACTGTTTTACCCCTGAGAGCTTTAAGATTTGTACCCGATTTGAACGGTCCCGATTTGGTTCTATTTTTGCCATATCACAAGCCCCCCACTCATTGAGACTGAGTTTTACAATCAGTGAGGAGTAGTTCGCCCGTTTTTAATAGCTTATAGAATTTATCAGAGTTCTCGGGGGAGTTTGGATCTTGCTCGAGGTGTAACGGTGTTATTTTGAGCTTGTAAAATTCCCAAAAATATTCTTAGAATTTTCCGGACTTTTAGTGATCCAGATTTTTCTGATTTTTTTCCAAGATGGTGAGTTCCAAAGTAGGGGCTAATTTTTTTGCGCCAAATTTTGATGGATAAGAGGAGGGTGCAGGTGCGGGTATCCGCTCAATATTTAAGAAGTGGGGGATAGTATCAAATTGTTGAGCGGCAAAATTATCTGTGTAAAGCACGTGTTTATACTTAATTTATTGAAAAATTTTAAATATTTTATTTCTACTTTGGTAATGGAATATTGTTTGTTACAATTGTTCCCTTATAAATGTTAACAACTATCCGGTTTAGCCATTAATTTCCAAAAGTCTTCAGTTCTTTGGCTTGGAGGGACTCCTAACTGTCAATCTGAAATAGCACAATTCTTTAACTGTGCTTCGGCCTCTTTCCCTTTCCATTATCTTAGTATCCAACTGAGATGGGGTAAACTTCATAAATCGAATTGGATTTCGATGATCGAAAAAGTCGAATCTAGACTCAACTGTTGGTCCGGTAAACAACTATCGCGTAGAGGCAGACTCATTTTCGTTAATTCAGTTCTCTCCTCTATTCCCTTATATATGATGTCCTTCTTTTACCTCCCCTCTTGGGTGATTAAGAGGATCAATCAGATCAGAAAGAATTTCTTCTGGTCGGGAACGGACCTTTACAATGTCGGATCTCATCTTTGCAACTGGAAGATCATCTGCACCTTAAAGGCGGCTGGAGGTTTAGGGGTTCTGAATTTCAGGCACCAAAACCTTGCGCTTCTGGGTAAATGGTTATGGAGATTTCTTTAAAATGAGCATTTACCCTAGGTGAGACTTATCGCCCGTAATTGTTTTTCCCGTCGAAAGATGTGGGATTTTCCAAAACCCCTCTCCCGCAAGGCCTCCTCCTTCTGGAAGGGGGTCTGGAAAGTAGCCAGTCCGTTCCAATGTGGTTTAGTCCATGAGTGCGCCGATGGGTCTAAGACCAAATTGTGGGATGATTTATGGTTCGGTAATATCAAGCTAAACTAGGCTTTCCCTTCGCTTTATAAGATGGTTTCCAACCCCTCAGCCTCAGTGGCGGAATGACCTAAAGTTCTGGTCAATTCCTTTCACGGACGTTCTGTAACACCCCGAATTTCAAAATGCAACTGAATCCGAAGTTCCACAGGATCTTTACACTTCTTTCGTACAATCTTACAAGGAAATAAAAACTTTTCTTTCATCAGAGTTACATTACACTTGTATATTTTTACAGCAGAAGCAAATTTACAATAATTTACATGAAATAAAATTTAAATCAATCTTGAGCAGCATGTATACTTCAATTGTGTCAAGCATCTTTACCCTGCATATAAAACTGTGGGCGCGTCAGTTCATTCAATGGACGAAATATTATACATGTCCATCCTCTCTATGCCGGAAACAGTATAACGATTCTCAATACTTAGCAAACCACAAACTTGTTCACAAACAAAACTAAAGGGACTATCCTATTGATGTCGTGTTGTGAATGTGCACTTAGTCCTTAATGCAATTATTGTATTATATGACACTAATGCGCACTTGTTCAGAGTCTATGCAGTCCATACTACATAGGCCCGAGGGCAAGCCCTTAAACGTTCTTCATATTGTAGGGTTCAATCCCTCATCATGACTTAATCTACTACTGTAACTACGGTAAGTATCCTAGATGTTTTCTGACCTACTAACTCTTGTATAGGCACCCTGGAGGGAATCCCAACGCACTGTCATATGACTCATCATGTAGGCATCCTGTGGTAATTCAGCTCCTACCATAGACATGACACCACCCGCAGTCGTCAAACACCCCACGAGCGTCGCCACCGGGACGGTACTCTGGAGCAGTATCCATGCCTTATCATGACTAATCATGGGACATCCTGTGAATACTCTCACGCCACCAATCCAATGGCCCTCATACTCAATATTTTTCTCTTACTTTCATCACATCTTCACTACGTATCTAATCCTTAGTTTAATTGAATTGTGAATAAAATCAACCCTTAGAGTGTAGCACTTCCACTGTACCGGTCTTATTCATTTAATTCACATGACCCAAACCTTGGTCTTGTCATTTCAAAATATCATTTCCACATTTTCTTTATTGCCGGTATAAGGCTTGGCTATACCCTAATTCTCAATTTCAACTCATAATTTCAATATCGAGCTTTTCATACTCACATAAGGTCTTTTCATGATTAATCACAATTCATATTTCATAAGCATAGTATTCATGTATTTACATCTTTCATAACTCATCACAAACAATAATTCAATTTCACGTGCCATTTATAGGTAAGAATAAATTTCAACTAGTAGTAATCAATAATTCATGTATTGCACAAGACTATTATTTTCATTTCCAAATCTTACTACAAGCACAAAATAGAAGTCCAATTAATCGCATCAAGCATACTTTCAAAAATTCCTCATTACTAATTTTTATCTTTTATAACTCAAAATTTTCATTTATTTTTCTTTTATTTAAACGACAATTTAATTTCAAAAAGAAGTCATTTCTTGCAAAAAACCCAATTTCTTAATCACACTTTATCAAAAGTTATATAAATTTTCTTATAAAGTTCAAATAATTTTTCAGTAATTAATCCCTAATTTTTCCAATTTTTATTCTATTTTTAAAAACTCAATTTAATCAAAAATCCACAAAAAAAAAAAAAAAAATCTAAACTTGCCAGATTTGAACCCACAACCAGCGGTGAAACAGACAGCGCACAAGACCAACGTGCCAAAGCCGCCAAACGTCATAACTAGGGTTAAAATCCCTAAATATTAACTCTCGGCTGTTTGGGTTAACAAAAAAAATAAAACAAAAGCCTCAGGTATCGAACCCGAGACCTCCCCCTTACTGTAGCGATCGAAGGTACTGCCGACCAATTGGTCTAAGTAGACATATCGATTAGAGAATAATTAAATTGGGTTTTGATCTTGCTCTCTGTTCATAACTATAATTCAAAAATTCCCAAAACAAAATTTCCTCTTTTTCTCCTCTTTTGAAAATAAAACTTTCCAGAATTAAAATACATTTAATTCTACAGTAACCAGTATTTTTAAGGGTATTTTTAACACTTTAAAAACATATATTTTAGCCTTAGTTTGTATTCCATAAACATTACAATTTCAACATTTGAAAACTAAAGCATACTATTTCATAATTAAAGATAGTTTCCCACACAAAATCACTACAATAATGTTCTCTTATTTATTGACAACTATGATGTTTTTAGAACACAAAATCATCTTTTTTAATGAATAAAACTTATATTTTTTTCCACTAATTTACATATGATGTATTCAATTATTTGTTTGCAAAAATACATTCTTTTCATTCATTCTAATACTCATATGGCACATATAACAATGGAATTCTACTACAACAATTAACAATCATCGCTTAATAAATTATTCCATCAATTCATCTCTAATATATCGTTCTACTTTAGTACTTTAATCAACAAACATAGTTCTATTCTTTCACTAGTTAGTTCACATAATTGCATTAAAACATACCTAGCATGCATACTATCATTAGAAGCAATAAGAACTTTCACTTTTACTCATAATAAATAAATTTAGCAATCAAATTAACATACATCTACTAGTTTATCAATTCACCTCTAATTAGGCAAGCATGGATTTCATTTCAACTAGTTACTTTCTAATAACAATTCAATTCATTCCTAATATGATTTCTACCTTAGAAGTCATGAGAAACACCCACCTCTTTGAAGAAAAAGCCAATTAAATCCCTTAGAGTCCCCTAGAATGCGAAGGAGTGCCTTCTCCTCCGAGATTGCGGTGCAAAAGAACATCCTTCTCCTTGCTTCCTTGCCAAAACCGAGAGCTCCTAGTGTGGGGAATGATGGCCGACCTCCAATGGGGGAACACACACATACAACTCACACTCACACTAATATATATCTCCTATATAGTTTCTTCTTTCAATGATTTCTTAGTGTAGAAATACAAATAGATAGGGGGTATTTATACTAATTCTAGAATGGATTAGAGGGATAGGATTCATTCGATAGTTTAAGGATGGATGGCTAGGATAGGAGGGAAAGTTGTAGCAACCACCCACACTCAAATAAACTACCCATGCACACACACACCCACTCTCCATGATCCCAAGCATACCCAGCCTACCAATGGTGTGCATTGCACACTACGTGCATGCACGTGCCCCCCTAGTACCCCCTATTTGAAGTTTGTACAATTTTTAATTAATCAATTGTTCACATTTTGTGTCTATAGGACAAGTGTGACCATTTAATTGATTAATTAAATTTGTGGGCTTCACAATTAGTGGGATTAGGCTTGTGAGCCAAAAGAATAATAAAATAAAGAATTATTAAAGTGGGCTCAACTAAGAAAATAGTTGTTTTAGGCTTTAGAAAATAGGCTTTTAGAAAAATAAAGGAAGAAAATAATTGTTCATACTATAAAAATAAAATTTTATATATAAAAATAAATAAATAAATGTACACATGAAATTTGCACTTGTACAACACGTGAAAATCAATATTTTTATTAAATGAAAGTTTAGGATATTACACGTTCTTCCTCCGCATCTTGTGAATGAACTTCACGAGCTCTTCGCCAATCTTAACCTTTTCTCTTGGCACCCCTTTGAAGATTTCAAATGGAGACGGACCACTTTTGGTATCTACTTGGTTAAATCCTTTTACAACTTCCTCAACTTCGGTGGGGTTGTATCCCCGAGTGTCAAGTATTTATGGAGCAATTGTGCTCCCCTCAAATCCAAAATATTAACTTGGCTTGCTCTGAATAATTAGCTCCTTACAGTTGATGTTCTAAACAAGATGCACCTGGCCTTAGGCTAATTATGCTCGTTGTGCACTTCCGAGCATGAGGATGCTGATCACCTTTTCCTCAAGTGTAACTTTATTCAACCGTTATGGAGGATTACTGTGCTTGCTTGGCAAGCTCCTTCCCTTCCCAGCGAATTCTCAGCCTGTTGGATGTACCTTTTGCCCAGGAAAGAATTCCGTAAATCGTGGTTTCTTTCTATCTCAGCGATCATTTGGGTTATTTGGTCAAAACGTAACAATCGGATTTTTAATCACACCACCTCCTCGATCGATAACATCATCGACAATTTCTTTTTCTTCACTAATTTTTGGCCTTCCACCGTATCGCTGGATAAAGTGGAAGCATTGCACTTAAGTCGTCTGGATGAGGCGATTCGTATTGTTCGTTCTAATATTACTATAACCATCTAGCTTTAGCTTTTTCTAATTTGCATTCCTCTTGATTTCTTTCTGCAGAGCTGATCTGGTGGCTTTGTTTGGTGATTCTCCTTCCAGGAGGTTATTTTGAGGTAGTTTTGGTTGTTGAAGAGGGCTCTGTACGCCTGGCTGATGTTTTGTTTTTGGGGTTGTTGCCTGGACAATGTTCTTGTTTCTCTTTTTCCATGTGGATACTCCTTTCTATGTATAGCAGGTTTGTAATGTGCTGGTGGTAGTCCTTGTCTCCATCTATTAGCGGCCGATGGTCTCATTTTGGTTCCTGGCCTTAATCTTGCTCTGTTAGTCACCTTCTTGCTGCTATGTTCTGGGTTTCTTTTTGTTTGGTTTGTATGATGTGGTTGCCTGGGGTTCTGTTGTTGTATGCATGGTGTTTGCATCTGTATTGCATCCTATTCATGCTTGTTCGTTAGAGGCTTTGATTTTGTCTTAGTCTTAGCTTCTTTTTTGTGTGCATTAAGCTCGATTTTGGAGCCTTCTATTGTTTTTTGATGGGTTTAGGCCCTATTGTTGTAACTATGGTGATCTTCTCTCTTTATTATCTTCGTTTATGAGGTGCTCACCATTATCGGAGCCGTATTGCGTTAAATTTTGATTTCTTTAGGCCCAGACCTTCATACCTTGAGTGGGTGTTAGCCCCTATGGAGGATGTCGTGGTTTGGTGTTTTATCATCTCATTTTTTCTTCCTTGTTTTATTTGTATATTTGGTGCGAGCCTGTGCTCGGCTCCTTTTTGGCTCATTTGTTAATTTCGTTTAGCCTGACTTCTTCTTTACTCTCGCTGTTCGTCTTCGGTGTTTGGCTCTGGTTGGTGCCAGGCTCTTCAGTAGGGGGGCTTGGATCTTCTTGCCCCTCCTGCCCTGATGCCAGTTGAGGTTGTGCTTGTCTTAGTTTTCTTCGGATTCTTGCGGCAAGGTGGCTGCAGGTCGCGGTCGTAGCCATTGGGTAGTTTGTTGTGGAAGTCGGCCGGGCGGTTTGCTTGCGACTGTTTTGTGTCTGCCCTTCAGGTCCACTTCAGTTGCTGCTGCTCCTTGCTCCAGTTGCTCTTGGAGTAGTAGTCCCGACGGACTTTTGTATTATGCTAGTTAGAGTGTTTCGGATGTTCTCTTTGTTTCACTGTTGTATACTGTCCTCTTGTAAATATTTCTTTCTGTAGTTTGCACAGTTTTACTTCTAGTAAAACGACTCTTTGTTCTACTCTTTTTTGTTAATATATGGTTTCTGGGCTGGAGTCTTCGGACTTATCCGCGTTATCAAAAAAAAATTGTCAACAATTGCAACAATTCAATAGAATCTCTTGCGGATGTCAAAATATTTGCAATGAATGAGTTTGTTGTAATTAATTTATTGTTGATGATAGCACCAACAAGGAATTTTTGGTGCTTGCAAATAATCCATTATTATTGCCAGGTTTTCTACTAGTGATTCTTTTAGAAAATGAATAAGGAAAACCTGTTCACTTTCACCGGCGTTTGATTGTTTCTTGCCGCTGTCGTTGACCTGCAAAAAAGTTTGATACACCGGGATGGATCCCTGCAACGAATCCTCTGACGCTCTTGCCAATAATCAGGAAGATTATGAAAGAGCTTTTTATGGAAAAAGATTGATTACCTTGTTATGGTGGCCGGGAGAGGGGTATTTATAGTCGCCTTCATAGACAGTTTAAAGATAATCATTTATCCCTATGTCCCGATTTTTTTGATAAGATGTAGAGTTTAAATCGTTTCATAGAGATAACCATGAATTTTAATTACTCTTTAAATATCTGGATTGGTTTGTAACGAGTTGCTACCCATACCCAATAGGACGGATCCGTTTTTTGGGTTATTGGGCTTTGAAGAATGACCAAGTTTCCAACTCAGACCCATTTGTAGGTGCAATTACCGCTTTACCCCTGACAGCTTTAAGATTCGTGTTCGATTTGAACGGTCTCAATTTAGTTCTATTTTTAGCCATATCAACATTCATTACTTGTTTGCCAATATTAAGAGTGCGTTTGTTTTGATATTTTGAATAGAGTTTTCTGAATAGAGTTTTCTGAATAGAGTTATTCTGAAAGTGAGTTTAAAAGCTGTTTGTTTATATTGTATTCTGAAAACTGTATTCTGAAAGCTGTTTATCTGAAAAAGAGAGTTTAGAAGCTGTTCTGTTATATTTCTAGCTGAAAACTGTTATCTGAAATCTGTTTTTCTGAAAAAACGAGTTTAAAAGCTGTTTGGTTATATTTCTAGCTGATCCCTGTTATTTGAAAGCTGTTTTTCTGAAAAAACGAGTTCAAAAACTGTTCTGTTATATTTCTTGCTGAAAACTGTTATCTGAAAGCTGTTTTTCTGAAAAATCGAGTTTAAAAGCTGTTCGGTTATATTTCTAGCTGAAAACTGTTATCTGAAAGCTGTTTTTCTGAAAAAGAGTGTTTAAAAGCTGTTCGGTTATATTTCTAGCTGAAAACAGTTATCTGAAAGCTGTTTTTCTGAAAAAGAGAGTTTAAAAGCTGTTCGGTTATATTTCTAGCTGAAAACTGTTATCTGAAAGCTGTTTTTCTGAAAAAGAGAGTTTAAAAGCTGTTCTGTTATATTTCTGACAATTTTGAATATCAATTTGAAATAATAATAATAATAATAATAATAATAATAATAATAATAATAATAATAATAATAATAATAATAATAATAATAATAATAATAATAATAATAATAATAATAATAATAATAATAATAATAATAATAATATATATATATATATATATATAATAATAATAATAATAATAATAATATAATATATATATATAATAATAATAATAATAATAATAATAATAATAATAATAATAATAATAATAATAATAATAATAATAATAATAATAATATATATAATAATAATATAATAATAATAATAATAATAATAATAATAATAACAATAATAATAATAATAATAATAATAATAATAATAATAATAATAATAATAATAATAATAATAATAATAATAATAATAATAATAATAATAATATATAATAATAATAATAATAATAATAATAATAATAATAATAATAATAATAATAATAATATAATAATAATAATAATAATAATAATAATAATAATAATAATAATAATAATATATAATAATAATATATATAATAATAATATATAATAATAATAATAATAATAATAATAATAATAATAATAATAATAATAATATATAATAATAATAATAATATATATAATAATAATAATAATAATAATAATAATAATAATAATAATAATAATAATATATAATAATAATAATAATATATATATAATAATAATAATAATAATATATATATAATAATAATAATAATAATATGTATAATAATAATAATAATATATATAATAATATATATAATAATAATAATATATATATATAATAATATATATAATAATAATAATAATAATAATAATAATAATATATATATAATAATATATATAATAATATATATAATAATAATAATAATAATAATATATATAATAATAATAATAATATATATAATAATAATAATAATAATAATAATATATATAATAATAATAATATATAATAATAATAATATATATAATAATAATAATAATATATATATATATATATATAATAACTCCCCCGTCGTGCGCCACCAGCTCTCTTACTTTGTAGTTGCTGTGAGAAGAGAGTAAAGGAGGTGTTTTAGAAAATAGGGGGTATGAGTATTCTGAATATTGTTTGGGAAAAACACTTAAAACAAACGCCAACTCAGAATAGAGTTTTCTGAAAATGAAATTCTGAATACTAAAACAAACGCACCCTAAGAATCGCAAGTTGAACCTCCTAATACGTTTGAACAAAATTTAACCAGTATATGATCGGAAATCTGAAAATGCGTCATATTTTCTATGTATATACATATAGTAGAACAGAAAGCTGCCATTTTTTGTTCCATATATAATTTGAGAATGATATTCCATAGTTTGTCGCATACTTGGTATTATTTGAGCATGATAAACAACCGTGTCTGGAAGCATTGTAAGCAAACATTTGCGTGTTTGAACCAGCATTGACCCCTTTTATAGTTTTTACTTGCTAAATTGATAGTCAAGATTGAAGAAACCATCACATCGAGGACATTTCGGATTTTAGTTCATTACGGTTAAGATCACAACTTGGATTTTAATATTACTGCTCAAATGTATAAACTTTAAGCTTATATTAACTTTCAGAATTGTACTGCACAAGAAATCTGAATACATTAATTAATAATCATAATAAAGAATAGAGAAGATGTTAAAAAAACAGGTTGTTGTTTGACGCTGAATTGATGGTCAGGGCAATAGACTCTCTCAGTTGGTAAAATTAGAATTTGTGAACTTCTCCATAAATAAATAAATTAATTTTCATTAAGATCTTTCTGTGGTTTGTGATTAAAAAGTCAAATTGGGAAGGATCTATCTCTAATCTCTAATATTATAATGGGGTAGGGATGGCATTCGGGTCGACTGGGCCGGGTCGGACCAGACCCGGCCAAGTTGGAGGTTGACTTGGGCGGGTTCGGATCGGGTTGGGCGCTTAACCGGACCGGGTCGAAGAGGGGAAATGGCGACGCGCCCGACCCGGGTCGGGTCGGGTCGGATTGCGGGTTGGCCCGTTTAAATAGTTTTTTTTTAAACTTAAAATAATAATAATAATAATAATAATAAACATTAAAAATCGTAATAATAATAATAAGATTGAAAGAGTGAAATTGCCAAAAAATATTGAAATATTAGGATGTGATTTCAAGTTATACAAGTTTCACAATTTCTAATAAGAAATAAAGATTTCACAAATTTGTTTTATACACTAACATATTTCTTATATACAATTTCAATTTACTTCAATTTTTCTAATTTAAAATCACAAGCAAAGATTTAATACAATTTTTTATCTATTTACAATTGTCTTCAAGTTGATCAATTTGTTGTTGTTGATTTGTTGTTGTTGGTCTTGAATTCTTCATTTTGGTTGTTATTGATGTTGTTGTTGTTGTTCTTCCGGCGAGTTGTTCCCACTTGTGGACGTAGATATTGTTTTTTCTTGTGTCCTATCTTCAGTCTTCAGCCAGTCTTCTGTGCAAACGAGCATCTCTAACGAGTCGGGCATCAAGCGATTCCTGTAATCAGTTAGAACCTTACCACTTGAAGAAAATGCACTTTCAAAAGCAACTGTAGAGACAGGAGGAGTTAGTAAATCTTTAGCCATATATTTAAGAATACTATAAGTGTGTTCATAGTCTTTCCACCATTGTAAAATATCTAGTGGAGAAGTAGAAGACTCAGAATCTTGTTGGTTATACCAATTTAATTTATTTGGTTGATTAGTCCTAGATTTTTTGGATTGAATTTGTGCAAGTAAATTAAATGTTCTATCATCAAATTTACTTTTACCCTTACCTTTGGAAGTAGCAGAACAAGAACTAACTATAGAAGTTGTACTCCTATAAGCAAAACATCTATCATAATAATCATACAAGTTATTTAATGTAGATTCAAATTTAACTAAAAAAGAAGCGTAATCAATTTCTATTTCTACATCCTCCCCAAGTAAAGCAAAAAATATTTCAATCAAACTCTTCGTACCTTCTAATTTGATACGAGGATCCATAACGGTAGCAACACAAAACAACATAGGAGGAGGATTAAAATACTTCAAAAAAAATTTGTATGCAGGTTTTACAATATCACCAACAAAAGCATCATTTAACATTTCATTAAAAGTTTGCATCATAGTAACTATTGAAATAAAAATGCTACTAGAAGTAGATTCATATGATTTTGAAAATTTTAAAGTTGCGGTTTTAAAATATTCTAATAATTTCAACAAAGATTCGGCAAAAGACCAATCGGGGGGAGTCATTTCAAAATTTGGCATTTTTTTGCGATACAAAAATTATTTATACATGCTTTATATTCGGTAACAACATGTAGTAAATCAAAAGTAGAGTTCCATCGGTATTTGACATCCTTTGAAAATTTTCTAAAAGGTACATTTGAAATCCTACACCAATTTTTCCATTCTTGAAATACAGTGCCACTTAATGCAATAAAATGTACACAATTTCTAATTTTAAGTATATATGGATCGGCTATTTTTAATGCATCTTGAATACATAAATTTAAAATATGACATGCACATCTAACATGAAAAGTTGTCAGATGGAGGGTTTAATGCGGATTTTAAAATACTAATTGATGCATTGTTGTTAGATGCATTATCAAAACTAATACACAAAATTTTATTGTGAATATGAAAAACATCACAAATTTCTAAAATACGGTTTGCTATTTCAAAGCCACTATGGGGATAGGGCAACGCGGCAAGTGGTATGATTCTTTTTTGAAGAATCCAATCATTGTCGATCCAATGACAGGTTATTCCCATCATTAGAATATTGTTGCAACCCATCCAACAATCCGAAGTTATACTAACTCTACAAGTTAAACTCCGTAAAATTGCAATCAAAGCGTCCTTCATTTTATTGTACATTTTAAAACAATCCAATTTACAAGTATTTCTCGGGATTCTTCTAAAATGAGGGTTTAAGACCGTTTGATTAAAATTTTCCAAGTCACTACTCTCGGGATAGAAAAATGGTAACTCTTCATTTATTACTAATCGGGCCATTTCCCGACGAACAAGATCGGGATCATAAGGGTCGCTATCAACTAGACCGGTCCTAGAGTGGATTTTTTGTTGGCCGGGTAGGTCAACAAGAAGGTCTTTATGGTTATTTAGGATATGTCGCTTAATTGTACCGGTGCCATCACCCCTCTTGAATTTGTTTTGCTTTGAACATGTTTTACAAACTTTCAAACCTATACCCGGAGTTTCTTCGTTCGGGATAAAATCGTAAAATTTAAGCCAATCACTACTTTGCCCTTACTTTTCCTACCACTAGGGGGTTGTGTTGTTTCGGTTAGTTGTTGTTCTTCTTCTTCTTCTAATTGTATGTCTCCTACAAACTCATTGTGTGTACCACATTGTTGGGTAGAAGAATCATGATACGCTTCAGCGGGCTCACTAAGTGAGACAATTGGTGGCCTACGGGAAGTGCCGGTGGAATCTTGCCCACTTTGGCTACGACCGCTACCGCGTGATCTAGATATAATGTAGTAATGTATGTAAAAAAAATTACACAATGTAGGAGCGATGAGTTACAAAAAAAATCTAGAAAACAAGTGGGTTGAGAGAGAAAAGATCAAAAAACCAACAAACGGTTAAGATACAAAAAATTATAACTTCAACAAAAAGAAAATAAGAAAAAAAGAGGTATGAAATTTTGATACCGTTCACTGTGGATACGCGTATATAAAAAAATCCGTGAAAATAAGAATAGAAATACAAGTAGAAGTAGAAATCCTCAAATCCGAAATTGAAGAGTTGATGAGAGCTTGGAGGAGAGTTGAAGACTTGATCACTTGAAGGAGAGTTGAAGAGTTGAAGACGTAGTTGAATTTTGATTTCGATACGATCGGAATTTGATCGTGTATATGCCTTGAAGACTTGTTTGTTCAATACTTCAATTGTTCACAAATTGCTTAGAAATGAGTAACAATAGTAGAGAGAGTAAGAGAGTAAGGTGTGAATTTTTTGATGGGGTTTTGGGAGGTATTTATAGGGTAAAAAAAAAAAACAAAAAACAAAAAAAAAACCAAAAAATCCATCAAAACGGCTGTAAGAGCCGTTGCTGCCGCCGCACTCTGTTGTACAGTGCCCAACGGCACGATTGCGACCCGTTGGACCCGCGGGACAACGGTCGACCCGAGGCGGGTCGAACGTTTGGCCCGTTCAGGTCTAACGGTTCGCAACCCGCGGGTTGGAGGGCGGGTTGGGGTAGTTTTAGCGGGTTCGCGGGCCGGGTTCAGCGGGTTCGATTCAATATTTTCCTGACCCGGGTCGACCCGTTACTGTTCACAGGTTCGACCCGAACCCGAACCGCAATTTCGCGGGCCAGGTTATTCGAGCGGGTCGCGGGCGGGTCGCCGGTTGACCCGACCCGATTGCCATCCCTAAATAGTGTGATTTGTCAATCTACCAACACGTGTATCGCACGTGCATAACTAATATGAAGGAGGTGTCAGGTTCGAGTTCTCACTATGTAAGATTTTTTACTTTAATTTTTTTTTATATTAAACATGCATCATAAGTGTAAATTACTATTCATCTATCTATTTATAATATAGTATATTTACTTCTTTAATATTATAATGGAGAGTTGGGGTTGTCATTTATAGACATTCTTTCAACCATCTAATCTCAACCATTTATTTTTAAGTGAGAGTTATATTAACCATTCATTTACTCAACTGTTGTTAGTTATCATAATACCCTCAAAGTTTAAATTAATTTACAATATAATTATTTACAAAAATGTCACTCATATAAAATAAAAGTTTGTGACACTATGAGTAATTTGTAAAGAGTATCTAATGAGTAAAGGAAGATCTTATTATTTACTGTATAAAATAATAATAATTAAAACATACATCACACGCAGTTACTAGTAGTGTGTAAGTCGGAACATAATTATGCTAGTATGTGTCTCCAAAGGTAAATTACAATCTTCCAAATTCAATAATGTATATATATGGAGTAATGTATATATATGGAGTATATGAGAAAGTAAATATTTTAAGAAAATAAATAAAATAAAATAAACTATATATGCATAACATGCACTGACTGGGCAGCAGATAAAAAGTATGCCATAAAATCTTATCCTCCATGGCCCTCTCAAAAAATCCCTTCATGATCCAAAACTCCTCTGAGAGCATCTCTAGTCGTTGGCTATTTAGTCAATTTTTAAAAAAATGACTTTTGACGCTCTGCAGTCGTTGGCTATTTAGCCAATTTTTGGATTTTTTTTGAACAGTAGCCAGTCATATCTGACACTTAATTTGGCTATTTGGAAAATATAGCCCGACGTTACATTACTTTTCGCCTGAAGATCGGATGGTAGATTATACACCGTCCCAAAAAAAAATTTATTAATAAAATAATGGGATGGGAGATTATACACCTTCCCAAACTTTTTTTTATTAATTAAATAATCGGACGGGAGATTATACACCGTCCCGAAAACCATTTCGTTTTTTTTTTTAATTTTGAACGGTAGATTATCTACCGTCCTACAGTAAAAAACAAAAAAAAAAATTTGAAGGGCCGGCAGATCATACATCGTCCAAGCACATTTTTGTCCATTTCAATTTTTTTTTAATAAATGTCACTACCAATGTTTATAATAACCAATTCTTTATAAAAAAAATTAAAAACACAGGACGGTAGATAATTTACCGTTTGGCTAATTTTTAACTAATAACGACTCCAGCGAAAACAACTTTTACTATTTGTTATAAGCCAAATTGTCAAATTTTGACAATAACGACTCGTCTTGACTCAGATTTTGGGTAATAGAAATGGAAAAAATGGGTTTGTGTTGTAGTCGTCAAAAGCCAAAATTTGGGTCAGACAGAAGATTATCATTCGTCTCAGAAATTTAAATCTCTCTCTCTCTCTCTCTCTCTCTCTCTATATATATATATATAAATGCATTGAAGTGAGGGACAAAGGACAAAAAAAAAAAATTAAAAAGAAATGGTAGTGAAGGAAGTGTGAAAAGGATAAAAAAAAACTTAAAAAAAAAAAATTCAAAAAAATGCTGCCTGGGACGAGGGATGAAGTACTGTCCAAGGCTTTTGTCTTTTGCAAAATTTGTGTTGGACGGTAGATTATCGTCTACCGTCCTTCAAAAAAAAAAAAATTTTTTAATAATTTAATTATCTGACGGGGAATAATCCCTCGTCCGATGAGTGCGCATGAAAAAAAAACTCTCCGATAGAAAATCATCTTCCATCTGATCGCTCCGACAAAAAATTATCTTCCGTTAGCTATATTTTGGCAATTGCCATTTTGGCTGCCAAATATAGCCGGCTACCGTAGCGTTGCAACTCAAATTTTGGATATTTAGCCAACGACTACAGTTTTTTCTTTGCCAAAATTTGTAAAATTTGGCAAATTAGCCAACGACTATAACTGATCTAAGGGGGCACGGAATTGGGTAGAATGAGAGGCTAGGACCCTATGACATACATGGCAGATAATTTGTTTCCTCTAGATGGAGAGAATAAAGATGTCTGAGGACCACAAATAATATAAATGATTTCAAAATCAAAAATAAATTAACAAAATAATAGACTAATTTTTTTTGTTTTCTTAGTCTCATGGGGACAAAAAAATCGGTGGCACGATATTAACATCTCTGACTCTGTAGCAATCAAAATTTGAGCATGACAGTAACTTGTTTGATTCTGTATCGATCGTTCACGGCATGCCCAATCTATCGACTTCTCATGGACACAATTGTGCCACAATAACAAGCGAAATATAAAGATCGATCCCAAAACAAAACAAAAAAAAGTGTAAAGGTACACCAGACAACATTGTATTCAGTTGATAACAACAGACCCGTATAAATTCCAGATTCTCTCGATCAATTAGTCAAGCACATCAAAGTGTTAAGGTACACCAAAAAAATAACCTGTTATAATTGTAAACTGTCTATTTTGTTAGAATTTGAATATCATAAAATAGAAAATTCCTAACAATGTTTGTAAAGAACTACAATTACAGGAATAAAAGAACAAATCAGACACTTTAATACAGAATCGAGATTAAGATCTCAGTCCTTAAAAGTAAAATTCGCCCCGTAGTGTGACGGTAGTTGACGAATTACCTTACACGATACAACTGTAATACCTTTCGCTGAAGAGCAGTACCCTAGCTTCAGATATATCAGCGAACCAGTAGCTGTGTTGTACTCTCAGACTCAAAGGAAGAAGAAGAAAAAAGATTATCAAGTTCAAAAACTGTGTTTAAAAAAAATAATGTAGGCCAAGCCAAACCAAGCTGAGGCCGGGCGAGTGTGTTTGTAACTTTGGCTAAGTCTTCTCTCCACTACACGTTAGTGGTAACCAAGGGCTACACCCTTTACTCCATTTCTTTAGCTTATATACTAGAGAATTCTTTTCCAACTTCCGATGTGGGACTATACATTTTCTCCAAATTTTCAAGTTAGTACATTTCGAGTACCCAACTTTGGACCAACATTTCTCATTCATACGGAATCCGTTTTTGGCAAATGAGTACATTACGGAATAGTGCTCGACGAGAGGAACGTAATCCAATCACTTTTCGGCGCCGCCGTTGGCCGGAGCCCACCGGAATCCAGCCTGAAAAATATGCCAAAAATATATCCAACAATCCCCCACATGAATGAAAATTACCAGACTATGCAATCCAGACACGCCAGAAGAAAAAAAATGACAGAAAAAGACATGATAGAAAAGACTCTAAGAGTACAATCGGAAAATCACTGCATCAGGAATGGTAGTAATTTTTCAACTTTGAACCACCCTTAGTGAGTAGCCATCGGATTCACTTGACCAGATAGTGAACATGATGTCTTGAACTACCCGGAGTTTGATGTGAACCTAGAAAATAACTATCACACAGTTTCATCTCCTCACAGAACTAGGTTCTCTTGTTGTGTTCATTTTGGCCTTGAACAATCCTGGTTAATCGTTAGTGAACTTGGAGAATATAGCCTCTCTTCATTCTCCTAGAAACAGCCCAATTTCACACTCACAAGGTGATTGCCTATAAAGAGTATCCTGCCATATCCCACTTTTATTTCAAAGCTATAAAAATTATTAAAAGTCAAGCTTATCATAACCTTTTGCAGACAGCACTGTTTTATCATCCTAAGAGTGGGTACGAGATTTTAATCTCTCAGTGCTCACGTCAATTCAACAAGATTTAGTTGTCCCCTTGAACCTAGATCTTGGGATCTCCAATTCCTAGGTAGAGTTTCCATCAAGTATCCTCTTTCGTCATAGACTTTAAACTCATTTCTCTTAATGATCTCACAACTTGCTCTCGTGACAAACCTTTAGTAAATGGATCTGCTAGGTTGTCGGCCGATTTTATATACTCTATAGATATTATTCCATTTGAGAGCAGTTTTCTAATGGTTTTGTGTCGCCTTCTGATATGACAAGACTTACCATTATACATACAACTCAGTGCCCTTGCTATAGCCAATTGGCTGTCATAGTGTACACATATAGCAGACACTGATTTTTCCCACATAGGAATATTCTCTAAAAAGTTTCGAAGCCACTATGCTTCCTCTGTCGTTTTTTCTAAAGCAATAAACTCAGATTCCATGGTGGATCTGGCCAGTAACGTTTGTTTAGAGTATTTCCATGACACAGCTGCACCACCAAAAGTGAAGACATACTCACTTATGGATTTCGAGTTCTTGGAGTCCGATATCTAGTTGGCATCATTGTTGCCATCTAGTACTGCTAGATATCTGGTGTAATGCAGCCCATAACTTTGAGTACGTCGCAAGTAGTTCAATACTCTAGTTATTCCTTTTCAGTGAATTCTTCATGGATTACTTGTGTAGCGGATCAGTACATTTACTGAATGCGCCAAGTCGATCTTGTAGAATTTGTTAAGTACATCAGACTACCGATTACACATGCATAATCTAATTGTGATAAGCTGTCACTCGTGTTTTTGAACAAGTGAAGACTGGGATCCATAAGGCTTTTGGCAATCCCATTGGAGTAATTCTTGAATCTTTCAAGTACCTTCTCTGCGTAATGAGCTTGAAACAAAGTAATACCCTCAGAAGTCCTGGAAACTTTGATTCCTAGTATGACATCTGCAACTTCCAAATCTTTCATATCAAACTTACCACAAAGCATTTTCTTAGTTTGTTTGATAATATCATTATTGATACCAATAATAAGCATGACATCTACATACAGACACACCAAAATGTATCTATTTGGAGTATCTTTGATGTATATACACTTATCACATTTATTTATTTTGAAAACATTTAACATCATAACATTGTCAAATTTTGCATGCCACTGCTTTGGTGCTTGTTTCAGTCCGTACAAGAATTTTACAAGCCTGCACACCTTGTTTTCTTGTCCAAGAACAACGTAACCCTCATGTTATTTCATGTATATTTTTTCTTCTAAATCTCCATTTAAAAAAATGGTTTTTACATCCATTTGATGTATTTCGAGGTTACGTAGTGCTGCAATAGCTATCAGCATTCTTATGAAACTTATTCTCATGACCGGAGAATAAGTATCAAAGAAGTCTAGGTCTTTCTTTTGCCTAAATCCTTGTACCATAAGTCTTGCCTTATGTTTCTCTATTGAACCATCTGGTTTCAATTTCTGTTTGAAAATCTATTTGCATCCTAGAGCTTTACACCCAGACGACAAATCGACCAACTCCCATGTATGATTTTGCATGATGGAGTCTATTTCACTTTTGATTGCTTTCTTCCATATAGGAGCATCAAGGGTAGACATGGCTTTCTTGAATGTTCTGGGCTCATTCTCTAACAGAAAGGCCGTTACAAAGTCAGGACCAAATGACTTTGATATTCTAGCCCGTTTACTTCGTCTAGGTTCATCATTATCATCTCCTGGTTCATCAACCGAGCTACTTGAACTCCCTTGCTAACGTGTATGTTTAGGATACGTAGCATCTGTGTAACACCCCGAATTCCAAAACAGACTGAATTCGAAGTTCCACAGGATCTTTTCACTTTACTCCGTACAATTTTATAAGAAAATTAAAACTTTACTTTACATCATAGCTACATTTATATTTACACTTTAAAAATACAGAAGCAATGTTACAAGTATTACATAAATGAAATACAACAACACTTGAATAATCTTTAAGCATCAATTCCTTCTTAGTCTTTTTTATGTATTTATCCTGCATAGAAAATTGTGGGCACGTCAGTTCATTCAACTGATAAAATATTATACACGACCATCCTCTCTATGCCGAAACAGTATAACGATTCTCAATACTTAACAACCACAAACTTGTTCACAAACAAAGCTAAGGGGACTATCCTATTGATATCGTGTTGTGAATGTGTGCTTAGTCCTTAATGCAATTATTTATGCAATATGACACTAATGCGTACTTGTTTAGAGTCTATGCAGCCTATATTACATAGGTCCGAGGGCAAGTCCTTAACCGTTCTTCATCTTGTAGGGTTCAATCTCTCGCCATGACTTAATCTACTTCTGTAACTACGGTAAGTATCCTAGATGTTCTACGAACTACGAACTCATGTCTAGGCACCCTGGAGAGAATTCCAACGCACTGACACATGACTCATCATGCAGGCATACTGTGGTAATTCACCTCCTACCATAGACATGACACCACCCGCAGTCGCCAAACACCCCACGAGCGTCGCCACCAGGACGGTACTCTGGAGCAGTATCCACGTTCTACTCATGACGCATCATGGGACATCCTATAAATACTCTCACGCCGCCAATCCACTTGCCCTCATACTCAATGTTTTTCTCTTACTTTCATTACGTCTTCACTATGAAACTAGTCATTAATTTAATTGAATCATGAAAAAAAAAATCAATTCCTTAGGGTTAGCACTCCCACTATACCGGTCTTATTCATTTATTTTCATGACCAAAATCTTGGTATTTTCATTTCAAATATCATTTCAACTTTTCTTTCATTTTGCTGGTATAAGGCTTAGCTACACCCTAGTTCTTAATTTCAACTCATAATCACAACACTGAGTTTTTTTTTTCATACTCATAAGTTCTTTTTCATGATTAAGAAAATTCTCATTTCATGTTCATAGCATTCATGTATTCGTATTCGTAAGATCTTTCATAACTTATCAAACATTCAATTTCAATTTCATATACACTATCATCCATAAACAAATGAATTCAATTTTCCCAACTAGTCACATTCAATAATTTGTGCTTTCCACATAATTCTCTTAATCTTATTTTAATCCACACTAATTTCACAAATCCATACTTTGAATTTATTTCACAAGTCACAATTTTCCATTACTAAGTCTCATTTTGAGTTTCTTCAACAACTCATTTATTTTCTTTCTCAAAAGAAAATCTGATATAATAATTAAACAAGTCCTTTCTTGAAAATCGTCTCAAATTTTTAATTACAATACACCAAAAGTTATAGGAAATTATTTCATAAAATTTACATATTTTCAGGAATTTTTCTGTATTTTTTCTCAATTTTATTTAATTTTAAAAACTCCCAAAACAATTAATTTCCCCAAAAAAATCACTTTTTAAACCAAAACCCATGCTCGGAATCGAACCCGCGACCCTAGGCCACGTGGCGCTGCAGTGTCTACACTGGGGCGCCCAAATGCCACTGTGCCACAGTCCCAAGACGATATGAAATGGGTCCTTATCCATGTGTATCGACTTACAAGTATTTGGATTTTTTAATAAAATTCAAATTAAAAGGCTCCTACCCAGTATCGAACCGGAGACCTCCTGGTCAGCTCGCGGCTACAGTAAAACGCCATCGCAACTCAACCACCTGGTCTAAGGGACCAGGTTGTAAAAAAAAAGAGTTTGATTGTGTTTAATCTAGTCTCTGTTCATTTCTAATTGTTTCTCATAATTCCCAAAACGTTTTTAGTTCCTTTTCTTCTCCTTTTGAAACCAAACTTTCCAGAATGTAAAATATATAAAATTACAGTAAACTAGTATTTTTATAATCATTATTTGCCTTATAAATATGGATTTTTGGTCTTATTTTATTTTCTATGTCCATAATTTCAATAAGAACGATTTACATTTCTACATAATTCAAGAATTAGATTTCCCCCAGAAAACTTTATTTTTTTTGTTTTTTTACTCATTAATCAACCTACAACATTTTTAGGATGCCAATTCTCATTTTTCTACAATAGTGTAACTTTAATTTAGACCAACAATTATACATGATGCATTTAATTAACTATTTGTCTCACAAGTACAAATTCTCCATAAAGCATAACTCATAAACATATAGCATGGCAAGATGATAATTTCTAACACTTTGATTCACAATTTAGCATTCATTTTACCAATCATTCTCTAAATTATCATTTCATATCTAAAAAAGCAACCATAAGTCCAATTTACTTAGTTTTCTCTTAGTAGCAATGCATTCCTAGCATGGTATCTAGATTAGAAGTATGAGAAATACCCACCTTGTAGTACCCCATATTTTTAAATACTATTTTTGAGATTAGAAAATGAATTAAAATGATTTTCGGGAGATTTAATAAATATCTTTCTAAAGATTTATCTTTTTCACGTGCAAAACATGTGTAAATATTTTTGGTGTAAATATCCAATTTTATATCTTTAATAAATTCTCCTACGTATAATGGAGTATATTCTAAATTTTGGGATTTTTCTGAGTAAAGAAACTATTTTTATAAATACCTCGAAAGAGAGGGGCTTTTATGTAAAAAGCCGTTTGGGTCTCAAATAAATTATGAAAATTCATTTTTTTACTGATTTTTGGGATTTCCATGGTCATCATTAAAATTAAAATATATTTAAATTTTATTTAGAGTTGATTTGGTAAAGATTTAAACAAATATGGTGTTTTTGCAAATATGAAATTTATGTTGGATCTTGTGCAAATATTTTCCTGGAAAGTAAAAGTCAGATATTTTTATTGGAAAATATAATATGTATTATTAGATATTATTTCTGGATTTTCTGGATTTTTACGAATATTTTATGATGTATTTGCAAATATTACAAAAAGAATGAATTTTGTGCAAAATTGCCACTCTGAGTGCAAATCCGAATTTTACTTATTGCTGGGCTGTGCTGGATTGCTGGACAACTCAGTAGTAAAAGAATTTGATTTTGTTTTTATTTATTTAACTTATTTTAACTACTTTATAAAGAAATGTTTATATATGTAAAGTAATAATTTGTTAAAGGATTATCTTGCAAATGTGTTTCAAAACCCTAATCCTTCAATTCCGGCCTATATAAAAGGTGGAGTGTAGCCGTCATTCGCTGCACAACACAAGGTTTATTATTTTTATTTTTCTTGGAGATTGAAAGAGAAGATCTTGGATTTCGCAAAGAAGGGTTTTGCTTATTCGATTGGATTTCTTCATTTGAGGTGAGTGATATAATTGTTTTGTTGTTTTGTTTTATGTATGTGAGTGACTTGTTTGTTTTTCTTTTGATTTGTGTATGTTGTATGAGAATGATATAAATGTTTTAATTGATTTTGGATGTTGAATTTCATCTATTAGAAAGCATGCTAGGGTTTGGTATGAATATGTATGTTGGATGGATGAAAAATTGAATCTTTGAGAAGAACCCTAGATATTTGCATGTGAATGATTTTAGATTTGTTGGAGAACCTAATATAAATTGTGAGTAGACTTTTTCTTTTGGATTATTGATTTGATTAAGTATGATGGATGTTATACATTAATTAATTAAAGACGAGATTTTGGGACTATTGGTGAGTTGGATGAAAACAACTTGGCCAAGTTGATGATAAATTGGTTTTTGTTTATGAATCAACTATTGAGAGTAGTTGAGATTGAGTTTGAGAAATTTTGAGAATGAATAATGGTTTAGAGGACCATGTTTTGAGGATTTGAGTTATGATAACTAAAATTTGAGATTTAGTTGAATTTGAGGAAATATATCCAAATTGGGATTTTCTTTCGAGATTTGGTTTTGATATGGTTTGGATCTGAATACGAAGCAATTTCAACGAACAATTAATTTTAGAAACTCTATTTTGATTATACGCACAATTTATGTTTTATTTGAAAGAGATTTACAAACCTCTATTTTTATAAACTCAAGTAGTTTTGGTTTAGTTTTATGGGTAATTATAAATCCTACAAGTTGTATTTGATCATATAAGAATTATGCTTTTTGTAGAAATCGTTTTCATAAAGTAAAACTACATATCGGTTGAAATGCGCACAACCAAAAGTATACAGTTTGTAGGTCGACAGTCGACTGGTATGAATTCTCAGTCGACCGATACGACCCGGCTTCTATGTTCCTTAGTTTTTCTTGAAATTTCGTCTGGATAGTCGACTGAGGACCTTAACAGTCGATTGGTACCACTTAGAATTATTTTCTCGAAGTTATTGTATTTTTCACTCTGGACAGTCGACCTATACCCTTTTCAGTCGACTGCTATACTTAGAATTATTTCTTAAAGATTATTGAATTTTCTCTCTGGACAGTCGATCGATAGCTTTTGTAGTCGACTGATACTGATGTATCTTTATATTTTTGAATCTTCTTTAAAATAATTTATTCTCTAAATGTTTTGATCTATAACGTACTATTCTAAATATTATTGTTTCTACAGAACATATGTTTTTAAGATATTTCATTGTTGAATTTGGATTATGGAATTTTATAAAGATTTGGATTTTGTTGATTGGAGAGATTTCTCCCTATGATCGTTTTGACGATGGGTTTGTGAATTTTGGTCTTGTTGAGATCTCTAGGAGTTGAGTGGGAGTCCTGTGAACCGGCAGTTGAGATTTGTTGAGTTAGCCCTGGGGGGTCTTGGTTTAGTTGTTGTTGAGTATTTAAGTCCGGCAGGATACACTAACTCTAGAGATGAGGATTTTTGGTGTTTTAATAAAAACCAACTTAAGGACAGGCACTAGTGGGGATGTGATGGAACTTGGGAAACGTAAGTATAGGCTCATGGTTTTGTTAGTCCAACGGATGCGTTCCAGGATTGTTTGTTGTTCTGTCTCGAGAAGACATTTGTGTGTTCGCGTGTCGAGGGTCTGCAGGCCTATTTACGGAGCATGCAGGGTGCATTCGCGTGTCGAGGGTCGGCAGGCCTATTCACGAAATATACCTGGAGTATCTGCATGTCGAGGGCCTTGCAAGCCTATTCGTGGGTTACACGGTTTGGGAGATGATTCTCCGGTTGTTTTTTAGGGCTGTGGTGCCTATTCGCGGAGTATTCTGGATCTTGTTTTCCCATCACCGTAGTAGGATTAGTTGCATAACGAGGGGTTATCCCTATAAGTGGAGATCGTTAAGGGCTTGCACCGGACCTATGTACTATGGAATGCATAGAATCCGACAAGTATGCATTAGAGAGTCAGCATATAGATTGTGTTTTCTTGACTTGGTTTTATGCTTGTGTTTTCCTGTTTTTCCTACACTTGACACTTAGTCTAGCTTCACTTGTTGTTTTCATTCCATGATGTTTTTATGCTTTAATTACTTTTTATTTCTCATTCATTTATTATTGTTATTAATACATGTTGTTGATGACTCAGTGTTTTATGATTTAATTATGTTGTTTGTTTTTATGTCACTCACACCTTTATGGCTGACCCCTTTAGTTTTGTGGGTTAGGGATCATCTCTAGCCTCATATTTTACAGGTTGTTGTTGCATAGAGCTTGGGGGTTTGGATGCTTGAGATAAATTGATGTAATAGAGCATTTGTGTAAAATTTTGTAAAAGAAGTGTTGTAAAAAAAAGTTGGTAATTCAAGGTGTTTGTATTTTCGCTGTGTTTTGTAAATGATTGTTGTAACAAAAGTTTGAAATAAAAATTATCTGTGTTTTTGGGCTATGTGTACTATTACATTGAAGTTGATGCTGGGAATTATGCCACGTATTTTCTAAGATATTATATTAGAAATTCGGGGCGCTACACACCTATTGGAGAAAATGAATTGAAAATTCCTAGAAAGCAAGAAATTAGCCTTTTCCTCCTGGAATGTATTGCAAATTGCCTTCTCCTCCTTACTCCTTGGTGTTTGCTGAAGCCTCCTTGCTCCCTTGAATGATTGGCCGGCCACCTCTAGGTTGGAACACACACAATTTTGCACACTCTAATCTTTTGCTCATAAATCTCCTCAATTTTTTGCTCTCTTATCTTTTTCTCTCTTAATCTTTTCTCTTAGCAATTTGTTTAGTGCACTAATGAGAAGAAAAGCTAGGGGTATTTATACACTTTTAGGATGAGAATAGTCGGCTAGGATTAATCAAGGAGTTAGAGATTAAGGACCATGATGAGTTGGGAAGTTGTAGTAACTTCCATGAACTCAATAACTACCCCTCAACTTTAACCCACTCTCTCTCTCTCTCTTTCGGCCACAACCCGGCCTCCCACAAAGGTGTGCAAAGCACACCCTAGTGTGTGCACGTGCCCCTTAGTACCCCCCCTATTATTAAGTTCTACATTATTAATTAATCAGTTTTCTACTAATTGTGTCTACATGACAAGTTATGACAATTAAAAGATTAATTTGTTTGTGAGCTTCAAAAATAGTGGGCTTTAGACTCATGGGTCAAAATAAATTATTTAATTAATTAGGGTGGGCTTAAATTAGAAAACAGGCTTGGGTTTTTTTTTTTTTTTGAAATAGGCTTTTAGAAATAAAGAGAAAGAAATGAAATATTTGTTCATGTTATGAGAGACAATTTTATAAGAGAACATATACACAAAATTTGTACGTGCACAACACGTAAAATCAACAATTCTCATAAAAAATTTTAGGGTATTACAATCTGTGCACGAAAATACGTGTTCAAAGAAGGAGGCATTCCTTGATTCCATTTTGTATTCACATGAACGTCCGGTATATCCGATTTATATACCAAGAATCGATATGCACTGCTGTTATGTGTATAGCCTATGAATATGTAATGAATGGTCTTATGTCCTATTGTGATCTGTTTGGGATTAGGTACTGGTACCTTTGCTAGACACCCCCACACTTTGAGATATTTATACGAAGGTACATTACCTTTTCACAGTTCATATGGTGTCTTGCCAGTTTTCTTGTGAGGTATTTTATTATGAATATAGTTGGCAATCAGCAATGCTTCCCTCCACATGTCCTGGGATAACCTAGAATTCAACAACAAGACATCCATCATCTCCTTCAGAGTTCGGTTCTTGCGCTCGACAATACAGTTTGATTCAGGTGAGTAAGAAGCAGTTGTTTGATGAACTATTCCATATTCAGAGCAGAACATATTAAACGGTGCATCATATTCTCCTCCTCTTTCACTCCTAACGATTTTAATCGTTTTGCCAAGTTGATTCTCAACCTCAAGATTATATTCCTTGAATTTATCCAAGCCCTCATTTTTACTATGTAACAGGTATACATAGCATTATTTTGTGCAATCGTCTATGAACGTCACAAAATACTTTTTACCGTCTCTGGTCTGCATGAATTTTAAATCATACAGATCTGTGTGAATTAGACCTAGAGTTTCAGTGTTTCTTTCTACAGAACGGGATGGAGTTTTAGTGAGTTTGACCTCTGTGCAAACTTCACATTTGTCGCAGTTGTCTACCTTAAATTTTGGTAGTAAATTCATGTTAATTAATCTACGCAGAGAATTGAAATTAACATGGCCTAGTCTTTCATGCCAAACAGAAGAAGACTCAACAACATAAGCAACATGATTAATTTCATTAATTTTGGGAACAACAGGAACAACAGATTTTAGGATGACTGTCATTATATTGAATTTGACCAGTCCATCCTTAACATATCATTTTCCCAAGTACACCTCATTCTTTGAAACTACAAAATTATCAGAAGCAAGCACGAATCTAAATCCATTCTTGCTTAGCAAAGATCCCGAGACCATGTTCTTTCGAATATCCGAAACGTGCAACACATTGGTTAGTGTTAGTTTCTTGCCAGAAGTCATCTTCAACACTATCTTCCCTGTTCCTTCAATCTTGGAGGTGGAAGAATTCCCCGTTAACAACTGTTCATTCTTGTTGCACTTCTCGTATGAAGTGAATATATCTTTGTCCGGGCAGATGTGCTTGGTGGTCCAAGTATCATACCACCATTCACGAGGATTATTCCCCACCAGATTGACCTCCGATACAACAACACAGAGGTCCAAGTCAGAGAGACCAGTGGACAGGTTCTCAGCTATGTGCGCATGGGATTTCTCATTCCCTTTTGCCTTTCCATTTTCAGCACAGATGTTATCCTTACTGTGACATTCAGATATCTTGTGCCCCAGCTTACCACACCTGTGGCATTTTTCAGTAAACTTTTTTGCAGCATGTTTCTTGTTCGGGCCATGTGGCAAGAATTTTCTCTTTTTGCCCTTTTGTTCGTGCTCCACCATGTTGGCTTTTTCTATAGACTGATTTTCATAGGACTTGTCACCCTTGCGATTGTCCTCTTCAATCCGCAACCCGACAATCAAGTCCTCAAGAGACATTTCCTTTCGCTTGTGCTTGAGGCAGTTCTTGAAGTCCTTCCATCCAGGTGGAAGGTTCTCAATGAACGCTGCAACCTGGAACGGTTCGCACAACGTCATGTTCTCTGTAGTGATTTCGTGCATGATCAGTTGCAATTCCTGTATTTGACTCACAACAGTCTTGGAGTCAACCATCTTATAGTCCAGAAATTTACCAACTATAAACTTCTTGGAGGCAGCATCTTCAGTTTTGTACTTCTTCTTCAAAGACCCCCACAAAAGTTTCGATGTCTTGAAAACACAATACACATTATAGAGCGGGTCTACCAAACCGTTCAGGATGTAATTTCTGCATAAATAATCACCCTGAGTCCATGCATCAACCGCAGCAACAGAGTGTGCATCCATAGGTGCCAGCATAGGGGCAGTTTCAGTCAGAAACCTTTCCAGCTTTAAGGTGGTTAGGTAGAACTGCATCTTCTCTTACCACTTCTTGAATTCAGTTTCTTTGAACTTTTCTCGTTTTTCTCCCACGATTATATGTGTGGGCAAAATGACCGTTTGTGCCGCAACCGATTGTGCAGTCACATTCTGGGTCACTGGTGTTTGTGCACTGAGCAGTTCACTGACATTCTCATTTTGTGTGTTTTCCATTTTTTTCTGAAACAGTTAAAATTCAACTGTTAGTGTTTTTGTTTTTTCCGAAATGATAACAGTACCTGTAAATAATCTTCACAAAATCTGTTAGAATAGAGGAAAAATTTTGCTTTAAGATTGTTAGAACTCGAATATCATAAAATAGAAAATTCCTAACAATGTTTGTGAAGATTTACAATTACAGGAATAAAAGAACAAACTAGGCACTTCAATACAGAGTCGAGATTAAGATCTCTGTCCTTAAAGCAAAATTCGCCTCATAGTGTGATGGTAGTTGACGAATTGCCTCACAGAAAACAACTGTATTACCTTTCCGTGAAGAGCAGCACCCTAGCTCAGAGGTATCAGCGAACCAGTAGCTGTGTTGTACTCTCAGACTCAGAGGAAGAAGAAGAAGAAGATTATCAAGTTCAAAAACTGTGTTTCTGGCAGACAAAATTGCAGAGTCTTATAGGTGATAAGGGCGTAACTGATGGCATGGATCCATTACTCTTTAACAATAGAGCAATTTTCCATGACTCTGCAACAGCAGAGTAATGGCTCAAAAAACGTAACTGATGGATCCATTATTCTGCTGTTACAGAATAATGGCACCAGTTACAGAATTTCAAACACCTCCACGGTAAAAATAGACCGGGAGCGCGTGTGTGTTTGTAACTTTGGCCACTACACGTTAGTGTAATTCCAAGGCTACACCTTTCAATCCATTTTTTAGCTTATATACTAGAGAAATCTGTTCCCAACTTTCGATGTAGGACTATCCATTTTCTCCGAATTCCCAATTTAGTACATTTGGAGTACCCAACCTTGGGCCAACATTTTTCATTCATACGGAATCCGTTTTTGGCAAATGAGTACATTACGAAATAGTACTCGACGAGAGGAACGTAATCCAATCACTTTCCAGTGCTACCGGTGGCCGAAGCCCACCGGAATCCGGTCCAAAAAATATGTCAAAAATATTTCCAACATATTTCAGAATTATGGGTTAGCTTGTACGTTAAGCAGTTTAGTAGTAGTTGTTAACGAGGCATAAGAGCATCCACAGTCGTTTGCTATAAATGCCAATTTGCCATTTTTTAGCAAACGAACGTCTGCAACGGTTTCTCATTTTGCCATTTTATAGCAAAGCTTCTATTCTTGTTTCTCAAATATGAGAAACGAAGATGAGAATCCTCAAATTATAAAGGACGGGGAATGATTCCCCGTCTCTCAAATTTTAATATATTTTATTATCATAAGACGAGGTATCTTATACCGTCTGGTAAATTTTATTATTATTATTTTTTTTAAAAGGGTCAGACGGGATATCATATCCCGTCGTTCCCCTTTATTTTTTTTTATTTTTTTTTTAAAAAATGAACGGCCATGATTGGCCGATTAGAAAAAAAAAAAAAAATCCAAATGGTGGGACGGTACATGATGTACCGGACAGGGAATGATTCCCCGTCCATGAAATCTGGGGGTTAAATGGGTAGGTTTAGGTAGTTAATTAGGTTTAGGTAGTTGTATAATTAGGTTTAGTTATTATTTTAATATTTAATTTATTTAATTAATATAGTTTAATAGTTAATAAGTAATTAACTATTTTAATTTAATTTTAAAAGTTGAGACGGTATATGATATACCGTCCCACTCAATTTTTGGCGAGCAATATAGCAAACGACCACTGCAGCGATCGATCCTATTTGCTATTACTGTAGCTGCCATTTTATAGCATATGAGAAAAACGACTGTGGATGCTCTAACCAATCCCTTGACCTTTCTTTTGTTATGTCTTTGTTCTGGTTGAGAAGATCTAGTCAAACAAGTTAACTATAAAATATCCTATCGATACAGCTTTTCAAAACACCTCGAGTCGGATTACTGAGAACTAGTATAATGTATGTTCGATGCACGTCTGAAACAAATAAAGTCATCAAATTAAATGAATATATATTGAATAAGAAAAAAAAAATTATATTTGAATGTTTTGATTTGGGAGACACGTGCGGTGCACATTCATATTTGTTGAATATAGTTTATAGTTTGGATGTGTATTATACGTGTTTATATAGTTACAAAGTTCGGATTTGTTTGTTACAAACCCCAACTCTCCTATTAAAATAGTAGAGATTATGGACATGTTCAGAGCATTTTCCTCTCTCAATACTGCGCAATTTCCTCTCTCAATACTGCGCAACCATGTTCGGGGAAGGCTTTCTGTTTGATTTTCTGTGGTGTAGGACTCTATATTTTACTCAGTTCTCTGAGGAGGGGCAGCCCTGAGTTTACGGGAGCCTGAGGTGAACTCCCAAAATGGAGCTCCTATACAAAATTTATTTTTTTTAAAACTCTTTTAAAAAATTTTGAATTTTTTTTGCTACAATTCTTAAATACCGATATTTATGAAAATTTTGATAGAAATTTAGGAATTTGAGAAAAAAAAATCTCCATACAAATTTCAACAAAACTAAAATAAATCGGTCCAAATACTAATTTTAAAAATAAAAATCCAAATAATTAAATTTGAAAACCCCTAAAAAATATTACGTGCAAAATATTCATATATAAATACAAGCAAAAAAAAAAATTAAAAGTCCCTAAAATTGAGAAAAATTGGGGCCGACCTCCATTGGAGGATTGGCCCTATCTCAGAATTTATTTTTGTTAACATGCTTCGCTTTTTTCGTTAAAAAAAACTGCACAACTTGTCCGTTCATTTCCGGAATATGCTAAATTATATTCACAGCAATTTCCTGTGTGTTTTTGTCTCTTAATTCTTTGTGTATAATTCTAATTAATTAGTTAACTCAAATCTTAATTTTGGTATTAAGAGCAAAGATTCGCCCCTCTGTAGCAATCTGACGTCGTCATCATTGTCCTTTTCAAGTTCCAAGAAGAACAAAAACGTATATTCAATCTCCAATGTATGTAGACTATGCAGTCTCATTAATATGTACCCTCCCGGCCTCCCCCTTGTTGAATACGTTATCCTGCAAACAAAAAACCAAAATACGTTATCAGCAAATTAAAATAATTAAAATCAAACCAAAAAAAAAATCTCAAACCAAAAAATAAAAATAAAAAGAAAAATAAAAATAAAAATAAAAATAAAAAAAGAAAACACAAAGAGCGAACTGAAATGATGGAAGACAGAGAGGGAAGGAGACGGAGGACAAAGCAATCTAACGGAATCTACGGAACAAACGCGATTCCACCGAACTAAGCAATCAAACGTAACAGCCAAACGAACAGAACCCTACCAGTCACGTGCCACGCACATGAACAACACACGCAGCACAAAACAGACCAGGTACCAAGAAGACGATGAACGAACGCGCACAAGAGGAAAAAGAAGAAAACAAACAATCAGCCAATTTAGGTTTTTAGTTTTTAGTTCCTTTAATTTAATTTAATTATTTTTTGGGTTCTTTTTCTTTCTTAAGTTTTTTTTGGTTCTGTATTTATTTCAAAAGTCCACTCCAAATTACATCAAAGTCCTCCTTCATTTGTCCTCTTCCCCTTTACCTCTCAAAATTTTGTTGCTGCAACTAAGTTTCAGTAGTTGCCGTGATGCACAAGACCACTCTTCCCCACTCCATTCTGATGCGGCTGGTACTGATGGTAATGATGATGACGTGTCACAGACCGCGGCGCCGACATCTGATGAACGCATCGGTTCGCGATCTGAGGAAGTGGGGCAGGCGATTTCCCCTTCCTCTCCGACGATGACGTCATTGGGGAACGAGAAGTCGGAGAGGGAGGTTTTGAAGGTTTTTGGTGAAGGAAAGCTCGGATCTTTAATGGAACGAGCTTCTCCCGATTCGCGAGATCGTACTCCTCGATCAGATTCGCCAGATCCTCGTCGGATGTGATCGAGACGAGCGAATCGAGATCTTCGTTAGGTAATTGGCATCTAATCACAACCGAATCCCAACCGCATAATTCCGCCATCTTCGCCTGCAATTCTGTTCCAATTCCATCCCCAAATTCAAAACCCTAATTCCAACTACGAAGTCAAATTTTTTTTTTTTAAAGAAAATTACCTAAGAAGGAGACGGATCGATCGACGGTGTGGACACGGGTATCGCCACCGAAGTAACGGAGCTTGCCGTCGTTATGACGAGGGAGGATCTTGCCGCCGTAGCTGCAGAGGAACTTGACGGTGTTAACGCCGTTCTTGACGGTGACGTCATCGAAGGAACTGAACGAACCGCACGAAGACATGGACGAAGACAACGAAGAAGGCGGGGTTCCGACCATAGCTGAGATCTAGGGTTAGGGTTTTGGATTCTGTTTCTTTTTTGATTTTTTTTTGGAAAGAATAAAAGGGTAAAAGAGTCAAAAAGGGAAAAGAAGCGAAGATCTAGAAGAAAGCGGAAGAAGAGATGCTTTGTTCTAGTGGCTGCTTCAAGCCTTACCTTGGATCCCTCTGCTGCTCTTTTATAGATGGAGAAGAAGGCGGAGAAGTGGGGAAATAATTTTATGCGAAGTGCGCATAGGAGGAGTTTTATGGGTGAGGTTTGAGGATGGTTGGATTGGGAGGAAAGTGGGGTTTACGCTTCGAGATGCGTGCTGGGTACAGCTGTCGGTAACCGGGTGGGGCCACCAACGCAGGGCCGAAAAAGTAATAAAAAGGGGAGAGTATCTCACGCAACAGCAACTGTAAAATAGTGTGGTAAACACGGTAACAATTTTTTCCAGATGTCGGTATGTGAATTTACCTCTCTAATAACCTGATTTTGATTTTGTCGTTTTTGTTTTGGTTTACTTTACCAAAAAAACCACAAAATGTTTGAAGATATCAGTTAACCCCCAAAGTTTGGGTTAAACAGTTTACACCTGAGTATCTGACCCTGACAGTTTACCAAAAGATTGGACATTAAAAATTGTTAATTAGCACATTTCGAGGACTGCACTGTAATTAACTAATTTTATGGTATAGTCTATCTGATAATAATAACTAGTACTGTGCACGGTGCGGTGCCATGTATGTATGTTCTAATTAAATTTTTAAATTAATTTTTTTTTTCTGCATAGAGTAAATAATAAGATGTAATCTGTCTTCGAATCTGATATCTTCTTTACTTATCACTTACTCTATATAAATTATCTTTATTGGTACAAATTTTTATTTTATATGAGTGACACTTTTGTAAATAATTATGTTGTAAATAAATAAATTTGAAATCTGAGGTTATTATGGTAACTAACAACAGTCGAGTAAATAAATGGTTAATATAACTCACACTTAAAAATGAACTAGTAATTTACATATGCGATGCACGGCCTAATTAAATTTGTTTATATAGTAAATAATAAGACGTAATCTGGCATCGAACCTTGACTTTCCTTTACTAATCAGATACTCTTTACTATAAATGAATGATTAATATAACTTGCACTTAAAAATGAATGCTTGAGATTAGATGGTTGAATGAATGTCTACAAATTACAGGTTGTCTGCAAATGACAACCCCAACTCTCCCATTATAATATTAGAGATTAATGAGATTAGATGATTGAATTTCTATAAATGACAACCTCAACTCTATTATTATAATATTAGAGATAATATCTGTAATCTCTAATCTCTAATAGTGTAATGCGAGAGTTGGAGTTGTGTAATTTGTAGACAACCAACCATCTAACCCCAACCACTCATTTTTAATTAGGATTTATATTAACCATCAATTTACTCAATTGTTGTCAGTTATCATAATACCCTCAAAGTTCAAATTTATTTACAACATAATTATTTACAAAAGTATCATATAAAATAAAAATTAGTGTCATTAAAGATAATTTGTAAAGAGTATGGTAAGGATTTTGGATTGGAAATAAAGGTCTCGGGTTCAAGACCAAACTACGTCATAGTCTTTACTTAATAAATAATAATATTAGGACGTGCATTGCATGTGCAGATTATAAGTAATCTCTAATATTATGATGGGAAAAGGCATTAGTGTCATTTGTCAATCTATCAACGCGTGCAATGCACGTGCATAACTATTATAAAGGATGTCTTGAGTTCAAACTCAGACTACTAAATTTTAACTTTGAAAAAAATTCACAATACTTCTGAATTTACACGTGCATTGCACGTGTAAATCTTTAATATTATACTGGGTGAAGGCCTTAGTGCCATTTGTAAATCTATCAATGCATGCAATGCACATGCATAACTATTATAAATGAGGTCTTAGGTTCAAACTCAGACTATGTCTGAATTTTTACTTTAAAAAATAATCTACCACTATTAATGGGAGACCTTTTGGTAAATTCATCACCATGAGTGGCAACATGAAGAACGTTGTTTCCAAAAACCAGGCTCTAGTCCTTATTGAAGTTCGAGATGTTAGCTTCATCCCTAAGAACATCCTCGTCAAATACAGAGTACCTTGGAACCAAGAGCTCCAGATTCATGAGGTCCCCGTTCTTATTCTTGGCAACCCAATTCCTTCAGATAATGTTGCAAAAGGTAAAGTCCAGCTTTTCACCTCAGGATCCGGCTCGTCCACCTCTTTCTAGCGCCATAGGGAGTCACCGGCGGAGGAACAGGACGGCAACGGTCAACCAAAAAATCAGGATATCGTTGGAGCCATAATTGGAAAGGCACATATCTTGGATGCCAGTCTTTCAGTTAGAGGGTCTATTGTGCAATCATCGCTCCCCCCAAATCCTGCCACCTTAGATGGAAAGTTCCTCAATATATTTGGTATGGCTGATTCGTCTGCTGGAGATTCGAAATGGTCCCCATACCCCCCCATAATCGGGATGCAAATGATCTTGTGGGGACCAACCAGGTTGAAAATATTGTTATCAATGCCCCACCTGTTATTGATATCCCCTCAGATTCCCCAAAGGGTAATTTGGGGATTGCCTCTAGTGTTTCCCACATCGACCCTGACAGCTCTTCTAGCTCACACGACATCCCCCAGAAGAAGAGATTCGACAGATGGTTTGGAAGGGAAAATTAGTGAATATCCCCCTGTCTCTTTACAAGGAAATTCAACCTGCAGTTGAGCACGCCCTTGAGAATTCTGTAGCCAAGCGCACAGGCAAATCCGAAGCACCCAAGGCCATGCAATTCAGTGATGGCACTAAGGGCATAGGTGCTTCCAGCTTCCACACTAAGTCTCTTATCCCCAGGTACCGCACACTTATTTCTTCTTCTACCGCAGACTCTGTACCACCAGGCTTTGAGGAGAGCAGTAGAAAACTTCACAAGCGCAGCCGCTCAGCTTCTAAACTCTCCTCCACCAGACCCTTCATGCACCACCTGAGGGCCTCCGCCAAGTCCGCATCCCACCGTAAGTCCGAATGTACCTCCTCTTCGATGCTTTCAGTTACCAATGCATGCCGCAATCCCTTTGCTTTACTTTCTAGTGAGGACATTCTTGAGGTAGCTGGAACTTTAGGAGTGGAGGCTTTGGGGCCACACTCTGTAACCCCTATTTTTCACTTTGTGTAATTTTGAGTGTATTTCCTTTTTTGTGGATTTTCTCTCTTGTATTCTTTCCGAAACTTATATTGGAGTTGTTTTCAATATATATTCATTTTATTTATTTCTTTCTTTTTTGAGCCCTTGTGGTTATTGGTTGTCTCTTTGTTCGTACTTCATTATTATTGTTCTTTCTTTCATTTGGTTCTTGTCTTCTTTATTTTTGTGTTCTTAAGTACTTATGGTGGTGTTGGTTGCTCCTCCCTTTTCCAATCCAATTGTTTGAACCCTAATAGATTTACCAAAGCCAAATTAAATTCACAATCCTATTTGTTATCCTATGCAATTAATCCTTATCAATACCCATTAAACAAATCCTACTACTACTCCTAATTATCCACAACCCAATTACCCATTAATCCTAATCCCCTCATCTATATATCTCTAATCCCTCTCTCACAAAACCCTAACCCTAATTCTCTACACCATAACCCCCGGCCTCCTCCTCTTTGCTTGCGTCGCACTCCATCCCGACCAGCCTCCCCTACAGCCCGAGCCACCCTCTCCCGGCCTGCACCTTGGCCGAGCACACCCCAACTCCCGATCCCGACCTCCTACAACCCGACCACCAAAATTCCCTAGCATCTCTCTCATTCTCTCTCCCCATCGCCCCCCACTCCGGTGCCGATCAACCACAGGCCGCAAGCCACCTTAGCCGCCATCCCTCTCTTGGATCATCTCTCTTTTGGTAGAATTGTTCGTGTGGAGATTTTCGCTCAAGTTTGTTTGGATTCATTCGTTCGTAGATTTTCGTTCGTGGGTTTTTCTCGTTGTCGGAAATCCGTTCCCGTTATTCTTGATTTTTGTCGTTCGTTGTCTTCGGTTAAGGTAAGTAACTTGTACTCAAATTGCTTCGTATGATAAAAGTCAAAAATACCACCTATAGTGTAGTTGTGTTCTAGAGACGACTCTTGTGTATTATGTTTGATGAGTTTTGTCTCTATTGTGAAAACTTGACCATATCTACCTCACGACAAAATATTGACATGAATTAACTTAGGTTTTACCCGTTCTTGATTTGATCATGTATGTGAGACTTCTTGTGAGAAATTGGGTATTTGTTGAGAACCATGTGATAAACTTGTTTTAGATATGTTAATAACCCTATTACATGATGTTTGGACACTTGGTAGACTCGATTTCATATTTGGTTGTGTTTTGAACAATTTTTGTATGATATATGTTGAGTTGTCGTTAAAAGGAAAAATTTGTATTTTGTCGATGATCTGTTTTGTTTGCTGTTTTGAACTATCTTAAAGTCAGTATCTTAATTTCAGTATAAAATAAGAGTTTTAGAAGATTTCGTCTATTTTCAAACCCCTCCGACCTTGCTTGATTTCGTTTTCGTATGTGTGAGATATGACTGTTTTACTACAGAGGTGTAGATCTTTTCCAGATTTCGTTTTTTGGTATTTTTGATGACTAAATCATTTTAATAACTGTGCTACACATATTATTTTAATCCAAACTTTGGTCAATCTTACTATATCGAGTTAGGAATTATCCAGAATTTTGGTGGATTTTATTGATGAGTTTTATATGCCGTATCATGCTCGTTTATAAAAACTAGGCTTGCTGTATTTTGCTCGCCGTTCTGTAAAGAATAGTATTTTCACCCTATTTCCTTCTACTGTTTGAAAAATTCTTGTGAAATATGAAATTTATTATAATTTGTCTATTTTCATCTCCCTTTGGCGGATTTGGATTTTGTTTCACTGATTACGAGATATTATTGTTTTCGTACAGCAGTGTTGGAAATTCCAGATTTGCCAAACTACTATTTATTGATGTTTCCCGATTTTTGATGACTGATCTAATTTTACCGGAAAATTTTAAAACTTTATATTTAGATACTGGACATATAGAGGAATACCCCATATTTTTCTTGGATTTATTTAGTCAGTTTTCATGCTATTTTCCTGCTCTTGAATTCGTTTTTCTAATTTCTTACTGAACCTATTTTCTGTATTCAAATCAGTTTTGAGCTATGTTTTTGTGAATTAATATATGAATTATTTATACTCACTGGATTCGGTTGGGAGTCTATTTTCTAGATGTTTTGACGGATTCAGATTTTCATGCTTGAAACACTGAGAATCACTGTTTTACTACAGTAAGGTCTTGCTATACTGAACTTGAGATTTGGATATTTTATTCTTTCATGTATTATCTTGCACTCGTACATGTTTACCTTGCAACTTAAACTTATTACATGATCATGCCATGTTATTCTTGATATATTTTGCATATATACATATTTGTTTGACATTAATAATAAATAATCAAGTCGGAGTTTGAGGGACATATCTAGTAGTGGATAATTCAGAAACATGTACTCGAAGGGGATCCACTAATCCTACGTGATTACTTGAGACATGATACTTGACACGCGATTACTTGATACTTGCACGCAAGACACAATACTTGCCACTTGTACAACTTGACACGTAATTACATGATACATGATACTTAGAGCTTGGAGCTCGATTACTTGACTTGTCCCTGAGTACAATGCCCTCTATGGTCCACTATAAAATCTAAAACGAAACTGTTTGTTGTAGCAACCATGCGGTGTGGGATGCATGAAGTGCTACCTAGATAGTAATCACAACAAGACTTGACACATGATACTTTAACATGATACTCGACTACATGATACATGAGACTTGATACATGACACTTGATACATGATTTCATGATACTTGTTTACTTGACCCTTGCCATATGCCACATGTACTTGATCACATTACCATGCTTGTTGTTTATCTTAGCATCATGCTTATTCCATGTTATTAGTTAGTTTTTCCATGTACTTGTATCCTACATTATAAGTGGTCCGTAACTTGCAATTGACGGGTACCTTGTTTTCTCTTTTCCTCTTCCCTGCAATTGTTGAATTGCAGATTTTGGCGAACAGGTTCCAGACGGTATTGGTGACATGAAGTATTAGTACTGACTTTTATTATTATTATTTCTTGTAGCTTGCTTGAACAATATTGTACTTTGAGACTTGGATTTATTCTTGTATTTGGGCAATGTGACCCAAGATATTTGTCTTATTCAGATCATGACTATTTGAAATTTATATATTTGGTTTCAAGTATTCTTGTTGATATTTTGGTTCATATGTGCATGTGGTTGATTCTTTTGCTTCCGACTCTGATGATTTTTGTAAATGTTGTAAAGATTCTTAAACAGCTTATGGATGATGAAAATCATTCGCTGAGCTTTTGTCGCTATCCGTATTCCGTATTCTCTTTTGGGAAGCGGTACGTGACACACTCGGTTGATAAGATCAAGCAAATTGCAGCAGTTACTGTTGATCCCCTAGATCAACAGTAGTAGCTCAATTGAATGCCTGTACTTATTGAACCCTGCTTTGTCTTGTTTTTGCTGTGTGCTATAATTATTTCAATGAAGATTGGCAGCTGGAATCTTCGTGGGTTGGGCAACCCCAACAAATATGCCCTTATCAAATATGGTTTTCAAAGTGCTAAGATTTTGGTTGTATGCCTTCAAGAATATAAACTCTCCAAGCCCTCCGACCGCAAGCTTGCTTCCATTGGGGGGACTCTTCTCACAACTGGGTCATTGATAGCTGTGGTGGTGTACCCATTGGTTGGAATGACGGCATCCTAGACTGTTTTTATTGTACAATTGACATCTTCTCCTTATCCTTATCCTTCCGTACTAGAGCAACTGGTGTTGAGAGCTCTGCTTCCGGGAGATGACCCTGCGTAGAAGACTCTTATGTGATGCGTGGGTTATTTGTGGAAATTTTAATGCAACTATCTCTAATTTTGAAAGGAACGGTGGTCTTAGTTCGAGCAGAGATATGAAGGACTTCAGGAGCTGGATCCAACAACTTCAGCTCATCGATCTCCCCCTTGCTGGTAGGAAGTTCACTTGGTCGAATCTCCGAGCAAAACCGGCACTTGCTAGATTGGATAGATTCCTTATCACAAGCCAATTTGAGCAATTGTTCCCAAATTGCCTACAACATTTCCTCCCGCGCATTGCCTCCGACCACTGCCCCCTTATTCTTGATTCACAAACCATTACTCCCAGAATCCACTACTTCAAATTTGAAAAGGCCTGGTCCTCCCATTCAGGCTTTACGCCAGCTATTTCTTCTTGGTGGTCTAACTTCTCTTGTTCAGGCTCTTCGGTTGACATCTTCGCCACCAAGCTTGCGCTACTTAAGCGACGGATCAAACGTTGGCGTAATAAGGAATTTGGCCACATTCCTATTCGCAAAAAGTCCCTACTAGATAAAATCCACAGCTTGGATATCTGTGCTAATTCACAACCCCTTGATCATATGCAAGCAACTGAGCTCTCTGATGCCCATAGGGAATACCAGTCTCTCATTAAGGCGGAGGTCACCTATTGGAGGCAACATGCTAGAGTATCTTGGATCAAAGAGGGAGATGCCAACACTAAACTTTTCCACGCTATTGCTAATGGAAGAAGACGTAAGAACTTTATTTATTCTCTAGCTCACAATGGTGATTTCATCACAGATCAACCCTCCATCAGATCATGCTTCGAGCAGCACTTTAGAGAAATCTGTGGCTCTACTTTCCACCCAGATTTCAAAGTGGACTGGGCTTCTTTCTACCCCAACCCTTCCCTTGATCTCTCTGAACTTGATGCACCATTCACAAAAGAAGAGATTCATAAGGCAGTCTTCAGTATGAACGGCGACAAGGCTTCTGGCCCCGATGGCTTCTCTATGCACTTCTACCAACAATACTGGGAGACAGTCCAAGACAATCTATGTTGCATGCTTCTTGACATCCAAGATGGTAAAGCTGACATCAACAGATTGAACTACTCCAACATCGTCATTATCCCTAAATGCAACGGTGCTAACATGTTTGTTGGAAATCTAGCTACCTAAATAAATAGATAAACTAGACACAAATTATAAAAAAACCTCGCAAGTGCACGAATCGAATCGTAGTAATAGCAAGGGTCGATCCCACAGAGATTGTAGACTTCAACTTACTAATCAATAAAACTACTAATAAAAATGAATAAGAGTTGTTGTACTATTCTAAAGAACTAAAAGATTAAAACTAAGATGAGAGGTGTTGAATCACAAATATCTCTTGAATAGTTGGGTTGTTGATCTCCACCAATAGTTAGTAATGCTAAGTTGCCTTCTGAATTTACTTCTAATTACTCATGTTGTTCACTTCAAGGGCATGGTATCTACTCCTTAAAGTACTGTTTCCCTAAGCCAAGAATTAGGCATGGTATCTACTCTAATTCGTTTCTTTCCGTAAGTATCTAGCATGGTATCTACTAAATTATACTTAGAGAAAACATAAGAACAGTGGAAACGAACAAACACTTAAAGTTCTAGAACTTGGCATCAGATCTAGATCCTCTAAGTTGATTGAACCAAGAACCCCTAAAGAGTCTTTTGTTACAAATTATGAGCACGAGATTCGGTCGTCTCAATATGCTTCATATAACAGATTTAGATAAATGATAACATAAACTTGATATTCTCACGTGCTGTATGTCAGTCGACTGGCTCTCACCTCAGTCGACTGCTCTCAGACTTCGAGATCAAGTTTGATGATCATTAATCTATGTCAATTCAACCAGATTCAATCAATAAGTAATCAGAAGATCTCAGAAGAATATAGCACTACATAACTACGGTTTCGATCTACCCAACTATGAAATTAGTTCCACATAATAATAACTTTATTGCTTAACAAGTTTGAATACATGATCAACATAAAAAAAAATAAGAGAGAAGAAGGAATAAACTAATGGATTCCGGCAATATGGTCGACTGGCTGTCACACAGTCGACTGCCTTCTGGTTGCTGGATCTTCTCTCTCCTTCTTCGATGTTGATGGAGTGATGCTCTCGATGCTTGTTCAGGAACTTCGTGATTGAGTCGCTTCCCAGAGATATATCTGATCCTTGGATGAAGTCGTGGAGTGGAGAGCGGGGGGGGGGGGGGGGATGTTCTGGAGATGGTATTCTGATATTTATAGAACACGGCTGAGAATTAGGGTTTCCACTTTTTCAGGAAGATCCTTCTTTATTTGATTTGATGATTAATATCTTTCTCTTTTCTCCTTTCCTTCCTTATTTGTTTACCACGTCCACTTGGAAAATACCCTGTCTTTAGATTTGATTCGCTGCATAAAATCTTGATTCAAATAGATTTGAAATCAGATTCAGGTGTATCTTCGAATATCTTATCTGTTTACTCCGCCGCAGACCAGTCGACTTATCTTCGAATCAGTCGACTGAGTCGAGACTTATGTAGATTTCCTATTTGTTCAGACCAGTCGACTGTCTTTTGGGAGTGAGTCGACTGTATCGAGAGTTGTGGAAAATCAGCTTCTCCTGTCCAGTCGCCTGTGTTGGGGAACCAGTCGACTGATCCTCTGTAGTTTGCTGTGTATTATCCTTGAAGTCCTAAATCTGCTTCGTTTTGCTGTTATAAGCTGTTTCCTATGGAAAAGAGAAAATAGGAGTTAAATACCACATATAGAGCTTTTAAATGTCTAATTATATTAAGATTATTGCTCTAAAAAGTGAACAATATTGTGTTCATCAAATACCCCCACACTTAGCTTTTGCTTGTCCTCAAGCAAACTAGAATTATGAATAGGGAGAATAATAATAACAATAGATTCAACCACCAAGATTTCTTATTATGTGGACATCAAAATGAAAAATATAAAACTACAAACAATTTCAGTAAAATTAAACATACCCACTTTCTCTAGTGCAATTGTCTATTCATAAATCCCAAACTTAATCATATTTGTCATGCGATTAATGTAGTTATAGTATGCATCTACTCAGTCTGTGATTATCCCTTTTCTCTACTACAAATCCAGTAGCAAACTATAGTTTTTTTTTTTTTTTTTTTTTTTTTTTTTTTAGTCTCTTCTTTAAAGTTGTCACTTGTCTTTTGACGCGAATGCGAAACATTTGCGATGTATCCACCCGGTTACTCAACAAGTCACAAACATTAAAGTGCTTTGCATACTCATATTTCAAGTTGCCGTTTGACGTAAAGGTAAACATTGGTGATGAATACCCCTAGTTACTAAGCGCTCAAAACATTGGAGTAGACTGACTTTATTCAAATATATATATATATATTGTATCACTCTATTTACTTAAACTCGATTTAGGACTAGATCTGAAGGGAATAATTATCAGAAAAAGCATCACATTTGTTTATTATGTATAATCGCATGACGCACACAATTTTTGTAGGGAATTATGAAACTCAACAATCCTAAAGTAAATAAGTATCCTTACTCTTACTTTATAAGAAATTGTTTATCCTAAAAAAAAAATTCAAAAGAAAATTGTTTAATCCTAAAAATTCAAAAGATTCCAAATATAACTAACTAATACCCCCACACTTAGATGGAACATTGTCCTCAATGTTCGCACAAAACATAAGATATAGGCATGTGTTACCATCTAGTAAGGAGAGACTGAAAAATAAAAATAAAAATGAATAATAATGAATAAAATAAAGGGAAAGTGTAAATACTCCCCTGAAAAATTGGGTTGCCTCCCAATAAGCGCTGTGTTTCATGTCTTCAGCTAGACATGATGAGTTCATGCAATGTATGGAATGGTTTGAAGATTCACATCTTCCTCTTGCGGTTCTAGACTCATCTCTATGTATGGCTTCGCCCTGTGTCCGTTCACCTTGAATGTTTGATTTCGTTCTTCGCTGTGAACTTCCAATGCACCATGTGGAAAGACTTTTGTGACAATATATGGTCCATACCATCTTGACTTGAGCTTGCCTGGAAAGAGTCTTAATCTTGAGTTGTAGATCAATACCTTTTGTCCTTCATAAAACTCCTTCCGTGCTAGCTGTTTATCATGGTACAACTTGGTTCTTTCCTTGTACAGTTTTGCATTTTCATATGCATCGTGCCTCAATTCTTCAAGCTCATTTAATTGCAATCTCCTTTTGTCACCTGCATTCTTCAAGTTCATATCAAAATTGAACTTTTTAATGGCCCAATACGCCTTGTGTTCCAACTCTACCGGCAGATGACATGCTTTTCCAAAGACCAAACGGTATGGTGACATGCCAATGGGTGTCTTGAAAGCGGTTCTGTAAGCCCATAATGCATCGTTCAAGCGTAGCGACCAATCCTTCCTCCGTGTGTTGACTGTCTTTTCCAAGATGCTCTTGATCTCTCTGTTGCTAATCTCCACCTGCCCACTGGTTTGAGGATGATATGGAGTTCCCACTCTATGTGTAATCCCATATTTCTTCATCAAAGAAGCAAATGGGTAGTTATTGAAGTGGCTTCCTCCATCACTAATTATTGCTCGTGGTGTACCAAACCTAGTGAAAATGTTCTCCTGCAAAAACTTGACAACAACTTTGTGATCATTAGTTCGTGAGGGGACAGCCTCGACCCATTTAGACACATAATCCACACCAACAAGTATATATAAATAACCAAATGAGTTAGGAAATGGACCCATGAAGTCGATTCCCCAAACATCGAAAAGCTCGATTACTTGTATGTTGTGTAGTGGCATTTGGTTTCTAGAAGAGATGTTGCCTGTCCTTTGGCATTTGTCGCAAGTCCTGCAAAAAGAAAAAGCATCTTTGAATACTTTAGGCCAATAAAAACCAGATTGCAATTCCTTAAGTGTTGTTCTCTTTGGTCCAAAATATCCTCCACATGCATATTGGTGGCAATGTTGTAGGATACTCCTTTGTTCCTCGCCTGCCACACATCTTCTTATAATTTGATCAGAGCAAAATTTGAATAAATAAGGATCATCCCAATAATAGTGTTTGCTCAGATCCACCAATCTTTTCCTTTCCTGATGTGTCATACCTGGAGGAAAAACATGAGCAGTTAGAAAATTGACAATATCAGCAAACCAGGGGGACTGTTCAGAAAGTCCAGTCGACTGGTGGAAGGATCAGTCGACTGCCCCGAGAGTTTGAGCATTTATTTCAAATAGGTGTTCATCTGGGAAATTTTCATTCAGCGGGGGCACAATTCTCTCCTCCTCCTGAAGTAGTCTGGACATGTGATCTGCCACAACATTGTCGCATCCTTTCTTGTCTTTAATCTCAAGATCAAATTCTTGAAGCATCAGTACCCATCTGATCAACCTAGGCTTAGCTTCCTTTTTAGCCAACAAATATCTCAAAGCAGCATGGTCAGTGAAAACAATAACTTTAGAACCAATTAAATATGATCTAAACTTCTCTACAGCAAAAATAACAGCTAACATTTCTTTTTCAGTGGTAGAATAATTTAGCTGTGCATCGTTTAGAGTTCGAGAAGCATAGTAAATAACATGGGGTTTCTTATTGATTCTTTGGCCTAAAACAGCCCCTAAGGCATAATCACTTGCATCACACATGAGCTCAAAAGGATGGCTCCAATCTGGTGCCATGACAATAGGTGCAGAAATGAGAAGAGTTTTTAATGTATTAAAAGCATTTGTACATTCTTCTGTCCATACAAACTCAACATCTTTAGCCAACAAGTCACAAAGGGGTTTGGAGATTTTTGAGAAATCTTTTATGAATCTTCTATAGAACCCTGCATGTCCTAGAAAACTCCTAACACCCTTAACTGTAGTGGGAGGGGGTAGTTTTGATATGATGTCAATTTTTGCCTTGTCTACCTCTATTCCTCTTTTTGAAACAACATGCCCCAAAACAATACCTTGTTGTACCATGAAATGGCACTTTTCCCAATTCAGCACTAAATTGCATTCTTCACATCTTTTAAGCACAAGCTGCAAATGGTTAAGGCATTCATCAAAACAAGATCCAAAAACACTAAAGTCATCCATAAATACCTCAATAAACCTTTCCACCATATCTGAAAATATGCTCATCATGCATCTCTGAAATGTGGCTGGAGCATTGCACAATCCAAAGGGCATCCTCCTGTAAGCAAAAGTACCAAAAGGGCATGTAAAAGTGGTCTTTTCTTGATCTTCTGGAGCAATAGCAATTTGATTATAGCCACTATAACCATCTAGAAAACAATAATGACTATATCCTGCTAATCTTTCTAACATTTGATCAATAAAAGGAAGAGGGAAGTGATCTTTCCTGGTTTCATTGTTCAGTTTCCTATAATCAATGCATACCCTCCAACCTGTGGTTACTCTTGTTGGGATAAGTTCATTCTCTTCATTTGTTACCACTGTAACTCCACTTTTCTTAGGAACTACATGTATAGGACTTACCCATTTGCTATCTGAGATAGGATAGATGATGCCAACATCTAGTAGCTTCAAAATTTCTGCTCTTACCACTTCCTTCATGTTGGGGTTGAGCCTTCTCTGTGCCTCTCTGCTAGGTTTTGCATCGTTCTCCAGGAGTATTCTATGCATGCATTTGGATGGACTTATTCCCTTGATGTCTGCAATGGTCCATCCTATTGCACTCTTGTGTTCTCGTAATACCTTCAGCAGCTTTTCTTCTTCCTGTGCACTTAAGTTTGTAGCAATTATTACCGGTAGCGTCTGGTTCTCGCCTAAAAATGCATGTTTCAAATGATCGGGCAGCTGCTTGAGTTCTATGTCTGGATGCTTCTGTACAGTCGACTGGTTCATGTCAGCAGTCGACTTGTCCTGTGTTTCTTGGTTCAGTCGACTGGTTAGAAGACCAGTCGACTTTATCTGTGCACCAGGCGCCTGATCTGTAGAAAAACAAAGATTATCAGACACCAATTTTTCAAATAAAGGTGCAGGCTTACCTGAATATGACTGTGGAGTTTCATGGTGATGTACTGTCTCTGCAATCTCCCAGTCATCGTATTCCTGTTCAACATGAGATAAAGTTAGAGATTGAGTGATTGTGGCTTGAAGTGGTTCAACGCTATGTACCTGAAATGTTTGATCAACGATCTCCTGCACTACATCAATATTATAGCATTCATGATCATCTTGTGGTAATTTCAGTGTATCAAACATTTTAAATTCCACTTTTTCTCTGTTTATCTTCATACTTATAATGCCCTTTTTAACACAAATTTTTATATCAGCTGTACTCATAAAGGGCCTACCTAATATGATCGGTAGAGATGATGACATTGAAGATTCCTCCATATCTAACACAACAAAATCAGCAGGCAAAATAAAATCATTTACCTGAACTAGGACATCTTCTAAAATACCTCTAGGTCTTTTTATACTGCGATCAGCCAATTGCAAAGTGATGGATGTTGGCTTGAGTTCCCCCAATCCAAGCTTTTCGTAAACCGAGTAAGGAAGAAGGTTGATGCTTGCCCCCAAGTCTAACAGTGCTTTTTCAAAGAAGTGCTCACCAACTTTGCAAGGAATGGTGAAACTACCTGGATCCTTCAGTTTAGGTGGTAATTTTCTTAATAAAACAGCACTCACTTCTTCTGTCAAGGCCACATCCTCCTTAACCTGAAATGTTCTTTTGTGAGTACAACAGTCTTTCAAAAATTTGGCATAAGAAGGAATTTGTTTAATCGCATCAAGTAGGGGAATATTAATTTCTACCTTTTTAAGAGTTTCAAAGATGTCATATAAATGTTGTTCTTTCTTTTTATTGACTAACCTTTGAGGGAATGGTGGTGGAACTGTCCCTACTTTTTCACTTACCTTATTTGAACCCAAAGCTTTTGATGGTTGTGTTTTTGATTTGTCTGTGCAGTCGACTGGTTTGTAAAAACAGTCGACTGGTTTGTCTGTTTGTGTTCCAACCTTGTTGTCAATTATCTTACCATTTCTTAGGGTTGTGACTGCTTGGAGTTGTTCTTGACCTCCCGGATTTGGTATGGTTTGTGAAGGGAGTTCACCTGCCTTTCTTTCGCTTAGCTCTTTTGCAATCTGACCAATTTGGGTTTCCAACTTCTGAATTGCTTGTCCTTGTTGGTTGCTTGTTTGATGTTGTTGTTGGAGCAATTGAAGAACAGTGGTTTCAAAATCCAACTTCTTCTGTTCTGGAGCTGGTCTTTCAAACCCACTTCCCATCTGAGGGTTCCTTGTATGTCCTTGTGTGAATTAATTCCCTTGATTATTTTGATTATTGCTCCATGAGAAGTTTGGATGATTTCTCCATCCTGGGTTATATGTGTTCGAGTATGGATTGTTCTTTGGTGGAAATACTCCTCGACCCACATAGTTTGCATGCTCCTGATCTGTAAAAGTAGACATGGGACATGTATCAGTTGTGTGATCTAAATGAGAACAAATTGCACACATTTCGTTTGTTTGATTTTTAACTCCACCCATTGTCGACATTGCATTAACAAGCATATCAATTTTCTTATTCATGTTTGCCATTTCTAATTGAATGTTATTATTATTAGAGATCTCATAAACTCCCTGTTTTTTCGTAGGTCCCCTTCTTGTTGAGAATTGTTGGGAGTTCTCGCTGAGTTCTTCAAAAAGTTCAATGGCTTCTTCTCCACTTTTCCTCATCAAAATTCCATTGCAAGCTGCATCAACAATTGCCTTGTTAGTGTCATTTAAACCTTCATAAAAAGCTTGTACCTGATCATCCTTAGGCAGATTGTGAGTAGGACACTTGAGAAGCTTGCTCTTGAAAACCTTCCATGCTTCGAAGAATAGATCTCCATCTTTTTGTTGGAAGAGTTGAATCTCCCTTTTCAGCTGTTTGGTTTTCTGTGCTGGAAAAAACTCTTTCAAAAATTTCGTTGCCAATTGCTCCCATGAATTAATTGATCCTGGTTCCAAAGAATTATACCACAACTTAGCATTAAGTTTTAAAGAAAAAGGAAACAAGATTAACCTGATTTGTTCAGCGGTAAGCCCTTGGACGCTTTGTGTCCTGCAAAGATCGAAAAAGTCTTGCAAGTGAAGATGAGGCTCTTCATCTGGTTTGCCACTAAAGTGGGGAACCATACTAAGTAAATGAGGAGATAGGTGCATGTTCCCTGTGGCATTAGGTTGAAAAGCAATGCAGGAAGGTTGCTCAATATTCTTAGGAGTGAATTTATCCTGCATTGGCACTCGATTTTGTATTTCTTCAGCCATTGTTGTCTGTGAGATTAGTCTCTGTGCAGTCGACTGTCTCCTGGTACCAGTCGACTGGTTGGCTGCAATTAGCTTACCTAGTCTGTGCAAAGTTCGTTCTGTTTCTGCGTCAATAGGTAGTAGCTCTGGACGAAGTGATCGTCTACCGTGCATTCACCGAAGTCCTGTAACCTAAGAGAAAAATTATTAATAAAAGAAAAGAAAAACTAATAAAAATTCTACTGACTTGTAAGTTAAAATACTAAACAATCCCCGGCAACGGCGCCAAAAACTTGTTTGTTGGAAATCTAGCTACCTAAATAAATAGATAAACTAGACACAAATTATAAAAAAACCTCGCAAGTGCACGAATCGAATCGTAGTAATAGCAAGGGTCGATCCCACAGAGATTGTAGACTTCAACTTACTAATCAATAAAACTACTAATAAAAATGAATAAGAGTTGTTGTACTATTCTAAAGAACTAAAAGATTAAAACTAAGATGAGAGGTGTTGAATCACAAATATCTCTTGAATAGTTGGGTTGTTGATCTCCACCAATAGTTAGTAATGCTAAGTTGCCTTCTGAATTTACTTCTAATTACTCATGTTGTTCACTTCAAGGGCATGGTATCTACTCCTTAAAGTACTGTTTCCCTAAGCCAAGAATTAGGCATGGTATCTACTCTAATTCGTTTCTTTCCGTAAGTATCTAGCATGGTATCTACTAAATTATACTTAGAGAAAACATAAGAACAGTGGAAACGAACAAACACTTAAAGTTCTAGAACTTGGCATCAGATCTAGATCCTCTAAGTTGATTGAACCAAGAACCCCTAAAGAGTCTTTTGTTACAAATTATGAGCACGAGATTCGGTCGTCTCAATATGCTTCATATAACAGATTTAGATAAATGATAACATAAACTTGATATTCTCACGTGCTGTATGTCAGTCGACTGGCTCTCACCTCAGTCGACTGCTCTCAGACTTCGAGATCAAGTTTGATGATCATTAATCTATGTCAATTCAACCAGATTCAATCAATAAGTAATCAGAAGATCTCAGAAGAATATAGCACTACATAACTACGGTTTCGATCTACCCAACTATGAAATTAGTTCCACATAATAATAACTTTATTGCTTAACAAGTTTGAATACATGATCAACATAAAAAAAAATAAGAGAGAAGAAGGAATAAACTAATGGATTCCGGCAATATGGTCGACTGGCTGTCACACAGTCGACTGCCTTCTGGTTGCTGGATCTTCTCTCTCCTTCTTCGATGTTGATGGAGTGATGCTCTCGATGCTTGTTCAAGAACTTCGTGATTGAGTCGCTTCCCAGAGATATATCTGATCCTTGGATGAAGTCGTGGAGTGGAGAGCGGGGGGGGGGGGGGGGGGGGGGATGTTCTGGAGATGGTATTCTGATATTTATAGAACACGGCTGAGAATTAGGGTTTCCACTTTTTCAGGAAGATCCTTCTTTATTTGATTTGATGATTAATATCTTTCTCTTTTCTCCTTTCCTTCCTTATTTGTTTACCACGTCCACTTGGAAAATACCCTGTCTTTAGATTTGATTCGCTGCATAAAATCTTGATTCAAATAGATTTGAAATCAGATTCAGGTGTATCTTCGAATATCTTATCTGTTTACTCCGCCGCAGACCAGTCGACTTATCTTCGAATCAGTCGACTGAGTCGAGACTTATGTAGATTTCCTATTTGTTCAGACCAGTCGACTGTCTTTTGGGAGTGAGTCGACTGTATCGAGAGTTGTGGAAAATCAGCTTCTCCTGTCCAGTCGCCTGTGTTGGGGAACCAGTCGACTGATCCTCTGCAGTTTGCTGTGTATTATCCTTGAAGTCCTAAATCTGCTTCGTTTTGCTGTTATAAGCTGTTTCCTATGGAAAAGAGAAAATAGGAGTTAAATACCACATATAGAGCTTTTAAATGTCTAATTATATTAAGATTATTGCTCTAAAAAGTGAACAATATTGTGTTCATCATAACACCATCTCTGACTTCTGTCCAATTAGTCTGCTCAACTGTTCTATAAAAATCTTCACCAAAATCCTTGCTAATAGATTAAGTCCTCCCCTCTATACTCTTGTCTCCTCCTCACAAAGTGCTTTTCTCAAAGGGAAGTCCACGGTCGACTGTTTCTTTGTCGCCCACGAAGCAATCAACCTTTGCTGCTCCAAAAAGTCCGACACACTTATGCTCAAGATTGACTTTAGGAAAGCCTTTGATACTCTAAGTTGGACCTTCATTGAGCAGATGCTTGTTGCTCAAGGATTTGTCCCCCGTTGGTGCAACTGGATCAAAGACATTCTCCACTCAACCAAATCCTCTGTTCTTGTTAACGGTGTTGCCGAAAAAATTATTTTATCCAAAAGAGGATTGAAGCAAGGTGACCCTCTTTCTCCGATGCTATTCATCTTGGGGGTTGATGTTCATGCTCAAATGTTGAGAACGGGTAGAGACTATGACACATTTTCTCAGCTGAACCTCAATGGCTCACTTGCAGAGCTTTCCATACTGCAATTTGCTGATGACACACTAATATTCTACAAAGGCGATAAGCCGGATGTTCTCCACCTAAAATTGCTCCTTCACTTTTTTGCAAATGTATCTGGCCTCCATATCAACCTCTCCAAATCGTCTATCCTTTATTTTGGACATTCCAAGGTGAAGCTTCAAGCTTTCGCTGACATCCTAGGCTGCAAACAGAATTCTCTCCCCACCAAGTATCTGGGTATGCCCCTCTCCAAAGGCAAACTTAAGAAGAGTGATTGGCAACCACTCATTCTCAAAATTGAAAGACGTCTTTCCACCTGGAAGGGACGATTGCTATCTAGGGGGGAGACTAATTCTCATAACTTCAGTGCTCAGTGCGCTGCCAACCTACTTCGCTTCCTTCTTCAAACTATCACAATGGGTGATTGCTCGGATTGATCTGATACGGAGCAGATTCTTTTGGGTAGGAGGGAACACTAAGGCTTCAGGTATCTCTTGTACAAATTGGAAGCGCATTTGTCAACCCAAAAGGCAAGGAGGCCTAGGGATCTTAAACCTTAGTCAATTCAACAATGCACTCCTCATGAAATGGTGGTGGAAATTTTATTTTGAACAATCCCTCTGCACTCAAGTTATCAAATCCCTCTACTTCAGGAATGCGACTAATTCCTTCATTTGCACGTCCACGGCTTCTGATTTTTGGAAACATGTTTATAGACTCAGAGAGCAATTTGATCACGGTATCTCCTGGCAACTAGAGAATGGGCATCTGATTAAGTTCTGGATCTCTAAATGGATCGAAGGTAGCAGCATTACCACCCTGTTCCTTGCTCTGTTTGAAGCAGCCTGGAATAAAGATGCAAATTTGAACACTCAAGGTTACATGCATTATGGAAGATGGATTTGGAAACCTGGCCTACACACTTCCACCTCCACCACTATCAATCTAGAAAAAAGTAACCTCCTGCAACTTCTCCAAAACATACGGCCTTCTACTACCCTAGACACTGCGCATTGGAGGCATTCTAGCACTGGGAACTTCACAGTGAAATCAGCATATCAGTTCTACAGTATCTCTGGACTTCTATCTCCATTCTATCGAGCTTGTTGGGAAAATATAATGCCGCTAAAATGCAAGATTTTTATTTGGATGTTGAGTTGGGAGACACTCAACTCGAAAGAAAGACTTCACTCCAAGGGATGGGATGGTAATCTGACATGCACAACTTGTGCATGTCCGATGGAAACCACCTTCCACATTTTCTTTCAATGCCCTATGGCTATTCAAACCTGGCACTATTTCATGCACCGCTTTGACATCCTACATCTTCCTGCATCTATTACTGATTTTTTCCCACACTGGTGTTTTGATTATCACAAGAACAAGTTTACACACTCATGGCACATGGTTACACTTACCGCTTGTTGGAGTATCTGGCAGGCCCGCAGTGATAATACTTTTAACAAGAAATCTATTACCGTGGACAGGCTCATCTCTAACACCAAATTTTGGTTCTTTCATTGTCTAGATTCGAGTGGAGAATCAAAAAAGAAGGCCAAGATTACTCAGGAGCTCCAAGCTACAGGGGACAGCGACTTGATGAGGCCAGCTGAAGCTCACTCTCAAACAAGTGCAGGGGGTTCCCCGGTGTGATCCAGGGTTTTGCTTCTCAGATTAAGTATTAGTACTATTTTGTTATTTTTTTAGGACACTGCATGTCCTAGACTTTGTATTTGTAAACTTTATTTAGCTCAGCTATCTTTCGGAGGATTGGCTCTTTTGTACGAGTTTGTTGTGGTATGTATCTAGGAGGATAGGATCATGCTATTGGGCTAGTTGAGGAGTACGACAGACGTCCAATGCCCTCTCTACGCACCAATGGTATGTTATCCCAAACTTGGATACACACACAGCATCTCGGTTATCGCCAATCTACTCCAACTTAGATATTTTGTAACTCTGGTTAACTCTTTTCTCATATATATATATATATATATATATATATATATATATATATATATATATATATATTGATGCGGTTTATTTCTGGGAGACGTGTGGATGCACCAGGTGTGAGTTCGGACTCAATTTGTATTTGAAGGAGAAAGCTACTTGTCTGACGACCCTTGGCTGACCGGGCGGAACCTGCGGCGACCTCGGAATGGGGCGGATATCTGGGCTCGGATCAGAGGGTTCGGATCCGAGGTCTTGTGTACCTGCAGACGGTCCTGAAACACCGGGGTTTGTCCCGGTGGCGGACCCTCCGACGATCTAGTCAGTCTCTGTGAGAGAGTAGCAATAACTAGGTGAATTTAAGTGGTAAAAGATTGATTACCTGAAAAGATGGGTGAGGGTCTAGTATTTATAGAGAATTCCAGCCGGGTTTGGTTCCGCTTGGGGACCGGGTCTGGACCCGAAAGCCCATGGGCCTGATGTGGCAGAAGGCCCAGGGGGTTTAAGGCAGACGTGGCAATACCAGGAACGGTATAGGGCTGACGTGGCAGAACCCTTGGTGGTACATGGAGCTGACATGGCTGATCGTAGGTCTCCTGTGCTTCTGGGAGCATCGGAGGGCTTAGGCTGTGCCAGGTCATCCCCATGCTTCGCCAGAAAGGGGGGACGGCCCATGGGGCTGTCACGGATCGGATGCCGAGGACTACTGAGGCTCGTCGGATACGAGGAGGTCAGTTCTGCGGGGGTGAACTTGAGGTTCGGTGCCGACCCTGTAGTGGTTCGAAGCCGAACTAGATTTCTATTTTTACCTTTCTTGAGTGAGAGTTGTATTGGGCCCAGGTTGGGTTGTATTGGGCCCAGGTTGGGCCCTCCAGGCCATTTTTACCCTACTACACAAGCCCCCCACTCCTGCGGGGGTGCGGGAGCTAGCCGGGGAAGAGTGTTCATAGTCGTGGAAATGGGATGACGAATCGTTGAATCTTCCGGAGAAGAGTACCCTGGTGTTCGACCCAACCTCGAGATGACGAGGGATTATGTGTCGACAAGGGTGATGGCGAGCCGTTGCTTCTTCCTGAGAAGAGTACCCTGGTGCCAGACCGAACCTCGAGATGAGGAGAGATTATGGGTCGGTAAGGGTGATGGCGAGCCGGTGGATCTTCCGAAGAAGAGTACCCAGGTGCCAGACCGGACCTCGAGCTGGCGAGGGATTATGGGTCGGTAAGGGTGATGGCAAGCCGTTGTTTCTTCCTGAGAAGAGTACCCTGGTGCCAGACCGAACCTCGAGATGAGGAGGGATTATGGGTCGGTAAGGGTGATGGCGAGCCGGTGGATCTTCCGAAGAAGAGTACCCAGGTGCCAGACCGGACCTCGAGCCGGCGAGGGATTATGGGTCGGTAAGGGTGATGGCGAGCCGTTGTTTCTTCCTGAGAAGAGTACCCTGGTGCCAGACCGAACCTCGAGATGATGAGGGATTATGGGTCGGTAAGGGTGATGGCGAGCCGTGAAGCCTTCCTGAGAAGACTACCCTGGTGCTAGACCCGACCTCGAGCAGGCGAAGGACTTATGGGCCAACAAGGGTGGGGGGCGAACCGTTGTGCCTTAGGAATGTTGGGCAGGGTAGCCTGCCGTCTTTGGCGGAGTATTGAAGGCGCCCTGGGATCTGTGCGATGTTCCAATTTCCCAGGGGCCTTAATGGCGCTGTCTAATAGATGTATGGCGCATGGTCTTCCGTCGTTTGGTTTTTCCCATGTCATAAAAGCTGGCTTATGGGGAAGGTTATAAATACCCCTCTCCGCAGCGGGTTGGATCATAGCAAGAATGGTCTACTGGTCCTCAAAGGTGTCTGCTCCGGCGGACGTCTGTCTTTTGCAAAATCTTTTCCCTGGTCGTGTCGGGGAGGTGGTTTCTCTGCCGCCCGGATCTTCTCTTGGATCTGATGGCTCTGATACGGCAGCCAGATCCAGGGGGGATCGGGGCGAGAGGGGTAACGACCGAATCCGAGGGGTGAGCTGTTTGCCGCTGAAGGTCTTGTCTTCTGGAGGAAATGAAGGGCGTTCCGGGCAAGTTGTTAGCAACTGTGAAGGTTCTGTTGCCAGAGCAAGTTGAACCTTTGCAGTTGCGATCAACTGGCTCGGAATGGTGCGCTTCTCTCGATCTCTGAGTGTTGATCTGCTTTCGACCGGGGCCCGTGGGTCGGCGGAATACCGACCGAAACACGGGGCCCGGAGGGTGCTCGTCGAGGGCGGCGCCTTAAAACTTTGAATCACAAAACTTTTTCTGGTCTCACGCTTGAATAGTTCGGGGTTTTGGCCGTCGAGGCCGTACGCCCCAAGCTGCTCACGGGTGAAAGGGGAACCAACCGAGCCTCGGAGCCCGGGCGTCTGTCTAAGGACGGCACCTTAAATCTTAAGCAAAAAGCTCCCTCCGCTGAATACTCCCTCCGGACTGACCCCCGCGTCTGGCTGTCAGCCTGGCATTAGATGACGTCAGCAGCGCACGTTTCGAGGACGTGGCACGATTTTCCAGGCGGCAGTTGCACGTCAGTTGGTGAACAGTACTCGCGGGAATCGAGGAGTCGCTTTTAGCTTCTATAAATATTCCCCCCTCTCCCCCTTCATCCCACTCCTTTCTTGCTGCTTTCTTCTTTTTTTTCAAAAATTTCCCTATACTTCAGTGCTTGCCCCTGCCTTTTGCTGTACTAGAGTCGCCCTTCCGAAGTGATCCCAGGTGAGTTTATAAGTCTGTTTAGTTTTACGCATAGATGGATAGGGCTCAGTCTGGCTCGTCAGCGTCGACATCTAGGGGGGAAGTGAAACCTGTTTCCACCTCGACTTCGTAGGAGGAGCCCGTACTTGAGGGGGAGTCAATATACGTCGAGGAGTCTTCCGATTCGGTTTCGTGGGAGGAACTCGTAGGTGAGGAGGAGGTACATGGTGTGAGGCCGTTACGCTCCCGACGTCCTTTTGTGGTGGAGAGTAGTGAGTCGGGGGAGACGAATGATGGCTCGGGCGGCGTTCGTGTTTTGGAGTTGACTTTCGAGGAGGAGGGAGGCGAGGGTGGCATTGTAAAGAGATCCACAGTTCAGGGTGCGGGTCCGAGTTCCATGTCGACTGTCCTTGGGCCCTTATTCACTTCCTCGCCGAAGCGAACCAAGACGAAGAAGAAGAAGGCTTCGAGGAAGGCCGGACCAGGGACTGGTGGTTCGAGCCAGGCGCCCGTATATCGTAACTTGTGGACAGGTTCGCCCATGCAGCCGAAGCCTTTCCGTTAGTATCCCGACGACCTATCCGACAAGAGCTCTTCGACGTGCAGGCTTCCTCGCCGAGTCGGAAGAGGGGGACGATGGACGCGATTCTGACCGTCTTGGAGGGTGGGGACTTGGAGGTTTTGCAGCTGGCGTACCACATAGGTCCTGGCTACGAATTGATGCTGCCGAGCTCTACTCTGTGCCCAACCGATCCCCTATCTGCTTGGTGTTGCATCTTCCCAGTGGACGCCTTCATTTCTGGACTGAGGCTGCCAGTCCACCCGTTTGTTCAGGAAGTACTGAACTGGGCCTCCTTGGCTCCGATGCAGTATGGGCCGAACTCTTGGAAGCAGATAATCTGTTTTGTACTGATGTGTGAGGCACAGAAGGTACCCCTGCGGTTGAACGTGTTCCGAGCGATGTTGATGATTAGTTCGGCGGCTGAGGGCATTTACTATATCTCCCCCCGGAGTAAGAGGAAGGTTGTTCACAGCCACCCGGACTCTATTAAGGATTGGAAGAAGAAATACTTGGTGATCCGGAGTGACGAGCCCTGGGATATTCCGACTAGATGGAACTATTCCAAGTCGAGCTATCCTGCGCCGAGGCCGGGGGAACTGACGGCCGAGGAGTGGGGGTTTGTCGAGCGCCTCCATTTGTCCCCTAGTATCGATTGGACGAAGGTGACGGATGCCCACCTGGCAAGCGTCGGACTGAGCCCAGCCGTTCTGCGTATGTAGTTGTTTCTTTTCTCTTGGTCTTTTCGTGCTTTCCTGCTCATTGCTCTTAATGGTTTTTTCCGCAGATATGGATGAGGCATCGATCAAAGCAAGGAGGCTCGCCATGAAGAAGGAGAACGCCGAGAAGAAGAAGGGGGAGGCGGTGAAGAGGTCGAGGGAGCCGCCCCTGGTTATCTCGGAGGTCTCGCTCGAGCCGAAGACTAAGAGGACTCGCTCGGAGACAAGCAAGGGGGCGGCCCCTTCGAGGGGTAAGGGTCCAGCGAGGGCGTCCGATCTTGTCAAGGGGAAAGGTCCCTTGGTAGAGGTTGAGGAGGAGGACCCGGTGGTGGAGATGTTGCGGCAACGGTGGGCGCCGGACTGGTCAATTCGGATGGGCGACTGTCTGACCGAGGAAGCCCAGGCCGTTGAGGTGGTGGAGAAGTTGGCGACCCCTCGTGATCGCCAAGCGATGGAGAGTGAGCCCGTAGAGGTGGCCTTTACGCGCCTGGCGCAGGCCACCGTGCTGGTAAGCTTGTCGATCTCATCTTTTCTTGTTTAATCTTGCTTCGGGAGTTCTCTTCTTATCAGTGTTTTGTTGGTCGCAGGCTTGTATACAGGGAGCTAATGTAAAGAATCTCTACGAAGCATTCCTGTCGCAAGAGCGGGTTCGGGCGGACAAGAGCGAGCGGGAGATGAAGGAGATGTGGATCGAGCTCGAGGGTTCGCATAAGAGGGAGCAGAAGATGAAGCTCGAGCTCGAGGCTCAGGACGCCGAGTGGGGGAAGAGGGTGGTATCCTTGAAGAAGAAGTTCGCCAAGGAGAAGGAGGAGTTGACGGCTGCGTTAGCCAAGGAGAGGGCGGAGCTGACGGATGCGGGTCAGCGGATGGTGATCAAGGCCCAGGATGAGTGCTACGCGAAGGCCCTCAGCCATGTGAGGCACTTCTACCCGTCCGTCGACCTGTCCGGCTTCGAGTATGACATGGAGATTGAGGGGACACCGAAGACCCCTGCCGAGGCCTGTTATCAACCCGGCCGTCGACCCTCCTGTGAACCCGATCGATGCCGAGGTGGGAGGTCAAGTTGTGTAGTTTCATCTTTCTTTTTTCTCCCCTTTGCTTGTAATTGCCTCCCGCGGACTGGCCACCGCCTTTTTTGTAAGAAGAAATACAATTTATAAAAAGTGTCTTTAACTGGCCAAGTGTTTTGACCTCGGATATTTCTGAATCTCCTTGCTTATGTGCGCCGAGTCGGTCCTTTTGCAGGTTGTGGCTTCCCTTCCCGAGGCGGACCCCCGTCGTTCCGATGCTGCGTGGCTTCGGAGCAAGGTTGAGGCATTGGAGGCCACTTTGGCTCGGTACCGTGAGAAGGCCCGTAATGCTGATGCTGCCTTCAATTATTACAGGAACATGTCTGAAGCCCTTGGCGAGGAGGCGAGCCGGCTGGGAAGGGCGATGCTGGATCGGGAACTCGTGGTGCGAGCCTTGGACCGGCCGTGTTGGGTGTCTCGGTCCACTTCTAGGAGGTTACTTCGTGATTTTTTGCGGAGAAAGAAATGGAGATACACTGCCATGATATCACGCAGAAATGGAGATACACCATCATTATAACGAGGAGAGGGATTTTAGTCGCTCGTTCGGAGTAATCCCGTTCTTTCAGTTTGAGAGGAGTGGTTTTTAAGGAGAGCCCACCGACCCGCGAGGGATCGAAGTGGGGCCTTAGGGAGAGTCCCCAGCTTGGATTCGGTTGGAGCTCACCGAGGCGTTGGGGACGATACCGGAGTGGGGACTCGGGCGCCGATTTCATTATCTGGCGTTTAGGGTTTCAACAAAAAAGAGATCTCTTTCGTATAAGATAAGGAGGGCCGCTAAGACGGTCCTGTACACATGAGTGTTTACACAAAAAACCTGTTTACATTTAGCTAGGCTAGAGCCTATGTTTGCCCTTCGAGGAGTTTCATCAGGCACTCGGCTTCGACGAGGGTCTTCTCCCACTTGGTGACAGGTTCGGAAGCAGGGCCGTCCCTCTCAGGTTTGAGCTTGACGGCGTCGAGGGAGAACACACCTCCCCCAACGGTGGTCATGTAGCACGATCGCGCTGCCTCTTGGCTACCTCGTACTGTGCCGACCCCTTGCGGGGTGGGAAATTTGAGTTTCAGATGGTAAGCCGAGGGCACCGCTTGGAGGGAGCATAGTCCGGGTCGGCCGAGTATGGCATTGTAAGCCGCCTTGACGTTGACCACCATGAAGTCCATGGACTCGGTCCTCTTGATAGGAGCCGATCCTGCGGTAACGTCGAGGGTGACAATCCCTTCTATCACGACAGGGACGCCGGAGAACCCATGCAAGGTGTATCTGGCCGGCTTGAGCCTGCCTCGGGGTAGCTTGAGATTCTCGAATGCTTCGAGGAAAAGGATATTAACCGAGCTGCCGTTGTCGACGAGGACTCGGCGAACTTCACAATTAGCCATGTGGAGACTAATGACGAAGGCATCGCAGTGGGGTAGGCGAACGCCCTCGAGGTCCTCTCCTGAGAAGGAGACCGGCATCGGTTGTAGCTTGGGTGGGGGATTGTCGTGGACAGCATTTACTTCCCGGATGAAGGCTTTTCGGGAAGTATTTGAATTTCCTCCCATTGGCCCTCCGTGGACACAATGCAAGATGAAGGGCGCATTTGCGGATCCCTCGGAGTCGGGATCCCGACCCTGGATGTGGTTCGGAGTAGGGTTCGGAGGTGAGGTCTTCCGGTTCCTGATATCTCGCCGATCCCGTGGGGCTTCTCGGGTGAATTCTCGGAGGTACCCCCTGGAGATGAGCTCCTCAATCTCGTCTTTAGGGCTCGGCACTGGTCGGTTTCATGCCCGTGATCTCTGTGGAAGCGACAGTAGAAGCGCTGGTCTCGGTTCTTGCCGTTGTTAGGCCGGGGGGGTAGTCGAACAATGCCTTTGTCTTCGATTTCTAAGAGGATGGCGGATACGTTATGTGTCAAGGGAGTGTACCTCTCGAAGCGGGGGACCGGCGGGACCTTCTTCAAGGCCCCCGCGTCCCTTGGAGCTTTCTTTGATGGTTCGGCCTCTTCGACCTTCCGCTTTCCCTTCCCGATGGCTTCCTTGGTATCTTCGGGGTTAAGGGCCTCTTCCGCCCTAATGTATTTCTCAACCTTGTTGAGGAGGTCGGGAAAGTCGACGGGGGGTTTCTTCGCCAGAGAAGCCTTCAGCTGTCCATGACGGACGTTGTGCCGAAATGCCGCAGAGGCGACGCCCGGATCGAGGGAGGAGACCGATCTTGCCTCTGTGGTAAACCTTCGGACGAACACTCTGAGTGACTCCCCCTCTATCTGTCTGAGCCCAAGTAATGAGACGCTGGTCCTTTCGGCCTTCCGGCTGGTGACAAAGTGGGCAAGAAAATTGCCCTCTAGTTGGTCGAAGGAGTAAATGGAGCCGGGGGCGAGCTTCGAGAACCATTCACGAGCCGGACCCCGAAGGGTGGCCGGAAAGGCTCGGCACAGCAGGGGATCTGAGGCGCTGTGAATCATCATGAGGGTTTTGAAGCCCTCCATGTGATCAGCAGGATCTCCCTCGCCGTCGTAGGTCTCGAATTGAGGGGGTCGGAAGTTCCTGGGTATTTCTGCCTGGAGGATGGGGGCGGAAAAGGGAGGCCGGATAGGTCTGTACCCCTGAGCCACTCTTTGGCCGCCGTCCCCTATGTGATCGAGGTGATCTTCCATTTCTTGGAGGCGCCTTAGGAGTATGTCATCGTCCTCTGGCTGGATCGCTGATGGTCGGGATACGCTGGGCTCGGTGTCCGACCTGGTTTGGGAATGGAGGGTTTCTCCCCTGGGGGCCCGTCGGAGAGCCCCAAGAATTTCTCTTCGGAAGTCCTGGAACTCCTTCTGAGTGACGGGGGCTCCTTCGACCCTGTTCGGTTGGTCTGAAGGTTGCCTTCCGACGCGGCTAAGTGCGGGCCTCCGTCTCTCGGGCGGTGGTCTTGGATGGTTCGGGGCCGGGTTGGAAGCGGCCCTTCCCCTGCTGCGGGTGATTTGACGGTTGACGATTATTCCTCGTAGGTCGGGTTGGACTGTACGGGTGGCGCTTCGCCGGGATCCCTGATGGGAATCTCCGTGCCTTGATGCGCGTGGCCCGGCATTGGTATTTGGTGGGGGTGTGTCCCGTCGGTTGACGGAGGACGCGGCCCCCTGGCCTCCGGACGCCATGGGAGTTCGGCTGTCGAGGTCGCTCGATGGTCGGGCTCGGGTCGGCTTCTGAAGCAGTGCTCCCACAGACGGTGCCAACCTGATGCGGTTTATTTCTGGGAGACGTGTGGATGCACCAGGTGTGAGTTCGGACTCAATTTGTATTTGAAGGAGAAAGCTGCTCGTCTGACGACCCTTGGCTGACCGGGCGGAACCTGCGGCGACCTCGGAATGGGGCGGATATCTGGGCTCGGATCAGAGGGTTCGGATCCGAGGTCTTGTGTACCTGCAGACGGTCCTGAAACACCGGGGTTTGTCCCGGTGGCGGACCCTCCGACGATCTAGTCAGTCTCTGTGAGAGAGTAGCAATAACTAGGTGAATTTAAGTGGTAAAAGATTGATTACCTGAAAAGGTGGGTGAGGGTCTAGTATTTATAGAGAATTCCAGCCGGGTTTGGTTCCGCTTGGGGACCGGGTCTGGACCCGAATGCCCATGGGCCTGACGTGGCAGAAGGCCCAGGGGGTTTAGGGCAGACGTGGCAATACCAGGAACGGTATAGGGCTGACGTGGCAGAACCCTTGGTGGTACATGGAGCTGACATGGCTGATCGTAGGTCTCCTGTGCTTCTGGGAGCATCGGAGGGCTTAGGCTGTGCCAGGTCATCCCCATGCTTCGCCAGAAAGGGGGGACGGCCCGTGAGGCTGTCACGGATCGGATGCCGAGGACTACTGAGGCTCGTCGGATACGAGGAGGTCAGTTCTGCGGGGGTGAACTTGAGGTTCGGCGCCGACCCTGTAGTGGTTCGAAGCCGAACTAGATTGCTATTTTTACCTTTCTTGAGTGAGAGTTGTATTGGGCCCAGGTTGGGTTGTATTGGGCCCAGGTTGGGCCCCCCAGGCCATTTTTACCCTACTACATATATATATATATATATATATATATATATATATATATATATATATATATATATATTCTCTAGTGAGGTAGGTTAATCCTACCTTTTACCCGTCAAAAAAAAATGGGAGAGTTTGTCACTATGTCACTTTGAGTTTGTAACCAAACAAACAATTTTTAAATTTTTTTTTGTCACAAATGAAACACATACGTTACACGTGTAACTCTAACTCTATTTATTAACACGTGCATCACGCGTGTAAATCAAAAAAATTTCCTCCACCGAACAAATAATTTTTAAATGTTTTTGTCACAAAGCAAATACGTACATCACACGTGCAACTCTAAATTTATTTCGTAACACATCACCGTACGTACAATTCAAGGTTTTTCCTTCAAAAAATTTAAAAAATTGCGTGCAGTGCCCGTTCAACTGGAATTTTTTTAAAGTTTAAGGTATTGTCCACAAGTGCTGATTACTACCGACTTATATGTATCGCACGTTCAACTCCAACTTTTTTATCAAAATGTGCATCGCACGTGAAAATTACTAGTACTATTATAATGGGAGAGTTGGAGTTGTGTAATTTATTGACAAACCAACTTACGTACATCACCCGTGTAATTAAATTCCCCAACTTAAATGAAAAATGTACATTACACATACATATTAAATTCCGTAATTCTGCTAAAATATAGATTGTACCTATTAGTTTGTAAAATTAGGAGCTTAATAAAAAAAAGAACATATAAATGTACACTTGCTTTTTAAGGAAAATAAAAAAAAGGCATCCATTGGTGGGAAATATTTTTTTTCTTTACTCAAAAAAAAAATTATGGTTTCAAAATAAACAAATGAGGCTCCCATAATCTAAAAATTATTGAGATGATACGAATGTGCCTGCAAATGCGAACGGTTTAAATGGTACAAATGTGTGAACGTGTGTGTGTATATATATATATATATATAAGAGAAATGCTCCATTGTAAATGGGTTCCGTACAAATAGGTATGCAAAAATCGTTGTTGGGAACAACGGCTTTAGTGATGTTAACATTGAAGTCGTTGTTTCAACTGAAGTCGTTGTTTCCAACAACAGCTTCAGTGTTAATATAATCTAAGCCGTTGTTCCCAGCAACTGTTTAGATGATTTGCAATAAAACATTCCTCTCTCTCTCTCTCTCTCTCTCTCTCTCTCTCTCTCTCTCTCTCTCTCTCTCTCTCTCTCTCTCTCTCTCTCTCTATATATATATATATATATATATAGAGAGAGAGAGAGAGAGAGGAATGCTTCATTGCAAATCATCTAAACAGTTGTTGGGAACAACGGCTTAGATTATATTAACACTGAAGCCGTTGTTTCCATATATATATATATATATATATATATATATATATATATATATATATATATATATTGTTGTAAGATTGATACCAATAAATGACTGCGAATCTTTACTGGATGATTTTGTAATGGATTACTAATGTACATTTAAAAAATATGGTACGCCGACTTATTTAAGATGCAATTTTTTTATGATGTGAGCATCCACAGTCGTTTGAGGTAAAATATGCATACCTTAGCAATTCATAAGAATGTTGCAGTCGTCAAAAAGCTAAAAAATGCATCATTACGTTCAAAATGAAACAGACAAAACATGATGTTTCGTGTGGGAGAATTTATTTTTTTTAATGAATTAAAATAGGCAGAAACGTAAAATTTATTATTAAAATAAACGGGATGAAACATCCCATTATTTAGCTTTTTGCTAAGTATCATGTTTCGTCTGGATTTTAAGGGGTGTTTTTTGGCAAAAAATTGCAAAAAAAATAAATAATTGCAAAAACAATTTAAAAATTTGCAAAAAAAAAATGCACCCAGTAACCAATGATGGTTATTTGCAAAATTGAAAGGGAATGGGACCGGAATGGCTTGGACGAAACATCTTGGTTTGTCCAGCCATTTATTTTCTTTTTTGATTTTTTTTCTTTGTTTTTATTTATTTTTTCCTTCGGATGATGTTTCGTCCGATTATTTAAAAATATATTTAAATAATCCAGATGAAACATGATGTTTCATCACACAAAATATGCATAATGCTATCTCTTCTGCTATGTTTACCTTTCTTCTGTAGCAAAAATGCCATTTTATAGCAGAATAGCAAACGACGGTGCCAGCTACAGTGACTTTTTATGCATAAATTGGAAATATAACTCACGAATGTGGATGCTCTAGAGGTTGTTTGTGGTTTGAATAGTTTACGCTAGCTGCCTCATGTTTTTTTCCCAATATGTTCAGGAAGTAATCCTTTAAACTTTAAAGAATAGTATATACTAATTATGGATGCATATGTGGGTTTTTCTGTTAGAAAATGGGTGTTTTATACACCATTTACGAACCAATTTTTGAGCAATTTTTTGAGTAAGATACTCAATGAACTATTGAGAGATCTTGATTGATTTGTGTTCTCCTTCGTGAGTAGATCAAAATCATATATTGGTTTGCTAAAAACGGTTAAGGGGTGAATGAGAAATTGTCTCTCAAAGTGAGACGTTTTCATTCTTGAAATGGGTTAAGGGAACATAGTCCCACATCGGAAAAATCAAAGAAAATAGAAGATGATATATAGTAACCTCCTTCTAAGCATTGTAAGATAGCTAGAAGAGAGGCTCTCTTTCGCGGGCGCAGGGGGCGTGCAAATCTCGGACTGCATGTGACTTGTGTGCGTCCGCACGACCTGCGGACACGAATGCCGGACCGACTTGACCCCACCCCGTGCAGAGCCACTTTTTGCTACAGTTTTGATTTTTCTTTTTGTAACGGCTGAAATGAATACAGAAACGGTTCTGTCTACCGTTACAGTGTTGTATTGAATGTTTTGTCTGTCGTTACACTGAAGGCATTCAAAAGCAATGATTGATGTCTGTCGTTACAGTGCCGGCATTCAATTCAGTGTGTGCCATTACACTGAAGGCATCAAAGCCTTGTCTACCGTTACATTATTAACCCTGGCTCTATAAATAGAGGTCTCCCCTCTCATTTCTTCCCTGCACAGCAGAAAACTTCTTCCTTCCTCCTCTGAGTCTTGTTCGTTTCTTCCCTCCTGCTGTTTTGGTAAGTCGGTGATAGGATTCAGACGCTACTGCTCAGTTCGAGAGTACTACGTAGTGCCTACGTGATCACTCCGGTCGTTGCATCCTGGGAGACAGATGCCTTCGTTCATTCCAGCAACCGGAAGAGGCGAAATCTGTTTTAAGGACACTGTGTGATACATAGGCCTCGACTTCTCAACTTGTAATCTTCAATTAGTTCTTGTAAGTTGTTACCTATTTATTTATTTTATTTTATTTTCCGTTTTTCTTGTCACCTCCTATTTTCTTCTCTGTTTTGTGCCTCTCAATCATTTGTGTTATTGTAAAACAAACTTTATAAAAGAATTTTGTAACTAACTTAAAACAGATCTTTTGATTTTCTTGATTTCCGATTTTGAGGCACGGTTTTTCTTTTTTTTCTTTAATCTGGAAAACTTACACTCGTGTTGTGTAATTTTCATAATCAAAATGACTACTGCATCGGACAATGTTGCTGTGTCTGAAACGGTCCACGTGCCGGTTGCTGATACGACGCAAGAACCGAATGTTGTTGCGGCACGAGTGCCAATGCCCACCGTTGTACCTGTCTCAGTCTCCCATGGAGAGAAACCTGAAAAGTTCAATGGGCAGAACTTCAAAAGGTGGCAACAGAAGATGATGTTCTATCTGACCACACTGAATCTTGCAAGATTCTTGAACAAAGATACTCCAAATCTTAAGAAAGATGAGCAAGATAACCAAGTCATTGCCGCTGTGGATGTTTGGAAAAATACTGATTACTTGTGTAGGAATTACATAATGAACGGATTAGCCGATTCTTTGTATAATGTATACATTAACAAAAGAACAACTAAAGAACTTTGAGAATCACTAGACCATAAGTATAAAACCGAGGATGTCGGTGCCAAGAAATTCATTATGGGCCGCTTCCTAGACTATAAAATGGTAGATTCTAAAACGGTGATCAGTCAAGTTCAAGAACTACAACTGATCTTGCATGAGATTCATGCTGAAGGTATGAACTTAAGTGAAAGTTTCCAAGACATGTATAATTGAAAAATTACCACAAGGTTGGAAAAACTTTAAGAATTACCTAAAGCATAAGCGAAAAGAAATGGGCATTGAAGATCTCATTGGCAGGCTTTGTATTGAAGAAGACAATAGAGAATCTGAAAAGGTTGGACTCGTCAGTCATGCAGCTAAGGCAAATATAATGGAACATAAACAACGTTCCAACAAGCACAAAAACAAGGATCCCAAGTTAGGGCCCAAGGGAGGAATCTCCAAGAAGCCGAAGTTTCAAGGCAAGTGCTTCAATTGTGACAAAATGGGTCACAAGTCTACTGAATGTAGACTTCCCAAGAAGAACAGGAACAGAGAAGCAAACTTGATTCAAGGGATTGCTCAAGATGTTTCCGATATCAACCTCTCAGCTGTGATCTCAGAGGTGAATATGTTAGGTTCAAACTCATAGGAATGGTGGATTGACACTGGAGCTACTCGACATGTGTGCTCCGACATAAGTATGTTCTCCACTTTCGAACTATTAGAGAATTAGGAGAAAATGTTTATGGGGAACTCGGCTACTTCAGAAATAAAGGGCCAAGGCAAGGTGATCTTGAAGATGACTTCTGGAAAGGAACTGACTCTGAACAATGTTGCATATGTTCCTGAAATCTGTAAGAACCTGGTATCTAGTTCGTTGCTTAATAACCACGATTTTCGTTTAGTGTTCGAGTCGAACAAATTTGTTTTGTCAAAAAGTAGAATGTATGTTGGTAAAGGATATATGAGTGGTGGAATGTTTAAACTCAATGTAATGACCATGGTCAAGAATATCAATAAAGCTACCTCTTCTACTTATTTGCTTGAGTCTTCCAATTTATGGCATGGTAGACTAGGACATGTTAATTATGATACTTTGCAAAAACTAATTAACTTGAATCACATACCAACATTTCAAATTGATTCCAAACACAAGTGTGAAACTTGTGTTGAGGCAAAACTAACAAGATCATCGTTTAAAAGTGTTGAAAGAAACACCGAACTACTTGATCTAATTCACACTGATATTTGTGATTTGAAAATGATACAAACAAGAGGTGGTAATAAAGATTTTATTACCTTCATTGATGATAGCACAAAATACTGCTATGTATACTTGCTTAAAAGCAAGGATGAAGCTATAGAGTAAATTTGTTCTCTATAAAAATGAGGTTGAAAACCAACTCAATAAGAAAATTAAGGCGCTAAGAAGCGACCGGGGTGGAGAGTATGAATCGCCATTTGCTGACACGTATGCTAAGCATGGGATTATACATGAAACGACAGCGCCTTATTCTCCTCAGTCCAACGGTGTTGCAGAGAGAAAGAATCGTATATTGAAAGAAATGATGAATGCAATGTTAATAAGTTCTGGTTTGCCACCAAACTTGTGGGGAGAAGCTATTCCTTCAGCTAACTACCTTTTGAATAAGGTGCCCAAAAAGAAAGAAGAGAAAACTCCATATGAATTATGGAAAGGAAGAAAGCCATCCTACAATTACTTGCGAATGTGGGGATGTCTTGCCAATGTGACAGTACCTCCACCTAAGAAAGTAAAAATAGGACCAAAAATGATTGATTGTATTTTCATTGGTTATGCACTTAACAGTAGTGCCTATCGGTTCTTGGTGTACAAATCCGATATCACTGAGATATCAAAGAACACGATAATGGAATCTAAAAATGTATCGTTTTTTGAAGATGTATTTCTATGTAAGTCAAAGGAGGAACCAAGTTCCTTCAAACGAACACATGAGACTATCAGTGAAGATAGTAAAGACCAAGAATAAAGGTGAGAGTATTTCTCAAGTAAAATACTCTAGAATCATAGGCAGTCTAATGTACTTAATGAGTTGTACAAGATCAGACATAGCCTATGCAGTGAGTAAACTAAGTAGATACACGAGTAATCCTGGAAGCGAGCATTGACAAGTAATTACAAGAGTACTGAAGTACTTGTATTTTACTCGTAACTACGGGCTGCACTATACGAGATACCCGGCTGTACTTGAAGGATACAGTGATGTGAAGTGGATATCGAGTGATAATTCAAAATTCACTAGTGGCTATGTATTTACACTAGGTGGTGCAGCAGTTTCTTGGAAATCCTCGAAACAAACAATGATCGCTAAATCTATGATGGAATCTAAATTTATCGCACTGGACAAATATGGGGAAGAGGCTGAATGCTTACGCCACTTCCTTGAAGATATTCCAAGGTGGACGAAGCCTGTGGACCAATCTGCATACATTCAGATAGTCAATCTGTAATTTGTAGAGCACAGAGTAATATGTATAATAGTAAATCTAGACATATTCGTCGAAGAAATAATACCATTAGACAACTACTCTCTACTAGGGTTATCTCTGTGGACTGTGTAAAGTCAAAGGTTAACATTGCGGATCTGCTAACCAAAGGGTTAAACAAAGAGTTAGTTGATAAATTATCGAGGGGAATGGGACTAAAGCCCATGAAAGAATAAGTCGATACAATGGACACTCAAGCTAGCTGACTGGAGATCCCAAGATCTAAGTTCAAAGGGATAACTAAATTGTAAAGACCAAGTTGGATCACTGTGGAGATTTTTCAATGTCCATTCCCATGATGAAACAGTGATGCCCGTAAAGTAACAGGTTAAGCTAGGCTTTTAATGATTCTTATATGTCGGATATCCGAGCAGAGTAATGCGGGTTACTCTTAGGTAAGAAATTACCTATGTAAGAGGGAAGAAGGACCGCTTCCAAGGGAATAATATAGGGCAATATTCCTGTTAAACTCTTGCAGAACCAGGCGTATGTTCATGACCAAAACGAACATAACAGTGAGAACTGAAAATGCGTTAGGAAGATTTCTGTGTGAGAAATATCATCGTTTACACAAATGACAGAACAGTTCAAGGATATCACGTCTACTGTTTAGTTAGTAAAGTAAACATATTTTCATAAGGGAAGGTTCAAAGGGTAACACCTACCTATCCTATGCAGGAATCAACCATTGAATTCTATCACCAAGTCTGTTGTGTCAGTCTGTCGTGTCTGTTTGTCGTGTCTGTGGTCGTCAATTTTCATTCATGTGGGGATTGTTAGAAAATAGGTGTTTTATACACCATTTACGAATCGATTTTTGAACAATTTTTTGAGTAAGATCCTCAATGAATTATTGAGAGATCTTGATTGATTTGTGTTCTCCTTCGTGACTAGATCAAAATCATATATTGGTTTGCTAAAAACGGTTAAGGGGTGAATGAGAAATTCTATCTCAAAGTGAGACGTTTTCATTCTTGAAATGGGTTAAGGGAACATCCCACATCGGAAAAATCAAAGGAAATAGAAGAGGATATATAGTAACCTCCTTCTAAGCATTGTAAGATAGCTAGAAGAGATGCTCTCTCTCGCGCGCGCAGGGGGATGCAAATCTTGGACCGGATTACATATGACTTGTGTGCGCATGCACGACCTGCGGACACGAATGCCGGACCGACTTGACCTCACCCCGTGCAGAGCCACTTTTTGCTACAATTTTGATTTTTCTTTTTGTAACAGCTGAAATGAATGTAGAAACGGTTCTGTCTTCCGTTTCAGCAATGATTGATGTCTGCCGTTACAGTGCCGGCATTCAATTCAGTATCTGTCATTACACTGAAGGCATTCAAAGTCTTGTCTGCCGTTACACTAAAGGCATTCAAAGCCTTGCCTGCCGTTACAGTATTAACCCTGGCTCTATAAATAGAGGCTTCCCCTTTCATTTCTTCCCTGCACAACAGAAATCTTCTTCCTTCCTCCTCTGAGTCCTGCTCGTTTCTTCCCTCCTGTTGTTTTGGTAAGTCGGTGATAGGATTCAGACACTGCTGTTCAGTTCGAGAGTGCTACGTGGTGCCTACGTGATCACTCAGTCATTGCATCCTGGGAGACAGACGCCTTCGTTCATTCCAGGAACCGGGAGAGGCAAAATCTGTTTTAAGGACACTGTGTGATACACAGACCTCGACTTCTCAACTTGTAATATTCAATTAGTTCTTGTAAGTTATTACTTATTTATTTATTTTCTTTTCTTCTCCGTTTTTCTTTTCCCCTCCTATTTTCTTTTCTGTTTTGTGTGTCTCAATCATTTGTGTTATTGTAAAACAAACTTTATAAAAGTATTTTGTAACATTTACTAGCTAGCATTTGACCTTAACTTTCTAATACGAAATTTCTACCAAAAGAGGAGAAACACAAAAAGATATTTTAAATGTAGAGACCAGAATAAATGATCAGAACCAATTTTAACTTGAGCAAGAACAGCCAACGGATATGAAACAACTGATCTGAATCCAAATTTTTAGGTATATATTGGCTATTACAGATATCTGCATACATCAATTTAAATTATAGTTCTTCCAATTGCAAAATATATATTCGAATATAAGAGATCATATTGTACAAAATAATACTGTTATACTCGCTAATTATTGTGAACTTACAGATATTCCTAATCTGGTTTTTAAATTGTTATCAACATTAAAAACTCTCAAAGTTCATGATAGTTTTGAGAGTTTTGCGATGTTTTAAAAATGTGTCATAATAATTTAGACAACTAAGAAATTAAGGTGAATTAGCTTATAAAGTGGATAGTCTTATGAACAAATCAAAGACCATTAACTGCAAAGAGGGGTTAGGGTTGGGGTTAGGAGGAAAATGAGAGGTTCTTTGTGATTGTAATGATTTGAGACGTTGCAGTTTCTTCAATCAGAGTTTTCAAACTTAGGCCATTTTTATACAACTTCGATTATCCTATGTTTGCTTCTAACTGAAAATTACTGTCATGGCTAAAAAAAAATAAGATAAGTGTTTAAATAACTATAATTTTTTTTCATCTCACACCAGTTGGATAACTATAGTTTTCTTAAAGTTTTGGGGGAGAGCTCCAGCCATCTTAATATAACTTTGTTTTCAAACATAGATAGCTCAATTAGCTAACTTAGAATATAAATGAAATTTGATCTTAAAACAAAAAGTTAAACTGAGATTACTGTCAAGCACCTGCTGTGCAAGTGACAAGGCTTCTCACTTAACATTTAAGTAAGACGTCACTAGTTCGATTCCGCCTTAGACATAATTAAATTAGGATGTTGGAAAATCCCTCTATCGGAAAAAGAAAAAAAAAAGTTAAATTCAAATAACTATACCTAATTGTATATTTGGGGGTAGATTATTCATACTCCTTCACTAAATAAATAGATTGAGCAATTTCTAAATGCAATTTCACTAGTAGAATGGATATGGTTGATGTTAGGATTATGTCTTATATACTCGTTGTTCAAATTAGAAGAAGAGACGATGAAGCACTGAAATCAAAACGTTGAAGAGATGAGAAGATTGAAACAAAGAAGCAACAGCAGCAACAGAGAGCTGTGCAGTCGACTGCACACTCCTTGGGTCCGGGATGGAAGAGTTGCGATCGATCGCACTTGGGTTAGCCGGCCGACCGTGTCTGCTATGTTATTTTGGACCTAGATCATTGTGATCATTTCTCCATTGCAAGTGAGACTTGAGAGATAGTTCTTGGTGAGTGAGTTTAATTCTTTGTATTGAGTGAATCTGTAACGCTTTGTAATTCTCTCTAGTTGAATATTATATCTCCCTATATTTTTTTCCGGATTAAGCGAAAGCTAACCGGGATAAATTTCTCGAGTGTTTGAGTTGGATTGGTGGATCTACTTGTTTGGTTGTTCGATTGATTCGTCTCATCTATCCGTCATCTTTATTGTTCTAATGTATTCCGCTGCGTCCCAAAATATCCCAACGAGAATTGTGGTGAGATTCCTCTCCCTATCACAATACCCCAGTGATTGACACTTACGATAAAACAAACAAATGGCCAATACTTATCTTTGTAAGGATGGATGAGGACGCCAGAATTAGGTCCTCATCTGTACCAATCTTACAGGGTTTGCCCTTTTTAATAAATATCTTCTAATTCTCTGGTATCTTAAATATATATCTTCTAATTCTCTTCTCTCATTTCCGAGGCTTGGAACAGTTTCATAAGTTCGACTAGGTCACTCAGGTTTACGGGGATAATGTTCACAAATTCAAATTTTGACTTATAGTTATGGCTTTTCGTTTACTTTTGTTTTTAGCAAGTTTTAGTCATCAACTCATTGCCCCTTTAGTTTGCCACATAGAGCCGACATTGAGGCTTCTCATTGTCCTGAAAAATTCTCTAGTACTTACACCCCTATTTGGATGCCGGAATATTAATTGCTTAAAAAGGAATGAAGTTTTCCTTCAAATGCTCAACTAAACAATGTATTCCGTGTTGCCTAGTTCGAAGCTGGAGCTGCTGATCCTTTTTCACTTCAAACCAACCCTTCATTTTTTCGATGAATGTATTGTTCTTTGAAACGAGGATGAATATTCTTGCTACTAGGATTGAAGTAAGCATGTCGATAGGGCCATGAGTGAAGTCATTGTTCATTGTATGAAAGGGTATTTGGTAACGATAGCGATGTTACATGGAGATTATACTCCTCACCATTCATAAAAAAAAAAAAAAAAAAAAGATTCCCTTATTTCTTACTTCAATTTTGATAAAGTCGGTCTGAAAGCGTTGTAGTTGGAACTTCAACGCCGAAGAAGTTTAGTGTTGAAGTTGTGAAGCTGGTATGAAGAAATTTGGTTGAATAGTTTGTTGTACATAAGCTACAAACCACGACAACTATATATCGAACACATAAAATTTGTACGAAAATCACTTTATACAAATCTTCGATGTGATTAAGGAAAAGAAACATGACTAGTTAGTTACATATCCTTCTTTACTATTTATAAATAAGGAATATGATGATATCTTATCTCAAGTTTATAAATATCATATCATAATCCTTACGGGACATCATCAAGTGGTAGTGTTATCTAGTCGGATGACTTGCGTGTTGGGTTCAAGTGCAGATAATGCATACAGTAGAAAATGCATATGATATCAGTTTTGAACTTTTGAGCAATCATCTCTAAGTAAGAACCCACAATGAGCAAAGACATGACAGTAATTGTTCTCTTATTAGAGATACTTCAGGCAAAATTCTTGCTCCCGATGTCCTTAGAAAATAGATCAGGTTTTATTTTTATTTTTTACATACCAAACATTTTTTTTTCAAGAATCCTACCCTCAAAAAGAGAGAAGAGCGAGGGAGGGGGGAGGGCCAGAAAAAATAAATATGACTACCGAAAGTAGATGCACTGATAACTAATTCCCGGCCCCAACTGTAAGCGTAAAGGACTAAAGGGCCCAGCTTCGATTTGTTTGAAGAGATAAAAAGAAAGGAAGATAAGTCACAACTGTTTGTAAGGCTCCAAACAAATTTATTTTTTTCTGCGGATACATCTTGCAATATAATGAATACTAGTATAATGCACGTGCGATGCACGTGGAGGAAGAAGGAAAAAGACAAAAAAAAAACCTACCAACACGTGCACGTGCATCGCACGTGCACGTGCGATGCACGTGGAGGAGGAAGGAAAAAGACAAAAAAACCCACAAACACGTGCGCTGCACGTGTTTGCACACATACAAAATATTGTTAATTAAATACCAACCCCATCTCTCCCATTATAATAGTTATAGATGATAGTCCCGGGGTGGGCATCGGTTTTTTAATTTTTCTCATACGCAACAATCCGAGCCTTAATTGGATCGGTTTCCATCCAAGCAGATTAAGCTCGGTTTGGATTGAATTGGATGGTCGGTTTGGCGTGCTACTTTTCACCTCCAATATCATTCACAATTTCGTTGAAATTTAAAAGATCAACTTCAATTAATCTTAAGAAACAGGCTGTTATTTGTTGTTCATAAATAAATTTAAAATGAAGATCCATAAAACCACAAGTTACTAATGAATTTTACACTAATTGTTTAAGATGGTGACGTTTAAATGAGTGAGATACACTACTTTTTCACCTACATACTTCAGTAATCTTAGTTTATTCTCATAAAATGAACATCAATAACCATAACTAATTGAATTTCAGGTATAATAAAAAATAGATAGAAATTAAAGGAGACTATTTGTATCTCTAAGAAAATGAGAAATGATTGTTTGTATATTCAAGAAATTAAAGGAGAAATAGTTTTTTTATAGACTAATGCATAGAGGTACAGTCGGTTCGGTTTAATCGATTACTTAAAAGCCTCATCCAACAACCAAACCGGTCCAGTTGGTTATTGAAGATCAAGAACCAAGCCAACCCAAACACCCAATTGGTTTGGTTAAACACCGGTCGGTTTGGGTTGAATTGATTCAGATTGGTCAGTTCGGATAATAGTTGTCCACCTCTATGATAGACCAACACAAGGAACATGATAGACCATGTGAATTTCACTGTGAGTACAGCTCCTCTATACCCACACACCCACCCACACGCACGCACACAAAAAAATCTTCTTTAATGCTCCTACCTCCTGTAAATAATAACCTTTTTCAAGTAGGGCATCACTTAATTGAACCTTGAAATTCAATCTTATAATGACACAATTTGTTTTTGCATAATACACATGCAACATATAACATTTATACTAAAAACAAAATAAATAAAAGAGGAAAACTGCAAAAATTATCATAACTAGTACAATCATAATTCTAGCTTCTAAAGAAATTTGAAAAACTCTTTCATTTGGAGTATATAAATAGTTAAAAACTAATTTGTCGTCATATTAACAGCTGAGAAGCTATGCCAGTTAGTGGTTTAATGCTTTGAATATCCTGTTGTGCTACTTTTGAAATATAGAGTCGATAATAATGATTGTAAGACTAGAAACTAATCAAAATGATTATTATCATGACAAATCCCTTTATTATTACTCGCGAAGTTCAAGGGAACAAGAAACAAACATTTAACATAAAACTAGAGTTGACAAATCAAAAGCGCAAATTGTAATATGACAACAATTTCCAACAACATGGATCGGAAAAACAAATAGTTCAAGTGGTATAATCCATGTAAACAACAGGTTAATGGTTATATAAGCGTCAGCTTGTTTCCTGCTCAAAATCATCACCCTCGGACTCCTCCGCGTTGTCTGGATCATCATCTTCTGCATCTGCATCGAAGTCTTCCTTATAATCAGCAGTTGTTTTTCCAATCACAGGAAGATTGCTATTCATCTTTCGGATATCACGCCACTGCAAACACCACAACTGTCAACATCCAACTCAACCTTCTCATAATAATGTTTTTTGTTAGGGGAGAAGGGAAACAATAACATTACCTATTTAAAACCAAAATACATGAAACAAATTGGTACCTAAATTTAAATGCATTTCTTGATTATTTTTCAATTAAAGAATTATCCTTTTTACCTAGTTGTAAAGAACTCCACCACATAAATTCAATTGTTGCCTGGAGACAAATAGTAGTTCGACATTCTAGTTTGCTAGAGCATAAACATAGACAATCAAACAGCTCTGCTCATCCAGTTAGGGCAGTGCTAGTCTGACTCATATAGAAGACCTATTATTCAAAAAGACAACACAATAAGTGTCCTACAGGATGCACTAATAATTAGCAAACTGCTACACCTGATAAAATTTACAGTGCATTCTAGTCTTTAACAAAGCACTCTTAATTGGGTCCACCTCCTCTTATTTTTCTCCTTTCCTCTCTCCCTCTCATGGGGTGGGGATGATATGGAAACCAGAGTTTCCAGATGTTACACATGACATTCAGGTTAAATTTCCCCCATTCAGTGTCCATCTTAGTAGGTGCCAACTAACCGAGAAAAGTTAAAAAGTATCCATCCTTTCTTGTCCAATTTTTCCAAATGATCCCTAATTGCTTTAGTTTCCGTGTTCTAGTAGAATTCCTACTTTCATGATTTCTTTTCAGATTCTTTCAAACAGATCAAGGTTCAATTAATCATAGGTAGGATGTTATCTACCGATCTTCCTAATTCGTTACAAATCTTCTAAACACAATATTCATCAACTCCCAAACAAGGTGGAGACATTATTTTTTGAAATGCTTGGACTTTGTAAGATCAATCATCTGAGACTTCAAAATGATGCTCCACACATTGTGAGGAACAAATATGAAATAGTTATACCATGTCTGTCAATTTCTGATATCAAATTAAGTTAGTTGTTAAAAAGCATGTGTAAACACGACCGGTAGAATAGTGATAACAAATTCTTTAAGATTATTATAAGCAAGATGATTATATAAAACAGTTATGTGAGTTAGAATCAGCTGTTATCTTAAGGAAAAGAAACAGTTTAACAGAGGACCAATTTAAATATGTTGCTGAGTGAGACCACCATCCCCGGGGTGTCAGTCAGAATGAATTTTAGAAACGCACTTAGATTTTTCACCGTGTTCACTGCTTATATTTTTATATCATACATATAGGCACAGCCCAACCCAATGACCTTACATGTCTTAAAGCTAACAACAAATTTCAGGAGGCCTAAGTACGTGTCATGGTAAAATATGATGCAATGGAAAAACTACAAAACCATAATGGACTAAATGCACATGATGATACGTATGGACTATTAACAAATCATTGTGATAATTAATGCTATCTAATAAAACTAATTCATTCTTCATGTAAGATAGAGAATTAACTGATTAAGCAAAATAAATTAGAAACATAAACTAGATAAAGGATGTGTAATCTACGGATAATAAAACATTTGCAACTTTCTGACACCACCATCTGCGTTTAAAACCTTGATCTTAGGAATGTGTGAATAAAAATGTGAGAAGGGTATTAGCCAATTTGTGACATGGGCATTTATAAAGTCTATATTGTGTGAATCTGTCTGGGAATTGAATCCCTTCATCAAGGAGGCTTTTGCCTAAATGGGGCTTCTATAAACAGTGGGAAGTCAACCACCCCGTTCTTCTGCCCTTGTGAAGTTTCAGTTCATCAATCTGTAAATCTAAACTGCACGTGCCCAACATACTGAATCCTATCTTAGGTGAAACCAGCCCCTCACCCCTATCCTCATAGGAAATGGTTCATGATTTTGGCAATGAGAGTCTCGCTGAGGCCTTCAAATTTGGAACCTGCATTCCGGCGAGAGGCTTAACGAATGTAGACCCTGTCATCCTTGATGGTTGGACAACGACCATTTGTCTATTCCACCTTTCCAAAAAACAAATTATGGCTATGGTCTGAAAAAAAGATGGCTTGTTAATGGGAGGGAAGAAAATTGAGAGTAAATGGAAAGACAATAAGGATAAGAGAAAGGAAGTTGACTAAGAAAGGTAAAGGGGGAGAGAGCTAGGAAGGTGTGGGCGCGGGGCGGACTATTACCAAATGGACTCAAAGGGAAAGCCATTGAATGAGGAAGGCCTAGTTTGGGGTGCCTTAATTTTAAACAAAGTAAGACAAAAGAGCACTTAGGCAAGGCTATAAAATATTAATCACTAGAAGGACTCATCAATAGAATTCTCCTCTTCTTATATATCATTATAGTATGACCTTATTTTTATTTTTTTCTAAAACAATGAAATCCTTGAAAATATCATTATTGCACGTCTTGGATTATTTTAAAAGCATAACTTTGTTATTTAATAGAAACATCAATATTAATAATAATGTTCCAATCTGTAATGGTCCTCAAGTTAAAATATAATTTTAACAGTATCATATATTAATAATGGAAGGGATTAACAAAGGTACGGTGCCACCTATCTAAGAATTGTACACACTCACCCATGGCCATGGATGGGCATCCCATAGATCCACACATGGTTTAATAGAAACATTGGCTGATGCACAATCACTAGATTTGCAAATGGTTTGCCCATCCATAATGTGATTGCAAAATAAACGGTTTTTTTGCAATAGAACAATGAGACCACATGATGGATTGGCAAATCATGTGCATATCTAGTGATTTTGTGTCACCGTATGTTTAATGATATGAAGATCATTTTCAACGGCATGGGTCGTATTTTTCTTTTTTATTTCTTCCAAATATGGGTGAGTGTGTAAAAACGTATATGCAAAAAGTCAATATCATATCAAGGAGGCTTTCCTTAAGGTCCTACATTGAAAAACTTATATGCAAAAAGTAAAACAAAAAAAAGTTATATATTCACAATAACATTAGTGTGTCGATTTCCGCCTTCGGCAATTTCGGCCGAAATCTACATATTTCGATCCAAAACGATATGGAGTATAAAATAAGTGATTACGTATCGGCAAGCTAGCCAAAAGAAAATTTCGGCCGAAATTTAAAACAGTGGGGTGGCACCCAATCTCCATTAATCTCGTAATATAATACGGTAACTATTAGTGTTGTTGTAAATGTTGATGTTATTGTTGTTGTATGTGTTGTTATTGTTGTTGTTGTTGTCATCGTTGCGAGGTAACTCTTAGTTTCATATGACAACAATAAAAAATGTCATTTCAAAATTGAGAGTTTGATGGAATTTACTATCATATCTGTTTTTAAAATCACCGGTGGTATTCAAAGTTTCTTCCTACTAACCCCCCTTCCCACCCCTCCTCAAGGAGGGATGTAATGATGACTTCATGCATCTAGTGGCAACCTTCAAGGATTTATCCTAGAACTATGATTTATGAAGGAAGAGGAACTTTACGTGCCTAGCTTTTTTGTAGTTATTGTTGATATGCCTAAACTAGCTAGTGTGAAAAAACATCTAACACAACCTTCTAAATAAGAATAGCATGATGTTTGCGCTAAATGCATATAATAAGCTTAACAGCAAAACAATGTTCTTGAATCATTGATACAGTACTTGTCTTCTAAGTACAGGAAGAGTAGGATTGAGTCAAAATGGGTTCATTCACTTATTCTATCATATTTGATTGCACACTTTTGTAATCAACTACATAGATTTTTTATGCCTAATGATTTCATATTGTCATTTTATAATTAAGATACAATGTTCTTCCAGGCCATACCGGTCTTTATTTGTTAGATAGCAATATATTATTGTCTTAAAAGTCAATATCGTATCATTGGCAAAATAATTTCCTATCCCAAGTTTCATTTAGTTAACATGAATTTCGTCTCAATTATGTTACCATGAGATTTGCACACTTCTTTTAGTTCAAACATAAGAAAATTCCAAAGAAACCATAAATATTAACTCAATCATGTAATTGGGAAGCCAAGTGGCCAACTGATAATGGAATACATAAAGATAATATTGGAAGTATTGACAAGATCAATGGATACTCCCACGTATCCAACCGTGCTGGTCAAAATTTGTTATATCGCATTGGCATGGTTAGATACCTTGAACACTTGATATTTTGGCACACGCACTATATGCAGCCCATTTCTAACTACTACAGGAATGGAGTAAAGGATTTATAGGGAAAATTGCACCCTTTTCCTTCTATTATTATCTTTTCTCTTAATTTTATGAAGCTTTGGAACTGGAAGGTAAAATAATTCTTAAAGGCCTTCATGGTTCCAACTTCTGAGAAGTTATTAAACTTGGCTTTAAATTTATAGCAAGATAGGGTTTAAGTTTCAAATATGAAGAGGTAGGATTTAGCAGGCAAAATGACACCATAACACATACCCTTTTCCAAAATTATAGTAGCCAATATATTGATATATAAAGCTAATGTTTTATCTTGTTTCATCCAAACTATACTACATTTGAAATCCAAAGAAAACATATTCTATAGTGTAGATTTTGTATCTGTGAAGTGCAATGCAGACATGTTGTTAAAGAATTGCATTAGTAGACTAAAAATAAAATTGATGAAAACATAATCAAGTACTATTCTCGAGGATCGCACAGAAAGTGTCACCTCTTGTAGACTTCCATAACTTTATAAACATGTGCTTTGTGCAAGGAAGGTATCTATTGAGATCATGTTGCTGCCTTAAAACCTTGTCTTTCAAAGACATAAGCAGTCCATCAATACTCCAAAGTAACCAAAAAACAAAACAAAAGAGGTCAATGCATACATGAAAGGGAAGGGGATCATGCAAAACAAAAGAATGCCAAGGCAAACATTGAACACAAGTGCAAAATCCACCTTACATCGACAAATTGTATCTACTATGATTATATAAAAAAAAATGTTTCAACTCTTCTAAACCCTTCTTCACAATCTTCCTAATTTGCCTCAACTCTTCTAAACACGACATTCGTTAAGTACCAAACAACATGTAGCAACCAACTTTAGCCCACACTTACCAATTTTCATAATTAGCTTCAACATGCCTTAACAATCTCCATAATTCGCTCCAACTTTGGCCCACACTTAAGTTTTCACTAATATTAGCTCCTTAGATTTTTATATCATATTTTTCCATTACATTCCACATCAACCCAAGAATTTTCACCGTGGGCTTTGATACAAAGGGCCCAACTGGATGATACCATGGCAATTACTTAAGTCTTAAAGCTAATAACGAAATTATGGAGGCTTAAGTAATTGTCATGGTAAAATATGTTGCAATGGAAAAACTACAGAACCTTAAGGGACTAAATGAGCATGATGATATTGGTAATGAAAATAAATGCTACTAACAAATCCTTGTGCCAAGCACCTGTAGTTCAAGTGGTAAGGCTTCATAATCTTAAGAGAGAGCCAGAGAGGTGGTTTGATTCTAGCATTAGACGGAGTTAATTTGGGATGTTGATCCCGGCTACGGCCGAATGCCAAAAAAAAAATTTATCATTGTGATAATTAATGCTATCCATTAAAACATACTCATTGGCATTTGAATGAGCATTGAAAACTACCAATCAACAGAAATTAATCGAATTAAGAAAAATAAATTAGATACATCTATATAATAAATTACAAAGAAAGCTATCAAGTGGCTCACAATCAATCCCCCCAAAATCAAAGGTCCATATCAAACCTCACAAAATATATTTTCCCTCCAAAATTTCAAACCCAAAAACCAAAATTTTCCCCCTAAAAAACTCATTACTTTATTACTATCTATCTCTTCTCTCTTTACTTTTTCATATTTCTCTCTTTCTCTCTTTATATCTCTCTATCATTCTTTCTTTATTTGCTTAGAAATTAAACTTTAAGATTTCAGTTTTGTAATTTTCAGAATTTTTAATAGCAAATATCTCTTCAACAATTAAATTTCATTATTTTCCACACTTAAAGTTCTAAGAAGTTAGATTTTATACCCCCATTTATAATTATTTTTCAACATATACTAATGGAAACATAGACTTTTATTTATAACTAATTATTGTCATACTATTCAAACTTGAGCTACATAATTATTGTTTTACTGTTTACATGGCTTTTCGTGTTTTGTATCGTTCCGAAGACGTGCCGTAGGCACGTGCCCATGGGAAAATCTAGTAAACTAATAAAGGACGTGTAATTTACGAATAACAAAACATTTGCAACTTTCCAACTAACGGCATTTGCCATTTACAACCTTGACCTTAAGAATTTGTGAATAAAAATGTAAGCAGGGTATTTTCCAAATTGTGACACGGGCATTATGAAGTCCATATTGAGTGAGTCTATCCAGGAAATGAATCCCAGATTCATCAAGGGGCTTTGCCAAAATAGGCTTCCACACAGTGGGAAGTTTGATGTGTTTCTGTCTTTGTGCAAGTTTGATGGTTGTCAAGTTAAAAAATAATTTAACAATATCATATATAAATAATAAAATATGGTAACCATGATTGTTTTTGCTGATGTTTGTGTATTGTTGTTGTTTTTGTTGTTAGTGGTGTTGTCATCGTCGTAGTTGTGAGGTAAATCTCATTATCAAATGACAATAAAAAAAGATGTTATTTTCAAATTGAGAGTTGGATGGATTTTACAATCCCCCTCACCTGATTTTAAAATCATTTTGATTCTAAAATCACTGTTGGTCTTCAAAGTTCCTTCCCTCTAACCCCCTCCCCACCCCCCTTATAGGATGGATGTAATGTTGACATGTTGCATCTTATGACAACCTTCGAAGATTCATCCAAGAAATATGGTTTATGAAGGAAGAGGAACCTTACATGCCTAGCTTTTTGTTGTTGTTGTTGATGATGTGACTAAACTAGCAGGTGTGATGACACACCCACAAAACCTTCTAAATATGAATAGCACGATGTTTGTCCTGGATCAATGCTTATAATAGGCTTAACAACAGAACATTGTTTTTGAATCACAGACACGGTAGTCGTCATTTTAGTACAGGAATAGTAGGATTCACTTATTCTATCCTATTAGATTGCTTCTGTAATCAACTACACAAGGAGTTTTGATGTCTGTTGATGTCAGTCATTATAATTAAGATACAGTGTTTTTCCCGGCCATATTGGTCTTTATTCGTTAGTATAGCAAAGATATTTTCATGTTGAAAGCCGATATTGCATTATTAGCATAGACAATTTCCTATCCCATGCTTCATTCGATTAATGCAATCGCAGACACAGTACTCGTTATGCTAGCATGTCATGACTTATAAAATATATGGAACACGAAACATGGGATATACACGCTCGTATTCAATATGAAAATAATAGCAACTAAATCAACATCACAAGAATTAAGAAACTACATAGAATAAGAAGCAGTAATCAACTGTTCAAGTAAAAGAAGAACAACAACCATAAAATCAAGAATCTAAAATCTCTAAATTAATTAGGTTATATAGTGATGGAAATCGAGAAACCCTAACACAGGAAACTGGAAAAAGGTAAGTTTGACGGGAAAACCGAACCTTGTCAGCGAGTTCGGATTCTTCCAAGGCGAGTAGAAGCTCGTCGTTGTGGGAGAAACCCCAAAGTGGGAGTAGAGTCGAGGATGGGATCAGAGGTGGCGATGGTAATTGGCGCATGAATGCTGGGAACTGCAACATTTTTCTTGATTTCGATTCTAGATTTTTGATTGTACGATGACCAACCCTGAAAGGAAGGGGCTGAGTAAGAATTGAATTAAATTGAATTGATGATTAAATCTGATTCGTCCACGTGTACGTGTAGGACTAGCGAGATCTAACTCTGGGAAGGGCCCAAAAGGAGTAGAAATTGGCCGTTATCAGATATGTCCAACTATAAAATAGCAGAGGTCGGACTTGGGCCAATTGTAATTACTTCCTAAGCCCCGACATCGTTCACAGATTGAGTTTTGTGTCTGTAGCTCAGTAGTTATATACCTCAAAAATATCTGCAAGTTGCTTGGAGGTCGCTTAGACCATTTCCAACCATGCTAGTCATCCCTCAATATTAGCCAAAATAGCTAGTTTAGAGATAAAGATATGCTCCAACGGATTTGTCAAACCACTTGCCAAAATAGATTTGTCAGATTTACTCGCTAGATCTGGCGAGTTTCAAACGCTCGCTAAACTAAAAAAAAATTGCTTTCTGAAAATAATCGTGAAAATTGCGTACTAAAAATTAATCGCGATCGTGAAAATAATTCCGATTTGAAAATAATAGCGATCTGAAAAATTGCATACTGAAAATTGCGATCGCGATCTGAAATCCTTGCGCGATCTGAAAATCTTGTGAAATCCTTGCACGATCTGAAAATCTTGTGAGATCGAAATGGCAGGAAATTTCGGAAGAGATATCCAAGGACTTCACAATATCTGATCTGAAAATCTTGTAAAATCCTTGCGCGATCTGATCTGAAAATCTTGTGAAATCATTGCGTGATCTTGTGATTTGAGCTCACAGAAGTTTTGTTTTGTTTTGTTTTTGGGTAGATAGGGTTATTTTTTTCGCTTTGGGCCTGGGATTTTTCATTTTTTTTAATATATTTTTTTAATAGCTTGGATTTTTCTTTTGGGTTTGGACTTTGTATTTTGTTTTTATTTAATTTTGGGTTTTAAATTATCAATGATTTGCCAAAATAGATAGCATGGTTGGAGTATGAGCTTTTTTCGCTAGTCAAATTATCCATTTGTTATCTATTATGGCTATTCTAGCTAGCCAAAATAGCTAGCGTGGTTAGAGATGCTCTTATGCATGTTTCAAGTGATTGAAAAAATTAGGGTTTGCATTTTACAAGGAATAATTAGTGTAATTACGATCCTTCCTTCTACTTGTTAAGAAGAGAGGTGTGGAGTGGTGACCGAGAAACTAGTATCACTTTCTTATGATTCGAAGAGAAAAAAGATGGGAGTGCATGTTTTTCATATTGCACTACCGTCTATTGCTGTGACTATTACCACTTCTTCACATGTATCTTTGCGCAACAACACGTTCACAACACACAGTATTAACTAGCATTAGTATCGGGTCGGGTCCTTCACAATCCGGATCCGAACTCGGTCCGCTATGGGTCTAAAAACTGGATCCGGACCCATGAGAACCGGGTCCGGGTCCTATTAAAATATTCCTACCCGTTCGGACAGCAGCGGAAGTGTAAGCAGCGAGCGGAGGCTGAAAGTGGAGGATTTAGAATAGAGGAGAGAATAAAAAAGCATGAGTTTTGAGTTTGGAAGAGAAAGATTTAGAATTGAGGAGGAAGGAGGGAAGGGATGAGAATATAATATTTATTTTTATGTTGATTTTTTTGGATTTTTTTAACGGATCCGGATCGGGTCGGGTCTCTTTTGAGCGGTCCCGGACCCAAAAGTACAACGGGTCCCATTTTAGGACCCAGATAAGCCGGATCCGATCTGGACCTGGTATTAGACCGGAACCGATCTGGACCTGGTGATACACAATACAAATGGCCTGAGCTTTTCAGGGATGTCTTGTAGCTTATAAATAAATAGCAGAGATTCCATGATAATACTTATTTTTCTTCAGCAAACTGAAAATTTTGCTAGAATTAGATATCGCTGGATGTAATTGATAACAATTATACAAAGATGAGGTTACATAAATGTTTCTCTTCAGTTTACAAAACAATCAGTGTCATGCTCACAAAACTTGAAAAATCAGGTGGTCATTTTCGTTTGCACTTATCTCAAACTAAAAGTTAAAGAATTGCAAACTTATCTCAAACTAAAAGTTAAAGAATTACCGGATATCACAATCAAGCACACGGTAGTAAGATTAACAATATAAAAAATATAGGGGAACACCAATATAGATCTTCTGAGCTTTTCGTAAACACACTTGAAGTCGCTAAAAAAACACAACTCTCAAGCATAAGTTAATTCAAGTGCAGCAGATCAATTTTTTTTTTGGACCGCCCTTTCGAATCATAGGAATGCTCATAAAAAAAATTCACATCAATAATTATAATTTAAAGAAAAAAAGAAAAAAAAAAACAAATACAAAAACAAAATTGTATGTATATATAGTTTCATGGTCATCAGAGCTACTTAATAAGCTGACAAATATTGGTAATCCATATCAAATCATCAATATGTTGGAAAGCCAGCAATGCAGTTGATATCATAAGCAGCTATCAGTCACTTTGCATCAGAAGACCTGAAAAACAATTCATGCGACAAAAGCAGCACATTTCAACAGAATGACAACCTAGAAATTATTAATTCAGGAGGTATTATAATTGCACAAGTGAATACAGTAATATGGGAGAGATATCATAAGCAGCTATCAGTCACGACTTTGCATCAGAAGACCTGAGAAACAATTCATGCCACAAATGCAGCACATTTCCAACAGAAAGACAACCTTGACATTATTAATTCATGAGGTATTATAATTGCACAAGTGAATATAAGATGTCTCCCATAAAATACATAACAGAGGGTTCACCAAATTCAAATTTCTCGCAAGACTCAAAAGAGATCTACTCTGTAACAAATATAGTTCAAGCTAAAGAAGTCTAATTCTCATAGTGAAAATCTTGTTTCCTATAGTACATGATCTCAAGGCATGGAAGTATTAAATAAGAAAATCAAGGTATCTACATTTGCTCTTTCATACGAATGTCATGGACTATATCTTCTCGCTTCAAAACTGCGAAAGATATTCATTGAGGTTGATCCTGACACAAACCAAACTGAAAACCAAACTTGATGTATCAGGACCCTTGAATGCAAGAAACATCAATACTGCCATAATTATTTCCACCCATCTTTCACAATAAAATGAGGCCAGCAATGAGCAGAACATTTAAATTGAAGAAGGCTCCACCTAAAAGATTAATATCAAGACATCGACTTGTCAACCTGATTTATACAATCATCTAATTTAGTACAATTTACTGACAAAGTCGAGAAAACCACAGAAAGTTTTCCATATGAAATTGAAATCGTACTAGATGTCCTGGTGCAATTTGAGCTTATCTAACCAAATAATAACCCCCTTCCAAGACTAAGAGACTAGACAACAATATATAAAGATTATACTCATATTTGATGCATTTACCATAAGCCAAAATTTGAAGCAACGTGATTTGCTGACAAAGATGTTGCGCCTAATCATGACCGTAAGTAGTGTTAAAAATTACCCTCCACATCTCCAAAATGCATTTAAATAATAGGCTTCAACAACAAGTATAATTAACCTTTCATCTTCCAAATAGTATTAATCTCTATCAATGCATGCCAAGTTACAAGAGTAACAGCATATGCTCACTCCACATATCATGACAACTCGCCAACTCCACATACCAAAACATAAGGAATTATATTTCTTTAAAGCATGAAAACTTACTAGATTTTCCCGTGGGCACGTGCCTACGGCACGTCTTCGGAACAATACAGCATATGAAAAGCCTTGTAAACAGTAAAACAACAATTATGTAGCTCAAGTTTGAATAGTATGACAATAATTAGTTGTAAATAAAAGCCTATGTTTCCATTAGTATATGTTGAAAAATAATTATAAATGAGGGTATAAAATCCAATTTCTTAGAACTTAGAGGGTGAAAAATGATGAAATTTAACTATTGAAGATATATTTGCTATTTTTAATGTAACATGAACAATAAAAAAACATAAAAAATCCGAAAATTTATAAACCTGAAATATGAAAATCTAAATTTCTGAGTAAATTGAGAGAGAATGAGAGTAAATAAATGAGTTTTTTTTTTTTTGAAGGGGATTTGAATTTGAGTTTTGGAGTTTGAACCTTTTTTTTTGGGGGGGGGGGGGGGGGGGGGGGGATGTGTTTTGTGGGGTTAAATCTGAGTCTTTAATTCTGGGAGGATTTAAGGAGAGCCACTTGATAGCTTTCTTTGTATTTTATTTTATTATATATATATATATATATATATACACACACTAGATTTGCCCATGGGCACGTGCCTACGGCACGTCTTCGGAACGATACAAAATACGAAAAGCCCTATAAACAGTAAAACAACAATTATGTAGCTCAAGTTTGAATAGTATGACAATAATTAGTTATAAATAAAAGTCCATGTTTCAATTAGTATATGTTGAAAAATAATTACAAATGGGGGTGTAAAATCTAACTTCTGAGCACTTTAAGTGTGGAAAATTATGAAATTTAACTATTGAAGAGATATTTGCTATTTTCAATATAACATGTGCAATAAAAAAAGATAAAAATTCTAAAAATTTGCAAACCTGAAATCTTAAAATCTAAATTTCTAAATAAAGAAAGAAAGAATTTGGTTTTGAGGTTTAAAGATAGGGAGAGAGAGATAAATATGAAAAAGTGAAGAGAGAAGAGAGAGAGATAGTAATAAAGTAATGAGTTTTTTTAGTTTTGGGAGGGAAAATTTTGGTTTTGGGGTTTGAAATTTTGGGGGGGAAACGTTTTTGTGTAGTTAGATCTCGGCCGTTGATTTTGGGGGGATTGAAGGTGAGCCACTTGATAGCTTTCTTTGTGTTTTATTATATAGATAATTGAGTCGACTCCATATCTTCTTTCTGTATCAAATCTTAAATTCTCCTTCCATATCTGTTTTTTTCCTTGGGGTGTGTGTGAGGGAGAGAGATTAAGTGATAAACACATCCTTTTCCTTTACTTCTTTTATGCAATGCTAAATGACATTGTAAGTCTTTGTACCTTAATGGTGAGACTGCAAACTCGAAATACACATGTTTGTTTGGAAGAATGGAATGGAAGCAAAAAATGGTGGAGTAATAAATTTGTTACGAGGAAAAGTCACAAATATCAATGACCATTTCAACCATTTTCCGGCCATTTCAAAGCTGAAGGCTTGGAAATGGCATGTCCCTGTCTTGATAAGGTGGACACCACATCAAAATCTTGTCGGCAAAACCTCTCAAGTAAACAAGGGAAACATTATTTGAAGAAATTGGGGGACACAATTCCTCTAAAGCTAACTCCTTCTACACTTTCCACCCTATTTCATTCCAAACAAACAACTCTTTTAAGTCATACATTGTGAAGGTGGACAAGAATTATTGGTGTAGTTTCTCCATTTGGAGTCGTTTGTTTAGAATGACAAAGGATGAAGAGTGTGGTAAAGAAACTGTACGAGATTAATCATGTTCCCCCATTTCCTTAAAATGTCTTCAACTTGGTTCTTTGTGAAGAAATGGCATGTGATTTTCGAGGTGGGGATCATACACCATGCCCAGAAAAAGGAGGTCAAATCCAAACCTTGAGATAGAAATTGGTCTGAGAGGTACTGATTTGATTCCAAATAAATATTTTTGGAGCCCTCATAACCGAAACTTCTCTTTGTTCCACATTTTTTCCCTCTTTCTTTCCATCCAAGCAAACAAGTGAAAGCTAAGAAAAGGTAGATTTTATCATTCTTTTCCTTATGGCAACAAACAAAGCTATGTCCATAACTATACCAATTCTAGGGTTAAGATGGGATATTATTCAGATGAGCAACACATAAGAATAAGATAGCAAGAGGTGAACGTGACAAGGAAATCTGAAACAAGATAAATTTCTAAATTTCAATGCTCTAATAACAAACAGCCCCTTCGCAGCAAACAAATCTATTAAACTGATCCATTATTAAGATAAGCTGCATACGATATTTTTTTAAGAAATTATTGTAGAGTGCTGAAAAAGGTTCCTTCACCAAAACCCACGAACATTACCAATGGAAAGCTAAGACAATGAACTCCAAGAGAACAGATGACAAGGAAGCAGAATGAATTCAAATTTTAAAATTCAACGAAAACCACTATTCATCTGGGTATTCTATGATAACCACTAATCATCTGGGTAACACAGAACTTCTATTACTACAATTCACAACCAGATGAGCTTTTTATGGTTAGTTCATCCTTAAAAAATGAAGGCTTTGAAAAGGATAAAGGGATTATAAAGATTTGCAATCCAATGAAGGTTGAATATAGACTAAAATATTATTATTCTATATTTATTCTAATCCCTATATTAGTGAATAACCCAAATTATACCTTTCAAAAGAAAAGAAGAAAAAAACACTGACCAACTTACAAATAAAATAATAGTTTTATAAGCATGCCAACAATGCACAACAGTATCTGGTTGATGACTGTTGGTGAAAGATGGAAGTGCACCAGTAGGTGCACTTGTTTTCAAAATTTTCCTCCAAATAGTATGCCATAGCCCACATATACTAAAATAGTATGCCAATAATACAAGTAAAAGGATATCACAGTAAGTCACAATATTCATCCAGGTTTCCTGATTAAAGAACAAGAACAATCTTTTATGCACCAAAGAAACGAGTGCCTTGGTCGACCCAAATCAGATATCATCTCAATCTTTAAAATAAAGACTAGTTTGTGGTTATAATACGAAATCAAGCCATATGCTATTTTTGTCCTTCAAACAAAGGTATAATCTGGCTACAAGAAAAATCCAAATGCACCTTAGAGCATGGTGTCCCAATGCAGTTTTCTCACATACGAACCTATTTCATGTCTTAAACAAATACTTGACATATGTGGTGAACGTTTGGGAGATGACGAGTCTTTTCATTTCAATTCTTAAAAATAATAATATATGCAACACGCCCAAAGGTGCAGTATTAAGTACTCCACATGAAAAATGGTGAGAGGAAGAGAATTGGAGAGTTACCGTAGTTAAAGCAATTAAATCAATAAAATTATGGTAGTCCAATTATGAGAAATTTTGGTTGGCTATGGTTATTAAGGTCATTGAATCATCCAACCGAGTTAGGATTCAGATTTTTCTTCCAGCTAATTAAGGTATTAAACACGATATAAAGGCACATCAAAAGAAATAAGGGGCAAATATCTCTTACGCTGCAATCAAAGAAAGAAGGGGTAGATAGTGGTACACTGCAATCAAAGAAAGAAAGAAAGGGGTGGACACCTCGTACATTGCAAAAGAAAAAAGGGTCTTACCATATTGACACTCACCCCTCTCAATGTTCTCATTTCCCGCTACCCTAATCCTGGAGATGTCGGCACCAAATTGTCCACAACACAATTTTTATTGTCCAGAACACCATTTTATAATAAATAGTTCTCTACTAAAAGACAAATGTGATTATAATTCCAAAACGTCATTTGCTTCCCTAGTCAAACCGGATATCGCAAAGTTGTGTGTATCCAACAAGAACATGTTAAATCACTTTAAAAATACCCTGAACAACACTTTGAAGTTATGATAATGGTTTAGGGTTTAGCATTTATATTTATTTAATTAACATGCCCCTGTAGGTTAAGAGCACATAAGGGCCGATGCAAGGGCCCGTAGGGGCCAAAACCTGGACATCGCAAGAGCTTTTTTAATATCTCCGCATTTAATATGTGCAGTTGGTGGGAAATTAACCTAGCAGGTACCATTTTAGAAACCCTAACACTAGACCAGCACTCTGAAGTTAAGGTAAGGGTTGAGAGTTTGCTATTTATATGAACTAAAACACAGCATGTCAATAATGCAAATATTCAACAAACAAAACACTTGATTTATGTTATAAGTGAGGCCCACTCAACGCCCATATTTTCCGCCATCATTATATTGCTACTTTATTGAAACAACACGACCATGCCTTCCCGCCAACTCTTTTAACCTGAAAAAGCCTCCACCATTTATTTGCTTGACACAACAACCAGACTAACATCCCACATCACCTGAACACTATGTTGATTGCACTAGCACAAAAGTTTCTAACAAGTTCGTAGGCCAACAATTGGCCAATCAAGAATCAACAACTCGATTGTTCAAAATTTAACACAAACATATCTAATAAAATTCTTCAAGATAGTAACTAATATCACAAAATCCCCAACTACTCCAAGCATCAAACAGACACAGTAATCCAACAGCCTACAATCACAACCCAAAGCATTTCTTCTTCATCATTATTATTTAGAAAACCACAATTTACATAGGAGATGATAGATCATTCTTAATCATATAAACAGCGAAATCAATCATGCAAGCGATAACATAATGATAAACAAAACAAACCCCAAATCTCTCCTACCGCACCCCTATTACACACCCAAATTCTTCAACAAAAAAAAAAAAGAAAAAGAAAATTACCTCCGAATTGACGACGGCGATGACGACGAAGACGAAGATCCAAGGGTCGGTCAGTCAGTCAGTCAGTCAGTCGTACTTCTCCCTCCACGAGTAAACGAGAAACAAAATCCAGGAAATGCCGAGCATGACATCCCCGGCGACCTGCCTCGGCCAGTCCCTGGCCAGATCCTCCAACCTCCGCTCAAAGTACACCCTCCACAGCGCCATGGCCACGTGGAGCAGTATGCAGCCCTTGGCGAAGAAGGCCTGGAAATCCCTGTCCTTGACGAAGGCAACCATGAAGAGCAGGAAGCCGATCGCGAACATCAAGAGGCCGGCGAAGGAGTCGGAAACTTGGATGAGGAGCTGGTCGTGCGGGGTGGAGCCCTGGAGCTTTCTGGCTGTTTCGATGCCGTGGCCGACGACGGAGATCTCGTTGAGGTAGAACATCATGAGGGCCCCGCAGGTGATTGCGACGGCGGAGTGGAGGAGGCAGATGGCGAAGAAACCCGAAGATGATGAGGATGATGATGACGTCATCTGGAATATTTGGGGGAGGGTTGGGTTTGGTAATTAGGGGGATCTTAATAAGGTGGGAGGCATTGGAGATTGGGAATTAGGGTTTGAGGGATGGAGATGGATGGATGGTTAAGAGCAGTGATTTCTTTTTTTTTATTTAAATTTTTTTTTGTTGCTGGTTTAAAGAGGGGTTTTCGAAGTTACTACTCTGCGTGATGATTTGATTTGATTTGAGAGAGAGAGAGAGAGGAAGGGGAGGGGGCGATGACTTTCAAAAGAAAGAAAGTGAGAAATTTAATTTTGATTTACAGAGAGAAACAAATAAACATGGAGATGGATGGGGCATGTAGGGAAGTGAAAGAGGACAGGACAAAAGGGGGCGGCGGCGAGGTAGCTGACATGTCGCGGTCGGACCGATGCGATCCGATATTTGCGACTGAGTTTTGTAGTAATTGCTAGATATTTCCTTTCTTGCTTAATTTATTATTTTTTTAAATTATTATAAAATTGAAATTTGTGTTGACAAGTTCTACCAAGAATATTGAGATGTTTAGATCAAAATAGGACTTTTTTGAGGTTTTAAGAGCATCTGTAGTTGTTTATGTTAAAATTATCCATATATGAATAAATAAAAATAGGAATTTTGATTTCGCTGCACTCGTTGAAAGCTATTTTATAGCAATCAATCATATAATATTAAGCGACGGCACATCATATGCCGTCGGAGGAAAAAAACCCGCAAAATTTGGTCTCATTCGTCGGACGGCACATGAAGTGTCGTCCGTTAAATAAAATAAAAATAAATAAATAAATAAATAATCACCCGTGTGTCTAAGACGGCACATGAAGTGCCGTCCGACACACTTTTTGACTGTAGCTACTTTTTGGACGGTAGCTACATCATGAAATAAGCCATGAATTTTTTTTGGACTGTAGCTACTTTTGGTCTAGGCTTGGAATTTTTTTTTATTAAACCGCAATTATTCCCACTTTTTGGACTGTAGCTACATCATGAAGTGCGAAATTTTTTTTTTTTATTAAATCTACGACGGACGGCACATCAACTGCCGTCCGGGAAAAAGGGCTTTTGGACAGACGGCACATAGAGTGCCGTCCGAGTGGGATTTTGTAGTGTTTTTTAATTCTTTTTGGGGTTTAATAAATCGGATAAATTCGAATTTTTCCAAACGGAAGTGCCGTCCGACGATTATAATAATAATTTTTTGCGTGGGACGGCGCTTCGAACACCGTCCCTCAGTTATCGATAAATGCTATATCGATTCTCATTTATAGCAATCTACTGTAGCGATTTATCGATAATATCGATATATAGCAAACGACTGCAGCTACTTTTTAAACCAAATATCGATATTATCGATATATAGCAAACGACTACAGATGCTCTAAATGGTCATTTTTGTTCTGTGGAAGTTATTGATTACTATAGGTGGACTAGATTTGTCCGTGGGCACGTGCCTACGGCACGTCTTAGGAACGATACAACACACGAAAAGTCATGTAAACAGTAAAATAACAATTATGTAGTTTAAGTTTGAATAGTATTGATATGGCTGAAAACGGGATTAAATCGGAACCGTCCAAATCAGGCGCGAACCTCAAAGCTTGGGAGTAAGATGGTAATTTCACTTACAAATGGGTCTGAAATGGGTTCTGGGTCTTTTCTCCAAAAGCCCATTAACCCACCAACGGATCCATCTCAACTGGGTACGGGTCTCAACTCGCAAGAAACCCGGTTTAGCTGGATAGAATTAGGGTTTGTGATTGTATTCAATCAACGGCCCTGATTCGCTCTATCCTTTCACTGGGAATTAGAGATTTCATTCCTAAACTGATCCCAAAGGCGGTTATAAATACCCCCATCCACCACCATTAAGAGGTAATCAATCTTTTGCCAGTTTACGCTCTTTCATAATCTTTTCTGGTTATTGACTTAAGCGTCGGAGGGTGCGTCGAAGGGATCAATCCCGGTGTCTCGCAGTTTTTGCAGGTGAACGGCGGGAGTCAACGGTCAAACTTCGGTGGAAAGGTCCAGGTCCGCTATTCGGTTTTCCTAAGAATCCACAAATTCTATCTGTTTGCCCCCACACTAGATTTAGCGCACTACAACACAGGTTCGATTTACCGGCATATATTCCCCGGCATTTTACTATTCGCGCCGGGGTAGGGAGTGACCAGGAATGGGGCGTCAGATTGGATAGTTATACACCGGCGGCCTCTATAAAACGCCGGAGAATCATGATATTCACCGGTGTTTTATTTAAAAACGCCGGTGAAGGGTATGATTCACCGGCGTTTTAATAAAACATGCCGGCGAATATACAGATACATTCACCGGCGTTAGTAATTTCAAATGCCAGTGAATTAACTGAGATAAATTCCCGCGAACCCTAACATTTCGCTCGCTAATTTCCCAAACCCAATTTTTGGCCGCCTTCGTTTTCCCTCCTCCCTCTCTCTATTTCGCGCGCTTTGCCTCCGTCCCTTCGTCATCTTCGACAGCCCAATTCGATTTCCCTCCTCCTTCTCTCTATTTCGCGGTGAATTTGCGATCGAAAACCACCGCTCGTCGCCCCGCTCGTCGCCCCCCTCTCTCTTTCTTCGGAAATTTCTCTTGATTTCTCTCCTTTTCACTGTCAAAGATACTGAATTCATGCATCTGATTGTCATCTTAGCATGATTTTTTTACCAAAATGGGTTGACTGTCATCTAAGGATGCTAGCTGTATACCAAAATCCTCCAAATCTGTACAAGAATTGGGCTGAACAAACCTTGTGTATATTTCTTTTGGAGCCACAAACATCAATGGTTTAGTTGGGATGAAGAATTAATAGAGAAACATATATGCTTAGATACTAGAAATTTTCATTTTCTTTTACTGTTAAAGAAGACGAATTCATGCATCTGATTGTCATCTTAGCATGATTTTTTTACCAAAATGGGTTAACTGTCAACTAAGGATGTTGTATGTATACCAAAATCCTCCAAATCTGTACAAGAATTGGGCTGAACAAACCTTGTGCAGGTTTCTTTTGGAGCCACAAACATCAATGGTTTAGTTGGGATGAAGAATTAATAGAGAAACATATATGCTTAGATACTGGAAATTTTCATTTTCTTTTACTGTTAAAGAAGCTGAATTCATGCATCTGATTGTCATCTTAGCATGATTTTTTTACCAAAATGGGTTAACTGTCAACTAAGGATGCTAGCTGTATACCAAAATCCTCCAAATCTGTACAAGAATTGGGCTGAACAAACCTTGTGCAGGTTTCTTTTGGAGCCACAAACATCATTGGTTTAGTTGGGATGAAGAATTAATAGAGAAACATATATGCTTAGATACTGGAAATTTTCATTTTCTTTTACTGTTAAAGAAGTTGAATTCATGCATCTGATTGTCATCTTAGCATGATTTTTTTACCAAAATGGGTTGACTGTCATCTAAGGATGCTAGCTGTATACCAAAATCCTCCAAATCTGTGCAAGAATTGGGCTGAACAAACCTTGTGCAGGTTTCTTTTGGAGCCACAAACATCATGATTTAGTTGGGATGAAGAATTAATAGACAAACATATATGCTTAGATACTGGAAATTTTCATTTTATTTTACTGTTAAAGAAGCTGAATTCATGCATCTGATTGTCATCTAAGGATGCTAGCTGTATACCAAAATCCTCCAAATCTGTACAAGAATTGGGCTGAACAAACCTTGTGCAGGTTTCTTTTTGAGCTACAAACATCAATGATTTAGTTGGGATGAAGAATTAATAGAGAAACATATTAGTAGCCATATTAGTTTCTTTTGTGCAGGTTTATTAATATTATTATTATTATTATTATTATTATTATTATTATTATTATTATTATTTTGGGATAGGTAACTGATTATTAGTAGCCATGAACAGAATAGTTCATAAGTCATCAGATCTTCTGGTTACCGTATTTATAGCACGACGCCCTCGTTATTCGTCCGATTCCTCTTCCTCAGCAAATACCCTTTACCATCATCATCTCCTTGAACGGAAAGTCAAATACAGGGGAGACTATAGTCGAATCGATATTACACTCGAACACAAGGTGTGCGATAAAATACCACTAAGGTGATTGTGATAATTTCCACAAAGGTAGTTTAGGGTTATGTGAATAGAGTAGATTGTATTAAGATTTAATTGTTTTTTTATTCATTTTTTGAACCACGATTTCTTTATTTTACAGTTAATTGTTATATCGTTTATTTATTTGCAACTAGGGATGGTTTTAAAAAAGGTGAAATTAAATATACAAAATGCCTTTTACTGTTAATACTATTTAATATATCAAATTTTAATTTCAGATTGTGTGCTATTGTTATAATGGATAGAAGTTGGATTAGTAAACCACGATTATCCAAGGAGTATCGTGATGGTATTCAAGATTTTATTATCTTTGCCAAACGACATTCCCGTGATCCCAACCTAATCCTTTGTCCATGCCTCTGGTGTACAAATTGTAATTTGAGGACACGTGGCGTAGTACATACACATTTGGTTGTCAACGGTTTTCTTCAAGGGTACATACGGTGGTTTTGTCATGGAGAGGATCATACGTCAGCTCCTGTTCGTCCGGTTGTATTAGAAAATGAAGATGAGCCCTTAGTGAATAAAGACTTAAGTGTTCCCGATGAGATACATGCTTTGTTGCAAGACGCCTTGGGGATTCATAATGTTTCTTTCCACACCAATAATCTAACAACCCAAGTTCATAATGAGTCAACAGAAACATCACACATTGGTGGTGGGGTGGACGAGGAAATGCCTGACCCCGCTCCTGAAAATAATAAACAGTAAGAATCCTTCGCTAAGTTGCATGAAGATGCTAGTACTCCGTTGTACCGCGATTGCACCAAATTCTCTAAATTCTCATTCATTGTCAGACTATTTCAGATTAAATGTTTAAATGGGTGGTCTGCTAAGTCCTTCAGTATGCTACTTGAACTATTGAATGAAGCATTTCCAGAAATCTGTATTCCAAACTCAGCCTATAAAATCAAAAAATTCCTAAGTTCTTTCGATCTAGGGTATGAGAAGATAGCAGCATGTCCAAATGATTGTATGCTTTTCACGAGAGGTAAGGAAAGTCTGGAGAATTGCGAAGTCTGTGGTTCTTCAAAATGGTCAGAAATACCAAATCAAGACGGTCAAGGCAGTGGATCTACTAAGCGAAGTAGGAGAAAGAAGCCTGCCAAAATACTGCGTTACTTTCCTCTGATTCCTAGGCTACAAAGGTTGTTTATGTCTACGAAAACTTCTTCTGGTATGAAATGACATGCTGAAGGTCGCACTAATGATGGGATTCTTAGACATCCTGCTGATTCTCAATCTTGGAAAAAATTTGATGAAAGATATCCCGATTTTACGGAAGATCCTCAGAATGTGAGACTTGGACTAGCTAGTGATGGTTTCAACCCTTTTAGGCAAATGAGGAGTACATACAGCATATGGCCTGTTGTGTTAATACCATATAATTTGCCACCTTAGAAATGCATGAAGCAGTCCTCATTTATTTTGTCCATGATAGTTCCTGGACCGAAAGGTCCTGAAAATGATATAGATGTGTACCTACAGCCGTTAATAGATGAACTTAAGAAATTGTGGGTGGGTGTTCCAACCTATGATGCTGTGGCTAAAGAAACATTTTCTCTTCGGGTCGTGTTGTCTTGGACAATCAATGATTTTCCAGCATATGCAAATTTATCTGGATATAGCACTAAAGGACGTTATGCATGTCGTTGTTGTGCTGACCAAACTAGTTCAAGGTGGTTGTACAATGGCAGAAAGTTTTGCTATATGGGTCATAGGAGATGGTTGCCTGACACACATATATTTCGGGCAGAGACAGCGACATTTGATGGTACCGACGAGTGGGAACATGCTCCTGGAGCTTCTTCTGGGTCAGATATTTTGAAGCGGGTAGATGGTCATCAGTTCAAATATGGAAAAGAACCACAAGTCAGCAAAAAGGGCAAGAAAATGGCAAGGCCGGAGCAAGGTGAGGAGATCAATCTATGTGGTGAAGATGAGGATCAGAACATGACGAGTTTAGGTGCATGGAAGAAGAAGAGTATTTTCTTCAAGTTGTCGTATTGGGAATTCAACTTATTGCGACATAATTTAGATGTGATACATATCGGAAAAAATATTGGTGAAAATTATATAGGAACAGTTATGGGAGATGACCGGAAGACAAAAGACAATCTCAAGAGCCGATTTGATTTGAAGTCAATGGGCATCCGACATGAGTTGCACCCAGAGGAATTACCGAATGGGAAAGTACTTATACCTCCTGCAATCTATTCAATGTCAAAATCGGAGTTGCAATTGTTTTGCAAAGTTCTACTGGAACTTAGAGTTCCTGATGGCTATTCTTCTAACATAGCAAGATGTGTCAACTTTAAAGAGAAGAGGCTTCAGGGTCTAAAGTCACACGACTACTGTAACACCTGTTTTTTTTTAATTCCTTGATTATTTGGTTTAAATTATTTTTAAAATATGTTTCTGAGTATATTTACCCCTATTAATTTATTTTATTAGTATTAGAATGATTAAATTGATATTTTGGGGTAAACGGGAAAAATTTGGAAATATATGAGTTTTGGGATGAGTTTTCTCGGTAGAGACGAATCCGTTTCGACCCGAATTTTTTTGGGGGCATTTATACATTGTAGGGAATTGATAAAATGCTAAAGTAGTAGAGTTTTCAGGTTGTGGCATTTAGTTGCTAAAATTTGATTGAAATAACCCCTTTTAAGGTATTTTCCTTAGCAAATGGGCTTAAGGCCCATAACCCTAAAACTAATTTTTATTATAACCCTAAACCATTTTCCTAAAGGGTCATTTTCCCTATCTCCTTTCTTCCCCATCTGGCCGACCGAAACAAAAAAAAAAAAAAAAAGAAGAAGAAGAAGAAGCCATTAAACTCCAACTAGGGTTTTGAAATCTATCTAATTCTCCACTTCCAAAAATCAAATCTTTTAGGGTTTTGGTAGAGTGTTGAGTTCTCTTCCACGTGGTGGTGTTCGTTTTTCCCGAGGTTTCCGAAAAGGTATAAGAAATTGTATGTGAGTTTAGCAAATTTTATGCTTTTCATTTCTTTCTCTAGAAATTGATGTAAGGAGGTGTAGAGAGTATATAGAACATGTTAGAATTTAGGATTGGTGCATCCCATAGTGAAATCGTGAAGTTCTAATTTTGGCATATAGCCAAATTTTCGAGTTTGTGAAGTGGAGTAGGAAACTTGCTTCTAGCAAGTTTAGAAATTTCATGGGAGGTTGTGGAGTAGTGTGAGAGTGTTAATACGAATTTAGAATGAGTTTTGTAGCCTTAGAACTTAGTGAAAATGATTCGAGAATAAAAAGGGTTATTTTTGCACGCCGGGTGTTCGGTGGAATGCCCGAGCGAGAGTGAAGTGAGCATTTGATATATCCGGTGGTGTAATTAATTTTTATTATTGTCATTAATCCTAATTTGAGATATTGGGAATAAGGGAGTAAGGAAGGTAGGAGATAGAGAATTTTCTTAGTAATAAGTTTCCGATTAATCAATGAAATTTTGTATGGGGATCCAAATTCGAAATCCATCGATGTAGCTCATCTACATATGTCATTTGTGACACGTGGGTGAAGACGGATTCGAATTTGGAGGTTCGTAGGCCGAGTTTTGAGTTTTGAGCTAATCGGTCCTATAATCTTCTATTTAGGTTGAAAATTTTGAATTTTGATTGGCTACCAGGCGGACGCGGGACCTCGTCTACTTGATCCGTCAGGTGAGTATGTTGTGTTTATGTATATTCTATGTTGTGGCCGAATTTTGTGGCATTTCAATATAATTTGTAGAAGTTATGCAAAAAATTCAATTTTCCGAAAAATACGGATTTTTAAGGCCCGAAAATGGGATTTTGAGATATTTGGTGTAATTAACTATTTTAAGTAGATAAAACCTATATTATGGGTTAATGTGACGTGTTGAAGTATAAAAATTAAATATATTAAATCTTTTATGCATATTTTTACCCTGTGCATGTTTTGTGCATGTTTTTGGGATATATAGGCCGATATAGGTAATTGGGTATATGCGGAGCCTTGTGTATGAGCTAGCATGCTATTGATGGATGTTATAAGATGTAATTAGACGAAATTAGTGATTGTGATCATGTTTTGAAAATCCGTGTAATTATAGTACACGTTTTGTGCATGTTTTGGGGCATATAAGCCCTATAGGTGATTTTACTTATATGAAACATGATGTATGAGCTAGTATGCTATAATTGGATATTATGAGATTTAATTAGAGGAAATAAGTGGTTTTGGCCCCTTATGATGGGAAACCCACATGTGTGGTGTTTATTTGTAATATATATATAGATGATTATGATGTGTGATGCAATAATTGATGAAATTAAATAAGTGGGTACATGTTTACATTCTAATCATGTTTGAAGACAAGTAATGGGTAATCATATGATATTATTATGTGATGAAGTATATTTTGATATGTTTACGATACGGAATAACACCTTACAATTCTTTAATTAATGATATAACTTGGCGTATGTCTATATGTGATTTAATAAAGTAGTAAATATTATGGTACCCTTAATGTGGATTGTTATGGCAAAATAAATATCCTAGCGCATCAATATTATGCATTAATATGATATGATAAGTTATGTGTTGAATAACAGGGTGTATGCATAGTATGGTATAATGACATGAAGGTAAAAGATCAGCTGGTACGTGCTAATAAAATGATGTATTAATTCACGTGATTAAAGTCGAGGTTGTGGCAACTATTGAATTAAAAAGTGAAATGCGTGTGTTGATAAGTAAACTGAAAAGATGAAATGATTAATGCTAATAACAGATGGCTTTGTTGACCAGTACCTACAGCAATCCTGGGGGTTTGGGCTAGACCTCCTAATGCCCAAGGACCGGCTTGGGAATAGTGGACCCAAACTATGTTTGGGGTAAGTGATTTTTATCGCCCAAGCTATCGGCTTGAGGCCCGGTTTCCCTCGATGACAGCCGTCGCGAGGAAGTACCCAGTTTACCTGGGGCGAGGTTTTTCCCTCCTGGCTATTGGCTGGGAGAAAGTACCCAATTTACCTGGGGCGATGTGTTTTTCCCTCGATGACAGCTGTTGCGAGAAAGTACCCAGTTTACCTGGGGCGATGTGTTTTTCCCTCGATGACAGCCGTTGCGAGGAAGTACCCAGTTTACCTGGGGCGATGTGTTTTTCCCTCGATGACAGCCGTCGCGAGGAAGTACCCAGTTTACCTGGGGCGATGTTTTTCCCTCTTGGCTTCGGCCGGGAGGAAGTACCCAAGTTCTACTTGGGGTGAGTGGTTCCCTCGCTAGTTCGGCTAGGAGGAAGACGTAGCCTCGGACGGGTAAGACTCTGTGTGAGCATCGGACCGCGTGTTTACTGGGCTGTCGGCTTTCAGTATGATGGGATACTGTGGCTCACTGGTCGACAAACTAATAAGATAAATAAGTGTTAATAATAAATGTGGTAGTAAAGAAAGGGGTTAGTGAAATGTGAATTGTGGATGAGAAAGAAAGTGGTTGTGAATGAAGTAAATGTGAAAGAAAATGAGTTATGTGTTAGTGTATGAAAAGAAGTGATAAATGCAGTGCGTGGTTAATTTAAAATGATAATAATAGAAGAGACATGTGTTCTTATGAATAATACGAAGTAATGGTATTATGTGTGTGATCATTAAAGTAAAATACAGTTGATGTAAATTGTTACACCTTGGAATTGTGTCAAGGAACTACCTGCCCGCTATTTCTGTGGAAATTGTGGGAACTACCTGCCTTGGCATAATTCGCAGGGTGAGCTGGTATGATAGTGGTAATGATTAATGGAAATAAAGAATTAAATTAAGTGAAGATGATAAGTGATTGAAGTGGATTAATAACCAAGCTATCGGCTTGAGATGTGATGTGATATTACCCAAACTGTGTGTTTGAGGTGCAGTGAATATTACCCAAGCTATCGGCTATGGGGTGTGATATGTTGTGGCCCCAAATTGTGTTTGGAGATTAAGTGAAAATGATAATAATAAGATATCTTACTTATAAGAATGAGAATTACTAAAGTGATGTAATGAGATGTGAATGAGCTATAAAACATGGTTGTGATGCAATGAGTATAATTATTCTTATTAATGATGTGTTAATGATGTGATGAAATGTGAGTAAATTGCATGGGCAATGAAATGTGGTAATTATGTCATAAGACATGAAGGAAGGTGGTATTATGAGAATAGATACATATGTTTATGATGTGACACATATTATAACACAATAAAATAAATACCTGTATTATGAGATTAGGTATGAAAATGGTTATTAAAGAAAGTATGTTGGGATATGAGTTTGTGTACCTTGGAAGTGTGTCAGGGAACTACTCGCCCGCTATTTCCGTGGGAATGGTGGGAACTACCTGCCTTGGCACAACTTCCAGGATGAATGTGTGTGCTGATGACATAATATAAGTAAATGAAGCGCATGGTTAAATAGAGTTGGAGAAATGATGTAATAACATCATGTAGTTATATTAATATAAATAGTGAAATGCTATTATGACGATACTTGTGGAAGAATTAATCTTGGGTTAGAGTAGTTAAATTGAAAAGTAATGGATGGTATGTGTATTCGTACTATACGGACGTCGAATAAGTATATATATATATATACATGAGGTTGATGTGAAGTATATTATGAAGTGTGGGAAGTTATGGATAATTAAATAGTTGAATGCAGGATTGACAAAGTATTTGATATATCATTGTATTGACGATGTTGTTGTGTTCAGGATTCAGGTTGCATTATCTTAATTTGGTATTCGTAAGTTTAATTTATTTTCTTTATACTATTTTAATTTGTCATTAGATTAATAACTATACTCACACCAGAAATGGCTAACCCCTTAGTGTTTGGGGGGTTAGGGGAGTCTGAGGACTACCCTAGATTTCCCACTATTGTAGGTTCTCATCAGTGCAGGGGTGAAGCGTGGAATGGTAGGATGAAGTTTAATTAAAAAAATTTGTATTATTTAGTTATAGGAATAGTAAAATTTATGATTTAAATTGTATTATGGGTGTATAAGCATGTATCTGACGATGATGAGTATAGTGTGAGGTGGTGTGGTATGTTCGTGACCCGTACCCATCTTGTTGTGGAGTACCGAGCTCTGTGGTAGATTCTACAAGGATTTTTCTAAAAATTTACCTCGTTTTTCAAAGAAATTTATAGTTTTTAATTGATATTTGATAATCCGTTATGAGTTTGGCCCCCAGAGCTTTATATTATATTGCCTGTGTATATCTGCTCATTTTGGCCTGGGGAGCCCATGAAAATATTATGTGGATTGTGAGCTACGGAATTTTGAGCAGAATTCCGTAAGCTTTTTGTATTTCGGGGCAAAATTTACAGGGGAGACTCTGCCAAAATTTTTCCTGAAATATAACTTTCTTAGTTTATGATTAAAGTGATTTAGAAATTGAAGGAATTGAATTTGGAGACTTAGTTTTCAAAAAAAAAATTTGGGGTGTTACAACTACCACTTCCTAATGCAGGATATCCTTCCTGTGGCCCTAAGGTCTTCAATGTGTGAGCAAATCACTGCTGTCCTGAAAGATCTTTGTAGCATATATAAAGGTATTTGCTCAAGAATGCTTCGTGTTGAAGATATTGACCAATTGAAGCAGCGGGCGGCATTGACACTTAGTAAAATGGAGATGATATTTCCTCCATCATTATTCACTATAATGATTCACTTGATAATCCACCTTACTGGTGAAGAAAGAATCGGCGGTCTTGTTCACTATCGGTGGATGTATCCCATCGAGAGGTAAAAGAATTCATGCATCTTACAAAACTGAATTTTCAAAAGCTCATTTCTTTTAATCCCCTACTCCGCTCTAATTCATTAATTGTACATGTTCAGGTACCTATACCGGCTCAAGGGTTATGTTAAAAATAGAGCATATCCTGAAGGGTCAATAGATCAGGGATATCTATCAGAGGAGTGTTCACATTTTTGTTCCAGGTATCTGCAGGGTGTAGAGACATCTTTGACTAGACCAAGGAGAAATCCAGACATTTCCAACCTTGATGGTGCTAAATATCTTTTCGATACCTCTGGCACTACTGTTGGTAAAGTTGATGCATTTGAGCTAGATAACTTAATGTGGGAACAGGCACATCGATATGTGCTAGACCACCATGCATCAGTGGAACCATTTCGAAAGTAAGTTGTTTTTGAATTTAAATCGAATATAGTGAAAACCGCAGAGTTCGATATTAACTTACATTTGTTATTCCTTATTTCAATTGCTTGCATTTTAGCGAATTTGTCAGGGACATCAAATGAAGGGCTAGACCAAGAAGACTACCACCACGCGAACAAAACAAGTTGATGAATGAAAAATTTCATAAGTGGTTTGAATCTCATGTAGGTGAATTAAGAAAATATAAGTTTATCTTCATTATATCTACATTATCCATGGTGCTGATACGATTTGCGCAAAATTAATAGGTACATTCTTTGGATCCTGAAGGTGTGTCATCTGAAATACAAGTACTTGCCAAAGGTCCCTATAAGATGGTCAAAAGATACGGAGGATACATATTCAATGGCTTTAGATTTCGTACTAAGGATCGTGAATGTAATTTGAAGTCTCAAAATAGTGGAATGGTAGTGACTTCTAAGACTAGAAGTTATGCTTCCAAGTCGGACACGAGGCCGGTAGATGGAGATCTCGACTACTATGAAGTGCTCACAGATATCATTGAGTTGAATTATTTTGGTCATTTTTGTGTTGTCTTATTTCGTGGGGATTGGGCTGAGTTTGATAGGAATTTTGCTAATAACAAGGATAAGTTAGGCTTCACAGTTGTAAACTTCTCAAAATTGATTCACATCGGTACACACATTAGCCACGAACCATTTGTGTTCCCATCCCAAGTGCAACAAGTGTTCTACATTGAAGATCCAACCCTGCCAAAATCGTATGTGGCTCTCGTTATGCAACCAAGAGATGTATTCCAACTGGGCGATACTTCAGAAGATGAAGACGGTGAAGTCATGGACAGTTACATTGCTTCTGAGTTTCCTATGTTTGATGTAAACACAACCGACGACGGAATTTGCGGGACTTGGCTCCGCAAGGATGGAGAAGAGGGTGATGTATCGGAAGATGTCTTATTGTAGTTTACTTGATTTTCATAGCTCAATATTATATGTCCTATAATTTTCATGTCTTAAATCTTGTTGTAATATTATGTCTTGTAATTCCGAACATGTTGTATGTGAATTTAATAATTGGTTTAATTATCTTTCTATTTTCTACTGCTTGGTGTCATTTACATTAAACTATGCTTAGTGTTATTTGCATCAAACTATCATTGTAGTTGAATTTGTTACAAATTTCACTTTTTAATTTTTTGTAATTATGTTGGTTTGTTAATCCTACTGAAGTACAAATCCTACTGGAAATTTTTAATTTCCTTTTACTGTTAAAGAAGCTGAATTCATGCATCTGATTGTCATCTTAGCATGATTTTTTTACCAAAATGGGTTAACTGTCAACTAAGGATGCTGTATGTATACCAAAATCCTCTAAATCTGTACAAGAATTGGGCTGAACAAACCTTGTGCAGGTTTCTTTTGTAGCCACAAACATCATGATTTAGTTGGGATGAAGAATTAATAGAGAAACATATATGCTTAGATACTGGAAATTTTCATTTTCTTTTACTGTTAAAGAAGCTGAATTCATGCATCTGATTGCCATCTTAGCATGATTTTTTTACCAAAATGGGTTGACTGTCAACTAAGGATGCTAGCTGTATACCAAAATCCTCCAAATCTGTGCAAGAATTGGGCTGAACAAACCATGTGCAGGTTTCTTTTGGAGCCACAAACATCAATGATTTAGTTGGGATGAAGAATTAATAGAGAAACATATATGCTTAGATACCGGAAATTTTCATTTTCTTTTACTGTTAAAGAAGCTGAATTCATGCATCTAATTACCATCTTAACATGATTTTTTTTCCAAAATGGGTTCACTGTCAACTAAGGATGCTGTATGTATACCAAAATCCTCCAAATCTGTACAAGAATTGGGCTGAACAAACCTTGTGCAGGTTTCTTTTGTAGCCACAAACATCAATGGTTTAGTTGGGATGAAGAATTAATAGAGAAACATATATGCTTAGATACTGGAAATTTTCATTTTCTTTTACTGTTAAAGAAGCTGAATTCATGCATCTGATTGTCATCTTAGCATGATTTTTTTACCAAAATGGGTTGATTAATTTTGCTCCTCTAATGAATTTATTGAATCTTTGACAGGTACAAGATGCCGAGGCGTGGAAAAATAATAAACATAAATGATGGCAACGAAAGCCATGGGGATGAGCAGCCACTATATAATAGTGGCAGTCAAACAGAGGAGGGGGAGGGTAGCACGCCGCCCACTATCAAAAAACATCGAGGGCGAACTAAGATGCCGGGCATATGGAAACTTAATAATGACGAAAGGATTGTGGTGGAGGAAAACAGTGTTGGGCAACCGGTTTGTGATAATGCAAGCAAATTCTCATCCTTTGTTGGGGTAATAGCAAGGAACCCACGGATAATTCCTTTGTCGTACGAGAGTTGGCCGAAGGTGCCAACCACGACAAAGGCAACTGCAATTACAACAATCAAGGTATTTCCCATCTAAAATAAATAATTGGTAGGCTCAAATATATTATTGAAATATGTATTTTTAGTGATGGGTATTCGGTTTATGCAATTCAGTTATCCTTTGTTAAACTTCATAAATTTTGCAGCAATACTTCTCGTTCTCGGACTCCCTTACGCCTTGGGTTGAAAAGTCACTTTCCAAAAAGTGGAGGGACTACAAGAGTGACTTGCAGGCTAGGTTTTTTGACAAAGACCAGTCAGAGGCGGATAATGCAAGGGCTGTGCCACCGAATATGGAGCCTTCAGATTGGCAATTCCTTGTGCATTACTGGTGTTCGGCGGTCGGTCAGGTATTTACATTACTAACCAAAATTTAATGACTTTGTGGTTGTATGGCTACTCTAATTGAATTTTTTGTTAACTTCATTGTGGCATGTACAGAAAAGGGCGGAGGTGGGTGTGGCCAGTCGGTCAAAGCAGCTAGTGTTGCACACCGCTGGTACACAGAGCTTTGCTCTGGTTCGGGAAGAATTGGTAAGCGCAATCAAATTGAACATTTTGACTTACAGTTATTTGTTTATAAGCATTTCATCTTACTAATATATAGGAAGAAGATTTGGGGGGTCCTACGGAGTTTGGCGACACAAATTTTTTTGATGCCACCCACAAGTCGAAGGATGGGACGTATGCGACCCCTGAGGCAGCACGAATTGTGGTAATTTGTGAACTAATATCTATCAGATCTACAATTGACTATCATTATAACTATTTTAGTTATGGGTAATTAAATATTTAGTGAATTGAGTAGGAACACAAAATTGACTATAGGCTATGACATAATATTTTAGTGATGACCTTTAGAAATTTACTACTATATATAGGCTATAGCAATATTATTGTTTATATATATCTTCAGTTGCTTTTACTTTTTGATGATTTATAGCTTATTTTTGTAAATGGCTAATAATTTGTCGAAATCTCATCTGCTTTTAACTCTGATTGTTATGTCCTTTTACAGACTAACGCTCGGAAAAAGTTTGATGAAATCTCTTCCGCTTCAGATTCTGACCATACGGCGGCATCCACAGATTTCCGTACCCGCCAGCGACTTGCCTTGACCGCAGTTAGGGGAAAGGAGAGGCATGGACGTGTCCGTGGTATGGGGCTAGGACCAACCCCCTCGCGGTTATTCAGGCGGAGTGAATCTACTTCAAGTGGGACTCGGGACGAGGAGATGACTTCATTAAAGGCACAAGTGGCACTCCTCCAAGAACAAATGGCTCAGTTAATAGGGCAGCAATCTCAAGTCCCACCACCGGTAAGTCTTTAATTGGTAATTTTGAAGAGATTATAATTTTGAATGCATGAAAGACACGTATTAGTGTTTGTGAGTCTGCATTGTGGCTGTCGTCTAGTAGCTGTCGTCTATGTTTCTTAATTGGGCTGTGATTAGAAAGAAAGGGCTCGAATGGAGATCTGGAAACCCATATAGAGACATCTCGTTTATTATAATTTATTATTATTGTTGGACCAACCCCCTCTTGTTGTTGTTGCTGATGTCTCTTTGTGTGCGTGTGTTGAAGAGAAGAAGGGATGAGAGAGAGTTGAGGAAAATGCCACTATGTTAGCCTGGTGTATCCTCATTCTCTACCATTCCTCTTTCTGGCTCCATTTATGGCTTCTATATTAAATTGGTTTCCTTCCACGATGACAGTTCCGTAAAACTACACTTGATATGAGCCATGTTCTTATTGTTCTTCAATAAAATTGGGAGTTTTGGTGATCCAACTAGTGATCATAGCTGCACCCCACTGCATACTCACAAACATTAATACATGTCGTTCATGCATTCTATGACCAACCCCACTTTGGCATATAGCATGCTTAGATGACATTTTATGACTTGCACACATGCTTGTTCAGCCCAATTCTTGTACAGATTTGGAGGATTTTGGTATACAGCTAGCATCCTTAGTTGACAGTTAACCCATTTTGGTAAAAGCATGCTAAGATGACAATCAGATGCATGAATTCAGCTTCTTTAACAGTAAAAGAAAATGAAAATTTGCAGTATCTAAGCATATATGTTTCTCTATTAATTCTTCATCCCAACTAAATCATTGAAGTTTCTGGCTCCAAAAGAAACCTGCACAAGGTTTGTTCTGACCAATTCTTGTACAGATTTTGGGAATTCTGAAGTTTTTAGATCCAAGATCACAAATTTTGATTGGGCTGTGATTGGATTGTTTAGTGACTGTCAACAAGTGTTCTTAATTGGGCTGTGATTAGAAAGAGACGAGTTGGAGTGGAGATCTGGAAACCCATATAGAGACATCTCGTTCATAATAATTTATTATTATTGTTGTTCTTGTCGCTCTTGCTGTTGTTGCTGATGTCTCTTTATGTGCATTTGCTGAAGAGAAAGCAGGGATGAGAGAGAGTTGAGGAAAATGCCGCTATGTTAGCCTGGTGTATCCTCATTCTCTACCATTCCTCTTTCTGGCTTTTATATTTGGTTTCCTTCCACGATGACAGTACCTTAAAACTACACTTGATATGAGCCCTATTCTTATTTTTCTTCAATAAAAATGGGAGTTTTGGTTATCCAACAAACATGTACCCGCATACTTCCAAATGGCATTTTCTTTAGAAAGTCGGGCTCCAAAGAATCGATCTATGACTAGAATCTCCATTCAAAGCCCAATCAAAATTTGTCATCCTGGATATAAAATCTTCTTTGAGCCGCAAACATCAATGATTTAGTTGGGATGAAGAATTAATAGACAAACATATATGCTTACATACTGGAAATTTTCATTTTATTTTACTATTAAAGAAGCTGAATTCATGCATCGGATTGCCATCTTAGCATGATTTTTTTACCAAAATGGGTTGACTTTCAACTAAGGATGCTGTATGTATACCAAAATCCTCCAAATCTGTACAAGAATTGGGCTGAACAAACCTTGTGCAGGTTTCTTTTGGAGCCACAAACATCATGATTTAGTTGGGATGAAGAATTAATAGAGAAACATATATGCTTAGATACTGGAAATTTTCATTTTCTTTTACTGTTAAAGAAACTGAATTCATGCATCCGATTGTCATCTTAGCATGATTTTTTTACCAAAATGGGTTGACTGTCATCTAAGGATGCTAGCTGTATACCAAAATCCTCCAAATCTGTATAAGAATTAGGCTGAACAAACCTTGTGCAGGTTTCTTTTGGAGCCACAAACATCAATGGTTTAGTTGGGATGAAGAATTAATAGAGAAACATATATGCTTAGATACTGAAAATTTTCATTTTCTTTCACTGTCAAAGATGCTGAATTCATGCATCTGATTGTCATCTTAGCATGATTTTTTTACCAAAATGGGTTAACTGTCAACTAAGGATGCTAGCTATATACCAAAATCCTCCAAATCTGTACAAGAATTGGGCTAAACAAACCTTGTGCAGGTTTCTTTTGGAGCCACAAACATCAATGGTTTAGTTGGGATGAAGAATTAATAGAGAAACATATATGCTTAGATACTGGAAATTTTCATTTTCTTTTATTGTTAAAGAAGCTGAATTCATGCATCTGATTGTCATCTTAGCATGATTTTTTTACCAAAATGGGTTAACTGTCAACTAAGGATGCTAGCTGTATACCAAAATCCTCCAAATCTGTGCAAGAATTGGGCTGAACAAACCTTGTGCAGGTTTCTTTTGGAGCCACAAACATCAATGGTTTAGTTGGGATGAAGAATTAATAGAGAAACATATATGCTTAGATACTGGAAATTTTCATTTTCTTTTACTGTCAAAGATGCTGAATTCATGCATCTGATTGTCATCTTAGCATGACTTTTTTTACCAAAATGGGTTGACTGTCATCTAAGGATGCTAGCTGTATACCAAAATCCTCCAAATCTGTACAAGAATTGGGCTGAACAAACCTTGTGCAGGTTTCTTTTGGAGCCACAAACATCAATGGTTTAGTTGGGATGAAGAATTAATAGAGAAACTTATATGCTTAGATACTGGAAATTTTTATTTTCTTTTACTGTTAAAGAAGCTGAATTCATGCATCTGATTGTCATCTTAGCATGATTTTTTTACCAAAATGTGTTAACTGTCAACTAAGGATGCTAGCTGTATACCAAATTCCTCCAAATCTGTACAAGAATTGGGCTGAACAAACCTTGTGCAAGTTTCTTTTGGAGCCACAAACATCAATGGTTTAGTTGGGATGAAGAATTAATAGAGAAACATATATGCTTAGATACTGGAAATTTTCATTTTCTTTTACTGTTAAAGAAGCTGAATTCATGCATCTGATTGTCATCTTAGCATGATTTTTTTACCAAAATGGGTTAACTGTCAACTAAGGATTCCAGCTGTATACCAAAATCCTTCAAATCTGTGCAAGAATTGGGCTGAACAAACCTTGTGCAGGTTTCTTTTGGAGCCACAAACATCAATGGTTTAGTTGGGATGAAGAATTAATAGAGAAACATATATGCTTAGATACTGGAAATTTTCATTTTCTTTTACTGTTAAAGAAGCTGAATTCATGCATCTGATTGTCATCTTAGCATGATTTTTTTACCAAAATGGGTGGACTGTCATCTAAGGATGCTAGCTGTATACCAAAATCCTCCAAATCTGTACAAGAATTTGGATGAACAAACCTTGTGCAGGTTTCTTTTGGAGCCACAAACGTCAATGGTTTAGTTGGGATGAAGAATTAATAGAGAAACATATATGCTTAGATACTGGAAATTTTTATTTTCTTTTACTGTTAAAGAAGCTGAATTCATGCATCTGATTGTCATCTTAGCATGATTTTTTTACCAAAATGGGTTCACTATCAACTAAGGATTCTGTATGTATACCAAAATCCTCCAAATCTGTACAAGAATTAGGCTGAACAAACCTTGTGCAGGTTTCTTTTGGACCCACAAACATCAATGATTTAGTTGGGATGAAGAATTAATAGAGAAACATATATGCTTAGATACTAGAAATTTTCATTTTCTTTTACTGTTAAAGAAGACGAATTCATGCATCTGAAGATTTAAGATCCAGGATGGAAAATTTTGATTAGGCTGTGATTGGATTGTTTAGTGGCTGTCGTCTATGTCCTTAATTGGGTTGTGATTAGAAAGAAAGGGCTCGAGTGGAGATCTGGAAACCCATATAGAGACATCTCGTTTATAATAATTTATTATTATTGTTGTTCTTGTCGCTTTTGCTGTTGTTGCTGATGTCTCTTTGTGTGCGTGTGCTAAAGGGAAAGAAGGGATGAGAGAGAGATGAGGAAAATGCCGCTATGTTAGCCTGGTGTATCCTCATTCTCTACCATTTTCTGTTTCCATTTCTGGCTTCTATATTTGGTTTCCTTCCACGATGACAGTTCCTTAAAACTACACTTGATATGAGCCCCTTCTTATTTTTTTTATTTTTCTTATATTTTATTTCCTTCTACGATGACAGTTTCATGGATTCTCTGAACAATCCATGAAAGACATGCTTGGATACTGGATTTTCATTTGTTTTACTATTTTAGATATTGGATATTCCCAATCAGAGGACAATATAAAGGTTTTAAGTTAGATACTTGATTTTCATTTGTTTTGCTGTTTTAGATATATTCAAAAACAAAATTAACTACTAGCTTTTTAGCACTGCAATATAATTATTTTACCTCTCTATATATTATTAACAATTACATTTGCAATTGGCACTTTGATCTTAGAATTTATGAATTGGGTAGATCTTTTTGCAAGTTTAAAAAATATGTATATTCTGTATTGTGGTCTACTGTTGAACTAAATTATTGTTTTTTTTTCATAGAGCGGTTTCCGAGATGAAGGAAATTCTGATGATCAGAACTGAAGCTACTCGAGGGGTATGAATCTGTGGTCGGCCTATCCTTGCTGTTGTTATGTCCTCCTTGCTGTTGTTATGTCTTGTGTTGTTGTTTTAAGTTTTCGTTGGGATATTTGGAATGTTCGTTACTGTATTTGTTAATTATGACACTGTGTTAATTTTGCGGTGAATTTGGACGATGATATAACACGTGTGAAACTTTATTATCTTTAATTCTTGTGTTTGGTTGTGATTTGCGCATTAATATGCCTGAAATTGGTTGAATCAGTTGTGAATTAGTTTACAGGTTTTTTAAATGAAATTGTGAATTGAGATCGAATGGAAAACTGGAGCAGGAAAAACAAACGGGCATACACCGGCATTTCATAAAACGCCGGTGTATCTAATTGTTTAGTTGAAAATTTCGTTAGGGAGGCATTTCCACACACGCCGGTGTACCCGTAAGTTGCAACGGTACTAAGAAACACCGGTGTTTTATAAAATGCCGGTAAATATCTCTATAGCGGCGTGTTTACGACACGCCGGAGCTTGTAAGTAGGAAAAGAAGGGCGCTCACAAACAAGCATACACCGGCGTTCTATGACCGCCGGTAAATATTACACATTCACCGGCGTTTTTACAATCGCCGGTGAAAAGATATATACCGGCGGTATGTGACCACCGGTGAATGTATATTGGGAGAAAGAACGACCCCCAGAAATTCCCATATACCGGCGTTGTCTGGCCGCCGGTGTATTTTCAAGATATACCGGCGTCCAGTAGAAACGCCTGGGAATACGCCTATCTTTCCGCGACGCTGGATTCAGTGGCATTTGTACCGGCGTTTTTATAAACGCCAGTGAATGTTTCACCAGCGTAAAAAACCGCCGGTGAAGGTCTAAAAAAATGCCGGCGAATAGCTTCTGTGTTGTAGTGGCGGTAACAGATTAGCGCCGTCTGTGGGAACCCACGGATAGCGATCCTTCCTCTCCCCTTGGTTAAGATCATCTCCAGCCATGCCTCTCCGAAAGCTAAGATCCAGAGGGTCCAACCGTGGACCCACTCCTTCTCAACCACAACAGGAGATCCCCCCCAAACCGTCCAGCCGGCGGGACCCCCTCCTCAACCTGATTAGGCCCCGCAGCAAGACCAACCTCCTCATCAGAATCTTCAACCCCTTCGCGGTCAAACCGGGCCTCAGAATGCCGGTGCGGGGGGCTCCCATCCTAATCCTCAGAAACAACATCTCCAACACGACCACGTCTCTGTGCACAACCCCTCTACCGACTCCATGGCATCTCACAATCCCCGGGCCTCCGATGACCTCCGCAACACACTCAACAATCGGCATAAAGAAGAGGATCTTCGTCGCCGTTTGGATGAAAGGCGGGCCTGAGAGGGAGCCTCCCGCCAACAACATCCAAATGAGCGATCTTCTCATCGCCGAGAACATAGGAGGTCTCCTCCTCACCAAAGACGGAGAGAGTCCCCTGAGCACTATAGAAGAAGGCCTCGATCCCCAAAGGATGATAATGCTCTTATCACCCGTGCCGAATTCCAGCAATTCCAGGCAACCATCTTACAAGCCCTCCATCTCCGACCCAACAACAAAAATGCTCAGGGGTCCTCACTCCTCCTCCGGTCCGAAGTCCTCGCCACCGGTCTCTAACTCCTCCCCCAGCTCCTAGCAACTGCCATCATGACCTTAGTCCTCGTCACTCCCCGAGCTACCGTCGTCGTAGCCCCCACTCCCCTTCGTACGAAGGCGAGTCCAGAAGCTCGTTTGGCTACCGTCGAAGGGATGACACCGTCTACCGTCGTCTCCACGAGATGGAAAGGCGCTTGGGTCAGTTAGACAAGGAAGAGGGGCTTAGAGGAAGGACCCTCCGTCCGAACCGACCTCCCTTCTCTCTAACAATCATGGAGGTGCCCGTCCCAATAGGCTTCAAGCCCCCACAGTTCGAGACTTACTCTGGGGAATCAAACCCCGTAGACCACATCGAGAGATTCAAGACCCTCATACTGATACACCAAGCTTCCAACGCTCTATTGTGCAAAACCTTCCCGGCCACTCTCAAAGGTCCCGCTCGGGAGTGGTACCCTCGCCTCACCCCATCCTCCATATTCTCCTTTGAACAATTTGAGACCCTCTTCGTCACCCACTTCATAAGTAGCCGCCGCACAGAGAAGACCAGCATCTCGCTACTCTACCTCAACCAGAAGAAGGGTGAGAAGCTCAGAGAATATGTGAAAAGATTCACCGCAGAAGCTAGGTCCATCGCTTTCCTCGACCAGTCAGTCGCTGCAGCAGCCTTCCAATCGAATGTCCTTAACTCCAGCCTTCGGTCCTCCTTAGCCAAGAAGCCCCCGCAAAACTTCTCCGACCTCCTTATCAGAAGCGAGAAGTATATTCGGGCTGAGGAAGCTGAGCATCACCTCATCTTTGAGGGGTCTTCCTCCGGGACCAAGCGAAAGGCAGCTAAAGAAGAAGGAGCGAAGAAGCTCCAGAAGGATAATGGGGGCCAACGCCGCTCACCTCCAAGATTCGAGAAGTTCACCCCTCTTAATGCCAACATTTCCACTATTCTCATGGAGGTTGAGAAGGAAGCGGTTCTGCCTCCTGCCCCGAAGATGAATACCCCTAGCAAGAAGAGTGACAAAGAGAAGTGGTGCTGATATCACCGGGACCACAGCCACGACACCAATGATTATCGGGCCCTGAAGAATGAAATCGAGGCCCTCATCCAAAGGGGGCAGCTATCTAAATTTGTGAGAAAAGACCGGACCGATCTTCCTCCTCCTCCCAGGGGGGCTAACAAGCGTCCCGAAAGGCACGAGGAAACTCCCGAGTTTGAAGAGGAGCGCATCCTACATCTTATTCATGGAGGCCCTATGGGGGGCACCTCCAACTCCTCTCGAAAGGCCTTCATCAAGGAGGTCAACTCAGTACATGGCATACCCCCTCCCAAAGGCCTCGGAGTACCGGTCACTTTTTGAGATGAAGACCTTGAGGGTGTCCGAACCCCCCATTGTGACGCACTAGTGATCAACCTCCATATGGCGAACTTCAAAGTGGAGAGGATTCTAGTGGACAATGGTAGCTCCGTTAACATTCTCTTCCTTGCTGCTTTCAAAGGACTCAAGCTATCCCGGGACAGGCTTAAGCTCACCGGCTACACACTCCACGGGTTCACGGGAGTGCCAGTGACTATCGAAGGGGTAATCACCCTCGACGTAACCGCTGGCAAAACTCCTGCTACTCGAACGGAGCCGATGAACTTCATGGTCGTCGATATCCCTGCTACTTATAATGTGATCCTAGGCTGACCTGGCCTAGCTGCTCTAGAGATCGTTCCGTCGGCTTATCACCTCAAGATGAAGTTCCCCACCAGGGCGGGAGTAGGGGAAGTAAGGGGTAGTCAAGAGATGACCCGCAAATGTTACATGACCTCTACCGTGGGACCAGTCCTCTCCCTCGACACTCTTGAGATTCCCCAAGAGAATGTCTGGCCAACATCCGAACCGGTGTCTGAATTGGAGGAAGTGCTCTTCTACAAGCAAGATCCGAACCGCAAGTTCCTCATCAACAAGACCCTCCCATCTGCCCTATATTCCGACATAGTCCAATGCATTAGAAAGAACCGCGACCTCTTCGTATGGTCGACTGCCGATATGCCAGGAATCTTCGAAGAGCTCCTCGTCCACGACTTGAGTGTTGCTCCGGGGTCCAAACCGGTCTAACAAAAAAGGGCAAATTTTTCCCTGAGGGCCAACATGCTATCAAGGAAGAAGTGGACAAGCTCCTTAAGGCCCGGTTCATCCAAGAAGTCAACTACCCCGAATGGCTCTCCAATGCTGTTATAGTTAAGAAGTCTAACGGGAGTTGGAGGATTTGTATCGACTTCACGGACCTGAACAAGGCATGCCCTAAAGATCCATTCCCTCTCCCAAGCATCGACACCCTGATTGACGCCACTTCGAGTCATGAGTTGCTCAGCTTCATGGATGCCTTCTCTGGGTATAACTAAATCCGAATGTTTCCCCCGGATATCCCAAAGACCTCCTTTGTCACCGATCATGGGCTCTACTGCTACAGGGTAATGCCCTTCGGATTGAAGAATGCAGGTGCGACCTATCAACGCCTTGTCAACAAAGTTTTTCAGAACCAAATCGGCTGAAACATGGCAGTATATGTTGATGATATGCTCGTCAAGAGCATCCATGGCGCCGATCACGTGACCGATCTGTAGGAGGCATTCGATGTATTACGAAAACATGACATGAGGCTCAACCCGAATAAGTGTGTGTTCGGGGTCTTGTCCGGAAAATTTCTAGGCTTCATGGTCAGCCAGAGAGGAATCGAAGCCAATCCCGAGAAGATCAAAGTCATACTGGACATGGCTCCTCCCAAGAGTGTGAAAGATGTTCAGAAACTCACGAGTCACCTCGCAGCCATAGGGCGCTTTTTGTCCAAGTCAGGGGAGAAGTGTCTTCCCTTCTTCAAAGCCCTCAGGGGGGCTAAGGGCTTCGAATGGGGTCAACAACAGCAGGAATCATTCGATCAACTTAAAGCCTATCTAGTCAACCCCCCTCTCCTCAGCAAGCCTATCCCCGGGGAAACACTCTACCTCTACTTAGCTGCCTCCGAACAAACCATCAGTGCTGTCTTGGTGAGGGAAGAAGACAAGGCTCAGAAGCCCATCTATTACGTAAGGTACTTCGGGATGCCGAGCTCCGCTACCCAAGATTGGAGAAAATGGCGTACACCTTGGTCATGACAGCTAGAAAGCTTCGTCTTTATTTTCAGTCCCACTCAGTGGTCGTTCTTACCGACCAGACGCTTAAGCAAGTTCTGCATAAACCCGATACCTCGGGCCGGCTGATGAAGTGGTCGATCGAGCTGAGTCAGCATGACATATCATACCAGCCTCGGACCGCAATTAAGGCTCAAGCCTTAGCTAAATTCATTGTTGAGAGCACCATCCCAGAGGTTAGCCAAGCAGCAAACGGGCCTCCTATTTGGACAGTATATGTAGACGGGTCCTCTTGCACCGAGGGAAGCGGAGCCGGGGTAATTCTGGCAGGCCCAGATGATTTCATTCTCCAATACTCTCTCCGCATAAACTTTAAAGCCTCCAATAATGAAGCGGAGTATGAAGCCCTTATAGCCGACCTCGGTATGGCTCGCAAGGCAGGGGCACAACGCCTCCAGATTTTTAGCGACTCGCGACTGGTCGTGAATCAAGTCTTGGGTGAGTACGAGGCAAGAGATGATCGAATGGCTAAGTACCTCACCAAGGTCCAAAATCTCATGGCTTCATTTGAAGAGGTGCTAATTCAACGAATCCCCAGAGAAGAAAATTCCCAAGCAGATACCCTCTCCAAGCTAGCCTCTTCCTCCCTTCAGGGTCTCGAGCAGACCGTCCTGATTGAAGTGCTCCTCAGACCGAGCATAGAAGAAGAAACTCCTGACTCGATGGAGTCGCTGCCGTTCAGCTTCAAGACAACTGGATGAAACCTCTGATAGAATTTCTAAGGGATGGACTCCTAGCCGAAGACCCAGAGGAAGCTCGCAGAGTCCAGACCAGAGCGGAGCGGTACACCCTTGTTGAGGGGGTCTTGTACAAACGCTCCTACACCCACGTAGACGGCAGACCCTATTTGCAGTGCCTCTCCCCGGAAGAAGCTTCATATGCCTTACTGGAGCTCTACGAAGGTATAGGCGGAGCACATTCAGGGTCAAGATCCCTCACTAGGAAGGTGTTGAATTATGGGTACTTCTGGCCTACCTTCCTACAAGACGTCGAACGACATTCCGGCAATGTACCTCTTGTCAAAAGTACTCCAACGTTCGTCGCCTGCCCCAAGCACAACTCACTTCCCTATCAAGTCTGATCCCTTTCGCAATGTGGGGGATGGACTTACTAGGGCCGTTTCCACCAGCTCCCGGCCAACTCAAATTCTTAGTCGTAGCAATCGACTACTTCTCAAAATGGATAGAGGCTGAGCCTTTGGCTACAATCACTGAGAACAAAGTACTTCGGTTCCTCAGGAAAAACGTCATCTGTAGGTTTGGGGTGCCTCGGTTCCTGATAACTGATAACGGAACACAATTCACAGGGGCAGCATTCCGATCTCTATGTGAAGACCTCGCCATTCAGCAACGCTTCTCTTCCGTCTCCCATCCTCAAACGAACGGCCAAGTGGAATGCCGACCTTGAGGGCAGAGAAATACCTAGGACTTGGATGCCGACCACCTACTGAAGTACCAAGAGAGCGCCCTAATGCCTTTCTAAGTGACTTCAAGTGGCAAGCCATTTCCGTCTTTTCACTTATATTTTGCTTCTTTATTTTCTCAATGTAATAACGGCTGGCAACTTAGAAGCAGCCGACTAGTACTTATCAATAAAAAGTTTCTTTTTTCCATACTTTTTGTGATTTTGTACATCTCTCTGTTTTTAATTTCTTTTACTCAAATGACGAGTTCAGAGTCCAACACTTGGCTCGACTCCGCTTCGCGTGCTCACTCTTAAGCGAGCTAGAAGTGGTTCGCCATTCGAAATTGCTCCCACAACCGTTGAAACATACTCAAACAACGAGTTCGGAGTCCAACACTTGGCTCGACTCCGCTTCGCCAACTCGCTCTTAAGCGAGCTAGAAGTGGTTCGCCATTCGGAATTGCTCCCACAACCGTTGAAATATACTCAAACGACGAGTTCAGAATCCAACACTTGGCTCGACTCCGCTTCCCAAGTTTGCTCTTAAGCGAGCTAGAAGTGGTTCACCATTCGGAATTGCTCCCATAACCGTTGAAACATACTCAAACGCTGTGTACGGAGTCCAACACTTGGCTCAACTCTGGTTTTCAAGTTCGCTCTTAAGCGAGCTAGAAGTGGTTCGCCATTCGGAATTGCTCCCACAACCGTTGAAATATACTCAAACGACGAGTTCGGAGTCCAACACTTGGCTCAACTCCGCTTCGCAAGATTCACTCTTAAGTGAGCTAGAAGTGGTTCGTCATTCGAAATTGCTCTCACAACCGTTGAAATATACTCAAACAACGAGTTCGAAGTCCAACACTTGGCTTGACTCTGCTTCGCAAGTTCGCTCTTAAGCGAGCTAGAAGTGGTTCGCCATTCGGAATTGCTCCCACAATCGTTGAAATTTACTCAAACGACGAGTTCGGAGTCTAACACTTGGCTCGCCTCCACTTCGCAAGCTCGCTCTCAAGTGGGCTAGAAATGGTTTGCCATTCGAATTTGCTCCCACAACCGTCGGAACACGCTCCCCCATCTCGTGCGAAGTTCCTTCAACTATACTTAACATGGGAGAAGCTGATGCTAGGTCTGCCATTTGTATGCTAGTCTTGGTGCACTGCGTCTCTTGATCCGCGCAGTTGGAAGGTCATTGATATGAATTTGCTATATTCTCCGTGTTTCCTCAAGAGAGATATCAGCTTCAAATATGAACTTGTTAAAGGCTTCGGTGAATTCACAGCCTGGACAATTCTTAGTTTTATCACAAAGCGAAGTCGGAAATCTGCGACATACCTCGTCCTTGATCAAATACTGAACTATGAAATCACCTCTAGAATCTCGTATATTGTCGACCAATGCCCAGCTTTGAGAGTCCTGCAAATTGTCTTCATTAATCAGAAAACCTCGAAACGATTTCGAGAGCAACAGGCAGATGCGAAGACTTGGAGGGGCTAACCTTTGGTTCTTATGGTTCGTTTAAAGTCGAAATAATCCTCCAAAAGGCTGCTCTCCACTGCAAGAAGCTCACTCTTACAAATTCAAGAGTTAGGAGATTCGAAGCGGTGCTCGGCATCCCTTGCCGAGCGCTCTTGGCACCGACGCCCAGACGAGCAAAGAATCTTGCTCTGTGACCTCGGCATCCCTTACCGAGCGCTTTTGGCACCGACGCTCAAACGAGCAAAAAATCTTGCTCTGGGACCTCGGTACCCCTTGCCGAGCGCTCTTGGCACCGATGCCCAAACGAGCAAAAAATCTTGCTTTGGGACCTCGACACCCCTTGCCGAGCGCTCTTGGCACCAATGCCCAAACGAGCAAAAGTCTTGCCCTGGGACCTCGGCAAAACTCGCCAAGCACTCTTGGCACTGACGCCCAAACGAGCAAAAAATCTTGCTCTGGGACCTCGTTACCCCTTGCCGAGCGCTCATGGCACCGACGCCCAAACGAGCAAAAGTCTTGTCCTGGGACCTCGGCAAAACTCGCCGAGCGCTTTTGGCACCGACGTCCAAACAAGCAAAAATCTTGCTCTGGGCCCTCGGCAATTCTCGCCGAACGCTCTTGGCACCGAAGACCAAACGAGCAAATATCTTGCTTGGGGACCTCGGCACGCTGAATATAGTAACGAGTAATACAACGACACAAGCCTGACAAAAACGCAGAAGTCCAAGAAAGAAAAAAGTTTCATTTCAATTAAAGTGTGGGAAGATAATACAAGACAGCTTTTCTTTACAACAAAGTTACAAGAGTCCAAAAGCAAAAGCTACAAAGCCGACCCGTTATACTTAGACGGGATACAAAAAACAAGAAATCTTCAATGCCTCCTTGGCGCAGGGACGTTCCGCTTTAAAGATACTCGGGGACGACGACGCTTGACCCCGGAGCTCGGCCCTAAACCGGCGAACTGAGACGTATCTTCGGCACTGCTCCTAACAGTTGCACCGATGGACGCTCCGCTTGATGATATCGCCACACCACTTTGGGCGTCACCCGGACTAGGTCGGCCTATGGGCGAACGGGTCGCGAGCTCATAAAACGAAATGCCTCATTCGCTCTCCTCGCGAGTGCATAAAGTGCTCCTGACATTAATCGGCCCCGAGTGCGGCTTCGGGCAAGCCACTTCCACCTCCAGCTTGGCGATCCTTTGCTTCAGAGAGTCATCTTTCACGTCCACCTCGAAGCGAGAAGGCACTGCGGAGCTCGGGATGCTAGGACGGCTGGCAATGATGCGGCGGAGCTGAGTGACTTCGATAATCCTGTCCACTGTGGCCCTCTTCAACGCGTCGACTTCTGCCGTCAGTTCATTGCGTTCGACAATCAGCTTGCCCACCGCCGTCGTCAACTCCTCTTCTTCTGCCAGAAGCTCTGCCTCCACAATCTGCAGGTGGTGAACCTCGGTGAGCATATCGTCCCTCTCTGCTATCATCTTCGACAAGGAATGTTAGAGACACTTAAGCCTCAACCCATTGGTGAAGGCAGTCGACGAGCCGTCGCCCTCGCCTACGGAAGGTATCTCGGCGAGCCTGCCTTCTAGCCGTCGAATCTTGATTTCTCTCCGGCTTAAGATCAGCTGCAGATGGTTCCGCTCATTCTCGGCCCTGTGCAGCCCCAGCTCAACTTCGTAGAGGCGCTCTCGGAACCTGGTTAAACATAACCTCGTCGCCCCTAAGCCAGCCTCGGAGCGTAACTCCTCCCCAGAGCGGGTGTATTCGGTAGACTGGGTCACCTCGGTGAGCTGAAATATTCAAAACAAGACAAGTTCGAGCACAAAAATTGTATTTCCATTCATCACAAAAATGCGGTGGCCAGTTCGCAATTAGGCAGTATAAGAAGAGCTCGAGAAACAAAAAAAAAAAACAAAAGAAGAAAGGAGAAGTCGGGGAGCGACCTCTTTCCAGAGGTGTCGAGACTGGGCGGGGTCGGACTTTCCCGAAGGAGCCATCATCGCCAGCGGGGTCACCACCGACCCCTGCACCTCGCCGATGACCTTGAACTCGGGGCCACCTTCGTCGTCATCTCCCTCCTCCTCCGACTCGGGGTCGAAGCCGTCGACGTGGTTCGGGAATAGCCTCCACCCCGAGCAGTCAACCTCAGGGTATTACTCCGACACCTGAGCGATGGCCTGGGCGTACGCCTTGGCCATATTTCCGGCGAGGAAGCCTTGCGCCTTCGCCATGGTGGCGTCGTCGGCCTCCTTCACCGCAGCAGCCTTGGCCTCCACCGCCTCGGCCTGCTGCTTGGCCGTCTCCTCCTTCTGCCAGAGCAGGTCAGCCTCGAGCTTGGTGACGAGGTCCTCGAGGTACTCGAGCCTCGTCGTCCTCCCCTCGAACTCGACCTTCAGCTTATCGAGCTCATTGCCCATCCGAGCCTTTTCGGCCTGAGCTCGGTCGGACTCTTGCTTCAGCTCCTTTTCCAACTCGGTCATCTTCTCCATGAGATGACCGAAGTGGACGGTAATCTGCAACAGAACAACGAGAAGTACGAGGAGTTAGAAAATCAAACATAAAAGCTACATTCAAAAGTGAAAAGACGACGCTTACCGATACCGCCAAGCGAGCGATCTCGATGGCATCATCGCCTGCCTGACCGGCGTCCGTGGCAGCCCAGCCCTTCGGCATCGCCAGGTGCTTTACCACCTGCATACTCGCCAAGGAGTCGCCGAGGAACCCATCTAGCTTCCGAACCTGCCAGTCCGGAACATGGATCCTCTTGTGCTACTCTGTCAGGAGCTCCTCGGCCGCCACCGACAGCGGGGGCGCCTCCATCCCGAGCGCGGCGGCGATCGGGAACTCCCCTCCCCCGGCCGACGCCGAGGCTACTGTCGGAGCGCGGGTCGGGGTCACATCCGCCGGCACCTCCACCTCCTCGACCGTGCTCGTGACCTTCTGGGTCTTCGCGGAGGGCAATTTGGTGGTGACCCTCTTGCGCTTCTTCGGCGCCTTGCTTCCAAGGGTGGCCCTCTGTGCCAGCACTGCTTCATAGTCCATGGCCTCTGCATCAAGCAAAAAGTTGGTTAAAAAACACAAGCCACGTTAAGCAAAGTAAAAAAGAAAAAACAAAACGTAGGAAGAGCCGCGTACTGGGATCTACGCGGCTGAGCCCTCTCCTGAAGAGGATGTCTTCGGTCAGTTCTCGCCAATCATACTTCGGCCGATCTAGAATGATCCGAACTGCCTCTTCTTCTTGAGGGTGCAACACCGGCGACTCCTTCACGCGCTTCGTCTCCTCCTCCACTCAACCGGAGGGTATGGGCCACGCCTCCGCACTCCGCACTATGAAATATTTATCATGCCAGTGCTTTATGGAGTCGGGGCAAACAACGAGTCGACCTCCATTCCTCGGAGCCACGTAATACCGGAACTCCGACAGATTCTGCTGGTGAAGCTGATAGATCGTCCGAAGAACCCTCAGCTCAGGCTCGACCCCGACTGTCTGGCAGTGGAGCACGAACTCATTAATAACTCTCCACGCGTTCGGCATAAATTGAATGGGGCTGACCCCAAACCACCTAAGCACTTGGATTGCAAACGGGTGGAGAGGTAGTCGAGCCCCGACGACAAAGGCATCAACCGGCCAGAAACACATAGTTACTGGCAGCGGCGAATTGGCCCTAACCCTGGGACCCGACAGCAGTAGTTCGTACTCCTTCGAGATTTGGAAGCAATCCCGGATCACCGCCAAGTCCTCCACGCTGAGGATAGACACCGTGTCATCCGCCTCGGAGGTCTCCCTTGCGGCGTTCTCCTCGAAGGTCCTCCCCCTCCCGTGGATGATGCGTTCGGCATGCTCCTCCGGAAGTTCTCAAACCCTCTGAAGTTCGGTCAGCGGCCCTAGCAACCTGCCGAATGGCCCCATGCGCTTCGGGTCCTCCACTATGGTGTCTCGACCAGATACCCTCTTGCCCCTATCTTGGCGAACTCTCGGACTCGGAGAAGAAGCTTCGGCAGCAGAGGGGGAGGGCTTAGAGACAGGTGAAAGCGACATTTTTATACTTGGAAAAAGACTTAAGTATAAGTTACCTTTGAAGTGATGGGAACGGTCGGAATTTTCGCCGGAAAACGATCGACGATCACCGTGAGCTCTCACTAGCACAAATTTACTGCCTGAGTAAAAATTTGGAGAAGTGAAAAATGAGAGGGGGGTGGAGTTTTATAGAGAGTGGCACACGAAACTAGGATAACGGGCCGAGAGAGCCAGGCCCATTTACACAAGGCAACAAAACGAGCTGAACCAGCGCATTATTTACTGCGCCCAGCTGTACTATCACATTAATGGCTATCACATCTGTTAGAGTTATCAGAAGTTCAACCGTCACCTGCCCAGCCTGTCGTTTCCTAAGCCGCCAAAAACCTTGCTTTGGACCTCGGCACACTTTGCCGAGCACTCTTGCCACCGACCATGTTACATGAAAAAAATGGACCTCGGCACACGCTGACGAGCGCTCTTACCACCGACCATGTTACATGGAAAAAATGGACCTCGGCACACGCTGCCAAGCACTCTTGCCACCGACCATGTTACATAAAAAAATGGATCTCGGCATACGCTGCCGAGCACTCTTGCCACCGACCATGTTACATGGAAAAAATGGACCTCGGCACACGCTGCCGAGCGCTCTTGCCACCGACCATGTTACATGAAAAAAATGGACCTCGGCACACGCTACTGTAACACCCCAAATTTTTTTTTTTTTTTTTTTTTTTTTCAAAACTAAGTCTCCAAATTCAATTCTTTCAATTTCTATATCACTTTAATCATAAACTAAGAAAGTTATATTCCAGGAAAAATTTTGACAGAGTCTCCCCTGTAAATTTTGCCCCGAAACACAAAAAGCTTACGGAATTCTGCTCAAAATTCCGTAGCTCACAAACCACATAATATTTTCATGGGCTCCCCAGGCCAAAATGAGCAGATACACACAGGCAATATAATATAATGCTCTGGGGGCCAAACTCATAACGGATTATCAAATATCAATTAAATACTATGAATTTCTTTGAAAAACGAGGTAAAATCTTAGAAAAATCATGGTAAGACTTACCCCGGAGCCTGGTACTCCACGACAAGATAGGTACGGGTCACCAACATACTACACCACCTCACACTATACTCATCATCGTCATATACAGGCTTATACACTCATAATACAATTTAAATCATAAATTTCAATATTCCTATAACTAAAGAATACAAATTTTTTTAAAATAAAAAGTTATACTACCACTCCACGCCTCATCTCTGCACTGATGAGAACCTGCAACAGTGGGGGACCTAGGGTAGTCCTCAGACTCCCCTAACCCCCCAAAACACTAAGGGGTTAGCCATTTCTGGTGTGAGTATAGTTATTAATCAAATAACAAATTAAAATAGTATAAAGAAAATAATTTAAACTTACGAATACCAAATTAAGATAATGCAACCTGAATCCTGAACACAACAACATTGTCAATACAGTGATAAATCACAAACGTTGCCAATCCTGAATTCAATTATTCAATCATCCATACTTCCCACATTTCATAATACACTTCACATCAACCTCGTATATATATATAAATATACTTATCTTACATTCGCATAATACGAATATTCATCTTTCCACACTTATCGTCATCTCAGCATTTCACTATTTATATTAATATATCTACATAATGTTATTACATCATTTCTCCAACTCTATTTAGCCATGCATTTCGCTTACTTATATTATGTCATCAACACACACATTCATCCTGGAAGTTGTGCCGAGGCAGGTAGTTCCCACCATTTCCACGGAAATAGCAGGCGAGTAGTTCCCCGACACACTTCCAAGGTACACAAACTCCTATCACAACATACTTTCTTTACTAACCATTGTCATATCCAATCTCATAAAACAGGTATTTATTTTATTATGTTATAAAAGTATCACATCATAAACATATGTATCTATTCTCATACTACCACATTCCTTCATTTCTCATGACATAATTACCACATCTCATTGCCCATGGGAGTTACTCACATTTCATCACATCATTAACACCTCATTAATTAGAATACTTATACTCATTGCATCAAAACCATGTTTTATAGCTCATTCACATCTTATTATATCACTTTAGTAATTACTTTTTCTTATAACAATACATCTTATTATCATTCTCACTTAATCCCCCAAACACACTCTGGGGCCACCACATATCACATCCCATAGCCGGTAGCTTGGGTAATAATCACTGTACCTCAAACACACAGTTTGGGTAATATCACATCACATCTCAAGCCGATAGCTTGATTATTAATTTCACTTCAATCACTTATCATCTTTACTTCACTTTATTTCTCATTTCTATTAATCATTACCACTATTATATCCATTCACCCTGCGAATTATGCCAAGGCAGGCAGTTCCCACAATTTCCACTGACATTGCGGGCAGGTAGTTCCTTGACACAATTCCAAGGTACAACTCATATCAACTGTATTTTACTTAAATGATCACACACATAATACAATTACTCCATATTATTCATGATAACACATCTCTTTTATTATTTCCATCTTAAATTAATCACAAGCGGCATTTATCACTTCTTTTCATATATTAACTCATAGCACGTTCACTTTCACATTTACTTCATTCACACAATTTTCCTTTCCACACACAGTTCACATTTCACTATCCACTTTCTTTTCCACGCACAATTCACAATTTACTATCCACTTTCTTTTCCCACGCAATTCACATTTTACCATTCACTTTCTTTTCCACGCACAATTCACATTTTACTATCCACTTCCTCTTACTACCACATCTATTATTAACACTTATTTATTTTATTAGTTTGTCGACCAGTGAGCCACAGTATCCCAACATACTGAAAGCCGACAGCCCAGTAAAACACGCGGACCGATGCTCACACAGAGTCTTACTCGTCCGAGGCTACGTCTTCCTCCTAGCCGAACTAGCGAGGGAACCACTAACCCCAAGTAGAACTTGGGTACTTCCTCCCGGCCGAAGCCAAGAGGGAAAAGCCACTGACCCCAGGTAAACTGGGTACTTCCTCGCGACGGCTGTCATCGAGGGAAAAAACCACTAACCCCAGATAAACTGGGTACTTCCTCCCAGCCGATAGCCAGGAGGGAAAAACCACTGACCCCAGATAGACTGGGTACTTCCTCGCGACAGCTGTCATCGAGGGAAAGCCGGGCCTCAAGCCGATAGCTTGGGCGATAAAATCCTCGTGCCCCAAACATAGTTTGGGTCCTCGTGCCCCAAGCCGGTCCTTGGGTATTAGGAGGTCTAGCCCAAACCCCCAGGATTGCTGTAGGTACTGGTCAACAAAGCCATCTGTTATAAGCATTAATCATTTCCCTTTTTTTTTTTCAACTTACTTTATCAACACACGCATTTCACTTATGAATTCAATAATTGCCACACCTTGACTTTACTCACAAAAATAATAACACATTTTATTAACACTTACCATCTCACCTTTTATCTTGCATTTGATGCACATCTGATGTCCACGATATTGATTATCATCTCGTTGTATCATATATATATATGCATACACCATGTCATTTAACATAGAAACCATCATGTTATTTAATTTACCATAACATCACCCATTATGAATACCATGCTATTCGATACTTTATTAAATCCCATATAAACATACACCAAGTCATTTATCCTATAAACCAACATGTCATATTATTGCTCATTAATTCATTTCAACCATATTTAAAATGTAAACATGCACCCACTTATTTAATTTCGTCAATTATTGCATCACACATCATAATCATCTCTATATATATTACAAATAAACATCACACATGCGGGTTTCCCATCATAAGGGGCCAAAACCACTTATTTTCTCTAATTAAGTTTTATAATATCCAATTATAGCATACTAGCTCATACATCCTGTTTCATATAAGTAAAATCACTTATAAGGGCTTATATGCCCCAAAACATGCACAAACGTGTACTATAATTACATAGATCTTCAAAACATGATCAAAATCGCTAAATTCGTCTAATTACATCTTATAACATCCATCCATGACATGCTAGCCCATACACCAGGCTCCGCATATACCCGATTGCATATATCGGCCTATATACCCCAAAAACATGCACAAAACATGCACGGGGTAAAAATACGCATAAATAATTTAATATATTTAGTTTTTATACTTCAACATGTCACATTAACCCATAATATAGGTTTTATATATTTAAAATAGTTAATTTCATCAAATATCTCAAAATTCCATTTTCGGGCCTTAAAAATCCGTATTTTTCGGAAAATTGAATTTTTAGCCTAACTTCTATCAAATATATCGAAATGCCACGAAATTTGGCCACAATATAGAATATACCTAATTACAACATACTCACCTGACGGCTCGAGCAAATGATGTCCCACGTCCGTCCTGTAGCCAGTCGAAGTTCGACTTTTTCCTCCTAATTGAAAAATTATAGAACCGATTAGTTTAAAACTCAAAACTCAACTTACGGATCTCCAAATTTGAATCCGTCTTCACCCACACGTCACAAATGACATATGTAGGTGTGCTACATCGATAGATTTCGAATTCGGGTTCTAATACAAATACTCCCTTATTGATCGGAGGCTTCCTACTAAGAAAAATTCACATTTTCTAAATTCCTTAATCCCCTTCGTCCTAATCTCACATATTAGGGTTAATAATAATAATAAGACTCAACTACACCTTCGAACCCATCAAATTCTCACTAAATCTCGCTCGGGCATTTCAAAGAACACCCGGCGTGCACTTTTCACCTATAGTCTATTTCACTCAATTTAATTGAGCTTAAGACTATAAAAATCATCCTAAATTTATATTAATACTTCCATAATACTCTACACCCTCATATGCATTTTCTATAATTATTTGGATCGAGTTTTCTACCCGATTTCATAAACTCCATAATTTGAGTTTATGCCAAAATCACTACTTCCCATTTTATTCTAATGGCTCACTAAAATTTTTACCACCATCTAAAGGATATTTCTAATATATATATATCTCTATTTTACAAATCCAAAATCCTAATCTACTAACAACTTGTAATTTTTCTAACAATCCACTAATTCCCTAAATCTTCCACTTCCAACACCTCTAAATCTCTCTACCATCATAATCCTATTCAATAAAACTAATCACACTAAATTTTATACGAATAAATAAATTAGGGTATACCTTTTCGGAATCCTTTTGAAAATCTGACACTTCCACGATGTAGAGAACCCCTCAATCAGCATACTCCTCAATTTAATTCGAATTTGGTGGAGAAACGAAGTGGATTGGAGGAGAGAGGGAGAGACCGAAGTAGGGTTCGGTCTAGCTTCGATCGGATCAGAAAAGAAAGAAAGAAGGGAGAAGGAAGAAGGAGAGAAAAGTGAGGGGTTTTAAGAAAATAATTTCCAAACTGATCCACTATGAAAAATAATTACCAAACTGGTCCACTTTTGAAAATATTTACCAAAATTAGTCCATAACTGGTCTATTTTCGAAAATATTTGGATTGAGGACAAATTACACTAAGGTGTTCTACCATTATAGTAGTAGAGATAAAATTATAATAATAATAATATTTTTATAAATGGATATTTACAAATAGACCCCTAGACCTCCAAAATATTTCAAGTAAACCCAACTCTTTTCTTTAATAGCATCAACAATACAAAATACATTGCAATTATCTCGCAATAATCCTTCAAAATTATAAAATAAAACAAACAATATTTATTCACATAAAATCTCGACTCATGGCTTCAACATATAGCAATAATACCAACCTACCATAAATATCCCTACCGATATCAATATTTAAATAAAATATATCAAAAATAATTTTCACCACTCAAAATATATTAAAAACAGACATTTTCGATATTTTAAAAATTCGAGGTGTTACAGCTACCGAGCGCTCTTGCCACCGACTATGTTACATAGAAAAAATGGATCTCGGTACACTTTGCCGAGCGCTCTTGCCACCGACCATGTTACATGAAAAAAATGGACCTCAGCACACGCTGCCGAGCGCTCTTGCCACCCACCGACCATGTTACGTGGAAAAAATGGACCTCGGCATACGCTGCCGAGCGCTCTTAGCACCGACCCAATTATATGGAAAAATGAACCTCGGCACACTTTGCCGAGCGCTCTTGGCACCGACCCATTTACATGGAAAATTGGACCTCGGCACACTTTGCCGAGCGCTCTTGGCACTGACCCAATTACATGGAAAATTGGACCTTGGCACACTTTGCCGAGCGCTTTTGGCACCGACCCAATTACATGGAAAATTGGACCTCGGCATGCTTTGCCGAGCGCTCTTGGCACCGGCCCTATTATATGGGAAAAATGGACCTCGGCACATGCTGCCGAGCACTTTTGCCACCGACCCTATTATATAGGAAAAAGGGACCTCGCGCCGACAACCTAGCCGAGGTATCTCTGCACTTCAGCAGGGGCTACTGAACCCTTACAGACCTTAGCCTCCTCCCCGGTGAGCGTACAAGGGGGTTCGGCAGCAGCATCGAAGTATATAAGCTGCGAAATAGAGGAAATCACCCCTCCAAGCAAGCACAAGCGCTAGATTTCCTTAAAATTCGTGCCCAATACTGACAAAGGAATCAGATTCCCCCGCACCGTGAATAATAGCAAGTTGTCTATCTAAATATCGCGAATAAGATGGCTAAAAATTCGGGTGGATTGATGGAAAATTCCATAGGATAATTATAAAGTCAGGGGAGTATCTTCGAGCCCCTGGGTAAATAATTATTGCTTAGAAAGATTAATTAAGACTCCCGAATGACAAATCACCAGAAGTCCAAAAGAGCTCAAGAATAACCTTGAGCGCGCAAATAGCTTCGAAAAACACCATAATACCTCAAATTAAGATTCAATACGTCCCGTTTGGACTCCGATACAACTGCGAGCCATTAAAACAGTAAAACTACTCCTTAAAGGCTGATCAAACTCAGTCTTTGGGAGTGGGGGGCTCGTGATATAGCTGAAAATGGGGTTAAATCGGAACCGTCCAAATCAGGCGTGAATTTCAAAGCTTGGGGGTAAGATGGTAATTTCACTTGCAAATGGGTCTGAAATGGGTTCTGGGTCTTTTCTCCAAAAGCCAATTAACCCACCAACGGATCCATCTCAACTAGGTGCGGGTCCCAACCCGCAAGAAATCCGGTTCAGCTGGACAGAATTAGGGTTTCTGATTGTATTCAATCAACAGCCCTGATTCGCTCTATCCTTTCACTGGGAATTAGGGATTTCATTCCTAAACTGATCCCAAAGGCAGCTATAAATACCCCCCATCCACCACCATTAAGAGGTAATCAATTTTTTGCCAGTTTACGCTCTTTCATAATCTTTTCTGGTTATTGACTTGAGCGTCGGAGGGTACGTCGCCGGGATCAACCCCGGTGTCTCGCACTTTTTGCAGGTGAACGGCGGGAGTCAACGGTCAAACTCCGGTGGAAAGGTTCCAGGTTCGCTATTCGATTTTCCTAAGAATTCACAAATTCTATCTGTTTGCCCCCACACCATATTTAGCGGTAACAAGTATGATAATAATTAGTTGTAAATAAAAGTCCATGTTTCTATTAGTATATGTTGAAAAATAATTATAAATGAGGGTGTAAAATCCAACTTCTTAGAACTTTAAGTGTGGAAAATGATGAAATTTAACTGTTAAAGAGATATTTGTTATTTTCAATATAACATATGCAATAAAAAAACATAAAAAATCTGAAAATTTTACAAACTGAAATCTTAAAATCTAAATTTCTAAGTAATAAAGAAAGAATGTGAGAGAGAGAGGGAGAGAGAGAGAAAGAAATATGAAAAAGTGAAGAGAGAAGAGAGAGATAGTAATAAGTAATGAGTTTTTTAGTTTTGGGGGAAAAAAAAATTTAATTTTGGGGTTTGAAATTTTGGGCGAAAAAATATGTTTTGTGAGAATCAATCTAGACCATTGATTTTAGGGGAGATTGAATGAGAGCCACTTGATAGCTTTCTTTGTAATTTATTATATAGATTTGTACACTTCTTTTGTTGTGAAAATAGGTAGTTTATGGAGATTTTTTTCCATACTGACCCACTGTTTGAAAATACTGATCAAAATATTCCACTTTTAAAAATATTTACCCAACTGATTCAGTTTTGGATACGTCAATATAAAACACTATTGACAATAATAGTATCTGTTATTTTGATGTCGTTGTTACTAATAGCGACACCTGAAGAAAAAAAAAATCATTACCGTTATTGGAAGTAATGGCATCAATATATCCCATATTCGCTTATGAATTGTCTTACTTGAGAACAAAATTTGTAAAAGAAAAAAATCTTATAACTGATGTCGTTATTCCCAATAACAACATAAATTAGCCTGATGTTTCTATTTGCAATAGCGGCATCAGTGCAATCTACAGTGTACTTCAAATTTCGTGCAGGTGCATCAACTTCAAGCTCGGTTTCGACCTTGATGTAGTCAGTATCTCTCAAAACTCAAAACATGAAAATTGTAGATATTTATATTGTTGTTCCATAGCATTTTGAACCATCTCAATCGGAGTTTGATGATAAAGTTATTCACAGATTACGTAGAGATGTGGAAACTATCTAGAATCAGTTATAGTTTCGACATCGCTTCATAATTTGGTCATAACTCTATCATCCGAATTCCGATTGAGATAATTCAAAATATTATGGAACACAAGAAAAACATCTACAACTTTCATGTTTTGAGTTTTGAGAGATATTGGCTGCATCAAGCTCGAAATAGGGCTTGAAGTTGATGCGCATGTACAAAATTTGAACTACATTGTGAATTACACTAATGTCGTTATTGCCAATAGTGGCATCAGGCTAATTTATGTCGTTATTGAAAATAGCAGCATCAGTTATAAGCGATTTTCACGTACAATTTTTTTTTCCTCAAGTCAGAGAACTCCTAAGTGAATGCAAGATATACTGATTCGTCACTCTCAATAGCGGCAATTAATTTTTTTTACAGGTGCCGCTATTGGAAACGACGACATCAAAATAAAAGATGTGCCGTTATTTTCAATAGCATTTTATGCGGGCGTGTCCAAAACTGAGTCAGTTGGATAAATATTTTTGAAAGTTGGTCAGTTTGGTCAATATTTTCAAAAAGTGGGTCAGTACAGAAAAATTCGTTTCTGGGTAGGCATATATGACATCTGATTTAATATGGAATTTATTTAAGATATAAAAAAAATCTATCGAGGAGATATGAATATACAGTTTATACTAAGGGTGGTATACCATACTATCGTTGCTTTACCATCTACCGTACCGGAATACCTTGTATACATATTTCTCTATCATTATCGTCCCAAGATTTCAGTACTACCGAGTTTGGTAATACCGGAATATCGGTGCGATAATAGTAATGTCACGGTAGTACCGGACCTTAAAAATAAAAAGAAAAAAAAATCAGCTGAGTAGAATTGTGTGTGTGTGTGTGTGTGATATATATATATATATATATATATATATATATATATATATATATTGTTAAGGTTAACAAAGAGATTGGAAAATATTATTGAATTGATTATAACTTAGTATAATATCTCATATTTATAGGAGAGAACCAAATACTAAACTCGTACATAATCCGATATGGGACTAATATATATAATACGGGATACGGGTGTACGTGCTTTAGGGTCGAGTATAGCAGAGAGATAACAGTGTTGTGGGTTAGGGTTTTGGTTGATATGGAAAAGAGATGTGGCAGTTAGGGTTTTGGCGAGATTTGGATTTGGTTCGCCGGATATTTGGGTTTGCGGTGTTTTAGGTTCGCTGGAGATTTGGATGTGCGGTGACTTCGGTGACGACGGGGAGCAGGGGTTCGGGATTTGGGTGGTAGCGAAGAGGTCGACGGTGTGTGGGCGCTGGGATTTGAGGAGTTCGGGGGTGAAGAGGTTGTTGATGATAGGACATCGGAGGAAGTTGCCGGAGTTTTTGCCGCCAGAGTTGGTGGTGGTGTTGTCGTCTGTGGTAGGGTAAAAATGGCTTGGAGGCCCAACCAGGGCCCAACACAATTCTCACTCAAAAAGGTAGAAATAGCAATCTAGTTCGGCTCCGAACCACTTCAGGGTCGGCGCCGAACCTCATGTTTGCCCTCACAGTACTGGCCTCCTCATACCGACGAGCCTCAGTAATCCTCGGAGTCCGATCCGGGACAGTCCCACAGGCCGTCCCCCCTCTCTGGCGGAGCAGAAGGATGACCTGGCACAGCCTAGGCCCTCCGATCCCCCCAGAAGCACAGGAGACCCACAATCAGCCACGTCAGCTCCAAATACCACCAAGGGTTTCGCCACGTCAGCCCTATACCACTCCTGGTATTGCCACGCCTGCCCTAAACCCCCTGGGCCCCCTGCCACGTCAGGCCCGTGGGCTTTCGGGTCCAGACCCGGCCCCCAAGCGGATCCAAACCCGGTTGGAATTCTCTATAAATACTAGACCCTCACCCACCTTGTGAGGTAATCAATCTTTTGCCACTTAAATATACCTAGTTATTGCTACTCTCTCACAGAAAATGACTAGATCGTCGGAGGGTCCGCCACCCGGTGTTTCAGGACCGTCTGCAGGTACACAAGACCTCGGATCCGACCCCTCTGATCCGAGCCCAGACCCCAGCATCATTCCGAGCTCATCGTAGGTTCCAGAAGGTCAACCGAAGGTCGGCAGACGAGCAGCATTCTCCTTCAATACAAATCGAGTCCGAACTCACACCTGGTGCATCCACACGTCTCCCAAAAATAAACCGCATCAGGTTGGCGCCGTCTGTGGGAACCCTGCTTCAGAAGCCGATCCGAACCAGACCATCAAGGGACCTCGACAGCCGAACCCTCATGGCCTCCAAGGGCAAGGGGGCTGCTTCCTCCGTCAACCGACGGGACTCGCCCCCACCAACTGATAACGCCGGGCCACGCACGTCGAAACACAGGGCTCCCCCTCGGGAGTCCCAAAGGAGCGTCGCCCAACCAGCCCAGCCCGACCTCCGGGGGATAATCCTCAACCGCAAGATTACCTGCAATAGGGGAAGGGCCGCTTCCAACCCGGCCCCGAACCGTCCAAGACCGCCGCCCGAGGGACGAAGACCCGCGCTCAGCCGAGTCGGAAGACAACCCTCGGACCGACCAAATCGGGTCGAGGGAGCCCCCGTCACTCACAAGGAGTTCCAAGACTTTCGAAGAGAAATTCTTGGAGCTCTCCGACGGGCCCCCAGGGAAGAAACCCTCCATTCCCAAACAGGGTCGGACGCCGAAGCCAGCGCGTCCCGCCCATCAACAATCCAGCCAGAGGACGATGGCGTACTCCTAAGGCGCCTACAAGAAATGGAGGATCGCCTCGATCACATAGGGGACGGCGGCCAAAGAGCGGCTCAGGGGTACAGACCTGTCCGTCCTCCCTTCTCCGCCCCCATCCTCCAAGCGGAAATACCCAGGAATTTCCGACCCCCTCAATTCGAGACCTACGACGGCGAGGGAGATCCTGCTGATCACATGGAGGGTTTCAAAACCCTCATGATGATTCACAGCGCCTCGGATCCCCTACTATGCCGAGCCTTCCCTGCCACCCTTCGGGGTCCAGCTCGTGAGTGGTTCTCGAAGCTCGCCCCCGGCTCCATTTACTCCTTCGACCAACTCGAGGGCAATTTTCTCGCCCACTTTGTCACTAGCCGGAAGGCCGAAAGGACCAGCGCCTCCTTACTTGGGCTCAGACAGATAGAGGGGGAATCACTCAGAGTGTTCGTCCGGAGATTTACCGCTGAGGCAAGGTCGGTCTCCTCCCTCGACCCGGGCGTCGCTTCAGCGGCATTCTGACACAACGTCCGTCATGGACAGCTGAAGGCTTCTCTGGCGAAGAAACCCCCCGTCGACTTTCCCGACCTCCTCAATAGGGTCGAGAAATACATTAGGGCAGAAGAGGCCCTTAACCCCGAAGATGCCAGGGATGCCACCGGGAAGGAAAAGCAGAAGACCGAAGAAGTCGAACCATCAAAGAAAGCTCCAAGGGACCCGGGGGCCATGAAGAAGGTCCCGCCGGTCCCCTGCTTCGAGAGGTACACTCCTCTGACGCATAACGTATCAGCCATCCTCTTGGAAATCGAAGACAAGGGCATTGTCCGACTACCTCCCCGATCTAATAACAATAAGAATCGAGATCAGCGCTTCTATTGCCGCTTCCAGAGAGATCACGGGCACGAAACCGACCAATGCCGTGCCCTGAAAGACGAAATTGAAGAACTCATTTCCAGAGGGTACCTCCGAGAGTTTACCCGAGAAGGCCCACGGGATCGGCGAGACGCTAGGAACCGGAGGCCCTCGCCTCCGAACCCTCCTCCAAACCACACCCAGGGTCGGGACCCCGATTCCAAGGGAGCCGCAGATATGCCTTTCATCTTGCACTGTGTCCACGGAGGGCCGATGGGAGGTGAATCGAATACTTCCCGAAAAGCCTTCATCCGAGAGGTAAACGCTATCCGAGACAACCCCTCGCCCAAACTGCAGTCGAGACCGATCTCCTTCTCAGGGGAGGACCTCGAAGGTATTCGCTTGCCCCACTGCGATGCCCTCGTCATTAGTCTCCACATGGCTAATTGTGAAGTTCGCAGAATCATCGTCGACAACGGCAGCTCGGTGAATATTCTTTTCCTCGAAGCCTTCGAAAATCTCAAGTTACCCAGAGGCAAACTCAAGCCGGCCGGGTACACCTTGCACGGGTTCTCCGGCGTCCCTGTCGTGATAAAAGGGATTGTTACCCTCGACGTTACCGCCGGATCGACTCCTGTCAAAAGGACCGAGTCCATGGACTTCATGGTAGTCAACGTCAAGGCGGCTTACAACGCCATACTCGGCCGACCTGGACTGTGCTCCCTCCAAGCGGTGCCTTCGGCTTACCATCTGAAGCGCAAGTTCCCCACCCCGCAAGGAGTCGGCATCGTCCGAGGCAGCCAAGAAGCAGCGCGATCATGCTACATGACCACCGTCGGGGGAGGTGTGTTCCCCCTCGACGCCGAACGAACATAGATTATGGCCTGGCTAAGTGTAAACCTACTTTTGTGTAAACCCTCATGTGTAAAGGGCTGTCTTAGCGGCCCTCCCTATCTTATACTAAAAATACCCCTTTTTGTCCGAATCCAAATGTCTCGGTAGACTCAATCCGAGTCCAGACTAAGGGTTCTTCCTAAGGCCCCACTTCGATCCCTCGCGGATCGGTGGAGCCAAACCTTACCTCCGACATTGTTCGCTGCACTACTAGCCGGACCGATGAAGGAAAAGGGATTCTTTATTCATGCCCCTTTATTTTCGTTCTGAAAAAAATAAAAGAAACAAAGACCGTTACAGGACCACTCCGCTCATCTCAAACCAGAAGAAATCTTAGGGCCCTTCGGGCCCAACGAGGGGCGAAAAGTACTCCGACCAAGCAACTAGGAGCACCTCTCCTCGTTATGGTAGTCCTTAGCCTCAGCCGCGGTCGACACTCCAGCCACAGAACTCTGGGCGTCATCCGGTCGCGTCCGCTGCAACAGTAGCAGCGCAGAGGGAACCCCCTCCGCTTGCCGACCCGCGGAGGAAGAGAACGAGACACCCAATATCGCCTTGTAACGATGTATCTCCATCTCCTTCTCCACAAAGACGTCGCGAAGTAACCCCCCACGAGAGGGCCTCGGCACCAAGGTACTCAACCCGGCCTGTCCAAGGTTCGCACCGCCGAGCTCCCGATCCCACATCGCCCTCCTCAGCCGACACGCCTCCTCACTTAAGGCTTCGGACTTATTCCGATAAAAGTTACAAGCCGTATTAGTGTCCCGAGCCCCCCTTCGGTGACAAACCAGTGCGGCCTCCAGGGCCTTAACTTCACTCCGGAGCCACGCCACAGAAACTACGGGAGTCCACCTCGGGGAGGAGAGCCGCGACCTACAAGAAAACCAGCCAACTCAACACACATTCGCAAGAACAAGCGCTGAAGGGTTGGGAGAATTTTTGAGGAAGAAAGCAGCAAGAAAGAAGTGGGCGAAAGAGGAAGAGAGGAGAATACTTATAGAGGGGAAGAACGACTCCTCGACTTCCGCAATTACTATTCACTGATTGACGCACAACTGCCGCCTGGAAAATCGCGCCACGTCCTCAAAACGTGTGCTGCTGACGTCATCAGACGCCAGACTGACAGCCCAACTCAGGGGTCGGTTCGGATGGAATACGCGACGGAGAAAACATTTTTACTTAAGGTTTAAGGCGCCATCATGCGACAGACGCCCCAGGCTCCAGCGCTCGACCGGTCCCCTTCTCACCCCTGAGCAGCCCGGGGCTTACAGCCTCGGCAGCCGAAACCCCGAACTGTTCAAGGGTGGGACAGAAACCGCCATCGCCTGGAGCCCTATCGGGACAGACTGGCCGACCCCCGGTTGGAGGTGGCCCCTCTATCCGAAGCCCTTCAGCCCCAAGACCGGAATACGGTTGGTGCCTCTTCCGTCCGGATCTCTCCCGGGCCAAACAACCATGTCAGGGTCGTCTGACCCGAAAAGGGATCCAGACGGCAAAACCACCACCAATCCGAGGCTCCTCTTCCACCAGTACGGATTTCGGCCGTTACCCCTCTCGCCCTGATCTCCCCTGGATCTGGCTACCGTATCAAGATCCATCAGATCCAAGAGAAGATCCGGGCGACAGAATAACCACCTCTCCGACACTGCTGAGGGTCGAGAATATTAGCAAAAGACAGGCGTCCGCCGAAGCAGACACCTCTGATGGCCAATAGGCCACCCCTGCTATGATCATACCTGCGGTGGAGGGGAGAGGTATTTATAGCCTCCCCCATGGACCAACCATTAGAGCACGGGGAAGGTCAATCGACGGAAAACCATGCGCCATCTGCATTTATTAGGCGGCGCCATTAAATGCCCCTAGGAAATTGGACCATCGCACCGATCTCGGAGAGCCTTCAATGCTCCGCAGAAATGACGGAATATCCCTGCTCACTCACTCTAAGGCACCAACCGTTCGACATCACCCTTGTTGGCCCGTAATCCCTCGCCGGCTCGAGGTCAGGTCTAGCATCAGGGTAGTCTTCTCAGGAAGGCTCCACGGCTCGCCATCACCCTTGCCTACCCGTAATCCCTCGCCAAGCTCGAGGTCAGGTCCGGCACCAGGGTGGTCTTCTCAGGAAGGCCAACGGCTCGCCATCCCCCTTGCTAACCCGTAATCCCTCGCCAGCTCGAGGTCAGGTCTAGCACCAGGGTAGTCTTCTCAGGAAGGCTTCACGGCTCGCCATCGCCCTTGCCTACCAGTAATCCCTCGCCAAGCTCGAGGTCAGGTCCGGCACCAGGGTGGTCTTCTCAGGAAGGCCAACGGCTCGCCACCCCCCTTGCTGGCCCGTAATCCCTCGACCCGCTCGAGGTCAGGCCTAGCACCAGGGTAGTCTTCTCCGGAAGGCTTCACGGCTCGCCATCGCCCTTGCCTACCAGTAATCCCTCGCCAAGCTCGAGGTCAGGTCTGGCACCAGGGTGGTCTCCTCAGGAAGGCCAACGGCTCGCCACCCCCCTTGTTGGCCTGTAATCCCTCGACCAGCTCGAGGTCAGGTCCAGCACCAGGGTAGTCTTCTCAGGAAGGCTTCACGGCTCGCCATCGCCCTTGCCTACCCGTAATCCCTCGCCAAGCTCGAGGTCAGGTCTGGCACCAGGGTGGTCTTCTCAGGAAGGCCAACGGCTCGCCACCCCCCTTGTTGGCCCGTAATCCCTCGACCAGCTCGAGGTCAGGTCCAGCACCAGGGTAGTCTTCTCAGGAAGGCTTCACGACTCGCCATCGCCCTTGCCTACCCGTAATCCCTCGCCAAGCTCGAGGTCAGGTCTGGCACCAGGGTGGTCTTCTCAGGAAGGCCAACGGCTCGCCACCCCCCTTGTTGGCCCGTAATCCCTCGACCAGCTTGAGGTCAGGTCTAGCACCAGGGTAGTCTTCACAGGAAGGCTCCACGGCTCGCCATCGCCCTTGCCGATCTGAAATCCCTCGCCAAGCTCGATGTCGGGTCCAACACCAGAATGGTCTCCTCAGGGAGGCCAGCGGCTCACCATCATTCTTACCGACCCGTAACCCCTCGCCAGCTCAAGGTCAGATCTGGCACCAGGGTAATCTCCTCAGGCAGGCTCAACTACTTACCCTCCCCTTCCTCGATCTGCCAATCTCCCGCTAGCTACAGATCCAGTCTAGCACCAACGCAATCTTCTCAGGAAGTTGGAACGGCTCGCCATATCCCAGGCCGATCCTTAAACCCTCGCCGGCTCGAGGCTCGCTCTAACAGTCAGGGTAACCCCCTCATGAAGGCCCAGCAACTCGCCATCCCATTTCTACAACCATAAGCACTCCTCCATGGCTAGCTCCCGCACCCCCCGCAGGAGTGGGGGGTTTGTGTGGTAGGGTAAAAATGGCTTGGAGGCCCAACCAGGGCCCAACACAATTCTCACTCAAAAAGGTAGAAATAGCAATCTAGTTCGGCTCCGAACCACTTCAGGGTCGGCGCCGAACCTCATGTTTGCCCTCACAGTACTGGCCTCCTCATACCGACGAGCCTCAGTAATCCTCGGAGTCCGATCCGGGACAGTCCCACAGGCCGTCCCCCCTCTCTGGCGGAGCAGAAGGATGACCTGGCACAGCCTAGGCCCTCCGATCCCCCCAGAAGCACAGGAGACCCACGATCAGCCACGTCAGCTCTAAATACCACCAAGGGTTTCGCCACGTCAGCCCTATACCACTCCTGGTATTGCCACGCCTGCCCTAAACCCCCTGGGCCCCCTGCCACGTCAGGCCCGTGGGCTTTTGGGTCCAGACCCGGCCCCCAAGCGGATCCAAACCTGGTTGGAATTCTCTATAAATACTAGACCCTCACCCACCTTGTGAGGTAATCAATCTTTTGCCACTTAAATATACCTAGTTATTGCTACTCTCTCACAGAGACTGACTAGATCGTCGGAGGGTTCGCCACCGGGATAAACCCCGGTGTTTCAGGACCGTCTGCAGGTACACAAGACCTCAGATCCGACCCCTCTGATCCGAGCCCAGACCCCAGCATCATTCCGAGCTCATCGTAGGTTCAAGAAGGTCAACCGAAGGTCGGCAGACGAGCAGCATTCTCCTTCAATACAAATCGAGTCCGAACTCACACCTGGTGCATCCACACGTCTCCCAAAAATAAACCGCATCATCGTCGAAGTAGGTATATGGCCGGAATTGGTGGCGGTGTTGTGGATTTACTATAGTTGATGATGATAGCAAGAAAGATAAATTTTAAAAAAAATAGAGAAAATTACTGCTCTGATACAATGTTAAGATTAACAGAGATATTGGAAAATATTATTTGATTGATTATATCTGAGTACAATATCACTTATATATAAGAGAGAACAAAATACTAAACTCGTACATAATCCGATATGAGACTAATTAATATATATATATATATATATATATATATATATATATATAGAGAGAGAGAGAGAGAGAGAGAGAGAGAGAGAGAGAGAGAGAGAGAGAGAGAGAGAGAGAGAGAGTAATGTGAGCCTCATATTTGTACGAGAAATTTTTCTCATACAAAGTGATTATATTCACTTGATAAGGCCCTCATGAAAGATCCTCCATCTATCATATTTATCATGTCAATGGTTGTATGCGTAGAAAAAAAAATCAAGTAATTTGGAGGTCATTCACCCATGCATCATGTGGGTCTAATTTGTAGTTCGATGTGTATTACAGTTGAAATCGTTCATTTTTCACCACATAATTGTAACACCTCGAATTTTTAAAATATCGAAAATGTCTGTTTTTATATATTTTGAGTGGTGAAAATTATTTTTGATATATTTTATTTAAATATTGATATCGGTATGGATATTTATGGTAGATTGGTATTATTGATATATATTGAAGCCATGAGTTGAGATTTTATGTGAATAAATATTTTTTATTTTATTTTATAATTATGAAGGATTATTGCGAGATAATTGCAATGTATTTTGTATTGTTGGTGCTATTAAAGAAAAGAGTTGAGGTTTACTTGAAATATTTTGGAGGTCTAGGGGTCTATTTGTAAATATCCATTTATAAAAAATATTATTATTATTATAATTTTATCTCTACTACTATCATGGGAGAACACCTTAGTGTAATTTGTCCTCAACCCAAATATTTTCGAAAGTGGACCAGTTATAGACTAACTCTGGTAAATATTTTCGAAAGTGGACCGGTTTGGTAAATATTTTCCACAGTGGATCAGTTTGGAAATTAATTTCTTATAACCCCCATCCCCAATCCCGATTCCTTCTTTCTTCTTTCTTCCTGTTCTTTTTCCCCGACTGAACGAACCCAATCGCCCGATCCCTTTCCCGCTCAAATCCTTCTAATTTCTTCGACATCTTCAAATTAATTCGGAGGGTATGCTAATTGAAGGGTGCTCTAGCTCATGGCGGAGTCGATTTGGAGAAAGGAATTAGTGGAGGTATATCCCTTTGAATTTATTTGTGTATTTTTATGTGCTTTTAATTTATTTGGCTTAGTAATGGAATATGAAGTTGGTTAGTGGTTTATTTTGATGTTAGGGTTAAGAAATGGGGAAATTATTGAGGAATTTGTAAGTTGCTAATAAATTAGGGTTTTGGGTTTGTAAAAGAAAATTTTATGGGTGAGAATTATCTTCTTCACAGTAGTAGAATTTTAGTAGAGCTATTAGAGAAGTTGGGGGTGATTTTAGTAATTGTTTGGGAATAAACATCCCGTAGGAATTTAAATATTACGTGCAATGCACGTGTGCATCCCAGACGTTCGATAAAACGCCTGGGTGATATTAGAAATAGTGTTATTATTTTCTGTGGTTGATTTGGATGTTGTGAGCCTTAATTGCTTTGAAACGTGATAATAGGAAATGTTAACGGCTTCGGATGCCGGATGGAGAAGTGATGCTTCGAGGCTTCCCGGGCTATGAGGTGAGTATGAAAATATTTATATATTTGTTGTTCAAGAAAATTTTAGTATAATTTGAATGATTGATACGAATCCCGAAATATGGTGTATTTGTAAAGGGAAATTAGTGTTCAGTGTTGATATGCGATACGACGATTAAATACTCGTCTTGGGTATTGATATAAACTTATAGATGATGGATTAGTGATATATACATACGGGGATGAGTTATATTTATATAAGATGTCGGTGTATGGTGAATTGTTGTGATTTTGAATATCTAGTGCGATGGTAAAGTAATGGGTGTATATTATATATATATATATATGATGTTGTGATGTGTTGATTTACTGGGCGTATGCAAACTTGTGATATTGAGATAATAAATGGTATGATATACGCATGATGTATGGGGCAATGATGAAATAAATAATACAGTGCAGTTGTGATGTGCAATATTATGATGTGATGATTTTATATATTAATGGCAGTGATATTTTCTTTCGTGTGATGCATTGAAAGGGTAAGTGAGATGGTGATCATTGTTTATGATAATAAGTTTAAATAAAGGATGAGATGTTATGATATTAAAGAGTGATGTTAATATGAAAAGTAAATATTAATAACAATAATTTCGGTTGGCTTGAATAGATGCCTCCGCATAGACGTAGAGAGATATGATACCTCAGGGTAGACCTGAGAGAGAGATGATACCCCAGGGTAGACCTGGGAGAGTAGATACCTCCGGTGGGACCGGAGAGAGATATGATACCTCAGGGTAGACCTGAGAGAGAGATGATACCCCAGGGTAAACCTGGGAGAGTAGATACCTCCGGTGGGACCGGAGAGAGATATGATACCTCAGGTGGGACCTGAGAGAGAGTTGATACCCCAGGATAGATCTGGGAGAGCAGATACCTCCGGATAGACCGGAGAGAGATATGATACCTCAGGTGGGACCAGAGTGTGGTGTTCCCTCGCTAGTTCGGCTAGGAGGAAGACGTAGCCTCGGACGAGTAAGACTCTGTGTGAGCATCGGGCCGCGTGTTTACTGGGCTGTCGGCTTTCAGTATGTTGGGATACTGTGGCTCACTGGTCGACAAACTAATAAAATAAATAAGTGTTAATAATAAATGTGGTAGTAAAGAAAGTGGATAGTAAATTGTGAATTGTGCGTGGAAAAGAAAGTGGCTAGTAAAATGTGAATTGCGTGTGGAAAAGAAAGTGGATAGTAAAATGTGAACTGTGTATGAGAAAGAAAACAGTTGTGAATGAAGTAAATGTGAAAGAAAACGAGTTATGAGTTAGTGTATGAAAATTTCGTAATAAAGGCAGTACGTGGTCAATTTAAAATGGAATAATAATAGAGGCATGTGTTCTCATGAATAATACGAAGTAATTGTATTATGTGTGTGAGCATTAAAGTAAAATACAGTTGATATGAGTTGTACCTTGGAATTGTGTCAAGGAACTACCTGCCCGCAATTTCAGTGGAAATTGTGGGAACTACCTGCCTTGGCATAATTCGCAGGGTGAGTGGATATAATAGTGGTAATGATTAATAGAAATGAGAAATAAAGTGAAGTGAAGATGATAAGTGATTGAAGTGAAATTAATAAGCAAGCTATCGGCTTGAGATATGATGTGATATTACCCAAACTGTGTGTTTGAGGTACAGTGATTATTACCCAAGCTATCGGCTATGGGATGTGATATGTGGTGGCCCCCGAGTGTGTTTGGGGATTAAGTGAAAATGATAATAAAATTTATTGTTATAAGAAAAAGTAATTACTAAAGTGATATAACGGGATAAGAATGAATTATAAAACATGCTTTTGATACGATGAGGATGAGTATTCTGTAAGGTGATATGATAATGATACGATGAAATGTGGGTTAATTGCGATGTGTAATGAGACTTTATATTTGTATCCCAAGACATGAATAAATGTGGCATTATGAGGATAGTAGCTTATATGTAAGAACTGATACTTGTTATATTTCAATAAAATACGTACTTGTGCTATGAAAGTGGTTATGAAAATGATTAATGCAGAAAGTATGTGGTGATAGGAGTTTGTATCCATCTAAATGGTTATAATAGCATCTTGTTAGTGATATTTATATAAGTAGCGAAATGCTAAAATGATGATAATTGTGAAGAAACGAATATTTGGGTTAGGGGATTCCAATGGAAAAGTAATGGATTGAATGGAAATTCGTAGTGTGCGAATATAAAGTGAGGATAGATATGAGGTTGATGTGAAATATATAGTGGAATGTGGGAGTGTGGGTAATTTTATAATTTGACACAGATTTGAAGCGTATTTGATTATAAAGCCGGATTGATGATGTTTTAAGTTCAGAGGTTCCGGATGTATCTTATTTCTTGATGTTTGTAAGTTTGAATTATTTTCGTTATACAATTTCATTTATTTGTTAGATTTTTAAATTTATACTCACACCAGAAATGGCTAACCCCTTAGTGTTTGGAGGGTTAGGGGAGTCTGAGGACTACCCTAGATCCCCCACTGTTGCAGGTTCTCATCAGTGCAGAGGTGAGGCGTAGATTGGTAGGATAAACTTTTATTTTAAAAATTTGTATTATTTAGTTATAGGAATAGTAAAATTTATGATTTAAATTGTATTATGAGTGTATAAGCATGTATATGATGATGATGAGAATAGTGTGGGGTGGTATAGTATGATTGTGACCTGTACCCATCTTGTTGTGGTGTACTGGGCTCTGTGGTAGATTTTACAAAGGTTTTTCTAAAAACTTTACCTCGTTTTTAAAGAAATTTATAGTTTTTATTTGATATTTGATTATTCGTTATGAGTTTGGCCCCCAGAGCATTATATTATATTGCCTGTGTGATTCTGCTCATTTTGGCCTGGGGAGCCCATGAAAATATTCTGTGGATTGTGAGCTACAGAATTTTGAGCAGAATTCCGTAAGCTTTTTGTGTTTCGGGGCAAAATTTACAGGGGAGACTGTCAAAATTTTTCCTGAAAATTAACCTTCTTAGTTTATGATTAAAGTGATATAGAAATTGAAGGAATTGAATCTAGAGACTTAGTTTTCAAAAAAAAATTTGGGGTGTTACAATAATGCATGGATGAATGACCTCCAAATTATTTGATTTTTTCTACTCATACATCTATTAGCATGATAAACATGATGGACTGAGTGGATTATCCATAAGGGCCCCACCAAGTGAGTATAAACACTTTGTATGAGAAAAATTTTCTCATACTCTATATGAGGCTCACTTTTCTCATATATATATATATATATGAGTATAAACACTTTGCATCAGAAAAATTTTCTCATACTCTATATGAGGCTCACTTTTCTCATATATATATATATATATATATATATATATATATATATATATATATATATATATATATATAATACTTGAAGTTTTAAACCATCAACCCCGCAACAATTTTAGATGTAACATGGTTGTTGCAAGTACTGATAAAGCTTCTTAACCACACACAAAGTCAACATTTGTTTTGGATCTAGGGCCTCAGCCATCATTCATTATCAAAAGTACACGTACGATTATAAATGATAGAGAATAATAGTACGGTAATTGAAAGATTCTAACCACATGTAGCACCTCGAATTCGTAACATAGGAACTCGTGACAAACTCTAGGATCTTTCTTCAAATGAGTCACAACACAAAAAAAATCACGGGAAATTAAAAAAACTTTTATTACATCAAATTGTTATTACAATGTCCATTGTTTACAACGATTACAACAATCTTGATACACCATGAATATACAAGGAATTGGACAGTAAACTTTCTCTTCGATGCTTCCCTCTGCTAGAGTTTTCTCGCGCTCCCTAAGTCGGCAATCCTGCAACTGATAACTGTGGGCACGTCAGTTGAATACAACTGACGAAATGCTATGTTCGGCTATCATCTCTATGCCATAATATAACGAATTCAAACCTCAACAACCACAAATATTTGATGCAAAGAAAAGGGTGATGTCAAACAAGTATCGGTGTATGTCATGGCCTAATCTAATGCACACACTATGCACACATGCTCCTAAAGCTAATGCACGCTTGGTTGAAAGATATGCATTCCATACTACACATCCTCCAACCAAACGACGTCCTTCAATTGATGGGGTACGATCCCCCTCTATGCTTCCTACTCTTGTGCTCTCTCCTATCTCTGATACTCTAGTGATGGTGAGGCTGCAGTCGTCCGGCTTACTCCAGTCGATGTTGTCAATGGTGGTGTCCATTACCTCATGTTTTACCCACTATGTCCGGGATCTCAGTCGCAGGTTTACTCCGTCACGACTGAACCCATGGTAGGTTTTTGTAATTCCGCCTCCCTGGACCTCGCCAAAAGCTGATATACGGACACCAAGGATCATTGCCAAAGGACATAAAGCCTTTCCCACAGAGTCTTGCTTACGGGACTTTCTCTAAGCCTCTTACCCGCATTGATCAACAAAGGACCTGACAGATATAGGGTTTTTCCAACTCCGTTACCCTCGTCCTTAAACTAGACCAGAACTTGCAGTCGAGATGCTATCACCACTCCAAATCTGCTCAAAGGTTGTTACGAATATAAAAGCATTCATGCCGAAGACAGCGGAGCCCCCCACAGAGTTTCACTCCCAAGGGCAGCTCGGGGTCGCTGTTCGTATTAAACGAACCTAGGATTTGGCCAGGCGTGATGATGCCACGCGTCTTCCTGACAGGTGAACACCACTCGCTAGTGCATGTCCTTACATTCAGCTAAGACTCGATCTAGTTCTACCAAAGTACCAATGCTATCCCACTCTAAGATTAAGGATGAGATTAATTACATGATTACTAGCATTTATTTTATCATCTAATTACTAAGATCCATGACTCTAGCCAATTTCTAATCCTCTTTCATTTTTTTAATTTGATGTATGAACCTCTAGGCAAGCCTAGAACTATTTCATATTGCCCATACCCCTTGTTAGGCGATCTATCTACCATTTCCAATCCCTAACTTGGTAATCAACTTTGTTTGCTATGAACAACTGGTTAAATTCTACTTGTAAACTCTTTCTAGTTAGTTACCTTTATCATTAATGGATTAAAACCAGTCTCTTCGTTGGTACCTCATCCATTATTGTTAATGGGACGGAAGGCCACAAGTTCAAGTGCAAGCGAGGTCTCCGCCTAGGAGACCCGATTTCCTCTCTCCTCTTTTCCCTTGTCGCTAATGTATTTAGCAAGTTACTCCGTAACACCTGGGACTCCGGGGCGATTGAAGGCCTGGGAGAATCTCCTTCTTATCATGGCATGTTGAACCTTCAATACGTCGATGACACCATTATCTTTGCTAAACCCAATGGGTGCTCCTTACAAAATCTTAAGTTGCTTCTCTATGTCTTTGAATGTGCGTCTGGTTTAGCCATTAACTTTCAAAAATCTGTAGTGACTTGACTTGGAGGTTCTTTGAACCGTCAAGCGAAAGTTGCTCTATTCTTTAACTGCGCTCAGGCTTCTTTTTCGATCCACTATCTTGGTATCCCTTTGAGATGGGGTAAGTGTCATAAATCGGATTGGTTGCCGATGATCGAAAAAGTTGAATCTAGAATTCATGGCTGGTCGGGTAAATTTCTTTCTAGAGGTGGTAGACTCATCCTTATTAACTCCGTTGTCTCTGCCATCCCTTTATATATGATGTCCTTCTTCTATCTCCCTTCCCGGGTGATTAAGAGGATCGACCAACTCAGAATGTATTTTAACTGGTTAGGGGGAGGATCTTATAAAGAGAGCTCTCACCTCTGTAATTGGAAGTTAATCTGTACCTCGAAAGCGGCGGGTGGTCTCGGGGTGCTCATCCTCAGGCACCAAAACTTAGCTCTTATTGGAAAATGGTTATAGAGATTTCTTAAAAATGATCATCTTCCTTGGGTTCGCCTTATCTCGCTCAGATGTTTCTCCCGTCGAAAGATGTGGGAGTTTCCGACTCTCTCTTCTCGTCTAGCTTCTTCATTCTAGAAGGGTGTTTGGAAAGTTGTTGAGCCATTCCAGTGCGGTTTAGCACATGTGTGCGTGGTGGGAGCCAGGACTAAGTTCTGGGAAGACCTCTGGTTCGGTAACATCAAGCTTTGTAATGCTTTCCCTGAGTTATACCTTTTAGCGTCCAACCACTCCGCTAAGATGGAGGACTACGTTCTGATTATCAATAACCAAAAATTCTGATCGATTCCGTTCTCGTGCGTCTTAATGCCGCCTCTACTGGTCGACCTTCAAGACCTTTTCGATTGAATCAACCTTTATCCCTGGCATCCCAATGAAGATTTCAAATGGAGATGGACCAGTTTGGGTATCTACTCTGTTAAATCTTTCTATAATTTCCTTAATTTCGGGGGAATCTACTCCCCGAGTGCCAAGTTCCTCTGGTCTAGTTGTGCGCCCCTCAAAGCTAAAATTTTAGCCTGGCTAGCAATGCGGAACAAACTTCTTACTGTTGCTGTCCTTAACAAGAGGAGCATGGCCTTAGGGCAACTCTGTTTTGTGTTCCTCGGATCATGAAGCTGCAGATCATCTGTTTCTAAAATGTAGCTTTATCCAACCGTTATGGCAGATTTCCGCTATTGCGTGGCAAGCATCCTATATCCCCGGCGATATTTCATCCCTGTGGATGAACCATTCGCTCAGGAAAGAATTTCGTCAATCCTGGAACCTCTCTGCGTTGGCCATTATTTGGGTTATCTGGTCTAAACGTAATAACTGTATTTTTAACCAATTGGCTTCGTCTATTGATAGAATCGTTGAGGAGTTTTTTATTTTTTGTTAAATTCTGGTCATCCACTTTAAAGGAGGATAAAGTGGAAGGCCTACATCTTTATCACCTGGATCATGCAATTACAGTTTATCGTTCATCCTGAACTTTTTGTGCTAGACCGGTGTTTTTATTTTCTTATTCTAATCGGTGTTTTCTTGACTTTTGTGCAGACCTGATGCGGGTGTGGTGTTTGACTGCCCTTCTTTTGGCCTGCTTTTTGGGGATTGTTGTTCTGGACCTTCCCGTTTTGGTTAGTGTTCCCCCGGTACTATCTTTCTGATGGGGTTTTTTTGGTGGCTCTGATTTTTGGGTTGGATGTATAGTTTGTTCTCCTCTTTTACTGTGATGTTTGGCCAAAGAGCCCTGGGAATGTTTGCTTTTCAACTATTAGCTTTCCCTGTTCTTTTTTAAGCAATTGTCGTATCGTATGTCTTAATTGTCTCTGATTTTGTTGTATGGGTATTCTCTTTTGCCTGTGTTTCTACTGTTTGTTTCTTTCGGTTGTGAGGCCGTTTTCTGCAGTCTGTGCGCTTCATTGCGGGCTTGCTGTGTTTTGGGCCCTCAGGTCATGAGGAGGGAGTTTTCAGCTCTATTATTTTGCGTTGCTTGTATTCTGTTTTCTCCTGCTTTTCGGTGGTGGTTGAGGTTTGAGCTTCCTCTTCCTTTGGCTCAGCTGCACTGCTCTGGTTCTGTTTGGTTGTGAGGTTGAGTTCTTGTTGGCTATTGAGGCCTGGTTCCTTGGCTAACCTGAATTGGTGGCTATTGTTTACTTATTTCTCTTGGTCATAGTACACTACTCTTTCTCTATTGTCTACATTTCTGTGTTCCTACCTATTGGGCAGCACCATCTTTTGTTCTAGTGGTTTTGGCCTTTTCCTGCCCTGTGGTTGTGGTTTGGTGGCTTTAGATTGCATCTCCTTTCTTTTTTTGAGTTGTTGTAGTTTGGTTATTTCGGTTTCTTTAATTTGTTGCGGCACTGTTGTGGTTGATAGTCGTTTTCTGGCGCTTGACTTTGCTGGGTGTTTCTGTTGCGTTTGGTGCGTTTGGGTTTTGTTTCCTGTCGTTTGGGGCTGTCTGTTGTTTGCAGTGGCGCTGCCATACCTTTTTGTTCTGGTTCTACACAACTTCTGCTCCATCTTCTCGCTGATCTTTCTATGGGCTAGCTGTTGCTTTGGGCGGCGTTGTCATCTCTCGCAAGCTGCGTCCACTTCTAAGTAGCTGGGCACTCGCCACCATGTCGCGGTGTGCTCTCCGGCGGTGGAGTGCGACCTGTGCATTCGGTGGATTCTCTCTTGCTGGATCGACATTATGGTGAGGGCCAGCAGGGTGTTGTTCATTGCATGCCTGGCAAGAGTGCCTCCTTTCTTCCTTAGCTAGTTACTGTTTTGGTCGTTTGGTTTGGCTGCTGGCTCCTGTATTTTGTTTTTTGTCGGTGTTCTTGTTGTTTTCCTTTAGTTTACCTAGCTTGTTTTACCTCTTGTAAAATAGACGCTGTATGTTCCTTTTTATTATGATATATTTTGCTGACTGGAGTCGTAAGACTCTATCCGTTTCATCAAAAAAAAACAAAATAACCTTAGCTGAAGTGGGCAAATAGTGGAAAGCATAAAGTTATCAACCTCCAACAATCCTAGAGATAATATGCTTTCTTTTATCAAAAAAAAAATGCTTTCTTTTATAAAAAAATCCTTAGGATGATAGGTAATAATCTGAGTACGAAAAACATCAACAAAGCAAAATAACATAAGTAGAAACAACAAAATAGCAAAGAACTCTAGCAATCTTGGGTGGTAGGCACTATCCAATGATGGGATCAATCTCAATTTTCTCATCGACGTACTGTTGCTGAGGAAACAACCTACTGATGTGGTCTCTAGCTCATGTTGCACCCTCTGCCTAGAAGGAAGTAAAATGCATAATTTGAGTGAGTTTGTCATGTTTAGAGGTATTAGTAGTACAAAACTAAAGATTGTTCATATCTAATCAGAGCACTCATGTCGTTGCGACTACTGCAATGTACCAAGCATCTCTCAGGATCCACACTACTATGTTCTGTTGGAACTTTGAGGGAAAACTCAAAATTCCTTAATTATTTTATTTTCATTATTGCATAATCTACTGCATTTATTTCAATAACTCTTTATATTCATACTTTTAGCATACTTAAATGGTTAGGAGTTACTCCACCTTTTTACATTACTTATATGCATCAAATAACTTTCTTATTAACTCATGAATTCATAAGCAATTAAACTCTTTGTAAATGACAAACTTATATATAAAGTTAATGATTCCATGACATAAAATGGGATTTTCTTCATCTCCTTCAAACTATGATTTATGTGTTATTCCAAACTCTAAAGTCTAAATATACTATACTATATCCTATTTTAGTTGCGTGTTGAAGGAGCTTAACCTACTTCTCCACGATCGTGTTCACATGAGGGGAACACTGGTTGTATCTTAGGGTATATTCCCAAGCTACCCACAGGAGGGTTAGGAATGCCTTAGGTCAGTGCCTCATGTACTCCTCCGGCTTATTGTATTACTTATTGAGGTATTACAGACAAAGATAAAGGCGGTTACACTTTTCTGAACGGGTTGATCCAACCATAGCATAAGATAGTACTTTGTATAATTCTTCATGAATATTTACTTGCTTTTTATCTTAATTATTCCGACATTATTCTTAATACAATCTGCCACCTCTATCTCAGGTGCCATGTCGTTCTTGTTTGGTTAACTAATAATTAACCAGAGTTAGTAAACCTTAATTAATCCTAAGATCCGCACTACTACAATCTCCTCGTCTATCTCATCTTACCTCTTGCTTCCTCTTCCCTTTAGTTGATCCCTCCCTCATAGTCAATATATATATATATATATATATATATATATATATATATATATATATATATATATATATATGGGTAAAAGGGATATGAGCAACTTGCTCATTTAGTAAATGAGCAACTGATTATGTGACATGCATGTGATACACTGGACAACCAACTCTTTTAAGGTTTTTCCAATCACATGTATGAGCAATTTGCTTATACCCTTTTTTTCCATATATATATATATATATATATATATATATATATATATATATGACTTAACTATTTTGTACTTGATTCTCTCTCTCTCTCTCTCTCTCTCTCTCGTACAAAATAATTAGGTCATGCTTTAGGATCTCTCTCTCTCTCTCTCTCGTACAAAATAATTAGGTCATGCTTTAGGATTTTGTACTACGTATCTAATATGTTATCCTAAAGCATGACTTAATTATTTTGTACTAGAGAGAGAGAGAGAGAGAGTCAATCAAGTACAAAATAGTTAAGTTATGCTTTATGATAACATATTAGATAAGTAGTTCAAATTTAGAACTCATTTTTCAAAGATATCACAAGGTATTAGATAAGGGACCTTGTGGATCTGGATCAACTGCCATACATATTACAGAGTCGGAACTCCTTTTTGAGAAGGGCAAATTTCACTAAAATTTGCCGTTTTTTTATATATCAATTTGCATATTATCCTACCAAATTTTCTTTTTCTTATTATATGTGGATGACCCTACTATATGACGAAAGTTGTTGTGATTCACCCTTTATTGGCTGTCACATTTACTTTTGGTGTAAAATGACCATTTTACATTTGTAAAGTCAATAGAATTTCCTACAAAAAATAAATATATAAATAATGTTTTTGATACCCAATTAACCAATCAGCAGTATACAGGTATTTAAAAAATAGAAAATCCCTCAAAACAACAAATTTATAGAGATTTTGGATGGAGTAGAGTGAATTGCAACAACCTAGGCCTATAGTAGGGTCATTGCATAAAAAAATATTTGGATAGAGTTATGTGCAAACTGGGTAGGGTTTAATGGAATTTACCTCTTTTGACTTTTGAGAAATATCACAAGTACATTCACTGATATAATTATGTAGGCAACATTTATACTTTGGAGAAAGAAATATCGTTGATGCTCCATAAGTAAGCATAATATAATTTTTTTAAAGAAAAGTTGGAGTATGGTTACCTTGTTTAATTAATAAGAATATAATATATAAGAATACAATATAAGAATATGGTCACCTTGTTTGCAAAGCTGAGGAAAAGGAGCATACCCAGTTCTTTTCAGTCTTTTCTCTTGTCGAGGCATTGGCCACAATTCAAAATACATTGACCCAACCTGCTACTGTAACTCCCTGTCCCAGTTGTAAGTATTTTGTTACGTGAATTTTTGTACTTCAATTTTCAGATCAGTTTTATTTTTCTCTTTGGACTCTTTATCTAAAGCCAGAATATTTTTCTGATCAATTCTATAATTTTGTGATTTTTCGATCGGAGTTTAAATACAAATTTTAAACCCTGATTAATCTTAATCCTAATCCTAATCCTAATCCTAACCCACTCCCACTAATCACTCACTCCCATTTTTCTCCTCCTGCCTAATTCTAGCCTAACCCCATGACTTCTCCTCCATGTTCTCATTTTTCTCCCCCTCATTTTCTCCTTCTACGTTGATTTTTCTACACCCCCACATGCTACACCCCTCCTTTGATTTTTCTACACCCCTCCTATCCTTTCCTTTCTATATAAACACACACACACACACATCAGTAACATCCCACCTCTTTCTCTTCTCTTATCTACATTTTTCATTTTGCCTTCTTCACACCCTCTGCCTTCTTCACACCCGAGAGCTCAAGCAACACCCGAGCTCTCCTTTACTCTCCGCCTTCGAGCCAACGACTCCGCTTCTACGATCCCGTGAACCCCGAAAAATAACCCGACGCCACGCCACCTTGTTGTTGTCGTCGCTCACCGTTGCTACCGTTAGCTACCTTCTTGCCGCCATTCTTATCGCCGTTGTGCCACCGTCCGTTGCCGACATCGCTTCTTCTTTCCGTGGTTAATACCACACCGAAATCGTCACATTATAAGGCAAGTATCTTGTACACTATTTTTGTTCTCGTACAAGCATTTTCCTTTGACTCGTGGCAAGTAGTCTAGTTATCATCATGTTTTATTGTCAAACTCCGTTCAAGTCACTGGCTTCATGCTATATCAACTCAAGAGTGAACCGTTAACACATTTCGAATCGTGTTATCGAATATCGAATATTCAACCTTACTATCTCTAAAATTTCTTGACCTTGCACTAAGAATTAGACCATGTTCTCAATACTGGATTGAAGATTTTCTACATGGAAATCGTAGCCCATCGAGTCCAGAATCCAGAACATCTGACGGTTTCTCAATCGGATGTATAGATTGTGAGATATCGCGATTTTAGTACTGTCATATTGTGAATTTCTGAACCTGCACGGGATTACTAACCGGTATCTCGTACTGAGAATTTGACCATGTTCCCGACACTGGATCGAAAAACTTTCTACATGAAAATCGTAGCCCTTCGAGTCTAGATATCCGAAACATCCTACGGTTTCTCAATCCGATGTATAGATTGTGAGATATCGCAGTTTTAGTATTGTGACTCCGAATTTCCAGAATGCGCGCGAAACATCGAAACCAGCGAATAATGAATTTGTACGCATAGCTACTGTCTTTAGAACGTATCGTGTGAATATGCGTTGGAACTGGAAGAGAGTCTAATTTCTAGAATCTCTGACGGAATCAGATTTGCTTTTCTGTAACAACGGGAAAATGAATTTGAATGCAGATATGTCAAGTTGTCTAAAAATTCATCTCTACGGTTTTGCATATAAACCCATTACTTTTCATATTTAATGAACTGAATGTATTATTGTTCTTGTAATAATAACTTGCATAGATATAATAGGTTGATAGAATGCATTTTATACCACATGATAATTCTGTAATAACTACTCTCGATACATATACTCGTTTTACGTCTCATGTCCATGATTACTACCCTTGATATTTTTCTTGACTAAACTATTTGATTACACCGTTTCACTAGTCGTACTAACTGCATGTTTATAATTAATTATAAAATAATAACAAGCCGGGGTTATAAGGGTACGACTTAATTGTGGACAATATAGGGGAGTATACTCGGAAGGGGGCCCGTGTTTCCCGAAATAGTGATTCTTGATTCTTGATTTTTGATTTCATAATTCTCGATTACATGATTCATGATTACATGTCTTGATACTATCACTGGAAGACCCGAGTATATAATCCTATAGAATTCACTACTTAAGTCTAAACGTCACATGATTGATATGCACCGAACTTGTGGTATGGGACACAGGATTGCGTGCATTAGATAAGTTAATAAAATAGATAAACTTGAGATTTTCACTAAACATGATTCTTGATTACATGACTCTTGGTTACATGACTCTCGACCCTTGATTACATGACTCTTGATTACATGACTCTCGATCCTTGATTACATGACTCTTGATTACATGATTCTTGATTACATGAATCTTGATTACATGACTCTTGATCCTTGATTACATGATTATCGATTAACTGAGCCTAGGTTATCAATTGTTTTCATCTCGAAGTCTAGAATATGCTAGTTACAGTTATTACTTACATGATCATATTGTCTCAGTTCCTTGCTTACTTCCATATTGTATTTGTACTTCTTGTTTCTTCCATGTTATATCTTGTTATATTGCCCATTTTTCTGCTTGTTGCTACTTGCTGCCCGAAACTTGCTCTAACGGGAACTTTTCTATTTTTCTTTGAGTTAATAATTATACAGGTATTGATGGACCCGACGTGCAGACTCTTTAGACGATCGTTGCTGCTTCCTTACTACTTCATGTTGTTTTTCTTTTCAGTCGCTATTTTATCTAGTTGTTATAGCGAACTGCTTATCATATTATTTTAATTCTGGCACCTTGTACTCCCGGGCATCTTGACCCGATGTTGATGTATTATCCAAATAATGGTTATTCTATTTTCAGTTCATGTGATTATTATATTTGCCTGCGTGAATGTGTTATAAAGATCTTGTTGAGCTTATAATTGTACAGCTTATGGATGATGTATATCATTCGCCGGGCCTCAGTTGCGTGTCTGTATTTCCGTATAGTGGGAAGCGGGGCGTGACAGCTACCCTGATCCATTGCACACCACCATCCAACACCCGATGGCATCTCGCATTAGGGTTAATCATGGCATCCCGTTAGCAACACCGTGCCAATTCACACACCATACACAATTGCTCCATGCCATAGATCGTCAACATCCTCACTAATGCAAGTCAACACCATTGGTTGTGGCTATGGTATGGGTGGCATTCAGGCCCACCGGGCTGGGTCGGGTCGACACCCGGCGGGCTTGACCCAGGCCCTGGCTTCGGCGGGCCTAGCTGGGGGGAATTACGGGTCGGGCGGGGCCAGGGGAGGAAAGGAGGGGCCCGAACTTGGCCCCTAGCTCGGGGGCCGAGCTTGTTTTCATTTTTTTTACAAAGATAAATGAAAAGGAAAATTGTTCACAATTGTTAAGAGTATATAGATAAAAAATATATTCATAAATTAATTTGTTTTTATGAATTACAAAGTTTAATATATAATCAAATAGATTTGTAACATTTCATACAAATTTTATCAAATTACAATATGAGCAAAACATTTATATTTAGAGATCGAGATGACCTCTCTTTAAATTGAAGTGAAGACATTGGACTATTGAATGAAATGAGGTTGTATATATAGAATAAGCATTTTTTTGAATTTCTCAAAATACCCCCCAAAACTAGCTAGCGTAGATTCGTTGGGGGTATTTTAGTAAGTACACAAACCCAATTTTGAAACAAATATCTAGAAAAAAATAATTAAAAAGGGCCAACGGTCGGCCGCGGGCCAGCCCGGACCGGGCTGTAGGCAGGTCAGGCCTAAACCGGGATTTTTTGGGAAATTCGGAGGACCGGACCGGACTGGTTTGTTTTGGGGGGTTGGCCCCGGTTCAGCCCGGGTTTGGGCAAGCCGGTCTGAGTCGGTCCCGAGCTAGCCCGACCCTAATGCCATCCCTAGAATTTGCTATGGCACCTTTACAATCAGTTCCTCTCTCTTTTCTGCATCACAAGCCGACCACCCTCCTTGATGATCATGGCCTTTTGGTTCTTGCAGCTGTCACGCTCCTCTAGCATCGCATCTCTAACGTCCCAAATTTTATGCACTGAAAAATTCGTGAAACACCCTGAATCTTTTACTTTAATTGAGTACCTAAACATAATATAATAAAGGAAGAAAAGCAGAATTCTCACTACAAGTCCAAAACACTTGGATTGATAAGATAACGGGCTCAGAATGTCACACTTCTATGAGAATACCTCAGATACTCTTACCTGCAAAACCATAATATGTGGGATCATCAGCTTGTGAGGCCGATGGTAAAAATCCCAACAACTTCAACTAGCTCCCAAAACACACCATAGAAGAAAAACTTTAATCAATGTATATGTTAAACGTAATTGAAAAATAGTCAATTATGTAATGTCGTGTGAGCGAGTGTGGAACTAATTTACTATCAAATATATATTTACTATTGTCACGCCTCGCTTTCCAAAAAGAATACGGAATATGGATACGTGACTCAACCCAGCGAATGATTTGCATCATCCATAAGCTGTTCAGGAATCTTTACAACATCTCACAAAATAATCAGAGTCGAAAGCAAAAGAGTCAACCACACACATGCAAAATTGAATTAATAAACTAACAGAATTTACTTGAAAAAAAATGTATTAATCTCAATTAAATCAGAATCTGGACAAGACAAAATCCTGGGTCACATCGCCCAAAAAAATACAAAGAAATCATCCAAGTACTCAAAATACATTATTCAAAACAACAATAATAACAATACTAATAAGCAAGAAATCCAGCACTAATATCTCATTTCGCCAATGCCGTCGGGCAGCTGACCATCCTAATCTGCAATTAATAATGACAGGAAAAGAAAAGAGAAAACATGTACCCGTCAATTGCAAGTTACGGACCACTTATAATATAGGATACAAGCACATGGGAAACTAATAAATAGCATGGAATATTGCATCAACAGTAATATCTATCATGAATCTGTAAAACAAAGTCGACTAGCATGGAATACTAACAGTACAAATGAATGTGTCAAGTATAGTGTCATATGGCAACTAATAGTGTCCAGTAACAGTAAGCTCAGTATATCAGTGTAACAGTATAACAGTATCAGTCCAACAGTATCAGTCTAACTGTATCAGTCTTATGTTCTTACAGTCTTGTGTGTATTACTAGCTAGGTAGCACTTCATGCGCCTCATATTATAACACATGGTTGCTATAACAAACAGTTTTGCTTTTAGATTTCATAGTGGACCATAATGGGGCAGTGTACTCGGGTATCAGTAATAGTAGCAGTAGCAGTAAAAGTAATAGTAACAGTAGCAGTAAAAGTAACAGTAATAGTAACAGTAACAGTAACAGTAATAATATGGAACACTAGTTCCCTTCCAAGTACACGTTTCCTTATTTTCCACTACTATATCTTCCCTTAAGAAACCCCAGCTTGATTACTTTTATTATGGTTATCAACAGACATAATAGTACATGAAATAGTGTCAAACTATCATGATACAATCAGTATTAGGTTCAGGGAAACAAATAAATATGCATAGATGATGTACGGTCACATAAACGAGCAAAACAGTGTATGTTCATATTCAGGACAGCATGATAGTACATTACTAAAACAGTGATTCCCGTTACTACAGAAATCCAAATTTGAATCCGTCAAAGAATCTGAAAAATAGACTCCTACACGAATCCAGAGATTAGATATAAGCCATATAGTATTTCAGAAAATCATAACTCAAAACTGATTTGAATCCAGAAAATACGTTCAGCCAGAAATCAGTAAATCAAATTCTCAGTCAGAAAAACAGCATTAAAACTCCTCAAATAAATCCAGAAAAAATCTGGGGTAATCCCCTATAAGTATTAGAATATAATGTTTCATAATATTGCAGTAAAATTAATTTAGTCAACAAAAATCAGAAAATATCAAGAAATGATAGTTTAGCAAATCTGGAATTCCGAACACTGCTGTACGAAAACTGTAATATCTCGCAACCCGTGAAACAAAATTCAAATCCGCCAAAGGAAGATGAAAATAGAAAAATAAGATAACTTTCATATTTCATAAATATTTTCCATACAGTAAAAGAAAATAGGGTGAAAATACAGTTCTTTACAGAACAGCGAGCAAAATACAGCAAGTATAGCTTTCATAAACAAACATGAAACGGCGTATAAAACTTATCAATAAAATCCACCAAAATTCTGGGTAATCCCTAAATAGGTATAGAAATACTGTGCAGAGTTTTAGATCAGAATAATACAGTTATGAATATTATGAAAATAGTTTAATCATCAAAATCATCAAGAAAGAAATTTGGAAATAGAATGCACCTCTGTAGTAAAACAGCCATAACTCACTCATACGAAAAAGAAATCGATCAAAGTCAGAGAGATTGGAAAGAAGACAGATTTCTCTACAATTCATGTCAAAAACAAAAATTAAGAATTCTGACCTTAACATGGTCTAAAATATAAATCAAAACTGATATTCGACAATTACAGATTTTTCTCTAACAACAAAACCAACATAAATCATACGAAACTTGTTCCAATCACAATCAAACATGGTATAAAGTCTACTAAGTGTCCAAACATCATGAAATAAAGTATATAACATATTCGCAACCATCATATCACATGTATCTCATCAAACACATAATTTCACATAATTATCTCACATATATGAATAGATCAAGAATGGTTAAACCTACTTGTTTTCATGTCGATTTTGTGTTGTGGGGCAACTATGGTCAATAGCACAATAAAGACAAAACCCATCAAAGATAACACACACACGAGTTGTCTCTAGAACCCAACTACACTATAAGCGATATTTTTGACTTGTATCGTACAAAGAAATTAGAGTACAAGTTACTTGCCTTAGCCGAAGATGAAAATGAAGAACACCAAGAATAACGGGAACGAATTTCCGGACAACGAACAAAACCCACGAACAAAAATCCATGAATCAACAAACAACTCGCACGTGCAAACTCCAACACGCGCGAACCCAAGATCCAATAGAGAGAGAGAGAGCATCGGGCTCCTTGCAGCTGTTGCTGCTACTACTGCTGGCACTGCTGCTGGCCGACGGTGACGGACGGCCAAGGGAACGGCAAGGGGAAGAGATGGTGGTGCTTGGTGTAGGAGGTTGCGGCTTGGGTGGTCGGCAATGGTAGGGGTGACCGGGATGGGCTTGGTCAAGTGTTGGGTACATAAGCCGAAGGTGGAGGGCGTCGGGTGTGGGGCTGGGGTGTTGGCGGCTGACGCAATAAGGAAGAGTGGGAGGTCGGGTGTATAGGATTTAGGGTTTAGGTTTTAGGGAGAGAGTATATATATGGTGAATTTAGGGTTTAGAAATATTAAGTGGGTAATTGGGTATTGGGTTGTGGATAGTTTAGGAGTAGTAATAGAATTCGTTTAATAGGATTGACTAGGATAATTGTATAGGACTCAAAATAAGATTGTGGTTTATTTTGGTTTTGGTAATCAATTAGGGATAAAATAGTAGGATTGGAAATAGGATGAGCAACCAAATCACCATGAGCACCCAAGAACAAAAATAAAGAGAACGAGACCCAAATAAGTGAAAAGAACAACAATCGATGAAGAACGAAGTAAAAGACAATAAATCAAACACAAAAGAGCTCAAAATGAAATAAAATGAATATATATTGAAAATAACTCCAATATACGGTCTAAGAAAAATACAAGAAAGTACAAATACTCAAGAAAGAGAAAAATATACCAAAAATATGAAAAACAAAAAAACAGGACTTACAACTATGCTAACATGCACAATTCAAATATGGTCCTAATGCACGCTTGTTTTGACTGATATGCCACAGATACTGTTAGATTTCGAAGATAATCACAGATTAAATACACAGTGAAAAAATTACAAAAATATCGAAACCTAGCCATGGATCCATGCGAAAACCATAAATCGTATTTATGAGTTATACCTTAAAGATGGATCTGCTGCTCCACAGTATGCCGATCGCAACACTGTATTATTGCGGTGCCTCTACGATATCCACACGAACAAAACGAAAAATAGCTCTCCCTCATACTGCGGTGCTAGTTGTGGGAAGAGGATGTTCCTCCTCACGATCTCTCTCTCACTTTCAGTGACAGTCAGGATTTTTTCACGTTTATTTTTTCTACAGATACATATCATATATATAGGTGCAGAAAATCAATCCTAAGAGAGTAATGCGGTTGTTGGGCTCACAATCTGATCTTGGTCAGATTTATGTGTGGACCTTTAAACTTTAGTCGGCCCATTTAATCTAATTAAATGTCCCACCAATGTCAAGAGTCCAAGTCTTACTTGGATCCCTAATTAAATTCATTTTAGGAATTTAAATCCCAATTTCGATCCATTCTAAGTGAGTGACCCTGTAGTTTTCCATTACGTTGATTGTAATACTAAAATCATATTCTAGTATTACAAACAGTGAGCAATATCTAGCAATACATCACTGCTACTCAGGAAACGGGAATACCAGTGATTTGACATAACCTATCCGTGACAAATTTTACCATGTAGTCTAATCCCTTTGTCCCGATATCTTAATTGACACAAGGCATAAAGCGTGTCACCCTTATATAGTTCAATATTTGGTTTGTTGATGTTCGAATTGACTTACTAAAACAAATGAGATCAATATCTCATATTGACCCATTTGAGCACGGTCATTCATTTTGCAGTCTCACTCAATCAAGGAGCCTATAGATATCGCTCGTGTTATGTAAGAGGGACAAATCCTATCTAAGTCACTCACGTCCCTTCGCATGATTTGTAGTTTATCCAATAGTCGACTTTATAATCACCTTATTACATGCAACATTTGACAGCATTAAAACATATAACTTCTCATGCAGGTTACCGTAGTGACTTCAAGTCAAATGACTACGTACACCATGATCACTGTGAGAACTGCTTATGATACTAACGTAACGATCCATGCAACGTTCTCATGGTGGTTCAGTCCAGTACATTATTACTCTAATATGTACTCATATGAAGACTTGATATCTCATATCCATGACCTGTGAGAATGATCATCAGTTAACACACACACTGGTCTCTATGTATTATTATTTTCCTAATTCACAATAATACTTGACGAGGGATATTTAAGAACAATGTTCTGATTTTAGCCAATAGAATCTCACAATCAAGTCATTCACTTAATATTCCATGATATTGAACTTACTATTTTAAGGACTTCATTATGTTCATTTGATTCACAATAAATAACAGAATCAATGAAATGCCTAAATATGAAATAAATGTCATGATACAATGCAAACTAGTAATACACAACCGGCCTCTAGGGCATACACCAACAATCTCTCACTTGCACTATAGCCAATCAAACATACATCTAATGCCTATAGATCTAGTGTGACCCTCATGCTTTCGCTGTGCAAGGGGCTTTGTCAGTGAGTCAGTGATGTTATCATCTGTCGTTACTCTGTATATATTCACATTTCCTCTATCAATGATCTCTCGAATGAGATGGAAGCACCTAGGTATATATTTGGATTGCTGGTGATATCTAGGCTCCTTAGCTTGTGCAATTTTCCCATTGTTATCACAATAGAGGTCCACTGGGTCTACAATGCTAGGAACTATGCCATGTTGATTGATGTACTTTCTTATCCAAACGGTCTTCTTTGCTGCATTGGATGCAGCAATATACTCTACCTCTGTGGTAGAATCGACTACTGTCTCTTGTTTCGAACTCTTCCAGCTCACAACTCCACCATTTAGGCAAAACACAAAACCCGATTGCAATTTGGAGTCGTCCTTATCGGAATGGAAGCTAGCGTCAATATAACCCTTTACAACAAGCTCTTCCTCAGCCCCATACACCAAGAACGAATCCTTAGTCCTTCGTAAGTACTTAAGGATGTTCTTGACAGCAGTCCAGTGACTCTCACCGGGATCTGATTGGTACCTACTCGCCATGCTCAAGGAATATGAAACATCTGGATGAGTACATAATATGGCATGCATGATAGATCTAATTGCAGATGCATATGCAATTTTAGTCATGCGGTACCTCTCATCTTGAGTTGTAGGACATTGAACCCTATATAGACTTACACCATGCGACATAGGCAGAAATCCCTTTTTGGACATTTTTTCAAGTTCTACCGTTCTACCACTAGTTCTCTTGGAGACGAATTCACTCTCTATGAACGCAACAGCCCGTGCGACAAACACTTTGCCTTAAGTGGGATTATAGAAATAGTATCCGACAATGTGAGGCCTTCCCACCACCTTAGGATCCTTGTTTGAAGGGGATTATTGCAAACTTTCCATCATTATAGTGGATTTGAAAGGAAATGAGGGAGTGGGGGAGGTGGAGGATAGGAGCGTGTTAGCAATTTATTGCTGAGTTTAGAAACAACATATCCAATGACGAACAATCAAACAAGTAGATCAAATCTAGCACATAACACACACAATGATTTGTCCCAGTTTGGCTTTGCCTAATCCGGGGGAGAAATAAGGAAAATATTATTTAACTAGAGAAGATATAAAGTATTACACTCGCATCAAGAACCTATTTATCTCTTAAGTCTCACTAGAAGATAATATGTTATTTACAATAGATAACTCTTTCAATTGCTATTTACAATGAATTACTCTCTCTTATCTCTCAAGGAAGGCTAATAAAATAATATTTAGAGATATAGAGAAACCCTAGATTTTAGTCTTAATACATTAGCATTCTAATATGTCCTGAATAAAAATACACGATATGAACCGTGCGATCTAACTTGGAGGAAGTTGGGCCGAAAAGATCCTCCAAGAATAAGCCCATCAAGTTGACAGCCGCTGGCGGCGTTCGACTGCGCCCCAATGGCAGTGGACCGCGATAACTCATCTTCAAAATAGAGATTGGGCGATCGACTATCCCCTAGGGCAGCCGATCGTTAAATGGACTGCTGCTGCTCTTGCTGCTTCTTCTTCGATCAACGCTTCAACCTCTTCTCACTTTATTATCTTCCTGTTATCGAACACATAATATGACACAATCCCTACAGAGCTTGGAGCCAACAATGGTGGGTTTCCTCCCCCTCCCAACGGAGATCATAGAATAGCCTGTAAGAAGATGGTAAGAGGAAGGCAAGTAAGCATACTATTACTTGCCTTAGAGCATCCACTATCATATGCTATATATGTAAAAAATGGAAATTTTAAGTTTTTCACAGCCATTATCGTTCGCTAAAAACCTACAATTTAGAAAAGTGGTGAACAATATGCTGCTAAATATAGCAATTTCCATTATGGGAGACAGAAGATCTTGTTTTGTCTATAATTTTTTTCCAATATTAAAAGAGTTCGGACGGAAGATCTTCTTCCGTTCGAACAATTTTATTGCAGAAATGTAGAGGGACGGAAGATGATATTCTAGCCTCTACTTTAATTATTTAATTAATTAATAAAAGAAGAGAGACAAAAGAAGACTTTTATTATTTAAAAATAATAATAAAAGTTGAGAGACAGAAAAAGATCTTCCGTCTCTCTTCTATTTTATAAGAGTACTAGGTTTGCCCGTTGACACGTGCCTACGACACGTCTTCGAAACGGTACATCTTGTTTGATTATATAAAAGGGTAAAAGGGATATGAGCAACTTGCTCATTTAGTAAATGAGCAATTGATTATATGGCATGCATGTGATACATTGGACAACTAACCTTTTTAATGATTTTCCAATCACATGTATGCCACATCATCAATTGCTCATTTACTAAATGAGTAAGTTGCTCATATCCCTTTTTCCCTATATAAAATAGTTTTGGAGGTCCAACAAATTAATTGAAGTAGCAAATATATTAAATGAAAAACTTTTGGGGGTCCAGCAAAAAACATATTATATAATTTTTTTTATTTTCATGAATTATTTTAAAAGTTTTTAAATTTTTAAATTTTTTAGTTTTTAATTTATTTTTTTTTTAACTTTTAAAATTTTTATTTTTCTAATTTTTTGAATAGAAGAGGGAGGGAGAGAGAGTGAGTGAGAGAGAAAATGATTAAATAAATATAGGAGTTGTTTTGGGTGGTGGATTTGAATTTGAGTTCTGGTGGGAAACTTTTGGGGGAAAAATATGTTTTGTGAGATTAGATCTGGGTCTTTGATTTTTAGGGAGATTGAAGGAGAGCCACTTGATAGCTTTCTTTGTATTTTATTATATAGATTATTATTTTTTTAATGTTAAAAGTACACACTGATATAATAATAATATTTTATATATATATATATTTACGAAAATGCCATTCTCGTATTACGAAAATGCCATTATCAAACTAAATAAAAATAATCGGGGGACGGAAGATCCCATTCATTTCTTTTCAATTTTTCTTATCATATTTACCAAAATACCATTGGATATTTACAGATGTGCCATTTTTTAAAAAAAATGTTAGACGAAAGATCATCTCAGTCTCTTTAATTTTTTGACTTTTACGACTGCAGCGTCCTCCTTATTTTTCTATTTCCTAAATGCTATATATGCAAATTTACACATCAACAATAGTGGATGCTCTTATACATCAACTAAGTGTAAAAAGTGGCAAGCACATGAAATGTACTCAGGATAAGCATAATATTACATAATTGTAAAAAGTAGCAACGGTTAACAAAAAAGAAACATTTTTAAAGAAATATTGCGTTGATGCTCCATAACTAAGCATAATATTTTTATTTTTATTTTTGAAGGAAAAGGTGGAATATGGCCACCTTGTTTCTTTAATAAGAAATAAAAGAAACAAACTAGAATACTGGACCAAGTTACAACCTACAGACAGAAAACAGAACATACATGAAGCAACATAAGCCGTACAAACAACAAATCCCTCTAAAAATCCTGGAGGGTGGGCCGACAAATATGCTCGGTCCATCAAAATTGTATGTACGTCAGTTTAGCTTCGACACTGCCTCCACGGCACGTGCACACCCACCTGAAACTAGTATGGCATGATTTTATCACTCACCGAGCCCTGCCTTCTCCTCGCTGGGAGACCCCATCTTTAGGCCCAAGCCCCGCAGGCCGAATTTTGTCAATCGCCGAGCTCAGTCTACTCGCTGGGGGGACCCCATCTTTGGGCCAAGCCCCGTAGGTAGAGTTTTGACAACCGCCAAGCTCAGTCTACACCTCCTATCTTCCCACAATCTTGCTATTATTACTCCCCCACCAAAAACCGCAGTCAAGGAAAGAGCCGTGAAGAGGATACCTTCGCCTCTCTCACGCCCTTGATTATGGCTGCAATCGAGCCAAGCCAAGTCGAATACCTTAAGGCTCGAGCTCGGCTCGTTTACAAAACGAGCTCATTTTTGAGCTCGAGCTTGGTTCGAGCCGAGCTTTGACCGTATTCGAGCCGAATAGCACACAAGCTTAGCCTAAAAAAAAAATCATGCTCGAGCTCGGCTCATTTACAAAATGAGCTCAGTTTTGAGCTCGAGCTCGGTTCGAGCCGAGCTTTGACTGAGCTCGAGCCGAATAGCTCGATTCGTTTGTAGCCCTAACCTTGATATCTCCTGTAACGCCCCTGCCCCTGACTCAGACAATTTATACAATTTATAAGATAAAATAAATACTATGTAGTACAACTGCCCATCACAGGCTACCTCTCAAAAAATTGTTAACCGGATTGCTGACTCTTGATCATAGGCTATATTATTTATATATTATTATTATTCTAGTCAAATTTGATATGGGACAATTCTCATTTACCTATCTCCCGTACTCTCTCTCATCCAAGAGAGTATGCATCCGAGAGAGTATGCAGGGAAAGTCATTTTTAGGGTGGGCCCCATGCCAGAAATGCCACCTCAGTGACATCTTTTCCAAACAAGGCAGCATCTCCGTGCTGTCTCTTTACATCCCGTGCCCCCTCCCCCCCTCCCCCCCCCCCCAATTCTCCATACAATATAATACCATACATTTCATTTAATACCATCAGTTTTTTTATATAACAAATGCAATTACCATATAATAACTATATACATATATGTATATTATATACCATAGTATATAACTCTTTTTTTTTGTTTGAAAATCACGGGGTATTACATCTCCAGTGATTTCTCATAAATATAGACCACCACCAATATAGAGTAGTGAAGAGCAACTTCTTCACTCACTCACTCTCTCATGCTCTCTCTCAATCAGAAAACCAATACAAAACTCAGCTGATTGAAGTATCACCTTCTCCTCTCGCCACAACGGGCGATGGCGCTGGGCGTCAGCTTCCATTATGAGGGCGTAGTGGTGGTGGTGCCCCGTCGACTGTGGTCAGGTGAAGCAGCCCGGATGCAGCCCCCACCTCTTTAGATCACACCCCAACAGAATGAGGTATAAGCTCCAGCCACTATCTTTCGCATTGCCATCATCACAAAACACGACTACTTTGCCGACTACACCAACCCTGGAGGCCCAAATCATGGCTGCAGATCACCGTAATTGGCCCCGAGGGTGTGGACATGGTGGCGATCGAATGAACCATTCTGGCACCACTGAAGGAGACGGTCGACGATGTCGGTAGAAGGCATAGGGCACATGTGAACACCGACACTGCAGCTCGCTCCCAAAGGACTTCTAGAAAAGACATCCAACCCCAACCTAACCCAAACCCCAACCAACTCACCTCCATCTTCAAATCTCCCACAAACCGAATCAAGGCCGGTCACATATCTGAAGGTTGACGCACGGTCGTTGGATCAATGCTTGGTCGTCGGTTCAACATCATGGCTCGACGGTGGGGATGACGGGGGTAAATGATGCTGGAGAGATGCGTCGCTCGACGGGGATGGGAAGGCGTCGGCGGCTGCGGGCGTTGGTGGACCCCAGGTGCCACTGAAGGAGGTGCTCGAGGAAGGGGAATCAATGGCGCCAGAGGCGTGCAGTGACGGGTGAGGGTGGAGTTCGAAGAAACACTTTGGGGGAGGGGGGGTGCATCTCCGTCGTAGGATCACAATAGGGAGGAGAGCGAGTTGAGGGAGGGACGACGGGGCGGCGGCGGCGAGCCCTAGCCGCCGCCCCCACACTTTTCTCAGATCTAGGGTTTGCTTTTTAGAAATTTGGGGTTAGTTTCTCTTTGTAGACTTTTCCAAGAGAGAAACTCTTTTGTTAACTTAGCATAATATTACTTACCTTATACATCAACGGAGTGTAAAAAAGGTGGCAAACACATAAAGTTTACTCAAGATAAGCATAATATATGTTACTCAAGAAAAAAGATAAATATAATCTCTAATATTATAATGAGAAAATGTCTTAGTGTCATTTGTCATTTTGTCATTCTACCAACATGTGCAACGCACATACATAACTAATATAAAAGAGATTTCCAGTTCAAATCCTCCCTGCATGAGAGTTTTTATTTTTATTTTTTAAAATTATTAAAACGTGTCTCGCATGTGTAAATTACTAGTATTATATAATTGTGAAAAATAGCAACGGTTAACGAAAAGGAAACTTTTCAAAATAAATGTTGTAAGAGCTGGAAGCCTGGAATCCTGAGGTACATCATGAATTTAACTTGTTTAAGAGTATATTATACATATTTAAGTTTGAACAGTATACCTACATTTAGATAAGTTTTGAAAGCCCAGGGTAAGTTGTTGCATTCTTTGTAAGTTCGCGCACTGCCCTTGATTTGATGATTTGTAGATGAATTGTTTGGTTGCAAGGTCTTCACTAAGCAAATAAATGCTCAAGACATCTTTCATAAATGACTAGTTTTACCGGTGCAAATTGCACAGATCAAAATAATTTTGAGAGACTTATAAAATTATATGTAATTCAAAATTTTAGAGATGTCTTTTAACTATTTCAATTACAATATAATCTACAGATTGACCAATTCATATTTTTAAACCAAACAATTTTCAAACCACCAACATCATTCTATTTTTCTATTCAATTGAAATGAAAAAGAGAGAAAAAGTCCAATAATTACCAAACTTGGGTTGTGGCTTTTCTTGGACTCTTTGATGTATTTTGCTATCTCCTTTTCCACAACGTGCTTCTCAACCACCTTCTCTCTTAAATCAAGCATTATTTCTAAAATCAATCATAATCAACATTAGAAATACATGGAGAAACAATAATTGATAATTAGCTATATCAAAATATGACAAATATTCGGATTAACCAATTCATATTTTAAAACCAATATCATTCTATATTTTATATTCTATTGAAAGGAAACCCCAAAATTTTAGATGTGTAATTTTTCTACAATTCCACCACCAAGATAAATGTAAACCCTAAGTCACTAAATTTAGAGATGCCCTTTATTTTTTAATGCAACAGTATCCACGCATTTTTTGCGAACATCGTAATCAACATTCTTGACCACTCATAATCAGTGGGAATAACATTATCTTGCATTATAAGGTGACAAAGTTGTTCCAATATCATATTCGGTTCATATAGTAATTGAAAATCACAACTAACAACAACTAACTAACTAAAAAAGAAACCCTAAAAGTCAACAAACACAGTAATCCAAATTAAATTGACAAACAGTTAATCGACAAATAAAACACAATGAATCAAACAAATTACTCATAACTCCATTTTCGGTGACAGTAGTAGCAAATAATGTATGATCAATTTGAAATCCCTGTACAAAAGATGCGGAATAAAAAATTCACAAAAATGAATCAAATTAGTCTAAAAATTCACCCAAATTTTTTGAAAAATTTGCAAAAAAGGGGGGGAATGATCGGACATCTGGCGGCGTGAGGCATGCAGCGTAGAGCGACGTGTGGCGAGTATAAGGGTTAGAAGAGGTTGGGGGTTGGGGAAGAGGAAGGGTTTGAAGAGTTTTGGAAGTGGGGGAGGATGAGTACGTGATGTCGTATTTTTTCTTTTTGTATGCATGTTGAACATGTTAGTCCCTATTTTTGCTCTCTTCACTCTATTTCAAAATAGAGGAAGGGGATGTGGTGTAGACCTAGTATAATATATAGATATAATATGAATATCACAACTCATGAGTTGGTCAGATTTACGTGGAGATATGATTAGTTCCTTCATCAACTAAATCTACTTTTGTGAATGACACAGTAGGAGCTTCAGTTGGCACAGGTCTGACCTGCAAGCATAAATATTGCACTCGACTATTAAGGCATCAATTTAAGGAACAAAAAAGAGGTTACTGTTGAAAAACACGAAATATAAATACTTACATTATTATTACCCCTACATCAAAGAGTCTGGATCGTCTCTTCTTTTTGTTGGGATTACTCTGCCTTAATTAGGAAATACTTCTGTGCATGACTGGCTACTTGCGTCGGAGTTCTTGTGGTCACAAAGTTTCTTAAAATTCCTGTCCAGTCTCCCTACCCAAGCTCTTCTAGTCCTGCTAGAAATGTTCGGTGTTCTTCCTCCATCCACGGTACTCCTGATTCATAAAAGAAGGAAAACTCCATTTGAGATCAAATCAGATTCACTCTGCAATCACTTTGATTATGAAGAAAACACAACATTTACTATTGTCAATTAAATTATATACTAAGAGTAACTTGAGAGACTAAAAGCAGTTTCAGCCTCATTGCTTGTTCATCCAGAAAACAAAAAAAAAAAAATTTGCCCAAGGCCTATTAATGTACTAATTTCTTTCCTCCCTTTTACAATATTCATCCAAGTTATCCAGCTTGTAATTTTTCTGTGGGTGTATTTTTTTAGGCTTACTACTTTTTGTAGTTGTACAAATTATCATATAATTACACCAACTAACTAATAAAATCCAATGAACTTGAATAACTTCAATTTCAAGCGATAAATCAGGGAAAATACATCAACCTCGATGGAACATTTAAAACTGGTCGTGCTATTCTATACCGTTCTATCTTTAGTATTCCAACTTGGTTTGCATCATTGTACTTTGTCAGTTTTATTAGTCTCTTATTAATGAAGCACAAATTTTTATTTTAATAAAAAAGGGGGAAAAAGTTGTACCTTTTTTTCTCTCTTGGCCGGTCCTTCCACTTGGACCTCCATCAGATAAGTACCCATGATCACCGACGCTATGATAAGCAATCTGATTTGCAGCATACGGAGCAAGGTTTCCCATACTATAGCTCTTCCTCATCGCATCCTCTTTCCCCTCTAATGGAGCCCCAATTCTAACTCCCAATTCTAACTCCAATCACCGTTAATAATGTTTAGCTGAATTTAACCAAAACCCTCCATCAAAATAACTGAAAAAACACTTTAAATATCACAACTTTAGAGTTCAACAAAAAAAAATCAAATTAAATTGAGTAAAAGAATAAAAAGATGGGAGAAGAGACTATTATACATACCGATTTCAATTTCAGTTTGGATTTGGGCTTGTTGACAAACGGCGAACGATCGTGGATGGTTTTTGTGCGAGGGCCGAGGGTCAACGGCGGATGATGGCTGCTATTTTTTGGGCGAGGGCCGAGGGGCGACGGCGCGAGGATCGGCGAAGGGGAGGAACAGCGGACGACAATTGCTATTTTTTGGGCGAAGGCTGATGGGCGAACGGCGACGGACGGAGAATGGCGAGGATGGATTTGGGGGGTTAGGGGGATTTGGGAGAGGGAGGTTTTTGTTATTTTTGTTTTGTGTTTATTTTTGTTCTGTTAAGTTAAAGGTGTGCTCTGTACGTGATTAAATTAGGCTGAACTCCTACTTTTGCTCTTTTTTTTTAATTTCAAAATAGAGAAAGGAGAGATGGGGTATGTTTATTAGCATAAGATATAATTCAATTAGTCCAGCAAACAACTCCACACTGAAAGCGTCAATCACATAATTATAATAATTAGAATCCACTGAATTTGCCGTAGAGAGATAAAAAAAATCTTAAGTAAAAAGGAACTGTTGAGTTATTTTAGTAAAGGTTAATTAAGCTTATTAGAGCACTTCCTTGACACACTGATTTTTAGATTTAGCACTTAACCTTTATTTTGAAATGGAACGTTTCCACATAGGTCGACAATAAATATTAACTGTCGAGAGAAGAGAATGTTGATAAGTTAATGTTATATTTGTAATGTATCATTACCTGATGAGTGCAACAAACTTAGTCTGCAATCTAAATCTAAAAGTTTTTTTCTAGCCTTCTGTTATCCACCAAATTCCAGAAAGTTATAGTGAATGCAAATATATGCAGATGCAAATTTTTCATGGTTTTTTCAACTCTCTTTGGACCATTTTACTTGAAAGTTTTTCTCTATTAGTTCAACATATGAGAATTTCGTGATGTTCCACTTGATTTCCGAATTGATCAACTTTAATTAGTTTTAAAGTTGATCGAGAGGCTACTATGTATTTTGAAGCAGAACAAAATACCCATCAAACAAAATTCAAGAACTAAATCACCCTAAATGGAATCAACCCATCAACTGAACAAATCTAAAAATTAAACCAGCTCTAAATTACTAATTGAAAAGAAACTTGATCAAAAGTAGAGTAACTGAATATTTATACAAATTTAAAATTATAAATTAAATGGTAAAAAGGCTTACCATTTCGTTGACAAAATCAGGCGGCGAGAATGGGCGACGGAAGGAGCGTGGGAAGTGGAGGCGAAGAGCGCGGGCGGTGGCGATGAGCTTGGGAGGTGGAGACGGTGAGAGCGGACGGCGGAAGGAGCGTGGGAGGTGGAGGCAGAGAGCGCGAGCGGCGGGAGGAGCGTTGGAGGAGGAGACAGCGATTGTGTGCGGTAGCGAGGAGCGCAGGAGGTGGAGGCGGCGAGCGGGGGGCAGAGCAGAGGTGGAGTTAGGGTTTGTGGGTTTTGCCGTTTTGGGGAGATGTACAAGAGGAAATGTTTTTTTGGTGTTTTTTTAATTAATTCTATTTTGGCAATTGGTGTAGGCTGCACGTGTCAGTTCTTACTTTTGCTCTCCTTTCTCTATTTCAAAATAAAGAAAGAAGAGATGGGGTAGGCCTATTAGCTTAAGATATATATAATTTGTAGATGATTTGTAGATGAATTGTTTGGCTTAAGACATCTTTCATAAAGACAAGTTTTTTTTTTTTTTTTTTTTCTTTTCCGCATCACGAAGCAAATAAAATTTCCTAGCTTCTCCCTTTAAACAAACTGTTAAGAAGAGGAAGAGGAAGGAAACGAACATTCCAAGAACTAACTAAATTATGAACGACACATACTTTAGTGAGCTTATTAGCCGCCATTTTACAAGCACGTTTCTCATGCACTACCCTAAGATTCGGCATAGTCTTGATCAATGTTGTGTATACCTTTTGGGCTTACCAATACTCCATATACTTTTTAGTCTGTTGTTTCATGGCTTTTGTCAGATATTATAGTTTCACATTGGGTATTGGGCTATTTTTGTATTTGGTTCACTCCTATATATAGAAGATATTGTACTCAGTTATTTCTCAATTCAATATTCAGTATTGTTTTCATCTCTCTGATTTATCTTAACACGGTATCAGAGCTTCAGAAATCCCCTACAAGAAATTAGGGTTCCTTTTCAAAAAAAAAAAAAAAAAACCCAGCATCATTCCTCACCCTACACCACCTCTACTTCTGCCACCGGTAGCATCGTCCTACTCCCTACCCCGATCCAGACACCAGCAACATCTCCCTCCTCAATGTGCTCTCAGTCACAGCAGCACTAGTTTTATTTCTCCTCGCAGTGCTTCTGCCCTTACATCCGTGGCCATGCCCGTCACTCCAACCTTGACTACCGAATATTGAATTGTCAGCCGATACACCCTTAGAGCTTCATGTGAAGCTTTCGTCCCACTGATGGTGAGCTCCTTCCTGATCTCACTAGATAGAGACAGATTGCTGGACAGCTTGTCTACTTATGCATGACCAGACCGATATTGCTCACGCAGCCAGTATTGTCAGTCAGTTTGTTTCTGCTCCTACGTCAGTTCACTACGGTACTCTTCTTCGGATTCTCAGATATCTTCGGGGTACATCCAAATTAGAGCTACATCCAAACTAGAGCTGGATGCATATTCAGATTCAGATTGGGAAGGTGATCCTACTACTAGACTGTCTACCACTGATTTCTGTCTATTTTTTGGTGATTCGCAGATCTCATGGCGAAATAAGAAACAGACAGTTGTTGCATGTTCTTCGACCGAAGCTGAGTACAGAGCAATGACAACTACTACTAGAAAGATTGTTCATGTTCGTTGGCTTTTATCAGATATGGATGCCATTCTTTCAGGACATACTCCTCTTCATTGTGATAACCGGAGTGCACTACACATTGCAAGCAACCCATGAGCAAACGAAGCATATAGAGATTGATTGTCATTATGTTCGTGAGCACTTTGAAGCATGGACCATTTCACTTCAATCTATTACCTCATTATAACAGACGGCATACTTGTTCATCAAATCTCTTATTGTTCAGAGATTTCGATATTTAGTGGGCAAATTCACACTGTTTGACCCACCGTGAGTTTGAGAGGGGGTGTTAGATATTATAGTCCCACATTGGGTATTGTGCTATTTTTGTATTTGGTTCACTTCTATATATAGAAGACATTGTACTCAGTTATTTCTCAATTCAATATTCAGTATTGTTATCATCTTTCTAATTTATCTTAACAGCTTTATTTGGTTATTTTTTTGATGTTATTTAATCTTTAGCAGATGAAGTTAGTTAAGGTGGAATATCTTTAGCCATGTGGTTTCTAATAAGAAAAATCTCGGCTGATCCAAGTCATCCAACAAAAGTTTCAGCTGTGTTGGAATCTTACGGTTCATTTATTGTCATACGAGGGCTATCCCATAACCCTCTCCGTCTTTTGTTATGGCTTTTGGGAGGCAGTGAAAATAAAGAAAGTCATTAAGCACATCAATGATGGAGTTAGTTTTATTCGGTCAATTTCATTTTTTTCCAGAGAACTCAATAAAATCTAATAAAACTTCTCTTTTACTATTATTATTATTTTTTTTTTTTGGGAATTCTCATTTGCTATTATTTAAACAATCTAAAAGTGCTCAACTCCATTTATAAAATTATAAACTAATATATTCTTTTTCGTGTTCGGGTTAATTTTTTTTAACAAAAATAAAACCTCCATGGGTTCTCATCAAACCTTATTAAATTTCGAGTTTTGTATTATAAGATGTTTCGACAAATTTTACATTGCTATAGTGACACATTTAGATCAAGAAAGGAATTCGTTCCTTAGAGCATCTCTAATCGTTTCCTATTTTGGCAATGTGATAGGGTAAAAATGGCATGAGGCCCAACCAGGGCCCAATACAATTCTCACTCAAAAAGGTAAAAATAGCAATCTAGTTCGGCTCCGAACCACTTCAGGGTCGGCGCCGAACCTCATGCTTGCCCTCACAGTACTGGCCTCCTCATACCGACGAGCCTCAGTAGTCCTCGGAGTCCGATCCGTGACAGTCCCACAGGCCGTCCCCCCTCTCTGGCGAAGCAGAAGGATGACCTGGCGCAGCCTAGGCCCTCCGATCCCCCCAGAAGCACAGGAGACCCACGATCAGCCACGTCAGCTCCAAATACCACCAAGGGTTTCGCCACGTCAGCCCTATACCACTCCTGGTATTGCCACGTCTGCCCTAAACCCCCTGGGCCTTCTGCCACGTCAGGCCCACGGGCTTTCGGATCCAGACCCGGCCCCCAAGAGGAACCAAACCCGGTTGGGATTCTCTATAAATACTAGACCCACACCCACCTTTTGAGGTAATCAATCTTTTGCCACTTAAATATACCTAGTTATTGCTACTCTCTCACAGAGACTGACTAGATCGTCGGAGGGTCCGCCACCGGGATAAACCCCGGTGTTTCAGGACCGTCTGCAGGTACACGAGACCTCGGATCCGACCCCTCTGATCCGAGCCCAGACTTCAACATCATTCCGAGCTCATCGTAGGTTCCAGAAGGTCAACCGAAGGTCTGCAGACGAGCAGCATTCTCCTTCAATACAAATCGAGTCCGAACTCACACCTGGTGCATCCACACGTCTCCCAGAAATAAACCGCATCAGGTTGGCGCCGTCTGTGGGAACACTGCTTCAGAAGCCGATCCGAGCCAGACCCTCAAGGGGCCTCGACAGCCGAATTCTCATGGCCTCCAAAGGCAAGGAGGCTGCTTCCTCCGTCAACCGACGGGACTCGCCCCCACCAAATGCTAACGCTGGGCCACGCACTTCAAAACACAGGGCTCCCCCTCAAGAGTCCCAAAGGAGCGTCACCCAGCCAGTCCAGCCCGACCTCCGGGGGATAATCCTCAACCGCAAGATTACCCGCAACAGGGGAAGGGCCGCTTCCAACCCGGCCCTGAACCGTCCAAGACCGCCGCCCGAGGGACGAAGACCCGCGCTCAGCCGAGTCGGAAGACAACCCTCGGACCGACCAAACCGGGTCGAGGGAGCCCCCGTCACTCACAGGAGTTCCAAGACTTCCGAAGAGAAATTCTGGGAGCTCTCCGACGGGCCCCCAGGGAAGAAACCCTCCATTCCCAAACAGGGTCGGACGCCGAAGCCAGCGCGTCCCGCCCATCAACAATCCAGCCAGAGGACGATGGCATACTCCTAAGGCGCCTACAAGAAATGGAGGATCGCCTCGATCACATAGGGGACGGCGGCCAAAGAGCGGCTCAGGGGTACAGACCTGTCCGTCCTCCCTTCTCCGCCCCCATCCTCCAAGCGGAAATACCCAGGAATTTCCGACCACCTCAATTCGAGACCTACGACGGCGAGGGAGATCCCGCTGATCACATGGAGGGTTTCAAAATCCTCATGATGATTCACAGCGCCTCGGATCCCCTGCTATGCCGAGCCTTCCCCGCCACACTCCGAGGTCCGGCTCGTGAATGGTACTCAAAACTCACCCCCGGCTCCATTTACTCCTTCGACCAACTGGAAGGCAATTTTCTTGCTCACTTCGTCACCAGCCGGAAGGCGGAAAGGACCAGCGCCTCTTTACTTGGGCTCAGACAGATAGACGGAGAGTCCCTCAGAGTGTTCGTCCGGAGGTTTACCACGGAAGCAAGGGCGGTCTCCTCCCTTGATCCAGGCGTCGCCTCTGCGGCCTTTCGGCACAACGTCCGTCACGGACAGCTGAAAGCTTCTCTGGCGAAGAGACCCCCCATCGACTTTCCCGACCTCCTCAACAGGGTCGAGAAATACATTAGAGCAGAAGAGGCCCTTAGCCCCGAAGATGCCAGGGAGGCCAACTCGAAGGGAAAACGGAAGGCCGAAGAAGTCGAGCCATCAAAGAAAGCTCCGAGGGACGCAGGGGCCGTAAAAAAGATCCCGCCGATCCCCCGCTTCGAGAGGTACACTCCCTTGACGCATAACGTATCCGCCATCCTCTTAGAAATCGAAGACAAAGGCATTGTTCGACTACCTCCCCGACCTAACAACGGCAAGAACCGAGATCAATGCTTCTACTACCGCTTCCACCGAGACCATGGACACGACACAGATCAATGCCGGGCCCTGAAAGACGAGATTGATGGACTCATCTCCAGGGGATACCTCCGAGAATTCACCCAATAAGTCCCGCGGGATCGACGAGATACTAGGAACCGGAGACACTCGCCCCCGAACCCTACTCCGAACCGCATCCAGGGTAGGGATCCCGAGTCCGAGGGAGCCGCGGACACACCATTTATCTTGCATTGTGTCCATGGAGGGCCAATGGGAGGGGAATCGAATACTTCCCGAAGAGCCTTCATCCGAGAGGTGAATGCTGTCCAAGGCAACCCCTCTCCCAAGCTACAACCCATGCCAGTCTCATTCTCAGGGGAGGACCTCGAAGGCGTTCGCCTCCCCCACTGCGATGCCCTCGTCATTAGCCTCCACATGGCTAATTGTGAAGTTCGCCGAATCCTCGTCGACAACGGCAGCTCGGTGAACATTCTTTTCCTCGAAACCTTCGAGAATTTGAAGTTACCTAGAGGCAAGCTCAAGCCGGCCGGATACACCTTGCATGGGTTCTCTGGCGTCCCTGTCGTGATAGAAGGGATTGTCACCCTCGACGTTACCGCAGGATCGGCTCCCGTCAAGAGGACCGAGTCTATGGACTTCATGGTGGTCAACGTCAAGGCGGCTTACAACGCCATACTCGGCCGACTCGGGTTATGCTCCCTCCAAGCAGTACCTTCGGCCTACCATCTGAAGCTCAAATTTCCCACCCCACAAGGGGTCGGCGTCGTCCGAGGCAGCCAAGAAGCAGCGCGATCATGCTACATGACCACCGTCGGGGGAGGAATGTTCCCCCTCGACGCCGTCAAATTCAGACCAGAGAAGGACGGCCCTACCCCCGGACCTAAAGCCGAGCCGGAGAAGTTCCCCCTTGACGCCAAGCACCCAGTGAATTCCTGCGAAGAACGAGCATAGACTTTGACTTAGCTAGAAGTGAACCTTTTGTAAAGCTTTCCTTTGTAAAGGGCCGTTTTAGCGGCCCCCCTATCTTATACTAAGGAAATCTCGTTGTATCATGCTCCAAACGCCTCGGCAGATCCGACCTAACACCAGGTTAGGGGATCGACGCCCAAGACTTCACCTCATCCCACTCCGATTCCTCACAAAACGATAAGGCCGAGCCACATCCCCTTCATCATTTCGTATGCTATCAACCGGGGCAAAGAGTGAAATGAATTCCTTATTCATGTTCCTTTATTAAGTTAAGAGGAAACAAACAAAGACCGTTACAGAAATACCCCCCTCATCTCGAACGGTAGGAGGCCGCCCTCTCAAGGCCCCTCTGGTCCGACGAACAACTGGGAACTCTCTCCTTGGCGTAAGGTTCCTTTGGTTCGGCCACGATTGATATACCGACCACGGAACTCTGGGCATCGGTGGGCCGCATACGTTTCGTTAGCGACACCACCATGGGTACCCCCCTGCTCACTGACCACCCGAGGAAGGTCTCGAGGCACCCAGCATCGACCGGTAGAGGTGTATCCCCACCTCCTTCTCCACTAGCACGTCGCGAAGTCGCTTCTCAGAGGAGGGCCTCTACCCCGAGGAACTCGACATAGCATATCTAGGTCCGACACCCACGAGTTCCCGCTCCACCATCACCCTCCTCAGACGGCTTGCCTCTTCACCAAGGGCTTCGGACATGTTCCTGTAATAGCTAAAGGCCGCCTCGACGGTGCGGGCCCTCTCACGATACCAAGCCAAAGTGGCCTCCAATGCCTCCATCTTGCTCCAGGGCCACGCCACGTCGGAACGACGGGGGTCCACCTCGGGAAGGGAAGCCACAACCTACAAAGAGAGCCAACTCGAAGCACATAAGCAAGGAGGTCCGGAAATGACCGGCGTCAAAACACTTGACAAGTCAGAGTTACTTTTTTTATATATATATAAAAATGGTGCTGCTTCTTACAAAAAGGCGGTGGCCAATCTGCGGGAGGCAAATACAATCGAAAGGGGGGAAGAAGAAAGAAAGACAAAACTATACAACTCGATTTCCCACCTCGTCATCGATCGGGTTCGCAGGAGGATCGACGACCGGGTTGTCAACGGGCCCCTCTTCGGCAGGAGTCTTCGGGGTCCCATTAATCTCCATGTCGTACTCAAAGTTCGACAGGTCGACGGTCGGATAGAATTGCCTCACATGACTGAGGGCCTTCGCGTAGCACTCATCCTGGGCGGCTATCACCATCCGCTGACCCGCATCCGTCAGCTCTTTCCTCTCCTTGGCGAACGCAGCTGTCAACTCCCCCTTCTCCTTGGCGAACTTCCTCTTCAAGGAGGCCACCCTCTTCCCCCACTCGGTGTCCTTGGCCTCGAGCTCCAGCTTCATCTGCTGCTCCCTCTGATGCGAACCCTCGAGCTCGATCCGCATCTCCTTCATCTCTCGCTCGCTCTTGTCCGCCCGAGCACGTTCTTGTGACAGGGACGCTTCGTAGAGGTTCTTCACATTAGCTCCCTGCATACAAGCCTGCGACCGAAAGACACGGATAAGAAGAAAACTCCTGAAGCAAGACTAAACAGAAAAGAGGAGGTCGACAAGCTTACCAACACGGTGGCCTGCGCCAGGCGCGTAAATGCCACCTCCACGGGCTCGCTCTCTATCATCTGGCGATCGCGAGGCGTCGCCAGCTTCTCCACCACCTCTACGGCCTGGGCTTCCTCGGTCAGACAGTCGCCCATCCGAACCGACCAGTCCGGTGCCCACCGTTGCCGCAACATCTCCACCACCGGGTCCTCCTCCTCAACCTCTACCAAGGGACTTTTTCCCTTGTCAAGTTCGGATGCCCTCGCTGGGCCCTTACCCCTCGAAGGGGCAGCCCCCTTGCTCGTCTCCGAACGAGTCCTCTTAACCCTCGGCTCGAGCGGTACCTCCGAGATAACAAGGGGCGGCTCCCTCGGCCTCTTCGCCGCCTCCCCCTTCTTCTTCTCGGCATTCTCCTTCTTCATGGTGAGCCTCCTTGCTTTGATCGATGCCTCATCCATATCTACAGAAAAAACCATTAAGAGCAATGAGCAAGAAAGTACGAAAGGATCGAGAGAAAAGAAACCACTACATACGCAGAACGGCTGGGCTCAGTCCAACGCTCGCCAGGTGAACCTCCGTCACCTTCGTCCAATCGATACTAGGGGACAAACGGAGGCGCTCGACAAACCCCCACTCCTCGGCCGTCAGATCCCCCGGCCCCGGCGCAGGATAGCTCGGCTTGGAGTAGTTCCATCGAGTCGGAATGTCCCAGGGCTCTTCACTCCGGATCACCAGATATTTTTTCTTCCAATCCTTGATGGAGTCCGGGTGGCTATGAACAACCTTCCTCCTACTCCGGGGGGAGATATAGTAAACACCCTCGGCCGCTGAACTAATCATCAGCGTCGCTCGGAACACGTTCAACCGCAGGGGTACCTTTTGTTCCTCGCACATCAGTACAAAACAGATTATCTGCTTCCAAGAGTTCGGCCCATACTGCATCGGTGCCAAGGAGGCCCAGTTCAACACTTCCCGAACAAATGGATGGACTGGCAGCCTCAGTCCAGAAATGAACGCGTCCACGGGGAAGACACAATACCAAGCAGATAGGGGATCGGTTGGGCGAAGAGTAGAGCTCGGCAGCATCAATTCGTAACTAGGACCTATGTGGTACGCCAGCTGCAAAACCTCCAAGTCCCCGCCATCCATGACGGTCAGAATCGCGTCCATTAACACCCTCGTCCGACTCGGCGAAGAGGCCTGCACGCCGAAGAGCTCCTTGTCGGATAGGTCGTCAGGATATTGACGGAAATGCTTCGGCTGCACGGGCGAACCTGTCCACAAGTTGCGGTAGACAGACCCCTGGCTCGAACCACCAGTCCTCGATCCTACCTTCCTCGGAGCCTTCTTCCTCTTCTTGGTTCGCTCCGGCGAGGGAGTGAATAAGGGCCCCCGACCAGTCAACATGGAACTCGGACCTGCACCCTGAACTGTGGATCTCCTTACAATGCCGCCCTCGCCTCCCTCTCCCTCGGAAGCCAACTCCAAAACACGGACGTCGTCCGAACCATCGTTCGCTTCCTCTGACTCGCTGCTCTCCACCACGAAGGGACGATGAGAGCGCAACAACCTCGCACCATATACCTCCTCCTCACCTACGGGTTTCTCCCACGAAACCGTATCAGAAGACTCATCAACGTACACTGACTCCTCCTCGAGTACGGGCTCCTCCCAGGACGTCGATTCAGAGATATGCTTCACTTCCCCCCTAGACGTCGACGCTGACGAGCCAGACTGAGCCCTATCCATCTATGCCTAAACTAAGCAGACTTACCAACTCACCTGGGGTTACTTTGGAAGGGCGAGCCTAGTACGGCAAGCGGCAAAGATGAGCGCTGAAGTGTTGAGAAATTTTTGAAAAAGAAAACAGCAAGAAAGGAGTGGACTGATGGGGGGGAGGGGGGAATATTTATAGGAGATAGAAGCGACTCCTCAATTTCTGCGAGTACTGTTCACCTATTTGACATGCAACTGCCGCCTGGGAATTCGCGCCACGTCCTCAAAACGTGCGCTGCTGACATCATCCAATGACAGACTGGCAGCCAGACGAGGAGGTCAGCTCGGAAGAAGTATCCGGAGGAGGGAACATTTTTATTTAAGATTTAAGGCGCCGTCCTTAGACAGACGCCCCAGGCTCCGAGACTGGGTCGGTTCCCCTTTCACCCGTGAGCATCTCGGGGCTTACAGCGTCGTCGGCCGAAGACCCGAACTGTTCAAGGGTGAGACAGAAACTGCTACAACCTGGAGCCCTGTTGGGATGCAGAGTAGTCAACCTCCAATCGGAGAACGACTCATCTATCCGAGGCTCAAAGCTTCAAGACGCCCCCCTCGGCAAGCACCCCGGTCGAAAGCAGATCAACACCCAGAGGGCGAGAGAAGTGCACCATTCCGAGCCAGTTGATGCAACTGCAAAGGTTCAGCCTGCTCCGGCAATGGAACCTTCACAGTTGCGAACAACTGGCCCGGAACGCCCTTCATCTCTTCCGGAAGGATAGAACCTTCACAGTTACAAACAGCTCACCCCTCGAAGTTCGGTCGTTATCCCTCTCGCCCTGATCCCCCCTGGATCTGACTGCCACATCAGGGCCATCAGATCCAAGAGAAGATCCGGGCGACAAAGAAACCACCTCTCCAACACAGCCGGGGGTAAAAATTATCAAGAGACAGGCGTGCGCCGGAGCAGACACCTTTAAAGGCCAAATAGACCACCCTTGCTTTGATCTGAACCACTACGAAAAAGGGGGGGGTACTTATAGCCTCCCCCAGGGGCCGGCCTTTATGACATGGGGAAAACCAAACGACGGAAGACCATGCGCCATACATTTGTTAGGCGGCGCCATTAAAGCACCTAGGAAATGGGAACCTCGCACAGATCCCAGGGCGCCCCCAATGCTCCGCGAAGACAACAGACTACCCTGCTCAACAGTCCCAAGACACAACGGTTCACCCACAATCTGGCCGGCCCATAACCCCTCGCCAGATCGAGGTCCGGCCTGGCACCAGGGTACTCTTCTTCGGAAGATCCACCGGCTCGCCATCACCCTTACCAACCCGTAATCCCTCCTCGACTCGAGGTTAGGTCTGGCACCAGGGTACTCTTCTCAGGAAGAAACAACGGCTCGCCATCACCCTTACCAACCCGTAATCCCTCCTCGTCTCGAGGTTAGGTCTGGCACCAGGGTACTCTTCTCAGGAAGAAACAACGGCTCGCCTTCACCCTTACCGACCCATAATCCCCTCGCCTGCTCGAGGTCCGGTCTGGCACTAGGGTACTCTTCTTCGGAAGATCCACCGGCTCGCCATCACTCTTACCAACCCGTAATCCCTCCTCGTCTCGAGGTTCGGTCTGGCACTAGGGTACTCTTCTCAGGAAGAAACAACGGCTCGCCTTCACCCTTACCGACCCATAATCCCCTCGCCTGCTCGAGGTCCGGTCTGGCACCAGGGTACTCTTCTTCGGAAGATCCACCGGCTCGCCATCACTCTTACCAACCCGTAATCCCTCCTCGTCTCGAGGTTCGGTCTGGCACTAGGGTACTCTTCTCAGGAAGAAACAACGGCTCGCCTTCACCCTTACCGACCCATAATCCCTCGCCAGCTCGAGGTCCGGTCTGGCACCCGGGTACTCTTCTTCGGAAGATCCACCGGCTGGCCATCACCCTTACCAGCCCATAATTCCCCCTCATCTCGAGGTTCGGTCTGGCACCAGGGTACTCTTCTCAGGAAGAAATAACGGCTTGCCATCACCCTTGTCGACACAAAAAACCTCGTCCTCTCGAGGTTCTGTCAGACACCAGGGTACTCTTCTCCGGAAGATACAACGGTTCGCCATCGCCTTCACCTACCCATAAACCCTCGACAAGCTCGAGGTCCGGTCAAAGCCTCAGGGCAACCCCACCAAGAAGGCCCTGAGATTCGCCCTCCCATTTTCCACAACCATGAACACTCCTCCAAGGCTTGCTCCCGCACCCCCGCAGGAGTGGGGGGCTTGTGTGATAGGGTAAAAATGGCCTGAGGCCCAACCAGGGCCCAATACAATTCTCACTCAAAAAGGTAAAAATATCAATCTAGTTCGGCTCCGAACCACTTCAGGGTCGGCGCCGAACCTCATGCTTGCCCTCACAGTACTGGCTTCCTCATACCGACGAGCCTCAGTAGTCCTGGGAGTCCGATCCGTGACAGTCCCACAGGCCGTCTCCCTTCTCTAGCGAAGCAGAAGGATGACTTGGCGCAGCCTAGGCCCTCCGATCCCCCCAGAAGCACAGGAGACCCACGATCAGCCACGTCAGCTCCAAATACCACCAAGGGTTTCGCCACGTCAGCCCTATACCACTCCTGGTATTGCTACGTCTGCCCTAAACCCCCTGGGCCTTCTGCCACGTCAGGCCCACGGGCTTTCGGATCCAGACCCGGCCCCCAAGAGGAACCAAACCCGGTTGGGATTCTCTATAAATACTAGACCCACACCCACCTTTTGAGGTAATCAATCTTTTGCCACTTAAATATACCTAGTTATTGCTACTCTCTCACAGAGACTGACTAGATCGTCGGAGGGTCCGCCACCGGGATAAACCCCGGTGTTTCAGGACCGTCTGCAGGTACACGAGACCTCGGATCCGACCCCTCTGATCCGAGCCCAGACTTCAACATCATTCCGAGCTCATCGTAGGTTCCAGAAGGTCAACCGAAGGTCGGCAGACGAGCAGCATTCTCCTTCAATACAAATCGAGTCCGAACTCACACCTGGTGCATCCACACGTCTCCCAGAAATAAACCGCATCAGGCAAAATAACAAAAAATTTAACAAACGATCACTACAATCGTTTACTACTTTATCAAATTTTAGCAAATGAGGAATGGTACTTCGCCAAATTTGAAAAACGAATTTGACAATTGTCAAATATAGCAGACGGAACAAGATGTTTCGTGTTAATTTTTTAAAAATATTTTATATCGATTTGACGCATCATGTTGTTTGGTCTTTGAAATTTTTTTATAAATAAAAAAGATCGGACGGTACATGATCCCAAATTTTTTTTAAATAAAAGAGGAGGACAGACAGAACATGTTGTCCCGTTTTTAGAATTTTTTGTCTTGGACAGGACAACATATTCCGCCCAAGGATTAACGGGTTTTTTGTTTAATTTTTTTTTTGTAACTCTTTTAGAAGATGATGGAAAATTTGAAAAAAAATTCAATCTCAGACCGTATATGTTGTACCGTCTGATTTTAATTTTTTCCCCCAAATGTGAGAGACGGAACAACTCACATTTTATTAAAAAAAAATGTAAATTACACTCAATTGCAATTTCATGTATTGTTAGATCATTTTTTAATATTGTTTCTCAAATTATAGTAAACTCCGATTGCGCAGAAACACTCATTTTTTTATTTGCTATTTTTCTAAGATGACAAAATAGCCAAAACCGATTGGAAATGCCATGCCTCATATATGATCGGTGTCGTCATGCACATCTTCCATCATCGATGGGCTCGCTATACAAGTAGGGCTGTTCATTATGATTTCCAGTACAAATTAGAATTACAATTAGTCTTGGGCCTGGGCCGGGCCTTCTCAATGCTTCACTATACAGCCCTCTTTAAAATTCACAAATCAGATTACACGGGAAATCTTCGGTTTTTTTTCCGGAAATAGCCCACATTTCGAAACTAATTTGCAAAATAGATCGCTTTCAAAACTAATTTCGAAAATAGACTAGTTCATAGCTCGTAATTGTGAACTGCGACATGTTCGATTATGAGGCCGCAATTCCCAACTATGGCATCTTCAAAAATATATTTTTTCGAGTTTATTTCATACTTGCGTTATAGAGGGTTCGAGACCTAGATATTTTTTAAAAATAAAGATGTGCTAAATATAGGCAGTAGTTTCCAACTACGCCTAAGTATAACAGAGGCCGCAGTTGGGAACTGCGGTCTCTGTTATAATTTTTTTTCTTCTTGTAAGTATAAAATAATACTAATAGAGGCCGCTGTTGGGACCTACAGCCTATATTAAAAACATTTTTTACTTAGAAAAATTTGTCTAAGTCTCGAAGCATCCCTAACTCAAATATGAAATGAATTAAGATTGCAGTTGAAAACTGCGGCCCTGAAAAATACATTTTTAAAGATACTACAATTGGAAACTGAAACCTCACAATTGAGGACTACTTTATAGTTTATATTCAAAATTAGTTTGTAAAGTGGTTTATTTTAGAAATCAGTTTGAAAAAGTGGGCCATTTCGGGAAAATTCGTCTCAACCCATTATTGCCGTCCTCTTCAAATAGCTAACCCAAACTGTTCTTTTCATCCTCTCTCTCTCTCTCTCGAAACAACACAAATCAAGAAACCAAGACACCAAGAAACCAAGAAACCAAACATCCTCTTCTTCCCCAATATCGAATCTGTTAACAATGGATCCAAACCCTAACTCCTTCCCCATCCTCTCCTACGTCATGTCCCGCCTGAACTCCTCCAAATCCCGATCATCATCCTACGACAACTACGACATCGAACAGCCCCAAATCCAATCCCAACCCCAACCCCAGCTCCACCGCCTCAACCCCCATTCCGTCGAGCTCATCGAGCAGCGCATGAGCCCCTCCCTCTTCGCCTCCATGGCCTCCACCGTCACCGACATATCCCAAACCCGCTCCATCCTCCGAAACCTCGGAGACCGCCCTGACCACGAGGCCGTCGACGCCGCCAAGCTCCGCCTCGCCGACATCGACTCCACCCTCGCCTCCCACCTCGCCGACGTCGTCCGCTCCTCCCGGCCCGACGGCACGGATCTCAATGCGTGGAGGTCGATCATGGCGGAGAAAGAAGATCAGATCAGAGCCAAGGCGGAGAGGGAGAAGATTCCGTACAGGGCGGTGGTGCAGCTGGATGAGATGCACGAGGCGTACGGGAGGCTGTTGAAGGAGGCGGAGGAGAAGCTTGTGAGGATTTACGATGGGGAGGGTGGCGAGGAGTCACGTGACGAGGAGCAGGCGAGAGGAGGGGAGGAGGTGAATGAGGAGATTGTGGGGATTTTGCAGGCGGGGGCGGCGGTGGATAGGGTGGAGCTGAAGGGGAGGGGGCTGCGGCTGTTGCCGGAGGCGTTTGGGAGGATGAGGGGGTTGGTTTCACTTGATTTGTCGAATAATCAGTTGGAGGTGAGATTTTCTTGGTTTCTTGATGGTGTTTATTTGGTTTTGAATGTGCGGTATGGTTTGATTTGATTCTATTGTTTGGGTCTTAGTTTAAGTTTTTGAAAGTTCGGTTACCTTGACAAATTATGACAATCTACATTGATCATATGGATTGCAATTAATTCTTTAACTTCCAGGGGTGAATCAATTGGTTTTTGTAGTTGTATAGTTTAGTATTACTTATTGTTATATCAGAGTGTGTTGTGTTAGTGTTAATTACTTGCAGTCGGTTAATTACTTGCGTAGGATCTAGATAGGAAGAACGTTCCTGTGGACAACTTACACAAGATTCTTTTATCATCCTTACTAGGACTTCAAATAAGATATTCAGAGGCTAGGTTTCTTGTATGGATTATGTCCTAATCAATTAAGTGCTAAATCTTTTTGATTTGGATAAAATCCTATGAAATGCGGATCTTTGAAGACAAGTTTTGGTAGAGAATCTCATAGAATTTAGTAGTACTTAGCAGGTTCAGCGGTTAGTCAAGAAACCGTGTCTTTTACAACTATTAACTGTAAACTATTAACTGGAAACTACGTCCAGCAGCTTAAATGAACTTTTTTTTTTCTTCTTTCCTTCTGAAGGAAGAAGGATGATAGAGTCGAACAAACACACTTGAAGAATGTTGTACTACAGGAGTTGTATCCTACATTTGGGAAGGACAAATACCTCACGGGAATAAATCAATTGATTTTCTCCCTATTGGTTAAACCGTAGATGCAATGTTTCATTTACAATTAAAAAGAAAATAGTTGTCTGAGTGTGGAGTGTTGGACGCTGGACGGCTGGTAAATGTGGACATATGCCATCTATATTCCAAATAGAAGCGTTTGTCCATTGTCCTTCATAAAATTGTTGTGTGAATATAGCTCACATAATGCATTATGCTTTGTTAGTTGTGAAGGACAAACACTTCTATTTGGAAACTGTGTTGTGCTAGGTACATGTGTCCAACAATACAATACCTTGTATTTTAGAAATTGGTGCTTCAGAGTATCACACAAAATTATGTCTGCCCTAGCATGTTTTGTGTTTGTACTTCTTAAATTCTGAATGTCTATAATTGTTAATATGCACGTTATAGCATGGCTGAGAAGCTTCTTGAGGCACATTGGTGTTCAATAATAGTATCTACTCAATGAACTTCTGATTGTTGAATAATGTTGGTTGATGTGTTTGAACTACTCATTTAGGGATGTAAGGGGAGTAAGATCATTCAAGGACCAAATCACTTTCAGTATCTATTTATAAGAATATACTCGTATCAATTTGACCTATCTACTACGTGTTGATCCAGCAGTGAATTTGAGATTTCTTTAATTTAGATTTGATGTGAAATGTCAGTTTTTTAAAATCTGAATATCTTTGTCTATAATGGATGATTAAACCATTGCTACTATTTCCTACTTCACTACTATTAGTTATTGTCAAGAAATATAATATAAATTTTATAATTTACTCTCAAAAGTCCAATTCACATAACGTACACAATTTTGCTTTTATCTAGTTTGTGTCCATATTTATGTAATTGCTAAGATATTATCGTTGTTCATATCTATAGTATCTGTTCCCATCTTCAAGAGTTATTGTTCTTGTCTATACTCTAATCTAATTGTTACTCTATACCTAATTGTTATCTGTATCTGTCTCTACCAATATCTTACAACTGACAATCATATTAGTGGCTACAATGTTGTTATCAACTCCACATCTGTTTCATCAGTCCTAATCATGCTCTTATTGCTGCTTAGTACGAAGGAATATAATATAAAGTTCATTATTTACTACTTCCTCCGTCCCATAATGTATGTCGGTTTAGCCCTTTTTTGGTCCCAAATTGTTTCTCAATTTAGATTTTCAAGGGAGATGTCTTAATCTTTTTAAATCTACATTATTGTTTTTTCTATGAGACTTTCAATTATGCCATCGTGTAGCTATTTAATTTAAGAGCTTCTCATTGTTCAAGGGTACCGAGGACTGTGATGCACGGGTACTGTAAAAAGCCCCTTGTACCAGTATTGGGTGTGTATCGGGTGCGGATACGCACGGGTACGCTTCGGATACGCACCCGATACGTATCTGGAGCATTTTTAATTAAAAAATGAAAAAAAATACAGGATACGGGTTTGGATACGCTCGGGTGCGTTCGGGTACGCCCGGGTGGGCTCGGGTACGCCCATCAAGGGAAAAAAATAAAATAAAATATAAAACTCTTCAATTTGCCCCTCTCTCTCCATCTCTCTCCAAACAAATCGAACCCTAAATTTCCCCAAAAAAATCTCCCCCCTCTTCCCAAAATCGATTCCGGTCTCTCCCCAAAATCGATCGCCTCTGCCTCCTCGCGCCTCCGCCTCGACGTCGCGCGCTCCACGACCTCATCCTCGACACTTTCTCTCGCTGTCTCTCCTCCGCCTCGACGTCGCGCGTTCCACGACCTCATCCTCGACGTCGCGCCTTCGTCTCGACCGTCGGCGTCAAATCTCACAGTCGCGCCTCCTCGAAGGTTTGATCTTCACTTCTTCAGATCTTCTCCGCTCTTTACAAAATACAGATTAGTTGAAAATAAATTAGATTGAGAAATACGAAAATAAATTAGATGTTAGTATGTTCTCAATAATTATGAAACTTCTTCATATTAGATGTTAGATTGTTAATTTTACATGAGTTCACTGTGAATTTTAGATGAGATTGATTGTTAATTTTAGATGAGTATCATGAGTTCACTGTTAATTAAAAAAAATAGATGAGTTCATTGTTGATTTTAGATTGATTGTTAATTTGTTATGTCATTCGAGATCTCATCATTGCCACCTAAATATCAGTTATGAAGCATGCAAAGCTCTGTAAGGAAGGGATGATTACAAAATCTTCTATAATGTTGGGTCTTGGAGAGTCAGATAAGGAGCTAAAGGAAGCTATGGCTGATTTAAGGGCAATTGGTGAGATTTAAGGACAAGCTTGTATATATGCTTTGCCTGATTCTTTTGTTACCTCTAGTTACCGTTGCTGTTGCTAGTGGACCTTTGGTAAACTAATTTCTTCCCTTGCTTCACACTTTTTATCTTTCTGAGAACTAGTGTCTATGTGGTATTACATTCTGTTATTACACTCAGGTAAGTTAACTGCAGATTTGTCCATGGAGTAGTGACTATTTGTTAGAACAATTGGTGGGAAAAGATAAATAGCCAAATAGGCATAGACTTGCATGAAGAATTAAAAAGTCTTGAGATTCTTGCATTGCTCATTGGTCATTTAGGATGGGGTTCTACAGTGCATGCTTTCTGTTGAGGATGCCATATTAGTTGTTCGAATAAGAATGGACTTCATTTGATTTTGAATTGATCATCTTTTTGCAACTGCATTCAACTATTTTAGATAGGTGGAGTGAAGTTTAAGAATTAATATGTTCAAAAAGAATCTATGGATGCAACATTAGCAAAATTATGAGATGTATATAGGCTATGATGCATGGGTACTCAAAAACAGCTCCCGTACCAGTACAGTCATTTTTCTAGTTATTATATATATATATATATATATATATATTGAATTATATATATTTTTAACATAATATATATTAAATTTATTATTTTTATATTCAACGTACCCTTAACGTACCCGTATCCTAAATTTTTGAGAAATCACGTATCCGCGTACCCGAGTCGTGTCGTACCCGTATCCCGTACCCGTGTCTGTGCTACATAGACCGAGGAGGGTGAGTTTGAAATTTTACATTAAGTTGCTCATTTATGAGCTTCAATAACAAAGAATAATTTTTTACTTTGACAATTACCTATGGTGTTTTTTGATATAAGTTAGAAACCTTAAATGACATACATTATGGGACAAAGGGAGTAATAAACACCCATTTCACATAATAAAAAACAATTACACTTTTCTTTAGGTTGTAGCCAAATTTATGTAATTATTGTTATTCCTTAAGTAGACAAATTGATTTTATATTGAAAGATTAATTAAAGAAATTAATTAAATTCCTACTCGAATTTAATTACAATTATACTGTTACGTAAGCAGTATAATTCACTATCAGCAAAGAACAAAAGGAAGATCTGGAATCTTCAATTCGAACGTTGATAATCGTGAATTAAAGGGGCTGTTTTGCAAACAGCGTATATCATTGTACACAAAGCACAGAAAGAAGATAAATTATCTTCAATTCCGACCTTGAATATGGTGAAGAGAAATTGACAGACTGAGGCTTGTTGAAAACAATGTCCTTAAGACGTTTATTTTGCCGCTGCTACGGTGTACATAGGTTATTCGGCAGTCGTCTCTCAAGATATAACAGTTAGAACTCTACTAACTTACACTAGAATAATGGAGACTCGAGCGAGAAAGGATGTGACAGCGGGTTTTGTGATATCTGCACTGATACAGGGTGGTAGGGAAGGAAAAATTGGACCCAGATTTGATCAGAATCCAGTCCTATTTATAGCCTTAAGCTCTTGGCGGTTTTTGCAACTGTTCAGACAAAAACTGCCATGACAGTTGCAACTGTCCGTATCCGTATCTAGCCCGCATACAAAATCAGAACTGGTTTTTTGAAAAAATAAGTTTACTGTTTTAAGCCCAAGCCCCAACCCGAGCCCGAGCCCGGGCCCGGCTCGGCCGGTCGGGCGCGCGGGTGTTTCACACCGACGCTCAAGTTGGGTGTGTTCTCCCTTCGGAGAAAATATTTGTACCCCTAAGGGCACAACCTTTTGGCTCAGTTTTTAACTTATAACTTCATTTGTTTTTTGCTCTTTTCCGATATGGGACTAACTTTAAATGTCACATATCAAGCAAAAGTCAAATTCTTCATTTTAACAACCTAACTTCGGAGGCGAATATTTCATTCATTTGAAATCCGTTTTGGACATATGAGTACATCATTTTATACGTCTTGATGAGTAGAATACGATGGAACCGATTTCCAACAGTCCCCCACATGAATGATAATTTTCGTCTACCACCTTACAATAGGTACATATCACAGAGTGCAATTGAAACAACGTCGCATCGTGGATAGGTAGATATTTCACTTTGAACTTTTCCTAGTTCAAGTTTATCGGACATACTTGGCTAATTGGTGAAATATTTCATCTTGAACCGTCAGCCTAACGTGTATGCCCAAACAATAAACTCTACACAACATTGTGTTATTCACATCTAATTTCTCGGTTGTGTTCATTTTGGTCCTGAACAAATTTCAGTTCTGCGAGTGTTTTAAGAGAACTCCAGCCTTTCAAAGTTCTCATAGAGCCGTCCCAGCTCACACTTACATAGGTGACCGCATCCATAAAGAGTACCCTACAATACTCCACTTGTGATTTTTCAAGATATGAACATCATTAAAAGCATAGCTTAACCTTTTAATACTTTTGTAGGCATGCATTTATTTTGCACCCTAGGAATGAGATGGACCTGAGTCCAAATGCATTACTGTTTGAGTTAATCATAACTGGTTGTCCTATTGAACCTGGTCCGTGGGATCTCCAGTCGCCAGGTTAGGTTTTTGTATAAGATAACTCGTATTGTTTTAGGCTTTTAACCCCATTCTCCTCGATGCACATTTAATTCTCTCTAGATAATTCCTTAGTAAATGGATCCGCTAAATTATCCTGTGACCTCACAAAGTCAATGGAAATAATTCCATTGGAGAGTAACTGTCGAACAATATAATGGCGTCTACGAATATGTCGTGATTTGCCATTATATACAGAGTTGTGCGCTCTACTTAGCGCTTCTTGATTATCGCAATGGATACAAATGACCGTCATTGGTTTAGGCCAAAATGAAATATCTTCTAAGAAGTGGCGAAGCCATTCAGCTTCTTCACATGCTTTATCTAAAGCAATGAACTCGGATTCCATTGTGGATCGGGCAATACACGTTTGTTTAGAAGATTTCCAAGATACAATAGCTCCTGCTAGGGTAAAGACATAATCACTTGTGGATATTGATTCTTCCGAATCCGATATCCAATTTGTATCATTGTATCCTTCAAGAACGACAGGATATCTACCATAATGCAGTGAAAAGTTTGTGGTGTTCTTTAAATACCCAAGTACTCTTAGCAGTGACGTCCAGTGACCTCTCCCTGGGTTACTGGTGTATCTGCTTAGTTTGCTCATTGCATAAGCAATGTCTGGTCTCGTGCAGTTCATGAGGTACATTAAACTGTCCATTACACGAGAATATTCCAGTTGCATTATACTTTCACCCGTATTTTTGTGCAAAACTACAGATGGTGAAAAAGGGTTTGATACTCCTTTAATCCCATGTTCCTTGAATCTGTCAAACACTTTTTCCACATAATGTGATTGAGATAATTCAATGCCACTAGGTGTTCTTATTATTTTGATACCCAAAATAACATATGCCACACCTAAGTCTTTCATGTCAAAGTGGTTGATTAGCATTTTCTTTATAGTCTTGATGACTTCCAGGTTAGGACCAAAGATTAGCATATTATCCACATACAGGCAAACAATCACGCATGACTGTCCCATTTGTTTGTAATAAACACATTTATCACATTCATTAATTCGAAAACCATTTTTCATCACGACATTGTCGAATTTTTCATGCCATTGTTTCGGAACTTGTTTAAGTCCATATAGGGATTTAACAAGTCTGCATACTTTATTTTCAGCTCCCTTTGAAACAAACCCTTCCGGTTGCTCCATGTAGATCTCTTTTTCGAGATCCCCATTTAAAAATGCCGTCTTGCTCCATGTAGATTTCTTCTTCGGGCCGGGCGGGCGCGTGCGTGTTTCCGACGCCCAAGTTGGGTGTGTTCTCCCTCCGGAGAAAATATTGGTATCCCTAAGAGCACAACCCTTTGGCTCAGTTTTTAACTTATAACTTCATTTGTTTTTTGCTCCTTTCCGATATAGGACTAACTTTCAATGTCACATATTAAGCAAAAGTCCAATTCTTCATTTTAACAAGCTAACTTCGGTGGCGAATATTTTATTCATTTGAAATCCGTTTTGGACATGTGAGTACTTCATTTTATACGTCTTGATGAGTAGAATACGATGGAACCTATTTCCAACAATTACCAGGTATCATCATTGTTCATTTCTGTGCGGTATCTGTACCCATTGTTGAGAGATTGTTCTTGTCTATATTCTATATCAAATTGTTATATACTTATCTGTATATATGTCTCTACCTATATTCAGTTGTTAGTAGTACCTGCGTCTACCTATATCCATTTGTTAGAACCAACTATCATGTTGGTGGCTTTACTACATTACTACTGTTCTTTATGCTTGGTTGTCATTGTGGATTATGAATGTTCTTGTGGACAGGTTACACTAGATTCCTTTTATTATTAGGACTTTTATTAAAATGCAAGAGGTAGATTTTTTGTGTTGATTTTCTTGCATTTGGCTATCGTTTGGATGCACATGTACTCCAAGTGCTCCCAAGGAGCACGACGCAATCTGTTTATTTTTGTCTTTTGACTTGGAATGACTGCATGCATCCTAGAGTGTATAGAGTTGGGCTAGGAGTCTTTTAATGAACTTCTTTTCTTCTTTCCATTGGAATTATCTCCTAAAATTTCCATGGTAACGAAGAAGTGTGAGTTGCACAAATTGTACGTTTGGGAACAATAAATACCTCACGGAAATGAATCAGTTGATTTTCTTCCTATTTGTTGAACTGTAGGTGCAATGATTTGTTTACTTTCTAATTAAAAAGACGGTCATCTTAGTGTTGGAGGACTGGTTCTTGTGGACATATGCCATCTATTTTCCAAATAGAAGCGTTTGTCCTTCACAAAATAGCTGTGTGAATATAGCTCACATATGCTTTGCTAGTTGTGAAGGACAAACACTTCTATCTGGAAACTGTGTTGTACCAGGTACATGTGTCCGACAGTACAATACCCTGTTTTGTGATTATTCTTCGTAAATTCTGATTGTCTAGAATTGTTAATATGCAAGTTATAGCATTGCTGAGAAGCTTCTTGAGGCACATTGGTGTTCAATTTGATTTGGGTAAAAATAGAGCTAAATCGGGACCGTTCAAATCGGGCACGGATCTTAAAGCTCCTAGGGGTTAAACGGTAATTTCAGCAGACACAGGTCCGACAAGATAAACTGTGCCGTTCTCAAGCTCGGCAAACTGATCCAGCCTGCAATAGGGACTGTTACAACAATCCTACTACAAAGGAGTCCAGATTCGTCAAACCCAGTTGAAACCCTCATATTCTAGGGGATAACTGATTCTATCCATCCATACACAAGGGAGGATCTGAAAACTCTCTCTATCAAGAGAAGAGTCCAGTCCCGATCCTTTCACATGGATGGCATAACCGACTCCATCCTATCACCGGGAAGTAGATATTCATCTTCATCTCGAAACTGGTTCCTAAAGCGACCATATAAATCATCTTCTTCAACCGTTGCAAGGTAATCAATCTTTCTATACCAAAAGCTCTTTCATAATCATTCAGATTACTGACAAGAGCGTTGGATGGTGCGTTGCCGGAATCAACCCCGGTGTCTCGCACTTTTTGCAGGTCACGGCAACAGCGGGAAACCAGTCAAACGCCGGTGAAGGTATTCAGGTTTGACTCATTCGATTTCCTACGAACTCACAAATTCTATTTGTTTACTCCCATACCGAAATCAGCAGCAACAGATTGGTGCCGTTTGTGGGAAATCTCGAATAGCAACCCAGCCTCTTCCACCAATCAAGACAGTCCCGAGCCATGCCTCCAAGGAAGGGAAAGTTAGCGGTCTATAGCCGTCGGGCCACTTTCGCTCCTCTTCCTCCTCCGCCACCGGAGGATCCCCTTTAGCCCGTCCAACCGGTCCAGCAACAAGGGGTACCTCATCCTCAACCCGCCCATCCACTGCATCCTAGACAACCTCCTTTTCAACAACCTCGACCTGAGCAGGCCCCCCCGGGGTCTCAAGAAGTTGGTGCAGGGACCTTTCGTCCTAATCAACAAAAGCAACCTAACCTAACTTCATCAGCGAGATCAGTTTCAAGCTATGCATCCAAAAGAGAAAGGGAAGGCAGCGGTCTCCAGGTGAAGAATCACTTCTCTTTCTCCTCCAGCTCAAGGTGCTCCTCCTCAGCAGGCCCCTTCAGGATCTCGGGGGGCTGTCCAGGGGGGCTCTCGTAGGAGTCACCCGAAGTAACATCCTCCTCAGGACCATGTCGCGGTCCACAATTCTCCAGTTGACTCTATGGCTTCTCAAAGTCCTCCCGAGCAGGATCTCCGTCAAGTGATTGCCAACCGCCAAAAGGGGGTCGACCTTCGAACTCGCCTGAATGGATGACGAGCCCTTAGGGGAGTCCATCAACCTGAGCACCCAGGGGTCAAGAGTCCGCACCCCTCGCTGACCGAGGACCAGAAGATCCCCTCCCCCGAGGAGGCGAAGAGAGTCCCCTCAACGTCATCGGCAGAGAACTCATTCTCCAGTAAGCCGAGCCACACACAAGGACCGCCAAGCTGGAGAGGCACTAGTCATAAGGGTGGAGTTCTAAGATTTTCAAGAGATCGTTCTGCGAGCCCTCAACGCCGCCCCCAACCACGAGCAACGGGCACCTAGTGCTCAACCTGTCCCAAGCCATCACCACTGCACTCCTAGTCCCCTTTCGCATGGAAAAGAGTCTAGGGGATCGACAGGATATGACCGAAGGGAAGACTCGGTCTATCGCCGTCTCTATGAGATGGGGAGGCGCCTTGGCCGACTTGACAGAGAAGAGGAACAACGGGCGAGGAATGGGAACAACGGGCGCCTTGGCCTCACTTCTATGACTCGCTAAATGGTAAGTTCGGAGTCCAGCCTGTCCTACGGGCTGCTCCCACAACTTACTAAGCTCAAAAGACGAGTTCGGAGTTCAACACTAGGTTCGACGTTGCCTTAGCCGCTTGTAAACAAGCAAGTGCGGGACAGCTCACCATTCGGAATTGCTCCTACAACTCGTCAACTCTCTTAACAATAAGTTCAGAGTTCAATACTTGGTTCGACGCTGCTTTAGTCACTTGCGAACAAGCAAGTACGGAGCAGCTCACCATTCAGAATTGCTCCTGCTACTAGTTGAAACATCCCAACGACGAGTTCGGAGTCCAGCACTTGGTTCGACGTTGCCTTAGCCGCTTGCAAACAAGCAAGTGCGGGGCAGCTCACCATTCGGAATTGCTCCTACAACTCGTTGATGAGTCTTAAACAACTGGTTCGGAGTTCATAATCATGGCTCGAAATCGCCCTTACAACTTGCAAGTATGTGGGTTCGGGGCTCGACACGACCACTCAAACTACTCCCGAAACTGGTTGATTCCAACAAGTAAGTTCGAACACTAGCTCTTTTCCAGGGCTATCCCTGAGGCCTGATTCACCTTTGTAGCTGCTCGTGTAGCTCGACAATCCTCATCAATGAGCTCTGTGCTCCCTCTCCCGAGCCAAACTAGCAACTCCTTCACTCCAAGCTCGTCCTAGAGGATCTCTCGCAACTAGTTCGCCTTCAGGAATCTGATATGATACCCAACTCACTCATCGAGTTACCTCTACAATCGTGTTGGGCTCAAATAGCAAGTTTGGAGGCCAACTCCATTCGAAAGTTGCTTCTACAAGCCTGCCGGGTCCAAACGGTAGGTCGGCACGAACTCCTTTCTCGGGTCACCCTTACAAGCCTGCCGGGTCCAAACGGCAAGTTCGGCACTAACCCCCTCTTCGGGTTGTTTCTACAAACTTGTCGGATTCAAACGACAAGTTCGACGCCCAACTGTCTCCTAGAGCCTGGTGAAGCTCTTCGCTCCGCTCGCCTCTCGAGCGGCCTTCTCCTCAACAAGTTCGGAGCTAAAACTCTCTTCTAGAGTTGCTCCTCAAACTTGTCTCCCGAATGGCTCTCTCCTAGAGTCTGGTGATGCTTTCCGCTCCGCTCGCTCCCCCGAGCGGCCTTCTTCTCGGCAAGTTCGGAGCCAAAACTCTCCTCTAGAGTTGCTTCTCGCACCTGCCTCCAAGAACGGATCTTTCCATGGGTCTTACGAGAATCATCCTAGCTCATCTTCTTAGCCCATAGGAGTGGAACTCCTCTTCGAAGATTTCGGAGACCGAGGCTCTCATTCTCTGATTCCCGGACACAGAGACATTGTGAGCCAGTTTCGACCCTAAAGATGGATGATTCGTTAAACAAATCTCAACAGAAGTTGTAGATCTTAGTATCCTCTTCGAAACGAGGGGTAACACGCCCCGATCGGACCTCTATAGCACCGAGAAAGTGGACCTCGCCGTTCTCTGTGCCCTCCTCAAAACCCATCAAAAGTGAACCAACTCCAAGCTCGACCTCGTCGCCATACACCGCCATTGTCGAACTCACTCTCGACAAACCCCATGGCCGAGCTCCAGAGCTCCCCTCCATTCCTTTACCGCCATACGTCGAGCTCTCAGTCCTGTTCGCCGAGCACCTCTCTACTGTCGAGCTCCGACCTCCAAGCTCGCCTGTTCACCGAGCTCTTCGCCAACTCCTTCCACCGTCGGGCTCCTTTCCTTTCCAAGCTCGTCATCATCGTCCCCGTGTCGAGCTCCACCTCCGCTCTTCGCCAAAAACTCGTCGAGCGTTAATGCCGAGCTCCAACTCCCACCGTTCGCCGAGCTCGAGCTCCTCGACCAATCCCTCACACTGAGTTCGCCGAGCTCCCCATGCCAAGCCAGAGCTCCTCCTTCACTACGTCGAGTCGGCAGAGCTTCGACACCGAGCTCCTCCTCCATCGGCTAGCTCCACTATCGTCAACCTCACCGAGCTCGAGCTACCACCGAGCGCTACACTCGAAGCTCCAACGCCGAACAGCTCCATCACCGAGCTTCAAGCTCCTCTCCTCCTCCACTGTGTCAAGCTCCAACATCTCCATCGTTGAGTTCCACTCCCTCGTCGAACTCCCCTTCGCAAAATCGAAGCGTCGAGCTCTCCTTCCAAGAGCAGCTCCATATCCAATCCATTGTTCTCCAAACCCATCGCCAAAGCTCGACCTCGCGTGCTCCACACTCTGTCGAGCCCCCTCCGTCGAGTCCCAGTGCCGAGTTCTGGCTCCGCCGCCCTCGCCGAGCTCCAAGCTGGCGTCAAACTCCTCGCCGACCTCCACTACTCCACTGCTGAGCGTCACTCCTCGAGCTCAGTCGTCACCCTCCACGAAGACGACGTCAATGAAGGAGGCAAGGATGGAAGAAAGAACAGAGCGGGAAGAAGGAAAAAAAATTTCACATGCCAGCAGAGAGGAAAAGGGGGACCCACACGACTGTAGTGTGGGCCTTATGCGAGCCCTCAGGACATGCGCTCCCACGTGAAGCCGGACCCACCTCATCTGCAGCAGCTCTGAGCATCTCCTGACGTGGTGGTGGGCCCCACGAAACCCCCTATCGACCCACGTGAACAGGTGCCTGCAGCTCCACGTGGCGCTCTCGCAAGGGGACGAGTGGCTGTGGGCCCCACCGTTTCTGAGCCCCTGGACATGCCCACACCAGAGTGGGCCCCGATCGCTGTTGACCTTCCACTCGTGCGACGCCACGTGGCGTTGGGTCCCGCTCCTCCTACCCCTGCGAAACCGAGTAGCGCGTGAACAGGGGAGAGCGACGGCCTCGTGGATTTTGCGACCGTCTGATTACTTTAATATTCGTGCCAAGCGAGATGGACGGTCCAGATTTCTTTTAAGAAAATAAGAGGCTATCCGGTTCTAAACCGGGTATACCCAAAATCGGGTATAGTGCTTGCTTTGGCTATTTGTGACCCATGGATCTCTCCAAAATGCGTGCTTCTCCCAATCAACGACCCAGATTAATTCAGGTATTATATATTATTTAAAATTTATTTTCTTATTAATAAATTCCAGAAAAATGATTAAAAAATCTGAAAAATAATATTAAATTCGGGAAAATTATTTAAAAATTCTGAAAAATAATTAAAAATTCAGAATACTATTTTTAAATTTTGAAAAATAATTATTAAAGTTTCCAGGGGTAAAACGGCAATTTCAGCAGACACAGGCCCGACAAGATAAGCTGGGCCATTCTCAAGCTCGATAAACTGATCCAGCTTGCAATAAGGACTGTTACAACAACCTTACTATAAAGGAGTTCAGATTCGTTGAACCCAGTTGAAACCCCCATATTCTAGGGGGTAACTGATTCTATCCATCCATACATAAGGGAGGATCTGAAAACTCTATCTCTCTATCAAGAGAAGAGTCCAGTCCCGATCCCTTCACATGAACCGTCTCTATCCTATCACCGGAAAGTAGAGATTCATCCTCATCTCGAAACTGGTTCCAAAGGCGACCATATAAACCCTCTCCTCCCACCGTTGCAAGGTAATCAATCTTTCTATACCAAAAGCTCTTTCATAATCATTCAGATTACTAACAAGAGTGTCGGAGGGTGCGTCACCGGAATCAACCCCGGTGTCTCGCACTTTTTGCAGGTCACGGCAGCAGCGGGAAACCAGGCAAACGCCGGTGAAGGTATTCATGTTTGACTCGTTTGATTTTCTACGAACTCACAAATTCTATCTGTTTGCTCCCATACCGAAATCAGCAGCAACACAATTATAATATCTACTGAGAGAACTTTTGATTATTGAATAATGTTGGTTGATGTGTTTGAACTACCCATTTAGGGATGTAAGTGGAGTAATATCATTCAAGAACAAAATCACTTTCAGTATCTATGTATAAGAATATACTTGTATCAATTTGACCTATCTTCCACATGTTGATCCAATGATGAATTTGAGATTTCTCTAATTCAGATTTGAAGTGAAATGTCAGATTTTTTATATCTGAATATCTAAGTCTATATTTGATAATTAAACCATTGCTACTAGTTTTCTACTTCGCTACTATTAGTTATTATCAAGAAATATAATATAAAATTTATAATTTATTCTGAAATACCCATTTCACAGAGTACACAATTTTGCTTTTATCTAGTTTGTATCCATATTTATGTAATTACTAGATATTATTATTAGTTATCATCGAGAACTATAATATAAATTTTATAATTTATTCTTAAAAACCCATTTCACATAACATACACAATTTTGCTTTTATCTAGTTTGTAACCATATTTATGAAATTACTAGATATTATTATTGTTCATATCTGTATGGTATCTGTTCCCATCTTCAAGAGTTATTGTTCTTGTCTATATTCTATATCTAATTGTTGTTATCTGTATCTTTCTTTACCTATATCCAATTGTAATTAGCTCCTGTCTGTACCTATATCCGATTGTTACAAACCTACAACCGACAATCATGTTGGTGGCTATAATGTTGTTATCAACTCCACATCTGTTTCATCAGTCCTATACTCTTATTGCCGCTTAGTTTTCTACTTAATTATTAGTACTTATTACGAAGTAATATAATTTAAAATTCGTTACTTACTACTCCGTCCATCCCATAATGTATGTCGGTTTAGCCCTTTTTTTTGGTCTCAAATTGTTTCTCAATTTATATTTTCAAAGGAGATGTCTTAATCTTTTTAAATCTACATTACTGTTTTTTCTATGAGACTTCCAATTATGCCCTTATGTAGCTATTTAATTTAAGAGCATAAAGTTAGTTTTTTATAATTACATTTCTCTTTATAGATCATATATATCATCTGGAACAATCTAAATGCTTGGTGTTGGCCTGTTGGGTTTACTAACAGTTGGGTTATCCATTAAACTTTAGCCTGAGCAAAATAAACTATAGTTTGTGTCTTTCACTTCTTAAATTCAAAAAAATGTATAATACACACAATCACGCATCTCAGTACAAGTGGATCTACACAAGGATTATCGAGTATGTCAGCACTAAGTTCTTGAGAGAAGATCCCATCTTTTCTTCAACGGAGTGTTCTGGTTCCTTAGGAATTTCTCACGACAATCTCATGATCGATCATTAGCAAGAACTTCCGGCTCAATAAAGAACCTATAGATAGCTCGAACTAGAGTATTGGTGTGAGCTGCCCCATCATAATTATTATCTTTTTTGTTTCTTCTTTTTACCTTTAAAGCTGGGGAAAAAATTCCGGTATCAATCCAACTTTCTTCTCTTGTCTTCATAACCCTAATGGACTCTTAGTTTTGTCTCTTTTTTTCTTCACCGAACAACACCAATTAGAAATTAATTTTCTTTAGTGACCTCCAATATCTTATCTCTCTACATGTTTTTTTTATAGTCTCTCATCTCTTTACATATATTGCATTCTATTGATCTTGATCTTGAAATCAAGCTTATCATACAACAACATAAATACAACTCAGTTTAAGAGCTTCAATAACCAAGAATAATTTTTTACTTTTACTATTACCTAATGTGTTTCTTAATATGAGTGTAGAAACTTTAAATGACATACATTATGGGACATAGGGAGTACTAAACACCCATTTCACAGAATGGATACAATTACGCATTTCTTTAGATTGTAGCCATATTTATGTAATTACCAGCTATCATCATTGTTCATATCTGTACGGTATCTGTACCCATGGTCGAGAGGTATTGTTCTTGTCTATTATTGAATTGTTAGCTGTATATATGTCTACCTATATTCAGTTGTTATTAGTACATGTGTTAGGCAGTTGACAGCTAGCACAAAACCTAGAAAGCAGGGACTCTTTACGAAGGTGCTTGCACCCGAATCGGACGCGTATCAGAGTGGTGTGGCGCGGGTGCGGCGGGATTCGTACGGGGTGCGGCGGGACGTGCACCCCATTATTTACTTAAACGGGTGCGGGTAGGGTGCAAGTAGGGTGCGGGTCGGGTGTGGGTATAGTGCTTAATAAAAAAAATAAGAGGCAGACTATTCTCTTCTATCTTCTCACGTGTCTCTCCCTCTTCCTCTTTCTCTAACCTAATTCTCAAATTGATCAAAACCCAAATCCCCCGTAGCCGTCGGCATCGTCGTCGTCACCTCCAAATCCCTTAGCTGTCGCCACCTCTTTCCCCCTTTGTCGTCGCCGCCTCGATCCCCAGTAGCCGTCGCCGCCTCTTTCCCTTATAGTCGTCGCCTCTCTACCCCGGTGTCGTCGCCGCATCTCTCCCCCATAGCCGTCGCCGCCTCTCTCCCCCGTTGCCGTCGTCGCCTTTCTCCCTCGGAACCGTCGCCGCCTTTCTACCCCGTTGTCGTGGTATGAATGAATTTTTTTTCATAATTACAAGATTTTTTTTTTGCTAATGAATGAATTTTGAGAAATGAATGAATGATTTTTTCTACCCCGTTGCCTCTGTTATCTGTTAATGAATGGAATTTTTTTTGCTTGCTTGCTGTTTGAATGAATGATTGCTATTATTTTCCTTGCTTGCTTGCTGTTGCAAGATGAATGATTTTTTAGAAATATTTTTCTTGCTTGCTAATTTTTGCTAGATATTTTTCTTGCTTGCTAATTGCTATAAAAAAAATTCCATGCTAGCTGTTAAAAGATAACAACGCCACAAATTGCAGTTCTTGCTTGTTCTTTTCTATGCTTGCTGTTAAATTCTTTTCCATGCCACAAATTACAAATTGCTATTAAATGAATCAAAAAAAATTCTTGTTTGCTGTTCTTTTCCATGCTTGTTGTTCGTCTTTTTCCATGCTTGTTGTTCGTCTTTTTCCATGCTTGCTATTCTTGATGCTCAAATCTTGATTCCTAACAAAATTTAGAAGAAAGAAAAAATGATTAATTGATAAAATTTATTGAATAACAGACTATGAATTGACTACGTAGGTCATTTAAATGAATACAGGAAGTATGAGTTCTACTGGTGCAACTCCTACCGCATCTAATCCTACTCAAGATGATCATTTTTCTCTTTGGAGCTATGTGACGAAAGGAGCAAAGATTGGAGACAGGTGGAAATTGGAGGTGGTCGTGCAATTTTTGCTTCAAGAAGGTTACAGGATCGTACTCGAGAGTAAAAGCTAATCTTCTGAAACTTGCACAAATGTTGGAGTAAAACCTTGTTCGGCGGTAACTCCCCAAAATATAGCTGACATGCAAAGAGTTATGCAAGAAGCTGAACAGAGATTGAGACCAACTGAAGTTCCTCTCCCACCTCCTTCTAGGACTTCAATTGGTAGCTCAAGAATGGGTTTCTCATTTGGTATGCCGGGGGTTGATGGAAAGAGGAGAAAGGATGTGGAGAGCTCTATAGAGAAAGCATTCAACATGGAAGCTCGAGAACAATAGAAAGTGAGATTGCGAGGATGTTCTACTCCGGTTGCTTACCATTTCATCTTGCAAGGAATCCACATTATGTGAAGTCATTTTCTTTCGCGGTGAACAACAATATTTTCGGGTTTGTTCCATCAGGCTACAATGTTTTGAGAACTACACTACTTCAAAGGAGAGGACAAACATAGAGAAATTGTTGGCTCCGATATAAGAAACTTGGGCGGAAACCGGAGTGGCTATTGTTAGTAATGGATGGTCGGATTCTCAAAGAAGGCCTATTATTAACTTTATGACAGTGTCGGAAAGTGGGCCCATGTTCTTGAAAGCTATCAATTGTGAGAGTGAATACAACGACAAGTTCTACATTGCACAATTGTTGAAAGATGTGATCAATGAAGTTGGCCCTCAAAATATTGTGCATGTGATAACGGATAATGCACCGATGTGTAAAGCGACGGGAATTATTATTGAGAGTTAATTCTCTCACATCTTTTGGACTCATTGTGTAGTACATACGCTAAATCTTGCTCTTAAAAATATATGCGCTGCAAAGAACACCGAAAGAAATGATCAAGTTTATGATGAGTGTCATTGGATTATCGAAATTGCCGGAGATGCATTGGCTATAAAGATTTTCATTACAAACCATTCCATGAGATTGACTATCTATAATGAGTTTGTAAATTTAAAATTGTTTTCGGTGGCCGATACAAGATTTGCTTCAACTATCATTATGTTGAGGAGATTTAGATTGATTAAACAAGGTCTCCAAGCGATGGTCATTAGTGAGAAGTGGTCTTCTTATAAGGAGGATGATGCTGGGATGACTCAATTTGTGAAGGAGTTCATTCTTAACGATCTTTGGTGTGACAAGGTCGACTATATTCTTTCATTCACAAATCTTATTTATGACATGCTTCGATTTGTCGACACCGACAAGCCCACTTTGTATCTTATATATGATATGTGGGATACAATGATTGAGAATGTGAAGAAAGCAATATATAGACATTTAGGCAAGCAAGAGAATGATTTTTCAAGCTTCAATGAAGTTGTGCATGAGATACTAGTTGATAGGTGGAACAAAAGTAGCACACCACTTCATTGTTTGGCGCATTCTATAAATCCAAGGTAAATTTAAAGTTAGAAGTGCTTATAAGATACAAATTGGCACCCAGGTCATTCACAAAATTTATAAGATACAAATTGGCATCGCCTGTCGGCTTGGTACCCAGGTCATTCACAAAAATTGTGCAAATTAGCACGCCCCTCGCGCCTCGCCCTTCGTCGTGGCTCTCCGTGTCACTTGCGAATTTCTTCGTAAAAGGCTCGCTCATCTCACCTTTTTCCTTGGCGTGGCACTCCGGGTCGCTGGCTAATTTTTTCGCAATCGGTTCGCCCCTTGCGCCTCGCCCTTCGGCGTGGTACTCTGGGTCACTCGTGGATCTCCCCACTAGTTGGTTAGCGCCTCACACCTCATCCTTCGGCATGGTGCTTCGTGCCGCATGCTAACTCCCTCGCGCGATCCAATATCCTAGTGACAAACATGCCTTCACTTCGATGCGGTTTTCCCCGCAAGTAATTTACTCGAAAATTGCTAGAAACTGACATCCGAGAGTGGGGGCTTATTATGGGGGTAAAAAACCACAACTAATCAAAAGAATCTACGATTCTTGCACGTATCCCGATGTCCCTAAGGGGAATGTTGTCGTTCCACGGCAACTACATGCCCACAACTTGAACATGAGTTTATCACATGTTCATCGCCCTAATTCGGCCCACGAGTAGGGACCACCAGCAACCCAATTAGATAAGATTGATCTTCTAATTAAGGGTGGTATTCAAATCCCTAGAATTAAGGGGATATTAACGGAAAACCCCTAATTGGAGGGATTCTCCAAATTTGTGGGGAGATTCTATCCACAACTACTACTTACACCTATAAATACGACCCCTCCACATCTTTCTCAGGTAAATCACTCTTTTGCCTACTAAACCCCTTTTATTACTTCTGGTTACTTGATTCTGACTGTCGGAGCGTGTGCCATCGGGATCATCTCCGGTGTTTCAGGCTGTTGTTGCAGGTTTCCGGTGAGATGTCAACTAGCACAACCACTACGACCTCAACCTAAATTCCATAAATACTAGCCTCACATGTGAATATGATTAAGGGTAGGGTTGAGAGATGAGCTTTCCACTAAATATAAGAACTTATCTTCTGTTGCGCCCACACCGAAAAATAGTAGCATCAATACCCATTTCACACACATTCCTTCCCCGAATGCATGATCCACACCTTTCAATGTGATCTAAATGTCATGAAACTTATGCATATGTAAGATCAAGATGTTTGAAAATGTTTTGCTCATATATCAGGTCGTCTCTTTTCTTATATACTGAAAAGCAGTTCATTTTCCAAGTACGTGATGAATATGCACAACATGTTCAAATCTTGTGATTTTACATTTTACATGTGTTTAAGTTTTATGATTTGTTGATCGTAAATGAAGCATTCGGAGAAGGAATGTGTGCCAAATGGGTGACACTCTAGGTTCCATTTTCTCTAATAGATATTAGCACATTTTACATGTGTTTAAGTTTTATGATTTGTTGATCGTAAATGAAGCATTCGGAGAAGGAATGTGTGCCAAATGGGTGACACTCTAGGTTCCATTTTCTCTAATAGATATTAGCATTGTTCATGTGTATTTCCTTTAATATTAAAAAATGTTTTTTTTATTTTTATTTTTTATTTTTATTTTTTTACATAACTTATGTTTCATCTGCTGCTGTGCAAATAAAACAGTTCATGATAGAAATGTTTGTTTCGTAGCAAAAAGAAACCTCTCTTTGGTTTATTCCAAAATAAAGTATGATCAGAGAAATGTTTAAGAGCTCAGTATAGGGATCTCTGTAGCACTAAGGTGCTACGATGGAAGCTAGTTAGTGAAAGAGATGCTGCCGGTAAGGCAGTAGCTGCCCATGTTAATTTGGTGAGGCTGATGGAATATGGAGATCTGACCCCTCCATGTCCATGAACCACATAGTGCTTCCCCCTTCTGAGTAATTAATAGTCTCTGTCACAAGTCAACATTACAAAGAGTGGCGGGCTTACCATTGGCCTAGACACTAGCAGTGTTCATGATAGTTGTTAAGGCATTTGTGTCTCTTTTGTCATATCTTATGTAGAATTTTGTTTAAAATGCCAAGAAAAAGAATTAGAAGTGGCCGACAATGTTTAAATGGAGTAAGACTAATACAATTAACCCTTGAAATGATCATTGCTCAACATAAATGAGCAGTAGACAGATTGATGTAGATCCTATTGATTCAACAAGTTTTGTTGACAAAACTTGTGCAACCACATACTTTATCTGCAAAGAAGGCTAAAAAGCTAATAGATATCATATCTGAAGAAGGAATCTTCTCTACTTAAAATATTTCTTTGCTTAAAATTCTGAACGAACTCTTTTTAGTCAAATATCTATTTTATAATACAATTTTGGTGGGATTTTCTATTTATAGTTCTTTGGTTTTGTTAATTTGTGCTGCAATTGCAAGAACAGAAGTATTTAGTTCTTCAATGTCTGAATTATCTTCTACTGCTAGATATTTGGAGTCATAATGCTACAGGTCAAACTAAGCAATGATGGAGGAAAATTAATAAGTTTACTAGGCAGAAGTATTTTGGATCCATTTGTGCTCACATCCAGATATTCTGTTTGTATGTGCGGCTTTCACTTGAGTTTCCTGAGTTTCTATTGTAAGATTCATGCATGAAGATGATATGGGATGACGCAAACACAAATATTTTCCTAGTACACAAACACAAATAATTTCCTAGTAGCAGGACACGGGAAGGCAGTCAAATGGAGATATACATTTTGTGTTTGTATTTATGCATGGATGTAAATATTTATTATCTCTACATCTACAATTGCGATGCCACGAGTATTTCTGGCTGGCCATTCCATCATGTGCAGTGTATGTGGGCAGATGGTATATACATAAGAAAGCCTGAAATTGTGCACATAAAATTGTGCACATGCAAACACTTGCACACATGCTTGAATTGGTAGAATAATGCATGTCGTTCAAATGTTACATATATGCTGATAATTGAGTAATCATGCATTTTTGTGACTGCGGATTGAGTTCATGATGTAAACTTAACTCTAAGTAGAGAATTTTCAAGAATTTTAAAAGATTAAGTTTACTAACATGTAATACAGATTAAGTCAGAAATTAAACTACTAATTGGTTGATGAATTTTTAAGATAGTTTAACAAACCCAATTAAAGATTTAATTCTAACAATCAACAATTATACTTAATCGTTCTTAGCATGTAAGATATGCAATAAAGATTCGTACCCCTAATTAGCAAATAGAAGCACACACACTTAATATTTGTGGACGATAGTAAATGCAGATAATATTTTAGAGATGATTGGCAGTATCACAAATAATTGAAGAGTGGAAAAAAATTACCGAGGTTCGAAGAAACAGAAGCCAATCGTCACAATCATTAACACTGCACTCTTCTGCAAATCATTCTCTTGATATGAAGATTATAATTAGGATTTGAATTGGAGATTTGGGAATTAGGGTTTAGGATTTGAATTGAATTGGGGAATAGGGGTGAAGGATTTTGAATTTGAAAATTTTTGGGTTTAGGGTTTCGGATTGTGGGCCTGATGGGGTTTTCGGATGTGGGGTCGATCGGAAGAGGAGGGGAACTGGGTGGTTAGTGAAGGGAAAAAGAGGTGCAGGTGGTCGGGTGGTGAGGAAAGGCAGTCAAGGGGATTCGGGGGTGTAGAGGAGATGGACCAGGGTCGGGTTTTGCAGGAGATGGAGGTCGAGATGATCGATGAAGAAAGAGAGGGACGATGGGTGTGTGGGGGCGTTAGGAAGAAAGAGGGGGTGAGGAGGGGTCGTCGGGGTTGTAGGTCGGTTTCGGGATTCAAGAAAGAAGAAGAGGTAGGAGAGAGGGTGGCTGCTGTTGTGATGAAGGGGGGATCTAGGATTTTTCACAAACCCTAAATTTCTTAGGATTTTTCACGAACTCTAATAATTTCTTATGGTATCACGCACACAAGAAAAGAATGTAGAACTTTTTAAATCAATAATAGCATACCTTCTCATTATTCTCAAGGCCTATATATAGTCTCAAAATAAAATCTCAATACAAATCCCCAAAATATTCTACTGCAGAAAATAAAATGTGCAAATTGCAAAATGACTACATATGGCTAAAATTGCTAAAAGCAAATATGAATGCTGAAATAAAGATAAATAGGCTAATAAAATAGCCATTCTAGATGATGCCTGCGATGATAGAAATGCCTGAATCGTTTTTCACAAACCCTAAATTTCTTAGGATTTCTCACAAATCGTAATAGTTTCTTATGGTATCACACACAAGAAAAGAATACAGAGCAATAACTCAACACAGTAATTTTTTAAATCAATAATAGCATACCTTCTCATTATACTCGAGGCCTATATATAGTCTCAAAATAAAATTTCAATACAAATCTCCAAAATATTCTAATGCAGAAAATAAAATGTGCAAATTGTAAAACGACTACATATGGCTAAAATTGCCAAAAACAAATATGATTGTTGAAATAAAGATAAATATGCTAATAAAATAGTCATCCTAGATGACGTCTGCGCTGATAGAAATGCCTGAATCGTTTTAATCGATGTCCTCATCAGTTCAAGTCACTACAGTCTATACAATACCTTAGTTGTATCAAACACTTTATTGTACATGTTCTAAATTTTACTTTTACAATTCTGTTGGTTTGATACTCTTTGCAATTAAAGAGAACCTTCTATGCATACATATTCTAGTTAATGTCTCGGTCACTTAGTTTCTATTCTCAAAGTGTAGTATACATTTGAAAATTATTTAAGTTTTATCTAGTAAGTGTTCCAGAAGTGTTGAAGTATATAAATTTATATGTATCTTATGATATAGTGGGCAGGCTTGATTAGCATCTGAAATGTCCAGTGAGTTTTGGGTGTCTGACGAGTGAAAGACTTCACTCTAAAGGTTCCATGTAAGGGTGACAATTGGTCCGCACCCTGACCCGGGTCCGCTTAGATCCGACCCAGGGCATGCATCCAGTATGCCTTCTCATGAAATGTAGCCATTTTAAATTTTCTATTAGATAAAACAATAATGATTTACCTAATGCTATTATGCAGTAATAGGGTGGTGGCAATTGGCCCGAACCCGACCTGGGCCCGCCTAGGTCTTTCTGGCTGAGCTCGGGCTCAAGTTTTTAGGCCCAAGGAAAATTTAGGCCGGGCTTGGGCTCAAGTACTTACGCCTGTTGAGTCCGAATCAAATTTTTGCATATGCATATGTATATTTATGTATATATCATTCATATTTATATATGAGTTATTTTAAAGAGAATATTCATGTATGTAAGTTGAAATGAGTATTAAAGTTATAGAAAGAGAAATTATGCCTTATATTTTGACCTAGGAAAGGTACCTCAAAATGCATTAACTTAAAACATAATATGTACAAAGCTAGGGTTGAGGGCAATAGGAAGCCCACACCGAGTGCCCAAGACCAGATAAAAAAAACAAGCTGCCACATAGATTAAGCAGTACATGAAAAAACAAAAAATAACAACACCAGTTCAAAATAGGCATAGAGTGCTTCAGAAAAGCATGACAAATGCTGTAGACAGGGTAATCAAGTGTGGGAGGCCTGGGCCTCATCATCGCTAATTTCCACCACCTTCACTGCCTGGGAAGCTGCTGCAATTGAAGGGGGACTTTGGAGGAGGCACATTGCACCCTGCTCACTAATAGCATCCAAGATCTTGGTCTTCTTGCGGCTAGGGGGCTGCATTCAACCAAGAAGCAAAGTAAAAAATGACATTATTTATAAGCCTAGCAGCTGTAGAAGATGTACAAGTAAAGATCCTTTTGTTTCTTTCAAGCCAAAGGACCCAACACTAGCAACCAATATGCACCTAACTTTTCCAATTTGAGACCTAAATGGAGCAAAACACCAAGAGGAGAAGCAAAAGTGAAGTGATGGTGACATTGTAGAAATGTCAAGAAGTGTGTAGAAGTGGGGCCAAATTTCTCTGGCTAGTGTGCAATCAACGAAGATGTGGAAGCAGGATTCAAATGGGCATGCACAAGTAGTGCATGCCTCATCACCAGCCCAACCTCTTCTCTTTAAGTTAGCCTTAGAGACTAACTTATCCCAACTGAGCAACCATATGAAAATTTTGCATTTGAGGCGGGCAAAGGTCTTCCAGGTAGCAGCAACATATGGTGAGACCATCCCCCTATCGATGAAGAAGTTATATGCTGACTTGATAGTGTAGGAACTATCAACAGAATATTTCCATCTAGGCAGGTCTTTGTCAACTTATGGAGAGTAGTTAGTAAGGATATTTTGTAATCGGTCCATTTCAAAAGCCAGTTCCCCCACCAGAACCCTTCTTAGCCTAGACCTTCACACCTAATAGCCATCGAGCCAATAACCTTATGATAGGAAAGGAGCCTGAATGTCCCAAGCTGACTCAGCCAAGTTGGAGAAGTTATGTTGGATGCTAAGATCTTCAAGCCAATTAGATCTCCAGAACTGAATATTGCAGCCATTTCCAATCTTCCAAGAGACGCCAGAGAAGAACTGATGCTTTAGAGAGTACTATCCCAGCCAGAATGCAGAAGCTGAAGAAGGGAGTTGATGCTTGGATTAAAATATAAGGAGTGAAGAGTCTTACTGACCAGATTATGAGAATTACTGTCAACTTCCACCACCATTTCATCAGATTAGATTGATTGAAAGTGTTAAGGTCTAGTATGCCTAATCCTCTCTATTGTTTAGGTTAGCAAGCTCTCTGTTACTTGGTACTTTGCCTTGCCTTTGCAACTATCATCAGTCCCAGCCCATAGGAATCTTCATCTAATTTGATCCAGTCTTTTAATCAGCCTCAATGACAACTTAAAAAAAAGAGGCATAGTAGAATGTCATAGCAAAAAGTATTGAGTTAATTAATACCAGACGTCCACCTTTTGAGAGCATTTTACCCTTCCATGAAGATAGTCACCTTTCAACCTTAGCAGTAAGTGGTAACCAAGCCCTCTTCTTGGGTTGCCCTCTAGTCAAGGACATACCAAGGTATTTGATGGGCAAACCCTCTTTTTGGCATTCAAGGATATGCGAGAATGCAGCTTGCTTGGCTCTGGATTTGCCAAAGTAGATCAGAGAGGATTTGTGGAAGTTAATTTCAAGGCCAGAGACATCAGCAAAAGATGAAGAAGCCTTGAGGTGAATAACTTCTTGTTCCTCTCCTGAGCAGAATAACATGGTATCATCAGCAAACTGCAGGACAGAGAGTTCAGAGAGAGGATTTGGGATGCACAAGGAGGAGAAGGTTCCATTTCCACCAGAATAAAGAGCATGGGAGAAAGAGGGTCTTCTTACTTGAGCCCCCTCTTGTAGACGATAACGTCACCTTTAATGCCATTTAGGAGAATGTGAGATTTAGCAGAGTGAAGGATCATGTGAATCCAAGCACACCACTTATGACCAAAACCCCTAGCCACCAGTAACTCCTCAATAAAGCTCCAATTGATTGAATCGAAAGCCTTCTTAAAATCCACCTTGAGCATTAGGATGTCTCTTCTCTTCGCGTAAGTTAATAATTTCATGTGCCCCCAAAAAGCAGTCGACTGTGGATTTACCCTTGAGGAAAGCACTTTGGAAGGAGGATACAAGATCTTGGAGAAGGGGCAGAAGTCTGTTGGCTAAGACTTTAGTGAAGAGCTTGAGGGAACAGTTGAGTAGACTGATAAGTCTAAATTCCTGAACATTATTTGCACCATCACATTTGGGAATCAAAGTGATGTCAGAATAGTTCAGCCTCGATATATCACCGGAGCCATCATGGATGGAGTTGAACATGTTCATTATATCATCTTGAATAACATCCCAGAAGAAGTGGAAGAAACTCGTGGAGAAGCTGTCTGGACTATGGGCTGTTGGTGCTGATGGAGAATGCAGAGAGCTTGATTTCTTCCATGGTAAAGGGCATGTCTAGCTGATTGAGATCTTGTCGACTTGGATAGAGCATAGACCAATCAACAGAGAAGGTTGGACTATAACTGGTCCCACAGATGGAATTGAAATGCGTATGAAACTCCTCTCTGATAGCTCTTTGATCAGTGATTACCTGCCCCTCCACTATAAGAGAGTAGACAAAATTTCTCTCCCATTGGCAATGCAGAGGAAGTATTTTGAGTTTGCATCCCTTATTTGAGCCAAAGCTCTCTGGCCCTCTGCCTCCAATAGGTGGTCTCTACATTCACCAACCTGTCATACTCCTGAACAACATTGCTACGCAACAGCTTCTCAGCATCAGTTACCTCACGTGAGTCTAGTGAGTCTAGTTGAATATCTAGACTATGAATGGAATCAAGCAGTTTCTTCTTCTTGACTTTGATGTTTCCAAACTCTTATAGCTCCATTTTCTAATCCTCCTTTTAAGCAAAGTTAGTTTTTTGCCAATAATATCAACTGGTGAACCTCTGCAGCTGAAGGAATTCCACCACCATGCAACCAATTCTGGAAATTTTGGATTAGAGAACCAAGCCTTCTCAAATCTGAAATAGTTTGTTTTCGAGGGAATGACAAGAGTATCAAAGACAGGGGGGCAGTGATCAGAAGCAATCCTGGGGAGGGAAGACATAATGCAACTAGGGAAAGTGGAATCTTATTCCTGAGTGACAAGAAATCTATCCAAACGAGCCATGTATGGATAGATGTGTAAGTTGGACCAAGTGAATTTCCTTCCAGATAGGGGACCATCAATCTGAGCTGTAATGAGGCGGAGTCAACAAATTGCATCATGTCTCTTCATGAGCTCTTGCCTTTGTTCCTTTCCTGGTCAGATAATGAAGCATTGAAATATGCACATAAGCCCCAACAAGTGCAGAGAAAGCTTCTGCGCCGAATGATTTCATGCCAACAGACATCACGGTCTTCTCTCTCAAACGGGGCGTAAACAGAAGTAAGGGACCATTCAAGTTCAGATTGCCTATCCTTATGAGAGTTGGTGACAAAGAAAATATCAACAGCTGAGTAAAGACATCTCAAACATATTATCATTCCAACCGATTATAACCCTTCCACTTCTGTCGATGGCATCGAGAATTATCCATTTGTTGATAGTAAGACCTCCAATGGATGCAAGCTTCCTTCTACTGGGATTTGACTACTTGAATTCTTGGATACAAACAACTGATAAATTAGCTAATTGAATTCTATCTTTGATCAGAGAACATTTATCAGGGCTACCAAGCCCCCGAACATTCCAACAACCGATCCTCATTTGTAAAAACTTAGAATACAGAACACCAGGACGGGAAAAGAAGACCGTCATACACATAACAAAGGAGGAGAAATTCATATCAAGGGGGTAGTTGGCTTAGAGGGGCCAACTACCTTCCTCTCATAATTCCTAACCTTTGCAATGGCATGGGGCCCATTGGCCACCACTCCCACTGACTGAGCAACATCAAGCAGATCTTCATCAGACAGAAGCTTAAAAGAATTGAAAATCTTAGTACCTGAGGTAGTTGAGCCCTCATTGTGCGTGGTGGCTGACACAGATCTCTTAGCGGACTTGCAAGCCAGACTCCTGGTTGAGGTTGAACCTCCAAACAGGCTTCTTGTAGGAGTTGGAAAGGCAGATCTTTCTCTTGTGCTTGGCAGCGAAGTCCTCAAAACCTGGGGGGATGCTTGCAGTAAATGAATGAGCTTCAGTGGGTTTGGGTGGCAATGCTTGTGGCAATTGGGCTTTGGGGAAAATTGGAGGCCTCTGTAATACCCCGCAAAGTAGCATATAACTATTTTGCATCGTAATCCGTGCACAGTTAAGAATTGCACGTGATTATATATTTTTCTAATAATTATTAGTTTTAATTGAGAAATTTCAGATATATTATATATTCTGAACCCGATGAGGTATACTCGGGATATCTTCTCAATTAAATTGTATGTATTGTCCCGATTGTTTTAACGAGACAATCTTTGGAAAAATAATATTTTTTTATATAACATATTCTTATATTTTTAGTTTTCAAATAAATATTTCTATTTGTATATGGATATACATATACATATGTGAATGTACGCATATTGTGATTGGATTGTATATGACAAATACATAAATACTTGTATGTATTTATATATAATTGTATGTATACATATTTAAATTGAATTGTAATGGATGGAATTTTATACTTGTATGTTGGATATAGGATATATGTATGTATATTATTCTAATTAATTCCTAAACCACTCATCAAACCCTAATCCACCCCCGTAAATACCCCTCACTCTCACACTCATCCTCATTCTCACCCCCACTCTTTCTCTTCCCTTCCTCTTGATTTGGCCGGCAGCCCAAAAAGAAACCCCCTCCACCATTTTTCATTCTTTCCAAAGGAAAAACCCATTCCTTTCTTCATTTCCTTCAAAACCCTAAATCCCCATCCTTTCTCATTCTAGCCTCTCTGCACTTCAAAATTTATACTTGGAACTTAGGTGGAGGAAAAGAAATCAAAGATTGGGAGAAAGAGCAAGGAGCTAAGAAGAAGATAAGCTAAGGAGGAGCTCTTGAAGGCTTGGAGATTGTTCAATCAAGCTCCTTTGGGTGGGGGTTCTTATTATTATTTTTTGATTATGATGTTGTTTGGAATGTTGATTATAGCTTAATAGTATGTTTGTATGTTTGGGAAATTACAAACAAATGTTTGTAGATAGTAGAATAGATGTCTTGTTGTATATGAAGGTATTGTGATATGGTGTTGGAATTTGAGAAATTTTCTAGCTCACAAATGGCTTAGAATTTGATCATGAAATTTTTGTGGCATGTTCTAGGATGAGTTTAAAGTATCCTCTAATTTTATCATATTTTTCTGGGTTTTTTAAGTAGCTCAAACAATTGATTCATTTTCGGGCAATGAACAGTAAAAACTGTTGTGTTTTTGAAAAATTTGGGTGCTCTTCCAAATATCATATCTCGGGATTGGTTGGGTATTTTAAGCCCAAATTTTTACTAGGTGTTCTTGAATGTGTCAGCAACCATAGTTTCAAATTTCACATTTTTCTGAGTTCGTTTGATATCAAAAAAATATAGTTTTACAACTGGTTCAGAACCTAAAGCTGGTTCAGCTTTGTTTGGGAAGTGAAGTTCATTAATTCATAACTACTTTTGAGTGCATGATCTTGCAATGAAATTTTCACTGTAACTTGTGGTACGAGTCTAGACCATAATTCTAAAATTTTAGAATTGTTAGACAACATTTGATGGAATTTTGAAAATAATTTGGATAAGGAGGTAGATATCCTGTTTGCAAACAGAAGGAAATTTTGTGCTAAGTTTGAAGAGCCATAACTCTCTGTGTATTATGAATTTGAATGTAATTTTTGAGTATGTTAGACTTGTGTATGTCAATTGACTGAATCTAAAATTTCATAAGTATTGGACTTGTGGTTAAATTGATTTTGAATTTTGATTGGACTATGTTCAGTTCAGTTCAGCTTTTGAGCAATCAGTAAAGTTGTGAAATTCTTGAATTATGTGTTGAGAATTTGGAAGAATGATCAACTAGAGATTTGTAGTAGAGAGTATTAGCTTTTCAAAACATCTTGAATCATGCAATTCCAGTTTGTGGTTTGAAAGTTATGATTTTTCGAAGGCTGGGGCAGATCCAGTCTTAGTTGAGACCCTGTTTGTTAAAATGAGTCAATTTTTTCTTGTGTGTGCACCTGATAGAAAGTTGAGTTTTGGAGTGCTCTAATGGATGAATTTGAGGACGTGATCAACTAGAAAATTGTAGTAGAGGTTCTCACATTTCTAGAATATCTAATTTTGTTGGATTTCAATAAGTGGAGCATAAATTATGAAATTTTCTGCATGCTACAGGATTTATGACTAAGTTAATTGGAGTTTTAAGATGTTGGATGATTGTCCCTATTTAAGCACTTCATTTGGTACTTGTATGAGATTCTTGTGCTTGGTACTCATGGTGGACACATGAGTAAGTTGGGAGAATAGCAATATGGTCGATTTGTTGTATGTGGGCTCGTAGCTAGTATAGCTTGGAGCTAGTCTAGGTTGTGATACCCTAGGACTTTCAACCTAGTCGGCAAGTATTGTGATTGATTTATTTTTACCTCGAGAAATGATGATCTTCCTGTGCACCGTCGGATCGTCTACCAAAGAAGGTTGACCGTGGGCCGGGATACTGGATGAGACCTGAGACGAAGGTGGTGGCGACCGATGGAGATCGGATAGCCGGTGTTTAGGGGTTGATAGGCTAGGTTATTTACCTCGTCTTGAATGCGTTGATGCCTAGGTCCGCCGATGAATAAATATTAGTAAATTGTGTATTTCACCTCTATTGCCGGGTATGAGCACTCCCTTGGGTGCCGTTGTACTGCTCGCTGAGGGTCGCGGGCCGGAGACTTTAGGTCGAAGACCTACAGAGGTGTTAGCAATCGATGAATGTCGGTTCACCGTGATTAGTTATTTTTGACAGAACCATTTGGGCTCAATCATTCGCTAGACACTATGCATGACTTGACAAACTCGCATGTTGTAGCAACCAATGTTACTTCAGATTGTATTTCTTTACTTTTTGCTTGAAGACCGAGTTGATGTTAGGGGTGATTCCCTATAATCTGACTTGTTCTAAAGGCCAGCACTAGGCGGTGATAATAAGGATTATCTCTTCCTGTCATTAGGGATACGTGCTGTGGTGCGTATCTCGCACTGTTGATTCCTGAAGTGTCGTGGTAAGAACGGGAGGGTTTCTGTCGGATAGGGGGATTAGACCCTTGAGGCCGTCATGTTCTTATGTTGAGTGGACATGAACGGACCATGGGGCTGCTGTCCTGTGGATCTTCGGCGCCATAGATATGCGTTTATGTATCTATAAGATGGTCACAGCATTTGGTGTGATCCAGACCGGATTGGGGCACTAGTGGCAAATGGGGACGCCACTGTGTTTAGCAGAAACAACTACAGGATTTTCCAGCCACGATTGTATCTATCAGGAACAGGTTGAGTACAATAGTAGAATGCATTGCATGGCGAGGGTTCAAAACCCTGAAACTGGAGAAGATGGCTTGATTTGGAGCATATGTAGTATGGGATGCATGCGTGTCCAAAGTCTTGCTGACATTAGACTAAGTGCATCTGTTTTTCTGTACCTGTGTACCGTGCATTAAACTTTAGGTCATGGCATATACTGACACTAGGAAATTAGGATGCACGTTTCTGTTTTCATTAAAAGCTGGTTGTGGTTGCTAGTTGGAGATCGATGTTACTTATCAGCATTGCGTCAGTATATGTACTGACGTGCCCACTCAATTAGGTGTTGGAAACAAGATCGGGAATGCGGGCATCCAAGTGGAGCAGTGTACTTACCTACCATTCAAGCAGGTGCAGAAATATCAGTCGCGCAGCGGAAGACTCAAGTCGAGGGGCACGTCCCAGGGAAGCAAATTGACCACTCAGCGGAGTTTCTACCATTCTGGAAGACAACTGATAGCTTTACCAGTGGAGTTTGTAAATATTTGTAATATGTTGTAATGAGTTAGTGTAATTTGTATTCCTTGTTCAAAAACAAGACAATGGCTGTAATTTATGATGTAATGATTTTATTTGGCAATAAAAAGTTTTTAAATTTTCGTGTTATTACTGTGTTGAGATGCATTTGAAGGCAAAGATTTTGGTGAGTCACAGATTTGGGGAGTTGGATCCGGGGCTCTACAGCCTCCTTCATAACCTTGTGGGCTAGGGCATTCTCGATCGCATGCTTGATCCATTGGAATAAAGAAGATGGTAGGCTAACAACTCTATTCTCCCATACTAAGGCCATATAACCGCTGGAGCTAATTTCTGTGTCAAAAGGGGAATCATTGGATAAGGGGGAGGGGTTACCGACTTTACTGTTGGAGGAATTGATGACTATTTTTGGAGGCAGAATCTCCGGAGCAACTATCTTTGGAAACCAAATCAATTGCGGGATCTTGGCTCATCTTCATCTTACCTTCCCCGATTTGTCGGTGCAAAATCTCCCTCTCATTTTGAATTTAAAAATTTTCTTGTGGAGCAATTTCCTCCCCCACCTCAGCTGGTGGTGGCGCTGGTGGTTGGACGGAATCATGCGCAACATGGTCAACTAGCTCTGCATTCTTCAATAGGACATTCTCCTCAGTCATAGGTGCAGCTTTATGCTTTCTGCACCAGAAGGAGCCCTGGCCAAATTCTACTTTGCATTTGAGCTAGTAAACAGTTGAACCTTGCCACTCTGCTCATCATCAACCAGTATGGGTTGACCAGCGATGAGGGTAGGCACATAAAAAACTTGCTTCTCCATGGACCAAGGGATAGTGTAACGGATGGTTAGGGTTTTTGGAATGCATGTGATGTCTTCAACCTCAGTCAGGGCCAGAGCTTGATCACGCTTCTTAGCGTCTCATCTCCTTGCTCAAAGTTTTTAGTTTGGCGAACGGCTTAACAATGGACTCAAGAGACCCCTGGTTGCACATGTGGAAAGGGAGCAAAGGAATGTTGATCCAAACAAAACAAGGTTTAGGTTTGAGCTTAGTGCCATAATTCATAGACCAAGGCTGTGAAGGTCGCCTGAAACCTGAGAAGCGAAAGATACCTTCCTCCTCCACCGCCTTGCTAGCGCTCACTGCTGTTGGGAACTGAACATGATAGACACAATCTCCCACCTTCTTGAGCCGCCACCACCATCCTTGACCTTCCCAAGCAATGTTCAGGGCGCCATCCACATCCCTAGTCGTCGGAGAGGATCTCGAGTTGATGAGATGAAGGAAAGCACTGGCATGCAACACTGGGAGGGATTCTGCGAGATCAACGTTGTGAGCCACCTGAACAACCGAGGACTCACGACGATTAAACATGCGGCAATCGCGCACTTTGTGGTTAAATTTTTTGCTGTTGAAGCAATGGATGCCAAGCTTTCTGTAGTCTGCCGCCAGGTGGTCGCTCTCGCCGAATTTCATGCACCATATCTCCATCTTTGCGCTCCGACTATTTAACGATGAATTTTTTGAGGGAAAATGTGTTTTGGGGTTGGGTTGAAAATAGCGCTTGGGGAATCGAGTGGGGGAAAGAGGAAGGGGTGGAAAGGCAGCATCTGGAAAGGACATGGGGGTGCGTGAGGAGATGGGGTATATGAAGGAGTTGGAAGTGATGGTGACGTGACGGATGAGGGTACGGGGCAAAGAGAAGTACTTGAGCATAAGATCTTCTCTCTTCCCTAGGCGCCCACTCTCCCTCCCTCGCCTCACCCCTCATTTTTATTAAATTATGCCTTACATATGGAGTTAAAATAAAAATAAACAAATTAGATACGAATTATACAAAAAAATGTAGTGTTATCATATATTATTCTCGTTTTTATTGAAAAGTTGTATATTAAAATATGCGTTAAGTAGTTTGGGCCTAATTTGGGGCTCATTTTTAAGCCCAAATCGGGCCGGGCTCGGGCCCATGTTTTAAACTTCGGGCTTGGGCTCGGTTTTGGGCCTATATGGGTCTGTCCCGAATCCTTCCCGTTGCCAGCCTAAGCAGTATCAACAAGGTAACCGTAGCCTTAACAGCTTACAATTGTTCATGCAGCTTTAGCCAAACCATCAATATTGAAGTTATTTGGCAGTATTAACCTAGAACACTGTATCAAAGTTTTGCATGCATGTTTCTCTCATTCCGACTTCATTATTCAGTGTACTTAATCTTACCTGGTTGCATTACAGACCATTTCAGATTCGATAGCAGGGCTGGAACTTCTACAGGAGCTTCGTGTTTCTAATAACTTATTAGTTTCATTGCCTGATTCAATTGGGATGTTGCTCAATCTGAAAATCCTAGATGTATCCGGCAACAAGCTCAAGGCATTGCCTGATAGCATCTCAAAGTGCAGGTACTCCCATTTCCTGGTATCTTAATAATTATTCTGAGCTCAAGTTTTATCATATTTTCTTGACAAGTTCTGACAATTACTTCAAAACCCAGGTCCCTGTTGGAGCTGGATGCAAGTTACAACAGTCTGGGTTTTCTTCCAACAAATATCGGGTATGAATTGAAATCTCTTCGGAAGTTGGTGGTCCACCTTAATAAGCTTCGGTCTCTTCCCACATCCGTTTGTGAAATGACTAATCTGCGTATCCTGGATGTGCATTTTAATGAACTCCATGGACTGCCCTACTCTATAGGGAAGTTGATAAATCTCGAATCTCTAAATTTGAGCAGTAACTTCAGTGACCTCAGAGAACTTCCTCCCACATTTGGCGATTTGCTGAATCTTAGAGAACTCGACCTCAGCAACAACCAGATCCATGCTCTCCCGGACTCATTTGGCCGTCTCGATAAACTTACCAAACTCAACTTGGATCAGAATCCACTGTTTCTTCCACCTGCAGAGATTGTGAACCAGGGAGTTGAAGCAATCAAAGAATACATGGCAAAGAGATGGCTCGATATTCTTTTAGAGGAAGAACAGAAGAGTCAGGCTCAGGAGACACCGACAAAGGCAGGTTGGCTGACTCGAAGCACCTCGATGTTGAGTAGTGTGGTTACTGGAATTTCTGGGTACCTGATATCTGAAGACAAATCCCCAAGAGATCCGTATCTCGATCGGGAGCTGTGATTAAATTCTCGGAATTTAGATGGTGTACCTCTGCATGTACAAAGTTTCCAGCAATAACTTGGTTTAGGTCAAAAGTTGACTGATTTTAGCAAGTGCTGCAAGCCGCTTTTGACCGTCTAGTTTATGGTAACCTTCGTTCTAGGATCAAATAACAATGAGATCAAAGTTTGGAAGGATCATTGCCAATTTTTTCTTTCTTGCTTTGCTTTCAACCATAGAAAAATAAAGGACCATCTTCGGCAAGTTTACCGATATTTGTTTGGTTTTGTTTTGTTCTGTTTTGTTGTTTTGTTTTTTTTATTTTGGGGGTGGGTTACAAAGTTTTCAATATTTGTTTGGATAATACTGTCATTGTATCTTTATTTCCTTTAGTTTGAAATTAATTTGGAACGGTGTTGTTAAAGTTGCATGCTGCAAAGACGAAAATATTGTTTTTGCGCTAATTGTATATCTCAAAGATTAAAATCCTAGACGGATTGTGTGGGAACTGTGGGGGCCTTTTAGCTATTCATACTGTACACATTTCATACCTCATAAATTAACTTGAATATGAGCCTACTGCTGAAGCTGATATGAAATTTGGTCATCTCCCTTGAGTTCCCTTTTTTGTAAATGTGGCTTGAAGATGATGCGACTAAAATTTTCTAATCAAAATTAGAGCTTCCAAGTTACAAGTCCTCATTTGATATTGAGTCATTGACCATGACTTCAGCTTTAAAACGTAGCCCATAAAAAATGATACTATAAGCTAGGAAAAGAAAATTACTGATCACCAACTCTTATCACTACCACTCTCTCTCTCTCTCTCTTTATTGGCCACGATGGTCGTCTCAGCTCAGCTCAGACTTAACGGATGCAAATGAGCGAATTAGACAATGACCCCTTTGTTTCAAAATTAACCACAAATTGAAGCTAATTATTTACAGATACAACAAATGCATTGATAGCAAAATATTAATTAACAAAACTTGCCATTACTGACCAATTTACTTGACTATTCGCTGCTTCCATCAAGAAACTTACAAGACAAAGCTATAAACCAACCCAAAATTCAAACCCACAAAAAAAAATAAAAAAAATAATATAATAATAATATATATATATATATATATATATATATATGATCGACTTATATCTAACAGCTTCACCTCTTTCTGATTGCCAATGACTCATCACAATCATCATCATAATCGTCAAGCGATACCGAATTCCGCTTAATAAACTCCAGGCAATCAGCAATAGCTTCTGCATAAAAAGAGTTTGATCTAAAGCACGATCTCGTCGATTTGCAATCTGGCTGCTTCCTCACATGTCGTGGTCTCGAACATCTCCTTAACAGTCTGAAGCATCTTCTGAAAAGAGAGACAATCCGAACACTTAGCCGATGAACGGAGAACCGAGCGCAGTTTAGCCTGAATCCCCGTCTCCGACCGAGGCTTGTGTAATTTACATTACCCATTTTGGATTGCCAAGAAATTGAGCAGTCTCTCTTCTTTCTGTAGTAGTAGTATGATGTGTGTATATATATACAAGTTTAGAGGGTTGGTTTAGGGCGGAAACAAACTATGGTGGGGACATTTGAAAATTGTATGCGAAGGAGCTTAGAAAGAAGGGTAGGTTTGACAACCCATTTAAATTTTTTTTAAAAAAAAATGCATCTTTAAGAGTAAAGGATAAAGGTAAGGGATATGTAGTCCACCTAATTAATTAGTATTCTATAAAGAAGGATTATGCACACTCTTTTTATGGACATTTATACCCTTGATGGATTCTATTGTAGAGTCAATTATCCTCTTCATTTAAATGGTTTTTTAGTCAATTTGCCAAATGGTAAAAGGACAAAGAAAAGGCTTTAATGGGCGTATATATAAATAAAGTCATCCTTTTCCCTGTAAATAGCCATCCTCTTTTTAGTCAATTAGCTACGTTTTGTGCATAAAAAAATAATTTTAAGTACATTAATTACTTATAGGGCTGCAATCGAGCCGAGCTGAGTCGAATATCTTCAGGCTCGAGCTCGGCTCGTTAAGAAATCAAGCTCAGTTTTGAGCTCGAGCTCGGTTCGAGCCAAGCTTTGACCGAGCATTGGCCGAATTCGAGCCGAATAGCTCGCGAGCTTAGCCTAAAATTTAAAAAAAATCAAAGCTCGAGCTCGCCTCGTTAAGCTATCGAGCTCGATTTTCGAGCTCAAGCTCGGCTCGAGCTCGTCTCGAGTCGAACTTTGACCAAGCTCGAGCTGAATAGCTCGCGAATAGCTCGATTCGTTTGTAGCCCTAATTACTAATCAAGGGAATAATTGAGTGTTTTCAATTTTTTTAATAAAAAAACTATGCTGTTTTCAAAACTATTTACAAAAATAGAACAATTGTCAAAAGTAATTACGCTTCGGGACTCAACAACTACACCCGCCGTTCCCAACGACGATCTTAGTTATTTTGTGCTCGTCGTTGGGACACAGCGAGTGTAATTTTTTGTTGGTGAGAAACTCGTTGTTCCCAACGACGAGTTTAGTTCAAAATTTTCAGATAAGACTCGTCGTCCCCAACGATAAGAGGTTTTGTACTAGACTTGCTAATGGAAAAGGCGAGTTTAATTCAAAATTTTCAAATAAAACTCGTTGTTCCCAACAAACGTTCTATTATATGGAGTTTTTTGCGAAAAAATCACTAAGTCTAACATAAAGTTTCAGTCTCTATGAAATTTCAAGGAACATTGCCGTTCCCAACAGCGACTCTAGTCAGGGCCGGCCCAACACTTATTGAGATCTAAAGCGAACTCTAAAATGAGACATTTTAAAAGCTTATAATAATATTTTGTTAAAATTAATATATTTTTATTTAAATGTTATCTTTCATGCTTTTTGAGATGCAAAATCATTTATTATATTATTGTAATCAATTTCGGACTTTTTGGTATGTGAGGAGCCTTTATTATTATATTGTTGTAATCAATTTCGGGCTTTTTAGTATGTGAGGAGGCATATTTCGGACTTTTTTGTATGTGAGGAGGCATTTATTTTATATATATATATATATATATATATATATATATATATATATATATATATTTTGTTGAGGCCTAAAGCCCTATCTTTGGTTGCTTTACATTTCGGCCGGCCCTGACTCTAGTATAAAGAAACTCGTTGTTGGGAACAACAAGTCTTGTTTGATAATTTTGAACTATACTTGCCGTTAGGAACGAGTTTTTCCAAAAAATAAAACTATGCCCGCCATTTCCAACGGCGAGCACGAAATAACTAAGCTCGCTGTTGGCGGTGAATTTAGTTGTTGATTCTCCGAGTGCAATTAGTTTGGCAACTGTAATCTTAATTTCCGTAAATAGTTTCAATAAAAAAATATTTAAAAAAATCGTTTTGAAATATCTACATGTGATTAAAACCCCGGCAAAAAGATGAAACAATTAAAGGGAGGGTGTCTTAAGTTCGTAGGGTTGTCCACCAACTCCATCCCTTAATTAAAGTTACTTTACTTGCATAATATCACCAACATAATTAATTAGTTGGCAATCTGATTGGTAGAGACACTGTTGCTCAATTCAATGAGAGCCTGACAAGTGTCACCATCATCTCCTAAAAACAATAGATCTCCCATGTAGCAGCTCACCAACAATGGTGTCTTGTGTTCATAATTTGCATTTTGTAACCTTACAACTAAGCATTCTTTCCATAACCAGAACCTTCTTTCATTTCATGCTTTCTTGTTAGCTGTGACACGGCAGGTTTTGCAATGAAAAGATACAATGTCCAGTGAAAGGTAGCAAGCAACTAATTAAGGGTAGGGTAGTTGCTGTAGGTGTTGGGTAGACCACTGTGCATGAGCATGTGCACGCATGCATGTTGAAGCAATTTTGTAGGGTTCGACTTTGAAGCATGTCAAGATATGTGCTTAGCGTGATTTGACAGTTGGGGGGGGGGGGGGGGGGGGGGGTGGGGGTTTAGAAAATAGGTATTTTATATACTATTTATGAACCAGTTTTGCGTATTTTTTAGAAAATGGGTATTTTATATACTATTTATGAACCAGTTTTGCGTATTTTTTGAGTAAGATTCTCTATGAATTAGTGAGAGATCTTGACGGACTTGTGTTCTTCTTCGTGAGTAGATCAAAATCATATATTTATTTGCTCAAAATGGTTATCGGATGAATGAAAAATTGTCTCCCAAAGTGACGCATTTTCATCTTTGAAAATGAGCGGAGGAATTTTAGTCCTACATCGGAAAAACAAAGGAAATTGAAAAGGTTATATAATATCTTTCTTGGCATTGTAAGATAGCAAGCTAAGAGGCTCTCTCTCATGTCGGACCGACATGAACCCACCCCATGCAGAGCCATTTTTTGCTACAGTTTTTTTTTTTCCGATCTGTTACGGCTGAAATAAACGCAGAAATGATTTTTCTACCATTTATTCACGTAACAGTTTTGTCTGCCATTACAGTAGTGCATTCAACCTTTTGTCTGCTATTATAGCTGGTGCATTGAAGGAGTTGTCTGCCGTTACAGTAGATGCAGTGAATGCGTTGTCTGCTGTTACAAATCTCACCTTGATCCTATAAATAGAGGTCCCTCTTCCCTGAATGGACACACTGAAAAACTCTTCTCTTCCCCTTCTATTCTGTGCTTCAAAGTCTTAGTCGTTCAGCGCTAGAATTCAGACAATGTCCAGTTCGTGAACCAGACGTGGTGCCTACGTCGAGCTCTTCTGTCGTTGCATCCTGGAAGACAGACGCCTCAACAAACTCCAGCTCCCGGACAAGGCGAATCTGTTTTAAGAAGATTGTGTGATACACAAGCCTCGATACCAATCAGTTTGGTTTTGTTACTTTCAATTTCTTTTTTTAATTTTATTGGTTTTCTTCTTCTTCTCCTTCTCTGTTTTGTGCCTCGAAAATCAAACTTTGTTTTTGGTTGTAATCAAATCTTTTCATGATGGGTTCGAGCCTGATCTCAAGTTCCAGAATGTAGACATGCCTAAGAATACCTGAGTATTCTAGCAATTGGGGGTTTCCTTTCCCAGCCTTTTTTCGCTAAGTATATATGTAGAAACACTCAGTTAAGTGATCAGAGGAGAACCGAGATAAGAAAACCTATACAAATTGTTGAAATATAGTAATTGTATATTCTATTTCCTAATATAGGAAACAGATTCCCCAAATCTCTCATCTTCCCAATCTTCTCTCAATCCCTTTTCTTCTTCTCCAAGAATGTAATCCTTATATATAGATGCATACAGTAAAGAATAAAACAACAACAAGAATAAGAATTTTTTTCCCCAAAAATTATTTTATTTATGGTATCAGAGCCTAACAAGATCTAGGCTAGTTGAAGAAGAAGAAGAGACGGAGGCGATCGGATCTGACGCCTCCATCCCGATCGATCCCGACCAAACTCCAATCCCCGAATCTGCCAGTCGTTTCCCGCACTGTTCATCTTCCCCAACACAGAGAACCCACTGCCTTCTTCCCCAACCTCCGTCGACCTTTCCCCGTACTCCATCTCCCGTCGACGCCCCCCATCGGCCATTGAGCCCCGACCTCTCCTCGCCACCTACCTCGTCGAAATCCACCCCCATATCGAAACCCTGTCATTGCTTCCCCCAATCGTCGACTCCCTTCTCTGCTGACCTCAACTTCAGCAGCGACCAGATCGAAACCCAGCGCTGCTCTCTACCCGTCGACCAGCACCGTTCGCAGCCGCCCAAACCCGCTGCCCCTCTGTTCTGCTCAACGGCAGAGACCCGTCGCCGCCAGCGATGCTGCCTCTCGTCGACGTCAGCCATCGACCACCGCCATCCAGATCTTCGATGTCAGCCATCTCTCCCTTCTACTATTGCTGCTGTCTCCCCCTCTCTTTGCTGTTGGGTGAAGATGAAGGGTTGATTTGGGCTGGTGTTTGGTGTTTTGTGAAGGAGAGATCTTGATCTTGTGTTTGGTATTTGGATCTCGGTGTTGGGTGTTTTTTATCCGTTGTGGAGTTGTTTTTTTAGGTGTTGGACTGTTGCTGTTTTGCTGGTTGTTGAAGACTTGGAGCTGTTCTTGACCAAGTTGTGTTGTTTGCTATTGGTTGCTGAAGATCAGATCCATTGTTTTTTACCTTTGTGCCGCTACCATGGAACAAACTGATAGAGCTGAGAAGAGTATTGGACTCGCCTCTACATTAATTACAGCTGCAGGTAATGATGGTAAGGTATTTAATATTTCTGCTTCTGTTATGAATAGTGCATGGATAATTGATTCGGGTGCTACTGACCATATGACTTTTGATTCTAGACAAGTTCAAAATTTTTAACCATCCACTAAATCAACTGTGTCCACTGCCAATGGTGATCCTGCCACTATTACTGATGAGGGTACCATACACCTCACAAACAACCTAACCTTAGATACTGCCCTAGTTGTGCCATCCTTGAATTTCAACCTATTATCTGTTACTCAAATAACCACTGCCATTGTATTGTAGTTTTTTGGCCTTCACATTGTGTGTTTAAGGATATTCGGACTCGCAAAACGGTTGGTTATGGGGTTAGACACGGGAAGCTCTATTACCTGGATTTAGAATCTGAATGTTCGAGCAAGTTGACTCAAACTCTAAGTGTGGAAGGTTCCGAAGATGAGAAGAAGAAATCAGATATTTGGCTGTGGCATCGACGTCTAGGGCATGCTTCTTTTGGTTATTTGAAGAAATTATTTTCAAGTTTATTTTTGAAGTTGGATATATCTGCCTTTCGGTGTGATGTGTGTGAACTTGCAAAAGGTCATCGTGTCTCTTTTCCTCCAAGTCCAAGTAGAAGCTCCCTTCCTTTTATGATTATTCATTCTGATATTTGGGGTCTATCCAAAATCACTACATTTGGAAGAGCCAAATGGTTTGTGACCTTTATTGATGACTGTACCCGTATGACCTGGATTTGTTTGATGAAGTCGAAAAGTAAAGTTAGTGGTTTGTTTCAGAAATTTCACAAGCATGTTATGATTCAGTATAAATCACAGATTCAATTTCTTAGAAGTGATAATGGCGGAGAGTACCTGAGTTCAAATCTGCAACAATATTTGATAGAACACGGAATTGTTCATCAGACTACATGCTCGTATACACCTCAACAGAATCAGGTTGCAGAAAGGAAAAATAGACACTTGCTCGAAGTGGTCCGTGCTTCTCTCATCCATGGATATATGCCACTCATTTATTGGGTAGAAGCCCTTACTTCTGCTGCATACTTAATCAACCGAGTTCCCTCTAAAATCCAAAATTTCCTCACACCATTTCAAGCATTAACTGAAGCTGTGAATGCACCAAAAGTCGTCAACTTGCCACCACGTGTGTTTGGGTGTATTGCATTTGTTCATCTTCATCAACATGAACGCAATAAGTTAACTCCTCGAGCTGTCTGCTGTGTTTTCGTGGGATATGCACAGAATAAGAAAGTGTATCAGTGCTATCACCCAAAAACTCAAAAGATATTTGTGACTATGGATGTTGTGTTCCATGAAGATGAGATGTATTTTTCCTCTGAGGTTGAACTTCAGGGGGAGTACCGAAGTGAAGTTCAAACTTTTGCCTATGATGAAGTGGTATGATGAAGTGGTTACTATTCAAACTGAACAATCAGATATAAGGGGAGAAAATCAGGATGTAAGTAATGACGATCACTCGAATGAAGACTTGGTTGAGGAAGAAAACTTCTACGAAGATCTGCAGTCAGTGCCGAACCTCCATGAAGATGAGCCATCTCCACCACCAGCACCATCTGAACCATCTCCACCACCAGTACCATCAGATTTATCTCTACTCCCAGCAGAACCCCAAAACCAATCGTCATCGCTATCCGAAGCTCCAAGACGAGAACTCCCAAACCGTACTACTAGAGGTATCCCAAAACCCACTTACGTGCCTAATCCCACTAGTAAAATCAAGTATCCCATGAGTCATTATGTGTCCACTCACCGATTATCTGAATCAAATAAGTCATTTGTGAATCAATTATCTGTTGTATCTATTCCTAACAGTGTGCAGGAAGCCCTTACTGATCCAAGGTGGAAAGCAGCTATGGATGAGGAGATAAAATCCTTGAAAAAGAACGAGGCTTGGGAGATAGTCGAGCTGCCAGCAGGAAAGAAGCCAGTAGGATGCAGATGGATTTATACAGTGAAGTATAAGTCTGATGGTTCAATAGAGTGATACAAAGTAAGGCTGGTTGCCAAAGGGTACACTCAAATGTATGGAATTGATTATGAAGATACATTCGCACCAGTGGCAAAATTCAGTACTGTTCGAGTCTTACTGACACTTGCTGCCAATCTTGACTGGCCGTTGGAGCAATTTGATGTGAAGAATGCATTTTTGCATGGAGAGTTGACAGAAGAAGTCTATATGAATCTTCCACCAGGGTCGAACAGACCAGTCCAACACAGCAACAAAGTATGTCGTCTGAAGAAAGCATTGTATGGACTGAAGCAGTCCCCAAGAGCCTGGTTTGGGAGATTTACAAAAGCAATGAGGACATTCAGATACTATCAGAGTAATTCTGATCATACTCTATTCCTAAAAAGGAAATAAGGTAAAATTACTGCTCTCATTATTTATGTTGATGATATGATAGTAACTGGAGATGATCATGAGGAGATGAAGACATTAAAGAACTACTTGTCACAAGAGTTCGAAATGAAAGATCTTGGACTTTTGAGATACTTCTTTGGTATTGAAGTTTCTCGCTCAAGAAAGGGAATATTTCTTTCTCAAAGAAAATATGCTCTGGATTTATTGAAGAAAACTGGAATGTCCGCTTGTCAACCGATTAGTGCACCATTGGAAGAATGACTGAAACTATGCAACGAAGCTGATCAAGTGCCTTGTGATAAGGAAAGATATCAGAGATTGGTTAGACGATTAATGTACCTTGCACATATACTGGCCAGATTTGTCATATGCTTTAAGTGTGGTAAGTCAGTTTATGCATGCACCTCGGGAACAACATATGGACACGGTAATGAGAATTATGAGATACATTAAGTCAGCCCCTAGGAAAAAGAGTCTTATTTGCGAAACACGGTCACTTAAAGGTTGAGGCATATACTGATGCTGATTGGGCAGGATCTACAATCGATAGGCGCTCCACTTCAGGATATTTCAACTTTGTTGGAGGAAATTTAGTTACATGGAGGAGCAAGAAACAAAATGTTGTTGCACGCTTTAGTGCAGAGGCTGAGTATCGCGGAGTAGCTTTAAGTATAATAGAAGCTTTATGGCTAAAACTCCTATTGCAGGACTTAGGCTATGATCCAAAGGAACCTATGAAGGTATATTGTGACAGTCAAGCGGCGTGTGATATTGCGGCTAATCCAGTTCAGCATGATAGGACGAAACATGTAGAGGTGGACAGATTCTTCATCAAAGAAAAATTAGATGAGAAAGTTATTGAGATATCCAAAGTGAAGTCAGAAGATCAACTCGCAGATATCCTAACCAAGGCCGTTTCGACTCGGCTCTTCTTGAAATTTGTTGACAAGTTGGGCATGCTCGATATCTATGCACCAACTTGAGTGGGAGTGTTGAAATATAGTAATTGTATATTCTATTTCCTAATATAGGAAACAGATTCCCCAAATCTCTCATCTTCCCAATCTGCTCTCAATCTCTTTTCTTCTTCTTCAAGAATGTAATCCTTATATATAGATGTATACAGTAAAGAATAAAACATCAACAAGAATAAGAATTTTTTTCCCAAAAAATATTTTCTTCACAAATTAAGTAAGAAACAACAAAAAATATGAAACATGGATCAGTTGTTTAGAAATGAACGGATGTAAATCTGGTGTCTTTCCTTTAATTTTTTAATTCTACGAAGCTTGTTAGTATTTTTTTTTACTAGTATTATGAACGCTTGTGGTGGCCATACAAACCCTTTTCTTAAAAATTAATGAGGAGAAATAAGAGTGTGGCCAGAGAATTTTTGTTGCACGTTGATGGTTAATTAATTGTTTGGCACCCTTTTGCCTCCCTTTCTGCACTACAAAACAGGAGCAGGTTTTATGCAGTGGGGTCTTTGTGGACTGAACTGCCTCCTCAAAATCAATGGAGCAGTTGGGAAATTGTGAAAGCAATTAACCAGTTTATGCCCCACGGTTAATCCATGATTGAGAAAATTAACAATTAATCTCTTTCTTGTGATATGCAGTTAATTTGTTGCACTTGAGCTGCAGGTAGATATATATTTTCTATAGCTTTGGACGGCATTGAAGAATTATTATCATTATTAGCGCGCATAAAATTATGCCTATATTCGGTTCTGAAGATCCATGCTGATCAAGAGAAACTATATGGAGCAAGCTTCTAGATGTACGGCCTTTTTAAACGATCTTAACGTTCTCTACAATGTGTGACGCGTGTAGTAAATTTTCCTCATACTTCTCATATGAAGATGCTACAACTAAACAAGTAAAGAAATCAGGATTGTAATTCAAGATTTTCCATATAGCAAAGTCAGAAGAATTTGTGGATATAATTTCTTGCTATTGCCTGTACACTTCGTTAGCTATAGTCATTGACTAGTAAGAGAAATATTATGTTTGACTTACAGAGGATTGATCACCAACCAATCCAATACTAATTTGTGCTCATTTACTCTCAAGATAAGGATCAGTATGGAAATTTGATAGAGACAAACACTACTAAATAGTTTCTATAAAGATAAACAATTACTAATTAATTAATATAATGTTTGGCAAGGAACAATATGTCACCTTGTCTATATATAAATTGGTTGCTGTTGTTAATTAGCTAATAAACAACTCAATCTGATTACATCAGTGTAAAAAGACAATGCCTGAAAGTGTAAGGTATTCCTATCTTGGACGGCTAATGTATGATGATTCCAGTGGTCACATCAGCCAATTTCACCGACTGCTTCAAGATAGTATTCAGAGACTCGACTGTTATTACATTGTTACACAGTGCTCTCGAAGCTCAAACAGTTAAATTTACCATGGCAAATTAACTAACCTTAATTCTTTGATTAAAAATAGATGTACAGATATGATCAATTAGGTGTCTTTCCTAATATACGCATAGAATATCTTTCCTAATATATGCAGATCTGATAGCCAGTATAATCAATTAGGTGTCTTTCATAATTTATGCAAATCTAATAGCCAGTATGATCAATTAGGTGTCTTTCCTAATATATGCAGATCTGATATCTTGTAGGATATTTTCAGGGTTGGCATAGCTCTTTGAATGTACTATATATTCAATGTTTTGACATCAATACAATGAGACTTTTTGGCTTAAACTTTACATGGTATCAGAGCCAGCAAAGTTCCACAAACCATAACAATGGCAAGCGAAGACACGCCATCGCCACCACCACCACCAAGTGTGTTCGGTAATATGACTGTTTCTGTTGATCGTTTGGGTGGTAAGTTTAATGGAAATTTGTGGATTATTGACACCGGTGCATCCAATCATGTAACCGGCAATATTTCTCACTTGTTTGATGTAAAAAACATATTGTGCCTCGTCCATCTTCCTGATGGCAAGAAGGTTGTCGCCACCAAGAATGGTTCAGTGCGATTGTCGGATACTATAACTCTCAAACATGTTCTTTATGTTCCTCAATTAGACTGTAACTTACTTTCTATGCCTCAATTGTGTGATGATTCACACAGTATTGTCAACTTTAACTCTTATATGTGTGCTATACAGGACCAAACGAGGGAGCTAATTGGAACGGGAAGTAAGCAAGATGGACTCTACTACTTCAGGGAGCCGAGCTCAGTTTAGGCAGTCACAGTTGATGGAGAAGCTTCTTCTTTGGCACTTTGGTATAATAGAATGGGGCATCCTTCCGAGAAAGTAGTGACGTTGCTTCCACCAGTTCGTAATCTTAGAGGTAGTTTGAATAAAGCATGTGAAGTTTGTTTTCGTGCTAAACTTCCTAGACATAGATTTCCTTTGAGTAACAATAAAGCTTGTCGATTTTTTGAATTGATTCATATTGATCTATAGGGTCCTTACAAACATAAATCCTCTTGTGGTGCTCGATATTTTTTTACTATTGTGGATGATTTTTCTCGAGCTGTGTGGGTTTATTTGATGGTTGATAAATTGGAGATTTTTCGAATATTTATGTCCTTCGTAGCCATGGTTGAACGCCAATTCTCTCAAACTATCAAAATCGTAAGGAGTGATAACGGAACAGAATTCAATTGTCTGCTTGATTATTTTTCTACCTCTGGCATTTTGTTTCAAACCTCATGTGTTGGAACTCCACAACAAAATGAGAGAGTCGAGAGAAAACACAAACAACTCTTAAATGTTGCTCGTGCTTTAAGATTTCAAGCAAATTTACCAATTTATTTTAGGGGAGAGAGTGTTTTGGCCGCTGCACATTTGATAAATAGAACCCCATCCACAGTTCTTGATAATCTCACTCATTTTGAAAAATTGTTTGGATATGCTCCGTCTTATGATGCAATTCGTGTGTTTGGTTCCTTATGTTTTGCTCATAATCAAAAGTCTAAAGGAGATAAGCAAATGTATTTTTGTTGGGTATCCTTTTGGCAAGAAGGGTTGGCGACTTTATGATCTTGACAAAAATGAGTTCTTTGTATCACGGGATGTAAAATTTTTTGAAGATATATTTCCATTCATTAGCAATACTGAACATGGTGCTCTCTTTGAGTTGGATGCGGATGTTGATTTGGATTTTGGGGAATTTTTTTGATGAAAATGAAGTTCTTGACACTCATGATGCAACGGCAGTACAACTGAATGCCCAGCCCACTGGCGATGAGCCCAACACTATCGAAATTCCTATGGTCGCGCCCGCTGATGCTCACCCAGCAGACGCGGGTTTGGAGGAGTCCGAAACCACAACAATCACAACTTCTCCTCAACTGATGCTAGACTCGGTTACGAATGAGGTTTCGGGTTCTCATAACAATATCACTAGCAGTGTTGATTAGGTTGAAAATGGTCCGAAGGAAACTCTAGGTCGTGGCATGAGATCTAAAAATTCTTCTGTACTTCTATGGGATTATGTCACCTACAATGTATTCATAGAGAGTCCATCTAACACTGCTACTTCCCCTTCACAGCATCCCTTAGGTAATCTTTTTCCTATAGCACATTATATAAATTGTGATAATTTTTCTGCACCATATCGAAAATTTCTTGCAGCTGTCATTACTGGAGATGAACCCTGGTCTTTTAAGGAGGCCATGAAGGACGTAGGGTGGAAACAGGCTATGCAAGAAGAGATACAAGCAATGGGAGCTAATGGTACTTGGACTCTAGAATATCTTCCTCCTGGCAAGCGTGCATTGGGTAATCAATGGGTTTATAGAAGAAAATTTCACTCCACTGGCGCTCTTGAGAGGTTAAAAGCCCGACTCGTTGTCTTTGGTAATCATCAGATCGAAGACTTTTTGCTCCGGTCGCAAAGATGGCAACGATTCGTACTTTTCTCGCCATTGCAGCTTCAAAGAATTGGGAACTTCACCAGATGGATGTACACAATGCATTCCTCCATGGTGATCTTGATGAAGAGGTTTACATGAAATTGCCCCTCGGGTGTCGACTTCGAAAATCTCTATATGGATTGAAACAGGCACCTCGTTGTTGGTTTGCAAAGCTAGTTACAGCTTCGAAAGGGTATGGTTTTCTCTAATCTTACTCTGATTATTCCTTGTTTACTTACACCAAGGATGGAGTGCAGCTTAATGTCGTGGTGTATGTTGATGATCTGATTATTTCTGGCAACAATTCAGCTGAGTTGCGGGTTTTTAAGGCCTATTTGAGTGACTGTTTTCGTATGAAGGATCTTGGTACGCTTAAGTACTTTCTTGGTATCGAGGTATCTCGAAGTTCTTCTGGCTTGTTTCTATGTCAACGCAAGTACACCCTTGATATCATTGCTGAAGTTGGTCTTTTAGGGGCCAAATCGACAGATTTTCCTATTGAGCAACATCATAAGCTCGGCCTCGCTACAAGTGTTAAGCTCGCTGCTCTAGAGTCCTATCGGCATCTTATACGCCGTTTTGTGTACTTGTCTGTCACACGGCCTGACTTGGCTTATGCTATAAATATTTTATCACAATTCATGCAAGATCCTAGACAAGAGCACTGGGAGGCAGCATTGCGAGTTGTGAGGTATTTAAAAGGAACTCCGGGTCAGGGTATTTTGTTGCAAGCAGATAGTAACTTGAATTTACTAGGATGGTGCGATTCGGACTGGGCTGCATGTCCTCTCACGCGCAGGTGCTTGACGGGTTGGGTCGTCTTTCTTGGACAATCACCTATTTCCTGGAAAACGAAGAAGCAGCACACCGTCTCGAAGTCCTCTGCTGAGGCAGAATATCGTTCAATGGCAGCCATCACTTGTGAGCTTAAGTGGCTCAAAGGCTTGTTGTTGAGTTTAGGAGTTCATCATCCTCAAGCTATTCCATTATTTTGTGACAATCAGTCTGCTTTACACATTGCTCGGAATCCAGTTTATCATGAACGAACGAAGCATATTGAAGTTGATTGTTATTTTGTTCGTGATGCTATTATAGAAGGTTTGATTGCTCCATCGTATGTTCCTACGATGATTCAATTCGCGGATACTTTTACAAAGGCTCTCGGCAAGAAGCAATTTGATTTTCTCCTTAACAAGTTGGGAATTTTGAACCCGCATGCTCCAACTTGAAGCGGGGTGTTACGATATTGGAGCAAATTGATGGAGTCTTTCCTAATATCTACAGATATGATATCTGCAGATATGACAACCTTCAATATGATCAATTAGGTGTCTTCCTAATATATGCATAGGATATCTTTCCTAATTTATGCAGATCTGATAGCCAGTATGATCAATTAGGTGTCTTTCCTAATATATGCAGATCTGATAGTCAGTATGATCAATTAGGTGTCTTTCCTAATATATGCAGATCTGATATCTTGTAGGATATTTTCAGGGTTGGCATAGCTCTTTGAATGTACTATATATTCAATGTTTTGACATCAATACAATGAGACTTTTTGGCTTAAACTTTACATGTACTCATTTGATAGAGCTAAAACTCATGTATTATATGATCCTAAACTGGAATTGTCTGATGATACGCTTGAAATTGTTGGCCAACGTAAGTGTGAAATGTTAAATCTGGAGCGAATAACATATCTTTGTCTAAGATGCTCGCAAAACTGACTACCTCCCTCAAACAAGTCGAAACTGAGAAAGACGAGCAGCAGGGCCGGCCCCTACCTTGAGGCAGACCCGTCAGATTTTTTGCAATTTTAGGGCCCTAAAATTTATATTCCCCTTATAAATATAGATACGTGTTTTATGCATAATTTTTTTATTATTGCTATTAGGAGTCTCTAAAAATAATTATTTGGGTCTGACGAGCAGTACTAACGTATGGTTTCCTCCACTATCCTCCACTATCGGGCACAGCGCTTTTGAAGGATGCTTCCCTAGCTGATATCAAGAGATTTGGTCCTCGTAATGTAAATTCACTTTCAAATTTAATCCTGAACCTAGACTTGACCCAAAATTTCGTTCATTAATATTACTTATTTTTTTAAAAAAAATTTCTAATCAGAAAACAAGTCTAGCATCTTCCTTGATTACAATACTCAGCTCGACATGGTTAATAGTAGCCCGAAGAAAATCAATTGAGGCCCTCCTTCCTTTCTTAACTGCAACATCTGCACACATGTTAGCTTCTCGAAGATATGAAGAGAAGTGATAGAGAGATCAACCATAACGTGGTCGATATATCTTGAAATTCTAATTTAAATTAACTCGATTTGATCCTGTTTCTATCCAAGAAGAAACTTGATCCAATCCTGCGACCTCAACTAGACGTCTACAACCCAATTGTTTCAACAACAAAAAACTAGACCCACTCGGCCTATAACTTTTAAAAAAGAAAATCAGACACCCTTATTAGTCCTGGCCCAATTATGAACTGATGGATTTAGGTCCAAACAGAATCAAAATTTATCTTAATTATTCCATCATGCTGCTCTTAAGAACAAAATAAACCCTAAAACCTGTTGATACTGATTTGGGGAAATTAGGGTTAGGGTTAATCTCTAGCCGCTTAAGATATTATACCCTGCTTATCAGTATTGGAATATCACAGAGCACTATCTCTAGACCAGCTTATAAAGAGATTAGACTGGGTTTAGGGTACTGGGCTTTTAGCCCACTCAACCCGTTCCAATAATTAATACATAACACGTGTAAACCCGTGTTGCCCCATAGAATAATATACACAATATTATCCTATTATATTGAGAATATACATATACATCCAACAATCTCCTCCTATATTCTCAATATATTAGGCTAAGCAATGTAATAATATTGGATCACAAAGATTCAAACATTATTGAATCATAAAGAACATGGATAATAGACTAAATCAATTATAACTTGAATAGTTCAAATATGACTAAACCAAAATAATCAATAGTTCTAAAACCATATCAAAACAGAATAGTTCACAATGACTAAACCAACTAGAGAGACTGTCATAGTTTCAAAATCAACCAAAGCAAATAAACTTCAAGAACAAAATATGAGTTTTAAGCTCATGAACACAAGAGTCTTAAACTCAACAGAAGTTTTATCAAGCAAGTGGCAAATTTATTCTTTCGATAAATAAGCCAAAACTATATCCTTGCAAACTGCTTTATGTTTACTCCTCCATTTTGAGCAAATCATTATTCTGAAATCTATGTTGACAGATTTAACTCCTCCATCTTTGCTAGCTTATTGAAGACAAGAATATCAAGAGACATATCTCTAAGAATTCTAGCAAATTTCATAAAGTATCTAGTTCTACTAAAGAACTTAGTACAATTCAACGATAGCTTAGCAAAATGTAACGCAAGCATCACAATCAAGTTTCTTTAACAAAATAAAGAACAAGAACTATTATAGTTTCCACACAAGAACTATACTATGTTTCATATTGGAATGATAGAATAGTCAAATCAATTATGGTTAATTCTGAATCATCAAAATTGGAATGAAACATGAATCCATAAAAGAGTTATATCATCAGAATTGGAATGATATAACAACCATTCTAAACATCGGAAACACATCGACAAGTTTTCATGCTTTCTTTTGGAATAATGAGATGATTCTAAGTAAATTATGAAAATATATAGCATCATCAAATTGGAATGAAATTATATATTAACAGAATTTACATAGAACTTTTCAAATTATCTAAAGCATGTCAACTGCCTAAAATTGATGCTTCAGTTTGAACTTCTCTATGGCTCCAATTGGATTCTAAATTTCAAAACAACTTGGATGTTAAAGCTTTTGACTCAATAGCTTTTAACTCCATTTTCCTCACAGTTTTGATAATTAGATCACTTTCAAGTCTCTTAGCAAGAGCATTAGCCATACTTGTCACAATTGCACTTTATCTATGAGAAAGTTCAACTAGGCTTCTTTCAGCCTTAATATACTCCTCTTACTATTATAGAGTGAGTTATGAGCTACAGTGCATTATAGCTTGATAGTCGCATAACAGAATAGAGAATTTACATTAAACTTCTCAAATGGATGATTAGCAATAAGTCATTCAATCCACTCAGCCTCTTCCCCTGCAGAGGATAACACATAAAGGTCTGATTTCTTGGATGAGAACACAACACTTGTTTGCCTATTAATCTCCATAATTTTTCTGCTCCTCCTAGTGTGAACACATATCCACTAGTTGTCGACTTTCACTAAACTTTGAGTAGCACAAAGCAAACTCTTGAGTACCACTCAGGTATCTCATTAGCCTGTTAAGGACACTCAAATGTGTATGAGATTATTAGTGAATCTGCAGATCATACCTACCTCAAAGGCTATGTCTATTCTAGTGCAGATCTTTGTATACATGAGACTTTCAATTCTTTTAGAATGATCTACATGTCTCATAGTTGCACCATCATTAGGTGTTTCAAAACACACTTTCAATCACTATATCCCCACTTTGAAACACATTATTGATTTATCGAGTTTGACTAAGGGTTATCCCTTGCCAACCAAAACTCACCCTTATACATAATATGGTGACCACAACACTTAGGTGTTTCATGCTAAATTTATTTGGATAGCACAATTTAACTCCATTTATGATAGAGATGCCACTTCCAATCAACAAGCATGTCAATAAAACCAAGTAAATAATAGCCATTATATTTGACACACCACAAAGTTAAAGGCACTGATCTGAATTACTTGATTCATATACTAGGCTCTTTGAGAAATTTGTCAAATTATTTATACGATAGCTATATTACATATTTCAAAGCATACAATGATTTTACTAAATTGTAAATCTTGTTCACTAAACATATTAGTCCAAAACTTTACAGTACAAAACTGTTCAGTACAAAATATCAAGTACAAAACTTTTAAATATCTTTTATGAATGACAAAATTTTCAATAGATGTAAGGGTAAGAAGAATACTTATTGTATGACAGACATGTGAGTAGACATCAAATAAATCTACCCCATTTTTCAGTCAATCTGTTAGCTACTAAAAAACATTAAAATTGCTACTGAACAATCAAAATTAAGTTTCTTCTACAATACCCCACTTACTTAATATAGTTTTAGCCTCTTTTGGCAGATCAACTAAATTGAAGTATTATTGTATGACACAAAATCATCTCATTGTCCACTAAAGACTCTTCTTAGTTCATTTGTCATTCAGGTTTTCAAGTGTCAGTAAGGCTGGTTCTTGATTCCAACTGTGAATCATTGAACGTGTTTGTAGGACTAGATTATTTCATATATTTATCTTTGATGAACATATCCTCAAAGAACTTTGCAAATCTAGATTCTTCTAACACAAATTAGATAGATCCAACATCTGTCCACAGAGCTATATTCTGCACTTTCTAAACACACAAATATTTGTTGTAGGTTCTACTTTAGGCCTTCTAGGGTCATGTACTCTAACAAATGTATCACAACACAAATTTCCACTTTAACAAAATTATTTGTGTTTTCATGCCATGATTTATAAGGTTATTCAATTTAAGGTGTAGTAACACATTAGAGATATGATTAACAATACAACATCAAACAACAGTCAATAACATAGAATTCAACATTTCACTAAGAGTTTGATTCTAACTTTTATCAATACTGTTTGATTGTTGTAAGTAGAGTGCAGTAGAGATTATGCCCAATGCAAACTTCTCTAAAGTTGTTAAACATATTCACCACCTCCATCAACACTGAACCCTTGATTTTTAGCATTTAACTGGATTTTAATTTATCACAATAACGAGTGTTACAGCCTCCATATATGTATGACAAATATTCAATAATCATCTACATAGGTGATTAAATACTTCTGACCAACAATCGTCTCATATAGTCACAAAGCTACTGAGATCACAAATATCAGAATGTATTGAGTGCTCCTAGAGACCATACTAAATGATTTTCTAGTAATCATAATCTGAACACAACTTTTATATTTGTCATATTTAATGAAGTGTCATTTGGCAGAATTATGAGTTTTAACAAGAACAAACAAATTAATATATAGTTCACAGTGATTCTAAATTTCAAAACAACTTGGATGTTAAAGCTTTTGACTCAATAGCTTTTAACTCCGTTTCCCCACAGTTTTGATAATTAGATCACATTTCTCACAGACAATTGAATATATTTCTCAAATCCTAGCCACTTATGCTAGGTTCAAGAACATAATTAGAACTATTATTATTAATTGTTTCATTTGTTAAACTCAACTTATACATGCGATTGACAATGTATGCACCTTATAAGAGCTAATACAAGATTACTCTATCACAAAAATTGTTCGCTTTCTCTAGTGATTCTAACAATGTCCCCATGCTCAAACAAATTGAGCTATATTTTCTTTATTCGTTCTTCATCATCTTCGAAACACTAAGCGAGATAATGACTCATATTTTATAATTCAATTTTGCACACACAGTACAATGAACGATAAAGAACAAAATGTAAATAATGGAGTCATATTCTGTATTACAGGATGCTCCTATCTAAGTTAGGGACATTTGTTATAAATCTTGTAGAAAAATTTTAATTATTAGAGAAGCAAATATATAATCTCACACAAACTGCAAACAATGGATTTGTCAAAATATCTATACACATAGTATGATAAAATACTTAACAACCCTAAACATGCTAGTTTTAAAGCGAGAATAACTATGATCTAAAACTCTCAATCATATGATCAAACGCACAAAACGTTAACACATTCATCACATGAAAAAATACTAAGAAAGTTACAGTAGATCATACCGACACTTCAAGTTAGAAGTGTTTTTCCAAATTCGATGGAGAAGCCTACGTAGTGCAGACTTATCATACCGTGATGCAAATCCATCGTCTCCAACATACACAATTTGTAGGTAACATTAAAGTTCCTATATTCATCAAATTGTTAAAGATTAGCCAATTAAACAAATTATTAGCACTATCTAATTCTAAGAACAATTTAATTGGAGATACAGTGTTGTAATCAAAACTTATAATTTAACTTATCAAAATAAATATTTGATCCTTAGCGCAAAGCTAACAATTATTCAAACTTGTGTTTAATTAAACAATGGTTAACACGGTTTTTGTACTTTAGCACATAGCAACAACAATTAATTAAAATTATATGAGGGTAAAGAACTTATCTTTAATTTTAGATATAATCCAGTCCAAACATATTTGGATCTAGTCCAAACATCATCCCCATTGCTCGCATTATCTCCAGCAATTAGATCCACATCTCTTACTGAGCTTTTCAAGGAATAAACAATAGATTCCAAGCAATAGAGTTCTTTTCTAAATAATTACTACTTATGTAATTTAGTAAAGATAATTGAGTTTAGAATGGACCAAATCTAAAGAGCACACAGCACTCAGTCAAGAGGAAGAATAGAACCCAATCTGATCCGATCAGTGCCCCAAACAGCAACATCAAGGAAAGAGCCGCTCGATCTGATCCGATCACGACCTTAATCACTAACAGCGGCCAGTCAAAGGAAGAAGACGACCGGAAGACGACGATCTGGATCTGGCGATGATCGACTTCGAGAATGCGGCCAAATGGGAAGGAACCACGCTGGCGAAGAGCGACGGCGAACTTGATCTGCGCCGACAACGTCAATCTGAGATCTGGCGACCGATCTGAGATCTCCCGATCTATCTGAGTGGATCTTGGGTCTGCGACGACAGTGATCGCGCCGGCGATGCTGACGTTGGTGAATACGGTGGCGTCCACAATCGCAGACGGATGCGACGGCGGCGGCTCTGGTCGGAGACGGAGGCGACGCTCACTCTGGTCGGAGATAGCAGCGGTGGCCTCGTGTGGTGGCGTGCGGCGTCGAGCAATGACGAACGACAGGGGTGAGATTCCGACGAACTCTCTCTCAATCTCAGTACTTCTGATGAAGAGTAATATCTTAAGATTGTTGATACTGATTTGGGGAAATTAGGGTTAGGGTTAATCTCTAGCCGCTTAAGATATTATACCCTGCTTATCAGTATTGGAATATCACAGAGCACTATCTCTAGACCAGCTTATAAAGAGATTAGACTGGGTTTAGGGTACTGGGCTTTTAGCCCACTCAACCCGTTCCAATAATTAATACATAACACGTGTAAACCCGTGTTGCCCCATAGAATAATATACACAATATTATCCTATTATATTGAGAATATACATATACATCCAACAAAACCTACCTAATATATGTCATTTCATCTCAAACTTTGGTGGTGATGTCCGTATTCTCTTCTGCTGCTACGAATGATACTTGACAAGCAAATAAGGACGTCATCTCTCAAAATTTTTAAAAAAGGCAATGAGGGGGCATTTACAGGTTACATGAATTGATGAATTCACTTCATCATGTGGTTTGGGTTCAATTTTATTTGACTCTTGGAGTCTCATTAGTTTATCAGTTCAAACTTTTTTTTTTCCATGTGAATTGAACAATATGAATGGTTTAAAGTACAAGTACTCATTCCCTTTACAACATCACTTTTTACGTTTCATAACACATTTTCTTATTGATTATGTTTTCTTTACTTGGTGAATGTTGTAAATTGAAGAAAAACACTTTAGGCTTAAACTTAAAGAAACGAAGGCAGATATAGTTTTCAGATTTGAGGCACTGAGATGGGACGTGGATAGAGCCTGCGTTTACAACCACCTCTAAATCGATTTTTTTGCTGTAATGGGCCACCTTTTGAAATATTTGCGATTATGGGCCAGTTTCAAAACTATTAGCGCTTGTGAGCTAATTTGTGTCACGTCAGCAGCGAACGCTATTCTCATTAGAAACCTCTTCATTTTTGAAAATCGCTAATAGAAATAACGACCTATGTTTAAAATATTTGAATTTTTTTGTTTGATGTCGCTATTCCCACTAGCGATCTTAGTATATATAAGGTCGCTAAAGAGATTAGCGGCTTCAAATGAATGTATTGAGACACTTAGCGATTTCTAGAGAGCTTTTGTTCTCTTGGGGTTTAAAAAAAAAAAAACTAAGGTCGCTATTGGGAATAGCGACCTTAGTATACTACGGTCGTTATTCACAATAGCAACCTCAGTAGGAAACACAATCTCCTTGTTCTTTGTAAAATTTACAAAATATCCACACAACTAATGTCTCTATTTGGAATAGCGACCTTAGTACAATAAAGATCTCTATTACGAATAGCGACATTTGTACAACTAAGGTCACTATTCTGAATAGCGACCTAAGTTTCAAAAATAAATTTATTGTTATTTTTTCATAGAGCAAAAGCTCTCTAGATTTTGCTCAGTGTTAGAATACAGTTCATTAAAGGTCGATAATTTCATTAGCGACTTCATATATGTTTTGGTCGCAAATAGGAATAGCGACAGCAAACAAAAAATTCCAAATATTTTAAAACATAGGCCGCTATTCCTATTAGCGACTTTCAAAATGAAGAAATCACAAATGAGAATCGCGGCTGCTGCTGACGTGGCACAAAATAGCCCACGAGCGCTAATAGTTTCGAAACTGGCATATAATCGCAAATATTTTCAAAAAGTGGTCTATTACGGCAAAAACTCCTGTAAATCTCTTTATAGTTTAAACCTTGGATGTCATCAACTTCTGAATAATAACATTCATTTAAAATTTCAACATTTTTTATTTAAATGCAAATGATATGATCCTGTTCGGTAATAGGACTAGGGCAGAAACGATCTGTTTTAAGGAGCCCTCTACTGTTCTGAAGCTTGATCTGGTTTAAGGATTAACTTTAACAAAAGCGCATTGGTTCCTATTACACTTTCGGAAGGAGAGGAGGAGTCACACGCAACCATTCTCAATTGTAACCTGGAAAGTTTCCCCATTAAGTGTTTGAGTCTACCACTTAGACTAGGGCAACTTAAAAAGTCAGACATGCTTCCTATCATTGACAGAGTGGATGATTGACTGACGGGTTGGAAAGAAAAACCTCTCTCCCTTAGGGGGAAGCGTGGTCCTTATAAACTCTGTCATGTCTAACATTCCTATCTACTACATGTCTTTTTTTGAACTACCAAAGTGGATGATCCAAAGAATTGACCGCATCCGGAAGCAATTTCTATAGAAAGGAGCTCACACTGATAAAGGTGACTAACACTTGATAAAATGGGAAAAAGCATGCAAGAAGCTGATGCATGGTGGGCTAGGTATCATCGATTTGAGAGACTGGAAAAATGGTGGTGAAAAATATTCCACCATAATGGCAAAGGCTGGCAGAAATTTATTCAACCTTTCTTACAAGGAAAATGAACGAGAAGTTTAGGTTTTCGGGTGGGTTCTAAGGTTTCATGGTTCTGGAAAGGGATTGCTTGCACCAGTGAGTCATTCAAAGCGACGATTACGTCATTTATCAGCAACGGCCAGTCGACTAGATTCTGGCGGGACAAATGGTGGGGCACCTACACTCTTAGAGAGAGATTCCCGGACCTATTTTGAGTTGGTGTTCGATCCTCACACCTCTGTGGCTAAGACATGGAGGAGAGGAGCATGGAAACCGTCATTCAGAATTCGAATCAATTTGGAATCCCATCAGAGGCTGATAGAACTCCAAAACTACATCGCACAATAAGGGGAGAAATGCTCACACAGCCCAGATCAAAAATCGTGGGGGGCTAGATAGCAATGGTTCCTTCACAGTCCGGTCTCTATATAACCGTATCCACTTCTGGAGATGTAAACCTAGATGGGTTCAGATCCTCTGGAAAGCAAAAGCACCTCTTAAAGTTGGGGTTTTCCTCTGGTTGGTACTCAATAACGTCATCCTCACCAGAGAAAACCTAGCTAAAAGGCAACCGAATATTGCGACTAACTGTGGGTTCTACAACTTCCATACGGAGTCGCTGAACCACATCTTCATTGATTGCCAACGGAGTGAGGCAATGCTGCTTGAGGTCCTACGAGCCTTAGGTATAAGTGATTACCCCAACACATATGAGGATCTATGGGTTGGCCCCAAATTTGTCTCTAGACGCACGAGATGAAAGAAGCATGGTACTTCGTCATTGCAGCGACAACCTGAATTTTATGGTTAGACAGAAAGAGCTTTTACTTTTGTGCTACTTGTAATAGTATTTTTGGTATTTTAACTCATATCATGCATCTTATTTCTTTTGGACTGCAGCTTCTGCCACATGGGCGAGAGGGAAGATTGTCAGAGCCTTCCAAGGTTGACGAGTACGATGATGTGGAGGTCGAGTTCAGACTGACCCTAGACTAAGCTAAGCAAAGGTTCCCTGATTCTCACCTTGCAGAGATTTGTTGGAAGGACTGCTATGTTTGTTATTGTCTATCTTTGTAGTTGTCTTTTGATTCAGTTGTAGCACTTTTGGATTGCCCCACAGTAACCCCTATTTTTTTCTATTTTGGAATTTATTGTATTTTATTTCTTTTTCTTGATTATTGTATCTGAATTCCTTTTAATAATAAAATTTTGCTTTTCTTAGGTTCTTTTATTCTCTTTTGATCATTTCCGTACTCTTTTGGCTTGAATCCTGCTATTTTTTTGGCTCATTGCAAATTTTGTTTTCCTGTTTTGAGTTTGAATTGATCCGCTATATGTTCATCTCATTGATTTATATTTATTCTTTTCTTTTTGGAGCCTAAACCCCGTACCCTAAACCCATTGACCCGCAACCCAAAACCCTATATCTTAATTACCCTATAAATAATCCCCCTTAAACCCTAATATTATATTCTAAACCTTTCCTATCTCTTCGCCGCTCACCCCTTTCCATCTCTCCGTTTCTTTTCATTTTCAAACCCATCATCGTCCAAGTCCTTGCCTTCCTGTCGCTCCAACCACCGTCATCTTCATCCCACTCTTCGACCTCCCCCCCCCCCCCCCCCCCGTGCTCCCCTAGTCGTCGTCTTTGCCCTCTCACCCAACCACAGAAGTTCACCCCTTCATCCCCTCGTCGTCGTGAACCCATCAACCTCTGAACCCATTACCATCGCACCGCTCGATCCCATCCACCTTGTCGACCAGCGCATTCACCCTCTCCATTGTCCCTGCAACCACCGAAGACCCCCTTATCCCCGCCGTCCTTGTCGTCGCCCTGAGCACCCGAACCCCCGCTGTTCCCGTTCTCCTCTGTTTCGGTGCGAAACAGAGCACCGCTCGAGCACCTAAGTTCTCGTTACTGCCGTCGCTTCCCGACTGCCAGCGCCACGCCGCCGTCACACCCTCGATCACCCTCGAGTGCACACAGTCGCCGTAGTCACCGTCGATTCCCGCCGCTCTCTCTCTGTCGCTGTTGAGAAGGAGAAGGGATTGGCTTATGGGTTTGCTATTGTGTAGGAGGAAGGGATTGTGTATTGGTGTTTGCTGTTGTATAGGAGGAAGGGATTATGTATTGGTGTTTGCTATTGTGGATTTATTAATTTGCTGTGTGGGAGTTTGCACATAGCTTGCACGTGATTCCGTGTGTCCATTCGTGGATTCGTTGTCCAGGATTCTCATCCCATTATTCTAAATATTCGAAATTAACATCTAAAAGGCAAGTCTCTTCTTGAACTAGTTTATTGTTTTGTTCAAGATTCTTTGATCTCTGCAAGTAGATCCAAATCCTTTTTATCCTACTGCTATTTGAATTTCGTTAAGTATATTGAGGGTTTACACGAGATAACCCAATATATGCTGAACATCATGCCTACATCTTTGATCTAAAACCTAGCCCCCCTCATACATTGCATATGCACGTTACATGAAAAAAATACTAGTTCCATGTTATAGAATTGGTTGAGGAATTGAATATGTTAGATTGGAGTTGAATTAATAAATTGATTACCATGCCTATGAAATTGCATCTTAAAACTGGAATTATGCATGTTAAACATCTTGCTTCACTTGGATTATTAATTAGCGTGAACTATATGGTTGTATGACTAAGTTGTTTCCTATTCATATCAAGTTAAATTCTGGCCTGCTGTTTGTTTCTTTTTGTATCAGATTTTCGACCATGTTGCGGTTGTAACTTGAAATAACTTTCTGAACATGAATTATAGACCCATGAAACTATTTTTTAGAACTTTTGACAGATTTGAATTATGATGTATAATATGTTAGATATTAGTATTTTAGTATAGCTAGGTCTGAATTTTCAGATTCACAAATTCATGCATATCTTTCTGTTTCATAAATAAATAGAACATGATAATAGTAAAATAAAAATATGAAATTAATTTGACTGAGACTAGACATGTGTAGGAATCACTCTGAATTTTTGTAGATTTAATTGATGAGTTTTCGGACCTAAAACATATATGTGAACACAATCTATAACTTGCTGCCTGAACATAAAATCTGAAAAGAATAGGATTTTCACTCTAGTTTCTGTAACTTTTATATGTCGTATATATATTCTCTAGAACCGGCAGAGAGTCTAGTTTTTAGATTATCTTATGAATCCAGATTTGCTTTTCAGTAGTAGCGGTAATCTGTATTTTTGTACAACAACGTCATGCTGTCCAGATTGTGTGATTTTGTGTTAATTTAATATGTTTGCTTCTTGATTTGTCTGTAACAAATAGAATTAGATGCATATAGCATGATACAACATTGACACCTTCTTGTATACTCACATAGGATGAAATAAAATGTTAACAAGTCGGGGTATTATGGGATGACTTGGTAGCGAACAATCGAAAACTGTACTCGGTCGGGCCCTACTGCTTGTCTTGTACTGACTGATGGCCATAAAATACTGCTTGATAATTACTATCATTGAACATTAAACACTGATCACTGGGCCGAGTACACGAACCGAGAATTCACCATCAGCCTAAAGCGTACACTGTGTGCTTGCGCCGAACCTATGGAATGGGACGCAGTAGTACGTGCACTAAATTGGTTAATAAAATGGTTAATAACCTACATTTGACATTCATGCTTGGTCCTGTATACTGTCACCAACATTGGACTTGAATTGAAACTATTAATTCTATGCATGATTAAACATAGACCCTTGACACTATTGTCATTCCTTGTCTTTGTTATTGACTTTGATCCCGTCCCTTTTCTTTTGATATATCATGTTCCTATTATTCCCTGTTTTCTCTACTTGCTGTCCACGACTTGCTCTATGGACATTATTTTTTTTCTTTTTAGATCAAGAATTTACATGTACGGGAGGAACAATACCAGAAGGAATTGGTGAGCAACGATTCTAGAAGATGGAACCAAAGATTGCGCTGCTTAATTTACTTTATTGCTAGATTTATTTCTTTTGAACAATGTCTTGATATTATACTTTGTTTTGGGATTTTATGACCCGGAGTTTGTTTTTGTCCCAGATGTTAGATTATTATTTGGATTATCTCATTTATTATTGAAGTTGATCTTGTTTATGTGATTATATCTCCTTGCGTGGTCGTGATTGTTATTTCATATTGTTGAGTTAGTTTGGTACAGATTATGGATGGTATTTACATCATTCGCTGGGCCTACGTTATGTACTCGTATTCTGTATTTTGGGAAGCGGGGCGTGACAGTTTTTAGTGGTATCAGAGCCCAGGGTTGGATAATATATCAGTCAAATATGACTAACTTTATGAAGGTTTAGCTTTGATTGATATATTAGTCAAATTTGGCTCTAGCCAGGTTAACTCAGTAATGTGCACACCACGATGATCACATGAATGTATAGATAATAACCAACATATAATCTGGGTACTGACCATATTTGACCGTGTTTCAGGCTATGGCTCATGGACATTCTTCTTCTTCCCACCTGAGGGATGAGCAGCCCGACAATACTGCTATTCTTCAGACGATTCAGCAGATGATGGCTCTCCAGCAGGAGCAAAATGAATTGATGAGGTCCACTTTGGCAGCCAGGAGCTGCCGCTGGACCTGCACCTGGGCCACTGCCACTAAGGCCCGATACATTAGCAGATTTTATGAGGCTACACCCGAATAAGTTTTCGGGCACTGAGTTGTCGCTACAGGCCGAGCAATGGCTTATCGGGACGGAGCAACTGTTGATCATTGCCCATGTTGCTGAATTTGATCATGTGGATGTGGTTAGCATCCAATTGGTGGATATCACCCACATCTGGTGGCGGGCTGAACTGAAAGGATAGTAAGACCCATCGAGTGGGCTACTTTCTCGGAGAACTTCATGGCGAAGTTCTTTCCCAATGTTGCCAAGACAGAGATGGAACGACAATTCATTTTCCTAACCCACGTCAGCTAGATAGTGTTCTTAAATGTCATTGTTGTTGCCTACTTTACCTATGACAATATTAATTTGAGCATTGTCTTAACCAAAAAAACCGTTCCGTGGATGAGTATACTGCAGAGTTTACTCAGCTCAATGGCTTCGCTCCCGCCCTAGTAGCCACTGATGAGGATAAGGCTCACAGATTTCAGTTGGGCTCGAGTTATCCCCTTCAGGCCCACTTGGCTGCTCTTCGGCTTCGTACCTATGTCGATGTTTTGGATGTTGCTCGGATCCAGGAGCAGACCCTTAGTAGTTCAGGTGTTCCCCAGCAGACTGTTCCACACCCTATTGCAGTTCGGTCTACCGGAGGACCTATTCGGAGGCCAGTCCTGCCTCCTCCTGCGAGGGTACAGCCGTACACACCTGTTGTTCTGATGACTGTCGAGAATTGTGGCTATTGCCATAAGATTGGACATTCACAGCGGGACTGCAGGGTAGCTAATCGACTATGCCTTGCATGTGGAAGCAGTGATCATATGATTCAGGACTGCCCCAGGAGTAGGGCAGCTGTTCAGGCTGGAGGTACCATTCAGTAGGGAGCACTGGCTCGTGGTCAGGATAGACTGCCTCTTCCACCGCAGAGGCAAACCTTTGAGCAGAGGCGTGTGGCCCTTAGAGGAGGCCAGACTGGGAGTCGTGGTTAGGTTTATAACCTGACAGTTGAGGAAGCGGAGGTAGCTGTTGGAGTGGTTGCAAGTATATCACAGTAGTTGTACTATTCATTTTTCTTTATTTCAGTTTCTGCATGTTATTTTCCTCCTTTTGTACAATTATTCATGCATATATCCTAGTAGCATCTTATCTTTTGTTTGATCATCTTCTAGGTGTTATTTTAGTTTTCTCCCTTCCAGCTTATGTTTTGTTTGACTCTAGTGCTACCCACTCTTTTATTTCCTCCCACTTTGTTGACCAGCATGTTTGCAAGCGATGCTATGCCCGCGGCTTAGGACATCACCACAGGTGGAGGTGTCATTATCTGTTCTAGGGTATGTAAGCAGAGCCCGTTGCTGATTAGTGGTGTGAATTTTTTGGCTGATTTGATTGTGATTCCCAATTTCGCTTTCGATGTCATTCTGGGCATGGATTGGTTGGGTGTTTCTTGTGCCGTGATTGATTGCCGAGAGAAGAATGTGACTTTTTGGCTTTTTGGTCAACCAAAGTTTGTGTTCCGTGCGGGTGAGACACCGTCAGGGCGTGTCAAGAACTCGATGGATCCTAAGGCTGTTGCACTTGTTTCGTTGGGCTCCGATGGGGTTGTTGCACCCTTAGTTGTGTGGGGTTTCCTTGATGTCTTTCCCAAGGATTTGCCTGATTTTCTGCCAGACCGAGATGTGGACTTCAGTATTGATGTTCAGCCAGGTACGATGCCTATTTCCAAGAGTCTGTATCGTATGACACTGGTTGAATTGACGGAACTGAAGGTGCAAGTTCAGGAGCTGCTTCATAAGGGTTTTATCAGGCCTAGTGTTTCACCTGGGGGAGCCCTAGTTCTGTTCGTCAACAAGAAGGATGGTAGCTGCAGGCTTTGTATTGACTACAGAGAGTTGAACAATGTCACTGTGAAGAATCGGTACCTATTGACGAGGATTGACGATTTGTTCGACCAACTGGGAGGTGCTTCAGTGTTCTTGAAGTTGGATCTTCATTCTGGGTATCATCAAGTTAAAGTGAAGTCAGAAGATGTTCCGAAAACGGCTTTCAGAATGAGGTACGGGCATTATGAGTTCTTAGTGATGCCTTTCGGAGTTACTAATGCACTGGCTGTGTTCTTGAGTCTGATGAACAGGGTGTTCTCGCCGTTCTTGGATCAGTTTGTCGTGGTTTTCATTGATGACATATTGGTGTTCTCCCGAAACAGGAAAGCTCATGGTGAGCATTTGAAGGTTGTTCTGTAGACCTTGAGGGAGAACCAGCTGTATGAGAAGCTCAATAAGTGTGAGTTCTGGCTGGATCGGGTTGCATTTTTAGGCCACATTATTTCTGGTGCTAATGTTTTTGTGGATCCGTCGAAGATCTCTGCGGTCAAGGATTGGCCAATTCCAAAGTCTGTTCCTGAGGTGCAAAGCTTTCTTGGTTTAGCCGGGTATTATCGGAAGTTCGTTCAAGATTTCTCGAAGATTGCTGGGCCTCTGACTAGTTTGACGAAGAAGGAGTAGAAGTTTGATTGGGATGAAGCTTGTGATGAAGCTTTTGCAGAGTTGAAGCGTCAGTTGACGTCAGCGCCGGTGCTGACTATACCCGATAGTTTGGGTGATTTTGTGATACATTGTGATGCATCGGGTAGAAGTCTGGGAGCAGTGCCGATGCAGCGAGGCAAGGTTGTCACTTATGCATCGAGGCAGTTGGGACCTCATGAGAAGAACTATCCCACGCATGATCTGGAGCGCGCGGTCGTGATTTTTGTCTTGAATTTGTGGAGGAATTATCTGCTTGGGGATAGAGTAGAGATATTCACAGATCACAAAATCCTCAAATATGTGTTCACGCAGAAGGAATTGAACAAGAGGCAAAGAAGATGGTTGGAATTGATGGCAGACTTTGACATCAATTTGCAGTATCACCTGGGTAGAGTGAATTTGGTGCCTGATGCTTTGAGTAGGAGGTCTGCCGCTATGTTCCTCACTAAGCAGAAGGAAATAATGGAGGATATGAGGAGGCTTGAGTTGGATGTGTTTCTTCCTGGTTCAGCTCAGCAGTTCATGATGTTGTAGTTGCAGTCTTACTTAATAAAGTAGATTAAGGAAGCCCAAGCGGGTGACCAGTATTTGCACCAGTTTTAGAGTGAGGTGAAAGCCTATTTGAGATCTGATTTGGTCATTCATGCTGATGGGTCGCTTTGTTTTGGCTCTAGGTTGTGTGTACCTAGAGGATAAGTCATGCAGAAGCTACTTGAGGAAGCTCATCGGTCTCTGTATTCTATTCATCCAGGTGGTATTAAGATGTACGGGGACTTGAAGCAACATTTCTGGTGGCATGGCATGAAGAGGAATGTGGCTAGATATGTCTCTCAGTGCCTGATCTATTAGTAGATGAAGGCAGAGCATCAGAGGACCGCAGGACTTTTGCAACCTCTTCCAATCCTAGAGTGAAAGTGGGAGAATATCACGATGGATTTTGTGATAGCATTATCAAGGAGTCTCAAGGGTCATAATGCTATCTGGGTGATAGTGGATCGGCTGACGAAGTGTGCTCATTCCTTTCCGTGTGGGTCAGACCACGGAGAGTTTGGCTGAGAAGTTTGTTTAGGAGGTTGTTTGTCTACATGGAGTTCCTATCAGCAACGTATCAGATAGAGATACGAGATTCAGGTCTCAATTCTGGGAGAGTCTGCAGAAGAGCTTGGGTACTAAGTTGAGCTACAGTACAACGTTCCATCCTCAGACGGATGGGCAGTCAGAAAGGACGATTCAGACCCTAGAAGACATGTTGAGATCCTGTGTTCTTTAGTTTGGAGGTTCGTGGAAAGATCATCTTCACTTAGCCGAGTTCTCTTATAATAACAATTACCAGGTGAGTCTCAAGGCTGCTCCATTTGAGGCTTTGTATGGGTGCAAGTGTAGATTGCCGGTCTGTTGGGATGATATCGGCGCGAGAAAGCTTTTGGGTCCTGAGTTGATCACTGATATGGCTAAAAATGAGGTTAGATCGGAACCGTCCAGATAGATCACGAATCTTGAGGTACGGGGGTAAAACGGTAATTTCACACGCAGATAGGTCCGAAACGGGTACTGGGTCTCCTTCTCATAGATCCACTAACCCGCGAACGGATCCACCTCAGCTGGGTACGGGTTTCAACCCGCTACCAACCCGATCCGACAAGATACAATCAAGGTCCCTGATTAGATCTAAATCAACGGCCATGATTCGCAGCTATCTTTTCACTGGGGATTAGGGATTAAATTCCTTAACTGATTATAGGGGATATACCTTATCAGATTACATGCCTTATCTGATTACGGGGAATATTCCTCATCTAATCACGGGGATTACATTCCTAAAACCAGTCCCTAAGACGCCTATAAATACCCCTCACCCATCTCCATTAAGAGGTAATCAATCTTTCTCTAGTTAAACGCTCTTTCATAATCATTTCTGGTTACTGACTTGAGCGTCGGAGGGTGCGTCGCCGGGAACAACCCCGGTGTCTCGCACTTCCTTGCAGGTGCACGGCGGGAGCGACGATCAGAGTTCAACGGAACAGGTATACAGGTTCTCCTATTCAGTTTCCCCAAGAACTCACAAATTCATCTGTTTGCCCCCACACCGAATTTAGCGGCAACAGATTGGCGCCGTCTGTGGGAAACTAACGAATAGAGACCTCTCCTCTTCCCGGTGAACAGGTTTTCTCCAGCCATGCCGCCTCGCAGAGTCAGATCTAGGGGCTCCAACCGAGCGCCCAACCCTGACCAGCAAGAGGTCCTTCCTGATCCCACTCAGCAACAAGGGCAGCTCCCTCCTACCGTGGAAGAGCCGCTCCAGCGGAACTCTCCACATCCTGATCCGAAGGGGCCTAACCCCCAGAAACAGCCTATTCATCCAGAGAACATACCCAACCACACTGCCTCCAGTGCCTCCATGGCCTCCCATCATCCCCGAGCCTCTGGTCGCCCCGATGCCCATCCCAGACGCCCGGAGGATAAGGACCTTCGTCACCATCTGGACGAAAAGCGGGCTCGGGGAGAAGCCTCCCACCAAGAACGATCCCCCCGACACCGGGGACACAGGGGATCCCCCGCCCGGAGAGGGAGAAAAGACTCCCCCGATCACTACCGAAGGAGGCACTCACCAGCAGGTCGGCAGCAGCATCGGAACAATGAGGCACCCATCACCCGTGCCGAGTTCCAGCAATTCCAAGCTATGGTACAACAGGCCCTCAATCTCCGTCAGAATCCCAATGAGCCGAGGGCCCCCTCCCCTCGTCCGGTCCGGAGCCCTCGCCAACGTTCCCCTTCTCCTCGACCCGCTCCTACCAATTCCAGACGCACCCCAAGTCCTCGTCGTACCCGAGACTATCGTCGCCGCAGCCCTCGCTCCCCATCCTACGAAGACGAGTCCCGTGGCTCGGCAGACCACCGCCGGAGAGATGACACCATGAATCGCCGCTTGAACGAGGTGGAAAAACTCTTGGGACAGATAAACCGAGAAGAAGAACTCAGGGGGAGGACCCTCCGTCCTAGCCAACCCCCGTTCTCCCGGACCATAGTGGATACTCCTGTCCCCTTCGGTTTCAAACCTCCCCAGTTCGAGAACTACACTGGAGAAACCGATCCAGTTGACCACATCGAAGGCTTTAAGACTTTAATGCTCCTCCACCAAGCGTCCGACGCCCTCCTCTGCAAAACATTCCCTGCAACTCTGAAAGGCCCAGCTCGAGAATGGTACTCTCGTCTTGCCCCGGCGTCAATATTCTCCTTCGAACAGTTCGAAACCCTGTTCATCACCCATTTCGTCAGCAGCCGAAGGGCCGAGAAGACCAGCATTTCCCTGTTGCACCTCCGTCAGCAGAAGGGGGAGAAATTGAGGGACTACGTGAAGAGGTTCACAGCCGAGGCCAGAACCATCGCATCCCTCGACCAATCCGTTGCTACCGCGGCGTTCCAGTCCAACATCCTAAATTCCAACCTCCGCTCCTCCCTCGCCAAAAAACCGCCGCACGACTTTTCAGACCTCCTCCTCCGCACTGAAAAATACATCCGAGCAGAAGAGGCCGAGGAACCGCCCAACTGGGAAGCAACCGCCTCCGGGTCTAAGAGGAAGGGAACGGAAGAAGAAGGACCCAAAAAGTTTCAGAAGGATAATGCTGGCCAGCGCCGGCCTCCCCCTAGATTTGAAAAGTTTACTCCCCTCACCACAAACATCTCCGCCATTTTCATGGAAGTCGAAAAAGAAGGGGTCCTACCCCCAGCTCCAAAGATGAACACCCCAGCCAAAAGGAGGGATAAAGACAAATGGTGCCGTTATCACCGGGACCATGGGCATGACACCAACGACTGTCGGGCTCTGAGAAACGAGATCGAAGCCCTTATCCAGAGGGGGCAGCTGGCGAAGTTTGTGAGAAAGGATGGAGCCGAACTTCCTCCCCAGCCTCGGGGGGCTAACAAACGTCCAGAACGGGAAGAGACACCAGAGTTCGAGGAAGAGCGAGTCCTCCACCTTATCCATGGGGGTCCCATGGGGGGCTCCTCGAACTCTTCTCGGAAAGCCTTTATTAGAGAAGTGAATTCTGTCCGAGCCACCCCTCCCCCCAAAGGACTCGGAGTGCCCGTCACCTTCTCTGACGAAGATCTCGAGGGCGTCCGCACCCCGCATTGTGACGCACTCGTCATCAACCTTCACATGGCCAATTTCAAAGTCGAAAGGATCCTTGTAGACAACGGCTCCTCCGTAAACATCCTATTCCTCGATGCTTTTAAGGGGCTGAAGCTCTCCCGAGACAGACTGAAACCCGCCGGGTATACGCTCCATGGGTTCACGGGAGTGCCGGTGACGATCGAAGGAGTGATTACCCTAGATGTCACAGCAGGCAAAACTCCTACTACCCGCACGGAGTCAATGGATTTCATGGTCGTGGATGTCCCAGCGGCCTACAACGTCATTCTGGGTCGGCCCGGCCTAGCCGCCCTCGAGGCCGTCCCTTCTGCCTATCATCTCAAAATGAAATTCCCCACTCGGGCCGGAGTGGGAGAAGTTAAGGGCAATCAGGAACAGGCCCGTAAGTGTTACATGACTTCCACACTCGGACCCGTCCTCTCCTTAGAAACACTCGAGATCCCACAGGATGCTACCCGACCGACTCCCGAGCCTGTAGATGAGCTGGAGGAAATACTCTTCTCGGAGCAGGAGCCGACCCGTAAGTTTTATGTCAGCAAGGCCCTTCCGTCCGCACTACATTCAAATATTGTCAGATGCATCCGAGCCAACCAAGACCTCTTCGCATGGTCAGCGGCGGACATGCCCGGTATCTCCGAAGAACTCTTGGTCCACCGCCTCAGCGTTGATCCGGGGTCCAAACCGGTCCAGCAGAAGAGGCGCAAGTTCGCCCCCGAGCGCCAGCTCGCCATCAAAGAGGAGGTAGACAAATTGCTGAAAGCCCGATTCATACAGGAGGTGAATTATCCGGAGTGGTTGTCAAACGTTGTCATGGTGAAGAAATCCAATGGAACGTGGAGAATCTGTATTGATTTCACTGACCTCAACAAGGCCTGCCCTAAAGATCCCTTCCCTCTGCCGAGCATTGACACTCTGATTGACGCAACCTCGGGACATGAGCTCCTTAGCTTCATGGACGCTTTCTCGGGTTACAATCAGATAAGGATGTTTCCCCCGGATATTCCGAAGACGTCTTTTGTGACAGACCAAGGACTCTATTGCTACCGAGTCATGCCGTTCGGCCTGAAGAACGCAGGGGCAACGTATCAACGTCTCGTCAACAAGGTATTCCGGGCCCAGATTGGTCGGAACATGGAAGTCTACGTGGACGACATGCTTGTAAAAAGCATCCGAGGCGTTGATCATGAGACCGACCTCCAAGAAGCGTTCGATGTTTTGAGAAAGCACAATATGAGACTCAATCCGAACAAGTGTGCGTTCGGCGTCTCATCAGGCAAGTTCCTCGGCTTTATGGTTAGCCAACGAGGAATAGAGGCGAATCCGGAGAAGATCAGGGCCATACTGGACATGGCCCCGCCTAGAAACGTCAAAGAAGTTCAGAAACTGACAGGTCGTTTAGCCGCTATTGGGCGCTTTTTGTCGAAGTCCGGGGAGAAATGCCTCCCGTTCTTCAAAGCCCTAAGGGGGACTAAGGGGTTCGAGTGGGGACAGCCACAACAAGATTCCTTCGACCAGCTTAAAGCTTACCTCGTCAATCCGCCCCTTCTCAGCAAACCCGTACCGGGCGAACCCCTCTACCTCTACTTGGCAGCCTCGGAACAGACACTAAGTGCGGTCTTAGTCAGGGAAGAAGAAAGAACTCAGAAGCCCATTTACTACGTCAGCAAAGTGCTCCGGGACGCCGAGATCCGATACCCGAAAATTGAGAAAATAGCCTACGCCCTGACAATGGCTGCAAGGAAGCTTCGGCCATACTTCCAGTCTCATTCGGTGGTCGTTCTTACCGACCAGCCGTTGAAACAAATCCTTCACAAGCCAGAGACATCCGGCCGCCTCATGAAGTGGTCGATCGAGCTGAGCCAACACGATATTACTTATCAGCCTCGAACCGCCATCAAGGCGCAGGCGCTGGCCGAGTTCATAGTGGAAACGACTATCCCCGACCCTGGACCGACAACGAAGGGCCCGCCTATCTGGTCGGTATATGTCGATGGATCCTCTTGCAACGAGGGGAGCGGGGCTGGAGTCATCCTGGCGGGCCCAGACGACTTTGTCCTTCAATACTCCCTCCGGATAAACTTTAAAGCCTCGAATAACGAGGCCGAATACGAGGCACTCATAGCCGGCCTCGGGATGGCCCGAAACGCAGGAGCGCGACGCCTGCAGATCTTCAGCGACTCTCAGTTGGTCGTCAACCAGGTCCTCGGCGAGTACGAAGCCCGCGATGACAGGATGGCAAAGTACTTGGCCAAAGTGAAGAGCCTCATGGCGCATTTCGACGAGGCCCTCATCCAAAGAATCCCCAGAGAGGAAAATACCCAGGCCGACGCCCTGTCCAAATTGGCTTCCTCATCCCTGCAAGGCCTCGAACAAACTGTTCTAATAGAAGTCCTCCTCAGGCCAAGCATAGAGGACGAGGCTTTTAACTCCGTCGAAACACTGCCACTTCCCCTCGAAGATAATTGGATGAAGCCCCTCATCGAGTTTTTAAGAGACGGACTCCTCCCAAGGGATCCGAAGGAAGCCCGAAAGATAAGGACCCGAGCCGAACGTCACATACTGGTCGAAGGCGTTCTGTATAAACGCTCCTTCACCCAGGTGGATGGCCGGCCCTATCTCAGATGCCTCTCCCCCAGACAAGCCGACTACGCCTTGCAAGAGCTCCATGAGGGCATCGGCGGAGCCCATTCCGGCTCCAGAGCCTTGGCGCGCAAAGTGTTAAACTACGGGTATTACTGGCCCACTCTCCTACGGGACGCCGAACAACACGTTCGGCAATGCACATCCTGCCAGAAGTATTCCGACATCCGACGCCTTCCACAAGCGCCACTCTCCTCCCTATCAAGTCCGATCCCCTTTGCAATGTGGGGGATGGACTTACTTGGGCCATTTCCACCGGCCCCCGGGCAATTGAAGTTCCTAGTCGTGGCAGTCGACTATTTCTCGAAATGGGTAGAGGCCGAGCCCTTGGCTACGATTACCGAACATAGAGTCGTTCAATTCTTCTGGAAAAATGTAATCTGCCGGTTCGGTGTTCCCCGAGTCATAGTTACAGATAACGGTACGCAGTTCGCTGGAGCTGCCTTCCGAGCTTTATGTGAAGACCTAGCCATACAGCACCGCTTCTCCTCAGTCTCTCATCCCCAGTCAAATGGCCAAGCCGAGAATGCCAACCGGCAGATCCTCTCCGGCATCAAGAAGAGACTCGACAAGTGCGCCAAGGGATTGTGGGTCGATCAGCTGCCTAATGTGTTGTGGAATTACCGAACCACGAAGCGGACTCCGACAGGCGAGAGTCCGTTCAATCTCACCTATGGGTCCGAGGCCCTCATCCCACTAGAAGTTGGAATACCCTCTCCTCGCCTGATAGCCTTCGAAGAAGAACAGAATGCCAGGGAACTCAGGACGAGCCTAGATTTGATAGACGAAATTCGGGAAAGAGCAGCCATACGGCAGCAAGGTTACCGAAGAAGAATCGAACTAGCCTACAACAAACGGGTCCGCCCAACCGACCTGAAAGAGGGGGATCTGGTCCTCCGAAAGCTGGCCATTTCGTTCCCCGGACAGAAGAGCAAACTGGCCCCAAATTGGGAGGGACCGTACAAAGTATCCAAAGTGATCCGCCCAGGTGCGTACAAGCTAGAAGACCTTGAGGGTAGAGAAATTCCGAGGACTTGGAACGCCGACCATCTTTTGAAATACCAAGAGAAGGCAACCCCGCCTATCTAAGTAACTCGAGATGTCGGGCCACAACTCCTGCTACTAGTAATTTTTCCTAGTAATTTTTCCTTTCTTTTTTCATTGTAATAACGGCTAGCAACTTTAGAAGCAGCCGACCATTAGATATTAATAAATAAATAAAGTTCTTTTTATTATCGCGTACTTTCGCCTCTAATTTCCTTATCACACGATGGTTCGGAGTCCAGCACTCGGCTCGACTCTCCCACCTCGGCACGTCTATAGACGAGCCGGGGGAAGATCGCCGTTCGAAATTGCTCCTGCAGCCGTTGAATGGATCGGAGTCCAACACTTGGCTCGATTCTGCTTCGCAAGTTCGCTCCTAAGCGGACTAGAAGTAGCTCGCCATTCGAAACTGCTCCTGCATCTCGTAAACTACCCACACGATGGTTCGGAGTCCAGCACTCGGCTCGACTCTCCCACCTCGGCACGTCTATAGACGAGCCGGGGGAAGATCGCCGTTCGAAATTGCTCCTGCAGCCGTCGAATGGATCGGAGTCCAACACTTGGCTCGATTCTGCTTCGCAAGTTCGCTCGTAAGCGGACTAGAAGTAGCTCGCCATTCGAAACTGCTCCTGCATCTCGTAAACTACCCACACGATGGTTCGGAGTCCAGCACTCGGCTCGACTCTCCCACCTCGGCACGTCTATAGACGAGCCGGGGAAAGATCGCCGTCCGAAATTGCTCCTGCAGCCGTCGAATGGATCGGAGTCCAACACTTGGCTCGATTCTGCTTCGCAAGTTCGCTCCTAAGCGGACTAGAAGTAGCTCGCCATTCGAAACTGCTCCTGCATCCCTAAAACCAGTATAACGCTCGGACCTCTCCGACACCCCCGCTCGATCTCGCCGACCCACCCTCGATCTGGTCGGAATTAGGTACGAATCACAGCCCTCGCCTGCCGAACCGAGGTACCGGGTTACCGACCCTCGTATATGGCAAAAAATCGTTCCGAGGCGAAGCCACCGTCAGATCGCCTCAGAAAGTGCGCCAGGACCTGATGGGCGGAGCTCATTCAGCCACGTGTCCACAAAACGACAAGATAGTGTTTTCTTGGGAACTGGACCCGCCTAAAGATCCGTGCAAACATCAGACGTCCCTGATTAGGCCACGTGGGCGGGGTCGGGAAGCGACAACGCCTTAAGCAACCAGACCAACCCCATGGTTCACAAACGCAGCGAAAAAGGAAAATTCGAGGATGAGGAGTTCGGCGAAGCAAACACCTCATGGTTCGTCCTAAAGCTACTCTAGCTGACAACCATAGCACGAACAAGAAGACAGCCAAAAACAATTCACATAAAACAACTCCAATGCCATTAACAAGTCGGATAAAAGTTACAAAGCGGATTACAACAGCAAAAAATTGCAAGTAGGATTACAACTCGAACTTGCAAGCAAGATTACAACACAGTAACGCGATCAGCCCGTTACTTCCGGGGAAGAGGAATACTCCGTTTTAGAGACACTTTGGGTCGGCGCTTCTTCACCTCCGAGCTCGAATCCAAGCCGACGAACCGGGACGCCTCCTCATCACTAGCCCTAACGGTCGCTCCTACCGAAGCACCGCTTGAAGACACCGCCACACCGCTTTGGGCATCGGCGGCCGTCCTGCCTACGATAGGGGTCCGGCTCGCCGCTTGGTAGAACGTGATCCCTCGCTCGATCTCCTCGCGGGTGCACGAGGTGCTCCGGACGTTTGGCCTTACCGGCTGGGGCTTAAGCCGCGCAACTTCTTCCTCCAGTTCGACGATGCGGTCTTTCAAAGTGTCATCCTTTACTATCACTTTAAACCGAGGAAGTTTCGCCGAACCGGGATATTCGGCACTGTCGGAAATAACGCGGCGCAAATGAGTCACTTCGATACTCTTGTCTACAGTCACCCTCTGCAACTCTTCCACCTTCCTCGCTAAGCCGTCCCGTTCGGCCAGAACTCGAGCAAGCTCTTCTGTCCTAGCAGATAGCTCAGCCTCGACTATCCGTAAGTCGTGCAGTTCAGCTAAAGTCTCGCCGTGCCTAATCTCCAAGTTGTGAAGCATCCTCCTCGTCAGGTCAACCTCACCCTCGAGGCGATCCTCCCGAGATTGCTTAAACAACTCCGCTCGGCGCTGGTCGGCCGAGGTGTTACAAGTCGGCTCGGCAATCTGAAATTAAAAAGAGATAGCATTGGAATACCACCGAGCCAAACACTTAGACAAATTTCGGAGTCAAAACACTTTTCATTCATTAAAAGGCGGTGGCCAGTCCGCAAAAAGGCATTACAATGATCGGAAGAAGAAACGCCGAAAAACTACAAAAACTTTGTAAGGGGATCAGGGGTCCACCTTCGTCGCCGCATCGACCACGGGCGCGTCGGCGGGGGGCCCGTTGACCTGCACGTCCGCCGCAGTCTCTCCACCCCGCCCTTCCTCGCCTTCGCCTTCGGCCTCATCATCCTCGCCTTCCTCCCCTTCGTCATCCGAGGTCGGCGTCGGAAACAATTGGTAGCCGACCCGCTCGAAGCCGGGGACGCGTTCCTGCACGTGGTCGAGGGCCAACTGATAAGACTTCTCCATGTTTTCGGCCATATGCCTCTTCGCCTCCTCCTCGACCTCCTTCTCCACCTCGGCTCGGATTTTCGTCGCCAGAGCCTCCTTCTCTGCCCTCTCCTCGGCCAAGGACTTCAGCGCCGCTGCTAAGTCTTCGGCGGCCTTGGCGGCCTTGGCAGACTCCGCATCGAGCCGCTCCTTGGCCTTCTCCAAATCCGACCCGAGATCCGCGACCCGTACCTCCAAGGCCTCAGCCCTCCTCTGCTCGGCCTCAAGCTCTTTGACCGCCCTGACCTTCGCCAGCCTGTCCTTGTCGCTTGCAGACTTCAGATCCTTCTCCTGCGCGGCGAACGTCTCGAGGAGGTGGCCGAAGTGGCATGTGGCCTACAAAGACAACAACCAGTAAAACACATGCCGAGCTGCAAACTTAGAGAAATTGGCAATGCACTTACCGAAACGAGTGACCGCGCGATTTCGAAGGTGTCGTCACCGACCGTCCCCGCCTTCAGCGCAGCAACGTCCTTCGGGGTCGCCAAATGTTTGACAACCTGCACTGACATCTGCGAGTTGCCGAGGAACCCATCATGGTTCTTCACTCGCCAGTTCGGCACGAACAGCTGCTTGTGCTGCTCTGTCAAGATCTCTTCGGCGGCCTGGGTTAGGGGCGGTGCCTCGATCGACAACGCCGCGTTCACATCAAAGGCTCCCTCGATCCCGCCAGGAACCGAAGAAGACGGGGGCACCTCGGCGACGACCAACTCCGAGGGCGCCTCCATGGTCGGAGGAGGAGGAGGGACGGATGAAGCGACGGCAGGTGCCGGGGCTGACGAAACAGCCGCGGCCGCCCTCTTCCTCTTCTTCCCCCCGGCCAGCTTAGACCTGTCCGCCATCATGGCGTTGAAGTCGATCTTCATGCTTTCTGCAGCGGATCAAAAAAAAAAGGGGGGGGAACAAGTTAGCCAAAAACTTGAAAAATAATGACAATTAAAAACGAGACGTCAGGAGCATACTCGGGTCGATAGGGCTTAGGCCGGACCCGAACAACACCTCCTCCGACAAATCCCTCCAACTCAGTATCGGAAGAGCCAATATCTTCCTCGCCACCTCTTCCTCGGCATCGGATAGAACAGGGTCGGAGCGCGCGAAATTCGGCACCTCCACCTTCCAACGGGTCGGAATGGGCCTAATCGCCTCGCCCCTGACTATAAAATACTTCTCCTTCCAACCCTTAATCGAGTCAGGATTCTCGACAATCTTAACTCCCCTCCTCGGCCCCAAAAAGTATCGGTACTCCGTCTTGTGCTGACGGTTTACTCGATACAATCCTCGGAAGACCGTAAGATCCGGCTTCACCTCGGCTCGATAGCACTGGAGCATAAAGGCGTTCACGTGGCGCCATGTGTTCGGCGTGAACTGGGTCGGCGCTAGGCAATACCAGCCGAGGATCTCGAGGATGAATGGGTGCAGAGGGAAGCGCAACCCGGCATGAAGAGAATCAACGTCGAACATACACATGTCCGAAGACGGCAACCCAGAGTTCGCTCGCATCCCCGGACCTGGAACAATCAGTTTGTACTCCGGAGGAATAGCGAAAGCCCTTCTAACCCGGAGCAGGTCCTGCTCGGATACCAGAGTGATGAGCTCATCCGCTTCGGTGGCAAGTTCGGGATTAGGTTCTTCGACAATTTTGGACTTCCCATATACCGCCTTCTCCAGCAAGTCGCCCTCGTACTGCCTAACCCCTGAGTGACCGGACAGAACAGAAGGGTACCGTCCTATCTCGGGTGCCTGCTTCGGATTCTCCACAATCATCTCCACAATGGGGGACTGGCTCTGCACCCTCCTCTTCTTCCTCCCCTTCTCCGTCCCGACTACGGACGGTTCGGCGGCTTGCTTACCCTTCCTCCTAATCTCCGACCTCCTCCTCTCCTCGGCACTCTCGTCGCCCGAAGACGAGGCCCCACTGCCCGAATCTACTCGAGACATCTAAAGGAAAATTACTCAGACTAAGTAAACTGACCTCTTGAAGTGACGTCTACGGTCGGAATGCTCTGCCGGAAATCGCCTGGCCCACGCGACAGCTAACGGAAGCGCCTCAGAGAGAAAATCGCCGCTAGCAGAGAACTTAGAGATCGAAAGTAAAAATCTTGAGTAAAAAAAGTGAGAAATGAGCTTTGAGAGTAGGGGTGAGCGTCTTTTAACCCCTAGCAAGTTGGGCTTCCTTGGGAAATGCAAAAAGCCCAATAGGGAGCGGAAGCGACAGGCGGAAAAGATACGAAGCTCACTCAAGGCAAGAAACTCTTCAAAATGACAAGGCAACGCCCCGGCTACGGAACTCCGTACTCGGCCAGACAACTTCCTAAAGCCGAACCGAGGTACCGGGGTACCGACCCTCGTATATGGCAAAAAATCGCTCCGAAGCGAAGTCACCGTCGGATCTCCTTAAAACTCACGACGAAATCTGATGGACGGTTCAGATTGTGCCACGCCCACAAAACGACAAGATAGCGTTTTCTCGTGATCTGAACCCCATCCTCGAGATGCGCGTCAAGATGGACCGCCCAGATCCAGCCACGCGTCCCTCCTCGCCGACTACCCTCGGATCGACCGGCCGAGCTACCGGACAGCTCAGCCGAGCCACCGAGCCACTAAGAGCCGAGGAGGCGACCCCTCAGGAGAGGAGCTCCAAAACACACAACTCTATGGCTCGACCAGTCAAATTCGAATGCGCCGAGCCGAGATACCGGGGTACCGACCCTCGTATATGGCAAAAAATCGCTCCGAAGCGAAGTCACCGTCGGATCTCCTTAAAACTCACGACGAAATCTGATGGACGGTTCAGATTGTGCCACGCCCACAAAACGACAAGATAGCGTTTTCTCGTGATCTGAACCCCATCCTCGAGATGCGCGTCAAGATGGACCGCCCAGATCCAGCCACGCGTCCCTCCTCGCCGACTGCCCTCGGATCGACCGGCCGAGCTACCGGACAGCTCAGCCGAGCCACCGAGCCACTAAGAGCCGAGGAGGCGACCCCTCAGGAGAGGAGCTCCAAAACACACAACTCTATGGCTCGACCAGTCAAATTCGAATGCGCCGAGCCGAGATACCGGGGTACCGACCCTCGTATATGGCAAAAAATCGCTCCGAAGCGAAGTCACCGTCGGATCTCCTTAAAACTCACGACGAAATCTGATGGACGGTTCAGATTGTGCCACGCCCACAAAACGACAAGATAGCGTTTTCTCGTGATCTGAACCCCATCCTCGAGATGCGCGTCAAGATGGACCGCCCAGATCCAGCCACGCGTCCCTCCTCGCCGACAGCCCTCGGTTCGCCCGGCCGAGCTACCGGACAGCTCAGCCGAGCCACCGAGCCACAAAGAGCCGAGGAGGCGACCCCCCAGGAGAGGAGCTCCAAAAAACACAACTCCGTGCCTCGGCCAGACAACTTCGTGGTGCCGAGCCGAAGTACCGGGGTACCGACCCTCGTATATGGCAAAAAACCGCCCCGGGGCACATCAGCCGTTGGATCTTGTCAAAAAACGCGCTCGTCGTGATGGACGGTCCAGATTTGGCCACGTCCACTAAACGACAAGATAACGTTTTTTGGGGATCCACGCTAATATGGACGGCCCAGATTATGCCACGTACTTCGGAACCGCCGAGCCGAAGCACCGATCCAACAAGTCGAAACATCGACCCACCGAACCGAGGTGCCGAGACACCGAGCCAGGAGTGCCGGGGTACCGACCCTCGTATATGGCAAAAAACCACTCCGAGGCATGTCAGCCGTTGGATCTTGCCAAAAAGCGCGCTCGTCATGATGAACGGCTCGGATGATGCCACGTACTTCGGAACCGCCGAAGCACCGAGCCATACAAACCGAGGTGCCAAGGCGCCGAGCCGAGGTACCGGGGCACCGACCCTCATATATGGCAAAAAACCACTCCGAGGCATGTCAGCCATTGGATCTTGCCAAAAAGCGCGCTCGTCATGATGAACGGCTCAGATGATGTCACGTACTTCGGAATCGCCGAGGCACCGAGCCATACAAACCGAGGTGCCGAGGCGCCGAGCCGAAGTACCGGGGTACCGACCCTCGTATATGGCGAAAAATCGTTCCGACCCATATCAGCCGTTGGATCTCGTCAAAAAACGTGCTCGTCATGATGAACGGCCCAGATTTGGCCACGTCCACTAAACGACAAGATAGCGCTTTACGGGGATCCGCGCTGAGATAGACGGCCCAGATGATGCCACGTACTTCGGAATCGTCGAGCCGAAGCACCGAGCCATTCGAACCGAAGTGCCGAGACGCCGAGCCGGACTGCCGGAGTACCGAACCTCACATACGGCGAAAGAGCGAGCCGAAGAACAGGGGCCACTCGATCCCTCCGAAAATCGCGCTGCGCTCTGATCAAAGGCTCTGATGACGCCACGTCATAAATAGGTATATAAAATCAATTTTTATTTATTTTAATCGTTTTATTTATTTAAAAATTGCGAAAAAATCACCAAAAATTCGGGAAAATTCACGGGGAAATCTAGAAAATAATTTTAAATTCAGGGTAATATTTTCGAACCCCTGAACGAACAATTATTGCCTGGAATGTATCGTGAGGGCCCCCGGACGACTGGTTAACACGTCGCAAAATTAAATAAATAATCCGAAAAAAGTAGATAAAGACCGTTGGGCACTCAAGGATGCTTAAAAACAAATTGCAAAAACACACTACTACCCCCTTTAAGATTCGAAACCCTCCATTTGGACTCCGATACAGCTCCACCAGCCATTAGAACAGCTAAACTACTCCTCAAAGGCTGATCAAACTCAGTCTTTAGGAGTGGGGGGCTCGTGATATGGCTAAAAATGAGGTTAGATCGGAACCGTCCAGATAGATCACGAATCTTGAGGTACGGGGGTAAAACGGTAATTTCACACGCAGATAGGTCCGAAACGGGTACTGGGTCTCCTTCTCATAGATCCACTAACCCGCGAACGGATCCACCTCAGCTGGGTACGGGTTTCAACCCGCTACCAACCCGATCCGACAAGATACAATCAAGGTCCCTGATTAGATCTAAATCAACGGCCATGATTCGCAGCTATCTTTTCACTGGGGATTAGGGATTAAATTCCTTAACTGATTATAGGGGATATACCTTATCAGATTACATGCCTTATCTGATTACGGGGAATATTCCTCATCTAATCACGGGGATTACATTCCTAAAACCAGTCCCTAAGACGCCTATAAATACCCCTCACCCATCTCCATTAAGAGGTAATCAATCTTTCTCTAGTTAAACGCTCTTTCATAATCATTTCTGGTTACTGACTTGAGCGTCGGAGGGTGCGTCGCCGGGAACAACCCCGGTGTCTCGCACTTCCTTGCAGGTGCACGGCGGGAGCGACGATCAGAGTTCAACGGAACAGGTATACAGGTTCTCCTATTCAGTTTCCCCAAGAACTCACAAATTCATCTGTTTGCCCCCACACCGAATTTAGCGGCAACAATCACGTAGATAGTTGATGTGGTGGCTCAGATCCAGAAGCACTTGCAGGCAGCTCAGGATAGGCAGAGGAGGTAGGCTGACGGTCGCCGTAGACCTCTAGAGTTTGTGGTAGGCGACCATGTGTTCCTCAAGGTATCGCCTTGGAAAGGTGTTATCCGATTTGGAGGTGGGAGCAAGTTGAGTCCCCGGTTCATCGGTCCATTCGATATTATGGAACGTGTGTGCAATGTAGCTTACAGGCTCGCGTTGCTACCGACTTTAGCGGGTGTCCATGATGTATTCCATGTTTCTTAGCTCAAAAAATATATCAGGGATGACAGTCATGTGATTGACTACTCAGACTTGTCTGTGAGGCCGGATTTGTCCTGTAAAATTCAGCCAGTCTCTATCTTAGACCGCCGTGAGAAAGTGTTGAAGAATAGAGTCATCAAGTTGGTTCGAGTTTCTTGGAATCCTCACTCGCCAGGTGAGTCGACTTGGGAGTTGGAGGAGGAAATTCGGGAGAAATTCCCTCATTTGTTTGAGTAGTTGCCTTGATTTGTTTTGTTTTGTTTCGGGGTTCGCCCTATGTACCACTTGTATGAATTTCGAGGACAAAATTCTTCTTGTAAGGTGGGTAGGATTTGTAACCCATATTTTTTTTTCTATTTTGGATTTTATTTTATTTTATTTTATTTTCTTGATTATTGTAACTGAATTCCTTTTAATAATAAATTTTTGCTTTTCTTGGGTGGGTTCTTTTATTCTCTTTTTGATCATTCCGTACTCTTTTAGCTTGAATCCTGCTATTTTTTGGCTCGTTGCAATTTTTCTCAGCCCGTTTTAAGTTTGAATTGATCCTCTATATGTTCATTTCATTGATTTATATTTATTCTTCTCTTTTTGGAGCCTAAACCCCGTACCCTAAACCCATTAACCCGCAACCCAAAATCCTATATCTTCATTACCCTATAAATAGCCCCCCTTATCCCTAATATTATATTCTAAACCTTTCCTATCTCTTCTGCCGCTCATCGTTTTCCCTCTCTCTATTTCTTTTCGTTTTCGAACCCATCACCGCCCAAGTCCTTACCTTCCCTTCGCTCCGACCACCGCCACCTTCATCCCACTCGTTGACCCCCCCGCTGCTCCCCTAGCCGTCGTCTGCACCCTCTCACCCAACCATCGAAGTTCACCCCTTCATCCCCTCGTCTTCATGAACCCATCAACCTCCGAACCCATTGCCACCACACCGCTCGAACCCATCTGCCTCGTCGACTGTAATACCCAGCAAAATAGTATATGGCTATTTTTGCACTGTAATCCATGCACGTCTGAGTATTGCACACGATTATATTTTTCCTAGAAATTATCAGTTAAATTGAGAGATTTCAAACATACGGGCTGTTCTGAATCCGATGAAGTAAACTCGGAATATCGTCTCGATTAAACTGTAGTTTTGTCCCGATTGTTTTGACCAGACAATTTGTGGGAGGAAATTATAATTTCTATAAAACATGTATTTTATAGAATTTTAATATATATGTATTGGTTATTTTCAATTAAGCTAGTGCTTGAAGTGAATGTGGTATGAGTTTGTGCACTAGGGTTAGAATCGGAGGGTGGTGACCTAGGGTTCCTTGACCTAACCTAGGGTTAGGAACCCTAGCATCATGATGATCATGGCTTTATCTTGATAAAGATCCAATGGTTGGATTAATTCACCATGTGGTATATGTTGACTTAGGAAATAGGAAGCTTCCTAGGAGCTTCAAGGAAGCTTCCATGAAGCTTCCTTGCTTGATGTGTTGACACCCAATCCACTCTTCATTCCTTCACCCATCCCACACTCCATCTCATCCCTACACCTCACCCCCATCCATCCCACACCCACCCATCCACTACCGGCCATATAACCCCCCCCCCCCCCCCCCCCCTCCCATTCTCACTTCACTCCATTTTCAAACTCCATTTCATTCTCCTCCTAAGCTTTCTCCACTCCTCCTTGTTCAATATATATATATATATATATATATATATATATATATATATATATATATATATATATATATATATATATATATATATATATATATATATATATATATATATATATATATGTAGGGAAAAAAAAAGAAGAAGTCTATTAGAATAGAAGGAGTAGTAGAGAAGGAGAAAAAGTGTAGGAGAAGGTGTTGGCCAAGGTACACAAGCAAGGAGCAAGACAAGCAAGCAAGCAAAGATAGGAGCTAAGCCTACAAGGAGTGTTCTTGCAACTTCAAGTGGGTGATCCTTGAACTCCTTTGTATTTATTTTTGTTTTGATATGAATGGATGTGTAGTAGTGATAGGTATGATTTGTTACCATGTTTGAGTATGAGAAGTTCTAGGGAAGAATAAATTGTATGGTAGAGAATTACTCTTTTTGAGTTTTGGTTAAGTAGCATGATTGTGAGGGTATATTGGGGAAATTTTTACACCCAAGCAGTTTGGAATCTTGGGCTAAAATTCTGGGGTATTGTTCTTCTATGTATGTAGAGTATCCATGATTTTTTCCATAATATTTGGATGCATTTTAGTCGCCCGAACAGTGGGTCCAAGTCTGGACAGTAAGCAGCCAGAATGGCTGCTGGCTGTGATGATTTTTGTGTGTCTTTCCGATTTTATATCTCGGAAATGACAGGGCATTTTGAGCCGGGAATTTTTGTGGACTCTGTGGTATGTGTCTAAAACCATAGTCTTAAATTTCGTAATTTTCCGAGGTCATTTGATGCCCCGAAAAAAATAGTAGAATGCGACTGGTCCGTAGGTGTCGGCTGAAGCTGACTGCGCTTTGGGCTGAAGTTCAAAAAACCATAACTTCCTGTACGTTTATTATTTTGCTATGAAATTTTGGAAATAGCTTGGGGTATGAGTCTATTTGATGAATCTCAAATTTTATAATTTTTAGAGGTCATTTGATGAGGTTTCAAAGGTAATTAGTGAGGGGCAGTGAATACTCTGCTGAAACAGAACAGCTGAAATGTAGCCATGTTTGAGGAGTCGTAGATCGCTGTGTGAAATGAATCTGAATGTGAATTTTGGACACGATGAAATAGTATATGTGTAGATAGAGAATCTCAAATTTCATGATCGTTGGACTTAGGGATAATTTACTAGTGAATTTTAAAGTAGGGTACGTTCATCCTAGTACGAGTTGTCTAGTTCGTGGAGATAGATATTCCTAGACTTATCTGTTAAGAATTTGGCCAACTGGCCAACTGGAGAATTGCAGTAGGGAATCATAACTCTCTAACCCAATTAGGATTTGTAATTCCAGGTTGTAGGCCATAACTTTCCAAGGTCGACAGATTCGGCTTTGTCAATGAAATGTTGCTAGAAAAATCAACCCTTCCCTTGTGATGCACCCCATGGAAATTGGTGTCCGTGAGAACATTAAGAATTGAATCTGAGGACGTATCCAAATAGGAAGTTAAGGTAGACAATTCCACCTTCCCATTGGACACGGAATTGAGTGATTTCGATAACTAAGTGAACTCTTATTTTATCGGACAAGTGCAAGTGTGAAAAGGAACGTACTACTAAGAGTATCTAAGGGTTATTGGATGACAAGACGATTGAAGTTGAGGAAATAGTCAACTGAAGAGTTATAGACTAGGGTCTTACCTTTCCAGAATGGGAGGTACCAAGCAATTCTGACTTGTGTGCTGGAAATTATGGACATGATGAGTTTAGCAACCTATTGTCTAGACTGACTTCAAGCTTTGAGTAAACCCGAGGACTTGAGTCCTTTAAAAAGAAATTGAGGGAATCATCGACTAGGGGATGGCAACAGATCTCCTCACCTTCTAGGAAATTCTGAGCATATTGGCTTCCGATGAGTGTAGCTGGGATCACAGCTACTGGTATTTCTTGATTGTTCCATCGGACAATTGATGAGGAACCCTCTGCCTACTGCAATATGGTGATCGTGAGCTATCAGATTTAAAAGATGGGTTTTTAGCATTTTATTCGGAACTTAGGCAAGTTCTGTGCATGTACTCATGGTGGACATGAGTGAGTTGGGATATAGCTCTGTTGGATTGTATTGGGTGTCTCGATGCCTGAGTCTGTCAATAGTCAAGAATGGATAATTATGTGCGTGCTTACCTTCACTAAATTGCATTACACCATCAGGGCGCCGTTGGACCACTCGCTGAGGGTCACGGGCCGAGATTATTTTTGGGTCGCTGACCTATGAAGGTATTGGAAATCAGTGGATGTGGTTCCGTGATGATTATTACCTTGACAGACCAGTCAGGCTCGACTTTATTGATTGACACCGAGTATGATTGAGTAACAACTTGTTTCAGTGAACTGCATTGATTAGGTTTCTTTATTGTTTCGCTTGAAGACCAAATTGGTGTTAAGGGTGATTCCCTATAATCCAACTTGTTCTGAGAGTTAGCACTAAGTGGTGATACTGGTTGTCTCTTCCTGTCATTAAGGATACGCACTGCGGTGCGTATCTTGCACTGTTAATTCCTGAAGTACCATGGTAAGAACGAGATGCTGATATCCTGGCGAATCGGGGGTATTTTGGGACCTCCGAGGTCGTCATGTTCTATGTTGGTGGACACGAACGGATCAAAAAGGATCTTTACGCAATGGATATACTTGCGGTATATCTGTAAGTTCGTCACAGCTTTTGAGGATGGTTCGACGCAGTAATTATTGGTGACTTCGGGGTAGCGCCCCGCATTATTTCTTTTATTTTATTTTCACCTCCTCAACCATGTCATACTATCAGGAACAGGAAGTAGACCAAATTAGAATGCATTGCATAGCGAGGGTTCTAATCCCTAAATATGGAGACAACGGCTTGATTTGGAAAGTATGTAGTATGGGATGCATACATTTCCAAAGTCTCGCTTGCATTAGACTAAGTACATTGGCTGGACCTGGGTCACATGTAGTATGGGATGCATGTGTACCCAGAATCTTGCTGACATTAGATTAAGTGCATCTGTGCTATATTCTGTATTGTTGCATTAGACTCAGGTCATACACAAACACTAGGAAATTAGGATACACGTTTATTTCCCATTTAAGATGAAGTATGAGTGTGGAAGTGATGTATTGCGAGACGTGATGATATATGTCGTAAAAAATGAATGAATGCGGTGTTATGTGATATGAGATTGGGAAAGAAGATATGTCGTGAGTCTGTAATTGCAGTGAATGGTAAATATGGTGCAGTTATGTGATAGTTTGAGGATCGCTGTTTCCTTATCAGCATTGCGTCAGTAGAATTACTGACGTATCCCACCTTTTAGGTACATGGATATCAGGTCACGAGTATAGGAGAACCCAAGATCAGCAGGGCATCCAAGTAGTGGCAGTATGCACGTCTACCCTTCAAATGGGTGCAGAATTACCAGGGTCGCATAGCAAAAGGCTCAAGACGAGGGGCAAGTCTCAGAGGGGGCAGAAAGACCACTCAATGGAGTTTCGGCAGTTACCAAGGGATTGCCGATCTAAAAGACAGCCAATGGCTTCACAAGAAATGTTTAAGTATTCTTGTAGTCAGTTGTAATAAAGTATGTAATTTGTATTCCTTGTTCAAGGACAATTTGATATTTGTAATTATTAATGTAACAACTCTGATGGCAATAAAAATATTTAAATTTCCACGTTATTTACTGTGTTGAGATGCATTTGAAGGCAATGATCTTGGCGATGTCACGGATGTCCGATAACGGGGATCCGGATCGTTACATTGACCACCGCCTTCACCCTCTTCGTTGTCCCCACAACCACTGAAGACCCCCTTATCCCCGTCGTCCTCGTCGTTGCCCTGAGCACCCGAACCCCCACTGTTCCCGTCCTCCTCTGTTTCGATGCGAAACAGAGCACCACTCGAGCACCGAAGTTCTCGTCGATGTCGTCGCTTCCCGACCACCAGCGCCACGCCACCTTCACACCCTCTATCACCCTCGAGTGCACATAGTTACCGCAGTCATCGTCGATTCCTGCCTCTTTCTCTCTCTCTGTTGCTGTTGAGAAGGAGAAGGGATTGGCTTACGGGTTTGCTGTTGTGTAGAAGGAAGGGATTGTGTTTTGGTGTTTGCTGTTGTGTAGGAGGAAGGGATTGTGTATTGGTGTTTTCTGTTGTGGATTGATTGATTTGCTGTGTAGGAGTTTGCACATAGCTTGCACGTGATTCCGTGTTTTCGTTCGTGTATTTGTCATCCGGGATTCTCATCCCGTTATTCTAAATATTCGAAATTAACATCTAAAGGCAAGTCTCTTCTTGAACTAGTTTATTGTTTTGTTCAAGATTCTTTGATCTTTGCAAGTAGATCCAAATCCTTTTTATCCTACTGCTATTTGAATTTCGTTAAGTATATTGAGGGTTTACACGAGCTAACCCAATATATGCTTAACATCGTGCCTACATCTTTGATCTAAAACCTAGTCCCCCTTGTACATTGCATATGCATGTTACATGAAAAAAATACTAGATCCATGTTACAAAATTGGTTGAGGAATTGAATATGTTAGATTAGAGTTGAATTATTAAATTGATTACCATGCCTATGAAATTGCATCTTAAAACTGGAATTATGCATGTTAAACATCTAGCTTCACTTTGATTATTAATTAGCGTGAACTATATGGTTGTATGATTAAGTTGTTGCCTATTCATATCAAGTTAAATTCTGGCCTGCCTTGTTCCTTTTTGTATCAGATTTTCGACCATATTGCTGTTGTAACTTAAAATAACTTTCTGAACATGAATTATAGGCCCATGAATCTATTTTTCAGAACTTTTGACGGATTTGAATTCCGATGTATAATATGTTAGATATCAGTATTTTAGTACATCTAGGTCTGAATTTCTAGATTCACAAATTCATGCATTTCTTTCTGTTTCATAAATAAATTGAACATGATAACAGTAAAATTGTAACACCCTGCAAAATTAGAAATGATATTTTTGCCCTCGTGTGTTACACACGTATATTTTGTACCGTTACTGGTAATATTTGTAACGTGTTTTCACTACGTATTTTAATTTTCGACTATTTATTCATTTTCTGTATTCTTTTATCCTATTTGAGTCAACTCAAATATTAAATTTCAATCTTTGTGTTTTTTTACGTGCTTTTTACGTGTTTACCGATTACGCGTTTCCACCGCTACGTGTAATATTTTCTATGTATTTAAATTATTTATTTTATGTATTCAAATCCATTTCTATAAAACAGAAATTCATTTTCCCTTATTTTGATTAAAATAATTTTTGTACGTGTAATGCACGTGTTTTTCATGTACGTGATGATTACATCGTAGGATATATATAAAAATCAATAAATATATTTTCCTATATTATATTTTTATTATCTTTAACATTTTTCCGTTGATAAAACCAAATTTCATATTTTTGAGATTTTACTTGTGACGCACGTGTTTCTTTCGGTGCGCGTATTTAAGCGTATTTGTTTTCAGAATAAATTTTGAAGTGTGTATATATTTTATTTGTACATGGAACACTATAGATTTTAATTAAACTAAATTGTACGTACATATTATGTATATATATAATTTATGTTTTTAAAAATAATTAAACTGAGGAAGTGTGTGTGCAAGTGCGAAGCACGTGCATGTGTTGAGCATGGGTAATAGGTGATCGGGCTGTTCTTTGAAGGAGGAAAAAATGAGTTCTAAAATTTTAGAGATGTGGAGATAGTGGAATAGTGAGTGGTGTTCATGGAGTTAGTGGATAAGTAGTTATTATAACCACTCCCTAATCTCCTTATGTAATACCCTTTGCTCCTTCACCATTCTCCATCATCTCTCTCTTTCTTTTCCACTCTGCCGAAACCTGCACACCAAATCCATTCAGCGAAATCAAGCAGCAACCCCTCTATTTCATAACCTACTCATGTATATGTGTATACATAGGTATATATATACATGCCTATTCCCTTGCACTTTGTTCACACCTCTTTCTTCTTTTGCTCCCTACCTAATCCGAACAAGCCATCCACCAACAACTTCCCTGTGTTTCTCCAACCTCTTGCTTCTCCACCTAATACTATCTTCATTATAAATGTATGTAAGTAATCATATAGATATATGCATATATGAAGTGAGATGAGTTGTTGGTATTCCTCATGTGTACTGGCCGAAATTGAGATTGGGATGATCTCACTGTTTGCCTATGCCGAAATAGAGTTGGTGCCCATGCTGTTGCATGCCAAAGTGAAGAAATGTTTTGCTCTTGCTGTCGTTTGGTCGATTGGAGAGTTGGGGAGTTTTCTTGCACCCGGATTTCGAGAAGGCCAATTGGAGTTTCTAAGAGCTCTTATTTTAGGAGTTCATTTGAGTGTATCACAATTTAGGTGGGTGTTTCTTAAATCCTTTTTAATGTAGGAGTTGATTGGTATGCTAGTTAATGTAGAAATTTGATTTGTTAAAATTGATTGATATGCTAATTCGTAGATTGCTTAATCTTAATTCTTTTATGTCATGAGGTGTGAATTGATGGTATCATTCTTTTATTCCAAGCAATTAGAATTTGTGCTAAATTAAATGATGGTATCATTTAGAAAATTGTTGGTATGATATTTGATGCATGTTAGAATAGCAGTCACAAGAATGCAATATGCATGAAATAGAATTTTAATGCTAATGGAATAAAGAAAGGTAGATTTTGTCTTATTAGTTTATTTTATGAGTATAAGAAATTTTACAGGAAAGTTTTGATGAAAGACAACATTTTATTTGGAAAAAATTGATTATATGCGTTTTAATGCATTTTTGAAGAAAGATTTTATTATATTGCAAAAATGAGAAACTTATGAATTTGAGAACATGTACGATATTGTTTTTTAAAGAAACACATTCTGGAAAAATTATTTATATTTTGGTAGAAGTACAAATCAATTGAAAGATCGAGTTTTTAATAAAACACCATTTTGTGGAAGTGTGTTGTCAAATTGTGAAGAAATCATCGTTGCTTTTCAATGTCGAAAATATATTCATGATCCACTTTAACTGCAACATGGTGCAATCGACAGTCGACCGAACTAAAGTCGACAGTCGACTGTCAAGTACTAAATTTCGAATTTTGTTAGCAGGACAGTCGACTGACTACTTTTCCATAGTCGATTGTTACTGTCTTGGCTATTGGTCCTTGAGTTTTGAAGTTTCGCAGGACAGTCGACCGACCCTTTGTCAACAATCAACTAAACTGACTGTGTTCTTGAGTTTTGAGTTTCGCAGGACAGTCGATTGGACATTTTCCACAATCGACTAAACTGGCTTTTTGGTTCTTGAGTTTTGAGTTCTCGTAGAACAGCCGACTGGCCACTTTTAACCGTCGAGTGTCACTGTCTTGGCTGATGGATTTTCTTAAGTTCGGATTTGATTTTTGACATGTGAAAGTTGAGTAAGATTAAATATGAGATTTTATGATTTTCTATACTTGATTAAGATTATTTTGACATTGCATACAATGGTATAAGGGATTAAATTGATAAAGAGGTTGAATTGAATTGTTCTCATATAATGAGATTATAAAGAAATGTTTTTGAGAAAGAGATATGAACAAATAAATTGAAAGATTAATTTGAGATTGATTATGAAATATTGTTGATCTCTGGAAAGAGATAGTTGTTGGAATCTAGAGGCTAGGCGAGACCCTAGTGACTGGTAGTTTTATTTATGAATTTGAGAGCTAACCAGTGTGGGTTGAGCATCTCTTGAGAGGTAGCCAAGTAGGCTGACTGTCTCTTGAGAAGTAGCCAGGTAGACAACGTCGTGTTGTCCAGATTTGAGATTTTCGTTATTCGTAATATTTTTATTCGTGTTGACCCTCGAATATGCTATATAAATATCTCAAACTTGTCTCATGATTATGATTTCTTGACTTGTTTCGCACACTTTCATGTTTGCTTGATAAAAATTAATAAAAGTAATAAGCCGGGTTTAAGGGAAAGATCATAGTAGCGGATAATATAGGTAAGTGTACTCGGAAGGGGGCCAGTATTTCCCAGTACTTGGTTCATGAACTTGTTGCACCTTGATGTATTCATGGAGCCAGTTACTTGGCTCATGAACCTGTTGTATTCACGAACCCACTGTGTGGTTCTTGAACCTGTTAGTATTCACGAACTTACTTCGTGAACCTGTTATTTATTTTCGTATTCATAAACCATGCCTGCTTATTACTTGATGCCCGAGTACACTGCCCTATAGACTCCATTACTAGGCCTAAATGTAACTGATTTGCATGTAGCAACCATATAGTAAAAAGATGGATGCATGAAGTGCTACCTAGATAGTAATAACCACACGACTTGATACATGAAACTTGAATTTGATACATGCTTACTTGATACTTGAAAACATGATACAAGAGACTTAATACTTGAATATAATATTTGACACTTGCACTTGATACTTGTACTTGACAACTTGACACTAGACTTGAGACTTATTACTTGACACTTATACTTAATACCTGTCACTTGATGTTGGATACTCTTATGTGTCACTAGTCACTTGATCTACTATTAGTATTTGTTACCCAACCTGATCTCTTGAGTTGTCCTTCTTACTAGTTAGTTCTTGAATTCCCACAACTTATTACATCCCTATTATATTCTTGATTCCAAATTTTGTTCCATGTTTCTTGTACTCATTTTTACTATTTGTGGCCCTAACTTGCACTAAGGGCATTTTCTCTTATTTTTCCTATTTTTTCCATTTTTATAATTATTAAACAGACTTTGGAAACGTGCTGCCTGCTGGGATTTGTGAGCAGAGATTTTAGACTTCAAATTGAGAAAAGACATGCTTAGATTATTTGTTTTCTTGTGTTATTTATTTTCTTGCTACTTAATACTTGTAACGGGTTTATGTTCCCGAGTTTTATCTTGATCCAGACTTGAAACTACTTGAATGTTATTATTTGTTTCAATTGTTTCCTGTTGCTTAATAAATTATTCATGCATGCTTGGTTATATATATATCTTGTTATATTCTTGTTATGATGCTGAGTCGATCCTACAGCTTATGTATGATGTTAAAATCATTCGCTGGACTTCGTCACGCACTCGTATTCCATATTTTTGGGAAGCGGGGCGTGACACTTAAGAAGTAGCTATGTAGGCTGACTGTTTCTGTTGTTTTGATTTAAGTCCGGTAGGGTAAGCTAGCTCTAGGTTGTGATGATTTTCTTTTTAAAACAAACAAAATAATTAAGGACTAGACACAAAGTGGTGATGTGACGAAAGTAAGAGAAAAACACGAGTATAAGGGCCATCAGATTGGCGGTGTGAGAGTGATTCACAGATTGCCTACTTGATGCGTCATGACATGGCGTGAGCACTACTTCGAAATTATCGTCCCGGTGGCGATGTTTGTGGGGTGTTTGGTGACTACGGGTGGTGTCATCGTTCCATGACGGTGGTTGAATTGTCCATAGATTGCCTGCATGATGCATCATGTCAGTGCGTGGAATTCCCCTTCAGATAGTCTGGACATGGGCTCATAACTCATAGAACATCTAGGATACTTACCGTAGTTACCGTAGTAGTTTAAGTCATGACGAGGGATTGAACCATATAAGATGAAGAACGATTAAGGGCTTGCCCTCGGACCTATGTAGTATGTGATGCATAGAATCTGAACAAGTGTGCATTAGTGTCATGTAATATAAATAACTGCATTAAGGACTAAGTGCACAGCACAACACGACATCAACAGGATAGTCCCTTTGTAGCTTTGTTTGTGATCAATTTTGTGATTTGCTAAAGTATTTAAGAATTGTTATACTGTTCGGCATTGCGAAGATGGCTGTGTATAATATTTCGTCGGTTGTAAGCAACTGGCGTGACCACAGTTTTACATGCAGGACTTGGAGTTTGCAAGAAGATATAAAGAGGAATTCGTTGCTGATGATTACTTAGATATTAATATTGTTACAGTTGTACATTTATTATTGTTGTATTTTATTTATTCCGCTGCGTGTTGATGTAAAAGACTCTGATGTAATTATTGTTGAAATAATGTTTTAAATTCCTTGTAAAATTGTACGAAATGAAGTGTAAAGATCCTGTGGAACTTTGAATTCAGTCAGTTTTGGAATTCGGGGTGTTACAAAAATACAAATATGAAATTAATTTTGCTGAGACTAGACATGTGTAGGAATCACCCTGAATTTTTGTAGATTTAATTGATGATTTTTCGGACCTAAATTATATATGTGAATATAATCTATAACTTGCGGTCTGAACATAAAATCTGAAAAGAATAGGATTTTCACCCTAGTTTCTGTAACTTTTATATGTCGTGTATATATTCGCTGGAACCGGCAGAGAGTCTAGTTTTTAGAATTTCTAACGGATCCAGATTTTCTTTTCTGTAGTAATGATAATCTATGTTTTTGTACAACAACGTCATGCTGTCCAGAATGTGTGATTTGTGTTAATTTAATATATTTGCTTCTTGATTTGTCTGTAACGAGTAAATTAAACACATCTAGTATGATACAACATTGACACCTTCTAGCATGCTCACATAGGATTAAATAAAATGTTAACAAGCCGGAGTATTATGGGATGACTTGGTAGTGAACAATCGAAAACTGTACTCGGTCGGGCCCTACTGCTTGACTTGTACTAACTGATGGCCATAAAATACTGATTGATAATTACTATCATTGAACATTAAAAACTGATTACTGTACCGAGTACACGAACCGAGAATTCACCATCAGTCTAAAACGTACACTGTGTGCTTGCGCTGGACCTGTGGAATGTGACGCAGTAGTACGTGCACTAAATAGGTTAATAAAATGATTTATAACCTGCATATAAGGTGAGTGACATATGTTTCTTTTCTTATTGTTCTAAGCATGTTGTATGTGATGATTGTGTATTTGAAAGCATGATTAGGGATTGTATGATGATAATATGAAGTTTTGATGTGTAGATGAACAAAAAATTGAATCATTTCATGAAACCTATGCCTTGATGATTACAACTTCATATAAATGATTTGAGATTGTTAAAAAACCTAATAAAACTCTTGTGTAGGATGTTTTCCTTCATATACTTGTTGTTTTGATTCATTATAAAGAATTGTATGATATGCGTATTCATGAAATTGAGTAAAAGTGGACCTTTGCTATGTATATGTATGAATATGTTCTGTTTGGATTTTAGATGAATAAGAACTTGATTAAAAACATGTTATAATTGTTTATATTCATGGGTAAACTATGGTGAGTGATGGCATATGAGTTAAATGAATTATAAGAAGAGCTTTGAATTAAAAAGATCAAGTTTTGAGTAAAAAGAGGAGTTTTAAGTTTCGGGTCTGATTTGTATGCTGACCGAAATTGGGTTTTTGGTGTTTTGTGAAACTTGATCTAATCTGAGTTATTTTAGTACTGAGATGGTTTTGAACTTTATATTACATATATACAATGGATTCACGCTGGCTGGATCGGACGGTCCGAACGAAGTCGAAAGGGATAACGTCATGTGTTCCGTTTACATCAAGAGATGAAGGAAAATAATGGAAATGGAGGACCGATTTACTGTCGATCTCGATGTTAACAACAATCCGCAAATGGTTTTTAGTGTTTCTTAAAGCTTCATGCTTTTTTCCAAATTAATGCTTAAAAAATTTTTATTCAAAAAAAATTAAGGGGTATTTACTATTTTTAGGCATTGGTGGTACCAAAGCGGCTGAGTTCACATCGAAAAATATGGGGAAACACATTGTAGAAGAGGTCATGAGAGGAGATGTTGAATGTATTTTAGAAGCAGCAGTGGCAAAAGGGTATCTGAAGACCGATTCGGAGTTGTTGAAAAAAGAGGTTGCCAGTGGAACTTGCTCCGTTGCTAGATATTAAAAAAAATAAAAACAAAACGTGCATCGCACGTGCAGATTACTAGTGACACTAAGGCCTTCTCCCTTTATAATATTACAAGTATCATATACGTGCACACGTGCACATGGAAAAATTGAAGGATAATGAAAAGGGTAAAAAGAAAATAATTTCCAAACCGATCCACTTTCGAAAATATTTACAAAACAGGTCCACTTTCGAAAATATTTACCCAAGTTAGTCCATAAGTATAAAGAAAATAATTTCAAACTGATCCACTTTCGAAAATATTTACCAAACAGGTCCACTTTCGAAAATATTTACCAAAGTAACCCAACCCGTGCGTTGCACGGGTTGGGTTACTCTCTAAGGGGTTCTCCCATTATAGTATTAAAGATTATTAGAGCATCCACAGTCGTTTTTCTCATATGGTATAAAATGGCAGCTACAGTAATGGCAAATGGGTTCGATCGCTGCAGTCGTCGTTTGCTATATTGTTTCTCATTTTTTAGAAAAAAGCGAGCGACGGGGTATGATACCCCGTCTCACCGTTTAAAAGAAATTAAAAAATATTAATTACTTATTAACTATTAATGTATATTAATTAACTAAATTAAATAATATTATATTAACTAAACCTAATTACTACACTACCTAAACCTACTGCAGCACTACCTAAACCTACTGCAACATAATTAATCAGCATTAATTAAGCCAGCTTTGAAGACTGGATCCTTTTTGGGCGGACGGGGTTTGATACCCCGGACGGGGTATCATCCCCGTTTGAACCATTTTAAAAAAAAAAAATTCGTTTAATTAGAGAGACGGGGTTTGATACCCCGTCCGGGGTATCATTTCCCGTCCGTCCGCTTTTTAAAAAAAAAAAATTCAGAAATTAATGGGACGGTGTATGATACTCCGTTTGATACGATTAAAAAATCTTTATATCGAACAGACGGGGTATCATACCCCGTCCTTTATAATATGAGAAAGCTCATTTCGTTTCTCAAATATGAGAAATGGAAATAGAAAGTTTCTCAAAATATGGCAAAATGAGAAACGACTGCAGCACTTGTTTTCGATTCGTTTGCTATAATTTGAGAAAGTGGAAATTATAGCAAACGACTGTGGATGCTCTTAGAGATTAGAGATATAGTATTAGAGATTAGAGATTAGAGATTAGAGATTAGAGATTATTATTAGATTAGATTAGATATTGTATATTAGATTAGACATATAGAGAGATTTATCAAAGTCCCCCTATCCGTTTGTAAACTAATCATTCTCACCGCTTTACTTGTCTCCCCCCCTTCCAAATCTCAACCCAAATCCATCCATGTCTTCCCTCTTCTCCCCTCCCTCCTCCACCCTCTCCTTCTTCAACCCATCCAAACCCCCAACCAAACCCCCTCGCTTTACGGTTCGTGCAGTTGGCCGCAGGATTCGCTACAAAGGGACGGCGATGAGAGAGCAAAAGCTATCCGAAATGATCCAGATCATAGTCGCTGAGGCCATGGCGGCCTGCGACGGTGAAGAAGATAGCAACCCATCGGATGGGTGCAAGGTAGCATGGGATGAAGTGGAAGAGCTGAGCCAAGCAAAGGCGCATTTTACAGCGAAGATTGCGTCGAGTATTTCGGATCCTTTGGAATCATTTTGTGAAGGTAATCCGGATTCTGATGAGTGCAGGATTTATGATGCTTAGATTTGTTGCTGTTGATTTATGTGTAATTTTTTTTTAAAAAAAATGTGTTAATTATGATTATGAACTTGGGTGGATGCTTTAGGTTGTAACTTGTAACTCTGTTTATTAGTATAAATATAAACTTGGATAGAACATTTGTGAAGTTGTCGTAAATTCATGTAAGACAAAAAAATTTCTTCTTTTAGTGGGAGAGATTATTGAGTAGAAAAATAGATGGATAACATATACAATGCACTTTGGTTTTTTATTTACACAACCCTAATTCTCAAGATAATACGAGTGATGTTGTAGGTAGAGTAGCAATGAACTTTGGGTACAAATTTGACTGGTTTCATGATACTACTTTATACTGCAAAGGAGAAATTTACTACAAAAGTAGAAAATGAGTTTGAAGAAATTGAAGGAAAGACGAATTCAGAAATGTTAAAACCATTTGAGTTTTGAGCGTGCACGGAACTTGTTTGTTGAAATGTCTAAGTGAAGGGCTTGCCTACTTCAGATACTTATAATTTTTAGGTCCTTCAATTCTGATCCACAATTAATCATTACAATTTTTATTTTATAAGGCCGTAGTGGCACACCTAGCATGTATAAACACGTACTGTCTCATTGCATAACCCCAGTTGTGCAAGACTATTTGCTCACTAGTGAATAACCTTACCATTACACTGATGTTGACCGAAGAGGTTAAGTTTTGATGATAAGGACAAAACTAATAACAGTAATTTTTTGTCCCAATTCGTGCAAATGGATTTTGATCATTTTTGTATGGATTACCATGTCTCATCTCAAAGCATGGTCCGCTTCTCCACAAAAAAAATAAGATAAAGCACAAGTAAGCCCACTTCTTGTGATACCAAGACCGGCCCATAAGGTTATGCTTCCCCACTACTTGGATCATCATTTCATGCCATCATCGCTTTTGTTAGAAAGATATATGAGTGGGAAAAAAGAAAACTCTTTATTAAGATTGGAGAACTCCATAATATCTTAATTAGAGTATGAAACCTAAACGTCCTGTTGAGTCATTCCAACATCTCAATCTTTTCAAGATTATGGATCTAACTATCCAAGACATTGTTAGGGACCATTGCTCCATATCGGTTATATGGGTAGCCGATGTGAGATTGAAATAAACTTAGGTTCTCTCCCCGTAACTGCTAGCTTTTAAGGGTGAGTTATTGGTGTCGTTTCAATTAGTATTAGAGTGGGTACCATGCTCTTGATCTACGACGCTCGAAAATGGTTATCTAGAAAACTTTTGGTAGACCCAGTTGGATGAGTGTCGCTAGAGTGAAAGCTACCGAGAGTCGGAAAGGGCTGCCTAGAGGCTGGTTTAAAATTATTGGTAGGTCCGGGCAGGATCAGTGTTGCTAAAGTGAAGTCGTCCGGTGCCCTAGAGTGTCAGCTGCCGGGGACGGCGGGATCGAAAGCGTGGTGGTTTATTAAGGACTATTGTCTCATATCAGTTATATGAGTAGCTGATGTGGGGTTGAAATAAATGTGAATTTTCTCTTATTAACAATTAGCTGGTGAGTTTTCCTGGATTTGTTTGAAACATATTATACATAGAAAGGAAATAAATAATAAAAAAAAAAAACTACCCAAAACAAAATTCCACCAAAATCTACCTATTCAACAACATTTATGACACAACTTGATTTCGTGCCATTGGTTAAATCCTTGTGTTGTCAGTTTTTTCAATTTATGCTTGTTCGCACTAAACTTAGGTTTGGTTTGAAAAATTAACGATTCCACAAGAGCTCGAGAGTACAAATCTTGCAAATATGCTATTGTTTTTTTTTTCTTTTTTGAAGGAAAAGATGGAGTATGGCCCATCATGTTTCATTAATAAGAAGTTAATAAAACAAACCCAGAGTACTGAGCCAAGTATATAGTCCTACAAAAATATTGGAGTAAAAGACAACATAAGTCCTCCCAAGCTAGGGGGTTGGGACAAAAGAACCATCAAAAAATACTTACGCTTTACAAAAGTAGCACAAAACAACTCACTCCCCCCAACAAAATCCTGGGGTGGTGGGCATCATAACAGTAAAGACCAGAGGAACAGGGCACACTCATCCCTCATTCGAGCGTCGGGCCGATCTAGACTTCATCATCGTCGTACTCCTTCACCTGGAAGATGCTGGCAGTCCTCCGTCGCGGACCTGTTGCAGCAGCAAGAGCCCAGAAAGAAATAAGATGCATGATATGAGTCAAATTACCAGAAATACTATTACTAGTCCCACGAAAGTAACAGTTATTTCTATCTAGCCAAAAGACCCAGATCGTAGCAGCGATAGCGATAAACCGGGCTTCTCTCATGGATCGTCTCTCAGTAGCGAACTGTGAACCTACACACAGATCCTTATACGTACTAGGGTAATCATTGATACCCAAAGTGCTGATTATCTCAGCGAGGACTGCTTTGCTCCTATAACACTCCAGAAATATATGGTTTCTAGTCCCGGAGACAGCATTGCAGAAACCATAGATAGAATCGATGTTGAGTTGGCATTTATCCAGGTTCACTCTAGTCAGAATTGCATCGTTCAGGACCAGCCATAAGAAGATTTTTATTTTCAGTGGGGTTTTCGCCTTCCATATAATACCCGACCACTTCGGGCGACACCCTCTGAAATGAATCCGGTTGTACAGTGAACGAACCGTGAAGGTGCCATTCTTTTCCAAACCACAGTTTTTCCAATATGGCCCCCGAGAGCGTATAATACCTGAGCTGTCAATATGGGCCTGAAGCTCCATGAACCTGATCTGAGAGTCCGAGTTTAGCGACTGTTTAAAGGCCGGTTTCCAGGAGCCTCTTTTCCAGGCTACAGCCACCGTGCAGTGCGGCTGTGACGCACGAGCGTACAAATCGGGGAATATATCTCTAAGTGTGTGATCCCCACACCACTTATCCCACCAGAATCGGATAAGTCTGCCATTACCAATGGAAGACGTCACACAGCATTTGGACGGCTCATACGCTTTAGCGATACCTTTCCAGAACCGTGAGATGCATGGGCCCACCCTGAAGCCCAGATTCCTCGTTCCATTCCCATGCAGGTACGTCTGAATGTAATCCTGCCAGCCCTCACCGTTAGGGTGAAAACTTTTCCACCACCACTTACCCAGTAGCGCGAGATTCATATTACGCAAGTCTATAATACCTAAACCTTCGTGTATCTTCTTCATGCATGCCTTTTCCCATTTGATGAGGTGATATCCGCCTTTATCAGGACTTGTACCTTTCCATAAAATCTCTTTCGGACGCGATCAATTCTCTGGATAACCTATCACGGCATTTCGAAGAAGGACAAATAATAGGTAGGAAGGTTCGAGAGGACTGCACTAATAAGCCTGACTCTCCCTCCCAGGGATAGAGCTTTACCTTTCCAGCTTGCAAGACGGTTCTCCACCCGATCAATGATGGGTAGTCAGTCAACCTTTTTGAGCTTTTCCGGCCTCAATGAGAGCCTCAGGTACGTAATAGAGAAATTCTGGATGGAGCACTTGAGAATCGTGGTGTGTTCTTGTGCCTCCTCTGGGATTAGGACAATGGGGATGAGGGCACTTTTGTAGAAGTTCACCCTGAGGCTGGACCAAGCTTCAAAACTATAAAGAATCCCTTTGAAAGTGGTGTTTCCCCGAGGTTCCCATTTTGGAACAGAAGAGTATCGTCATTATATTGGAGTATTGAGCAACCTTGGCGACTACCTCCACTGACCACTGGTGAGATCCAACCCTTCCTGTCTACAGTTAGCCATCATAGTTCGTAGAACATCTACCACAATGGTGATGAGGAGATGGGAGAGGGGATCTTCTTGTCTAAGGCCTCGTTTGCACGCAAAAGGATGACCCGAGACCCCATTCACCATGATAGCAGTCCTGCTGGTGGTGAGACACGTGTGGATCCATCTGATCCACCTTTCTCCAAATCCACTACTGGCCAGTGCCTCCAGGAGGGAATCCCATTCAATAGAGTCATAAGCCTTCTCAAAGTCCAGCTTCAGGAGGTAGCTCTTAGAATTCGACAAATGGCAGTGATGGATAGTTTCTTCAGCCGTGGCTATACAATCCTAAATACATCGACCTTTAATGAACCCAGTTTGCTCGCCACTAATGAGACTATCCATCACCTTTCCCAATCTATTAGCGAGCGTCTTGGTAATAATCTTGACGGAGCAGTTAAGAAGGCTAATAGGACGGAAGTCACCCACCCGTAGGGCTTCCTTCTTCGGAATCAACACTACCTCTGCATAATTCATTCTACCCAATTTAAGCTTATGGTCAAAGAAATCTACAAACAAATTCAGAAGATCGTCCTTGATTTCCTCCCAGAAGACCTGGTAGAAGAGGATTGGGAAGCCATCCGGACCTAGGGCTTTCTCCTTTCCCAGTTGCAGCACTGCCTCCCTAATTTCCCCTTCCGTGAACGGAGCTTCCAGGGATCGAAGGTTCCGGTCAGAGTCGTTCGCGGGATCGGGCCAGAAGTCATGGTGAAGCAGGACTCTCAGATCTGCCTTCCGACTAGGTGCTTGAAGTGGGACTGGAAAGCCATTTTAATCTCATCGTCTCCTTGAACCATTCCAGAATCAGTATGAATTGAGAGGATGAGGTTAGATCTACGTCGATCACTGACAACACGATGGAAGAAGGCTGTATTTGCGTCTTCCTTTTTGAGCCACAAAATTCTAGACTGCTGTTGCCATTTGAGTTCCTCCAGCCTATAAAGCCGAGCAATGGCCTCTCTGAGTTGGAGCAGCTTATTCTGCTCCTCTTGCAATAGATCTTTAGTTTCTTCAAGCTTTTCAAGCTCCTCGATCCATTCCAAAAGGGAATCTTTTGCTCTCCAGATCAATGCAAATTTGGTCCGGTTCCACTTCCTGAGCTTGGCCTATAGTCTCCTAATCTTTTCACATCAGATAGTTGCCGCTTCGGTCCCTCTAGTAGGGTGGGCCCAGCTCTCGTTGACCATGTGATGGAAGCCTTGGATTTCCAACCACGCCTTTTTCGAACCTAAATTTGGGAGTTTTCCTGGGCTGCCCTTCACCGGTGGAAAGTATAAAAGGAACATGGTCTGAGGTGGGTTTAGGGAGAGACTTGGCCCAGGAGAGAGGAAACTTGGCCTCCCACTCGAATGAGACCCAGACCCTATCAAGTTTAGCCAGAATAGGCGACGATTACATGTTTGACCAGGTAAAAATTCTATCAGTGATGGGAATGTCAACCAGTTCGAGATCTGCAATAACTGCGTTAAAAGCTTCCCTGTCGGAGTCACTGGATCCTCTGCCTCTGTGCTCAGAAGCGAACCTGGTAATGTTAAAGTCGCTCCCCGCAACCCAGGGGTGTGGCCAGTGAGCATGAATCGCTCGAAGTTCATTCCAGAAAGCCATCATGGCAGTGGCAGTGTTTGGACCATACACCACCGTGATTGTATGGGTCCATGGATCAGCTTTATGTTGCAGTAGGACAGATAAGGAAAACTGCTCGTGGAACTCATCTACACAGTTAAAAATTGCGGAATTAAAACCTAAGGCTATGCCCCCTGACGCACCATCAGAGGGGTGAATTTTCCAATCAGAGATTCGATTCCCCCCCAGACACCGAAGTCTAGTGATATGAGCCAGTTTGGTCTCCTGCATACCAACAATTTGGACTCTCGATTTAGCGATGACATCCCTAAACATTTCACTTTTGCCCCGCCTACCCATACCTCTAACGTTCCAAGAAAGAACATCCATTAACTACAATCTACCGTGGGACCAAGGCTCAGTTTGGGAACCGAGCTCGAAATACGACTAACTCTAACACTCTCCCATCCCCTAATCTTATTTAGGAGAAAAGTGTTCCGATCCGTATCGCCAACGGCTAAACCACAGGTTTTGGCCAGACTAAAAATTTCAAAATTAGTCATGAAATTTAAAATATAGGCTAGGAAGGAACGCGTACCTCCGTCACTAGTCTTAACAGATTTAGTGGCTACAGCAATCTCCAACTAGTCGTCTAAGGACTCCTCAATAGCCTTCTTAGTGACTTTCTGTACCCTAAAACCTGTTCCTCCATGATTAGAGACAGGTGCAGAAGGTTGCGATGTAGGGAATGTGGAAGATACAAAATCAGGGGAGATATCAGGGGAATCATCTGCCAGCCCCTCAGAATCCAAAGAGACTCCTCTTCAGAGTATACGTAATCATCTTCAAGATTTAGCCTATCCTCACGAACGTCTTCATCGATGTGGCTCCCGCCTTCAGAGAATGGAACCCCAGAATCACCAGAGACATGAGGCGACACGGGGTAAGAAATAATATTAGTTGGGCTTGTGCTCTTGGGCCTATGTAGCTCGCTCGTCTCCAACTCCCCGCCCAAAGCAACTATGGGCCCCTCTTTAGGCCTAGTAATGAGCCCAATTGTGGTCTTGGGCTTCTCACCACACCTTTCTTGCGAGAGCCCCACAAAGAGCCCATTGTTACCCTCCCCTCCCATGCGTGTCTGCACTTTCTCGACCCTGCCACCTTCGATAGATAGTGGGCGACGTGTCATCTCATGAGTGGAGGGCAGAGCGGTCGAGGAGATGGGTGTGGAATACGAAGCTTGAAGGGTAGAGCTCGAGGCATCAGTGCTTTTACCCTTCGATTTCTTCCCAAAAACGCCATTCCTCTTTCCCTGTTCATCTTCCAAAAAGCTTGTTTTTTTCCTCCTTTGGGGCCAACTCACTGGCTGTGAACGAGTCCCTGCTCGTCGTCTTCCCCAAAATGGCACCCTCCTACTGCAGCTCTCGTCCCAAAGCCTCCAACTTTTTCCCTTTTGGAGATTGAGTTTGCCTGTTGTACGTCTTTGGGATCTTACCATTTATAGCGTTGGTACGATCTGGCTCCTCCCTCTGCTCCCCTCGCAGCATCTTATCACCAACTACAAGGGGTTGACTTCCTTTTTGAGCTTCCTTTTGGCCCAACTTTCCAAGCGGTGGTTCTGATTCTACCAAAATTACCATTTATGGTTTTGGATGCAGATCCACAGCCCGCCGTCCATCCAGACCGTTGGATCCTTTGGTCAAGCCTCGATCTTGACCAACAATGAACGAAATTTTTTTGTGTGGATCTGATCCCTCCGCCGCATGGCCCTGGCGCACCTCCGTCCCCCTTGCAGCTTTGATGATTTCACGGTGCGCACGCTCAACTTTGTGAACCCCATCTAAAGTAAGGTCACAGTCCGGTGATACCACCTGCTTGTAGGAGCAACCGTCTCTGAGTGAGGGGGAAGGGGAGGGGGAAGTGATGGTCAGGAGCTCCGCCTCTGTCTCCGCTCGGTTGTCAAGCACAAAGCGGATGAGGTATGATTCCTTAAAAGAGAAAACTTTTGCAAATCGAGGCATTAGTGAGATATCGGGGCTTCTGATTAGTATCCTAGCAGATACGATATCCGAGCGGTGAACCGTCTTGTCGTCGATATCTTCAGTGGTTCCAAAATCCGAAATGATCTCTTGTAGTGCATCTTTTTTCCAGAAGTGCAGTGTAATCTAGATCCAAAATCTCTCACCTTGGGGTAGCTCCGCTCCAAATCTAGGTGACCAAGAGAAGAATTCCATCTTAAAGTGTCCAAAATCCATAGTGCCCAAGTCGGTGACCTCGATCATCTTCTCCGGCGAGGGGAAAAAAACCAGGAACTGAAGGTGGCACATCTTTTTTGCTACCCAGTCCCTGTGAGCCCTCATTGGCCACTTTGAATTTAGTGCATGGAGATGATGATTCTCCGATGGACTCCCTGACCTTACTCTGGCAACGACACACCATTGGCGGAGCCATTTTTCTTCGTGCCTGATTATCTCTAGGCTATTTGCAAGCCGGATGAGAGTAGGGTTATCAGGCGATCTGCCTCTGCTAACTGGGCATTCGTCATTGTTGTTAGAGTTGACGACGTTTGTGCAAACATACGACATATGCCCCCACTTCATACACTTTAGGCACCGGACCTCTTTTGTACAATCCTTCCGATAATGCCCCAAGTCCCTGTAGTTAAAGCATGACACCGGTTTGCGTTTTCCTTTCCTCTGCTTCTTTCTGTTATCATGTTGAATTGGGGGGGAGATACTGTGTCTTTTCTTAGCTTTACTGGTTACTTCAATCCATGGAGCATTCTCAGCCAATTCCTCATTTGAAACTGGAGCCTCTTCCACTAAAGTCTTGTAATGTGGACTCCCTTCTTGGGCCCTCACGACGATGGACTTAAGTGGGACTTGAGCCTCCCCTTTCAGTGGTGGAGGAAATTGGGGGGGGTGTGGTGTGATGGTGAAGGTTGTTGAGGGTTGTGGCGGCATATGGGGGCATTTGGATTGGGGTTAGGCAAAGCCTTAGCCTCCCATTTTGGAGGTGGGGAGGACTGGGGAGGAAAGTGTTAGGGTTTTTGGGGTTTGTGGTGGTGACTGGATGCAAGGGTTGTGACGGTGTTAGAAGAGGATTTTTGGGGGTGAAGGGTCCAGTGATGGTGAGACAGTTGGTGGCGTCGATGCTGATCATGATACCACTGATCACTCCCCTCTCTGTGTGGGTGGCAATGGTCTTTCGGGGGTCTCTTTTACGCTCGAAAGGGCCTGTAGGAGGACCCCCCTCTGTGGGCCCGTCCCCTGGGAAGAAACTCCGTGGGGCGATGATGACTGTTGTATCTCCCAGTCCGTCGTTGATGCGCACTACGGTGTGCATGCGCGGGGGATAGAGCTTGTCTGAGCTTCCTAATATCCCCATCTAGGGGGTTGGTCGATTGGTGGGGGTGGTGAGGCTGGGGGGGGGGGGGGGCTGCCGCTGGGCTGGGTATTGACGAGGGTGGAGGAGGTAGAGGGAAAGAGACAATGTTAACACCATTAGTGGCTGGGGGGGGGGGGGGGGGGCTCCGGTGGTAGGCGCACTGAGCTGGTGGCGGACCCTCTCGCTGGGCTTGCAACCGCTCGATTCCAGCTCCGACAGTATCATCTTTGTGCTTCACTCAATTCTCTCTTTTATCGCAAATATGCTATGTGTGATGACTAATATGATAACTGATGAAATTGAGGGATCCACCCAACTCGAACCCAGATGCTCTAGCATTGCTTCCTCCCCCAATACAGAAATAATTATGCGTCATTCGCATCTTTTTTTGAAACAGAAATGGAAAAGGGGAAGCTTGAGTACGGTCCGTGCGTTAAACTGTGGAATAAAGAATTGATAAACATTCGTGCTCACTTTCTTTAGGATAAATTTCACAAAACCTAGTCGGTTTTACGAATTTGAACCCCTGCCTACCCAATTATTTTTCGTTTGGCAACTTACCCTAGTAACATAATTTTTTTTAGTGAAAAACTGACTAATACCATCAATTTTAACATGAAATGTCTATTTTGTCCTCCAAAATTCAGTACAGTTTTTTGCAAATTTGTTTCTATGTCTTCTCACACTCTTTCTTTGTTATTTCCTTCTCTAATATAATCCATACCCAAATCCAAAAACAAATCAAAACCTAAATCCAAATCCATATTCAAAATTAATCATCTTCTTCCTCCACTCTTCCATTTCTTCCCAAATCCAAATCCAAACTCAAACAAAAAAGTACTCTCTTTCTCTCTGTCCTCCTTCCTTATCAAACCCAACCGCAATCCATCCAAACCTGTTTCCCCTTCTCTCTTTCTTCTTTATCCCTCTCTCTTTTCCCTCACAAAACAACTCACCCGAACCCATCCAAAATCATCCCCTCCTTCTCTTCCTTGCTCTCTTCTTCACTCTCAATGCTTTTCTCTTAAACTTAACCTAAACCCGAATATAAACCTGTATTCGAACCTGAACTCACACAAACCCATTCCCTCTCTTCTTACCATCTACAATCCAACCCTAATAGACTAAACCCGCCCAAACGTATTTCTTTCTCCTTTTATTCCACCCAATCCATTATAAATTTCACAAGTTACTCTTCAAATATTAATTAAATAATGATAATGAGGATTTTCTATCAAAGATAATAAGAAAATATTTGGAGAAACTAAGGGATGATATTTTAGTCATTAAAAAAATTGAATTTGGTCCCAAAAATGACCCACTTTTTGAAAGTATTTACCAAACTGAGCAACTTTCAAAGTTATTTACCAAAATAACTCACTCGCTAACTCAGTTAGCGACCCTAGTGAAAATAGGGTCGCTAAATGAGATAGCGAGTCTATCTGTTTGTGGTTTTCACCATTTGGGGGAAAAAATCAAGAATTCACTCGCTATCTTAGTTAGCGACCCTATTTTCATCATGGTCGCTAACTGAGATAGCGAGTGTCACCACTGGATTATTAAGTTCTAGACCTTGTTCCCCTTTCCTTCTCTATCTTTTTTCTATCTTCTTCTGGAAAAAGCTCCCTTTCTCTTCATGATCATGTATTAATTTCATCAAAATCTGCACTTCTTGTCCCCTGATGAATAGCTCTTTAGAGGGGTTTAGCTTCAGCCATTATAAGCTTCACCTCCTTCCTTAATAAGCTTGCAGATCTTCTCACCTGAGTTCAGACTCATACTGCAGCCACCACCACCAGTGCCCTTCGCTGACAAAAGAAAACATCTTCACAAGCTTGTCAATGATAAGACTTTGGGACCTAATTGCATAGCATTATATATGAACTGGAATGACCCGAAGCACCGCCGCTAGTGTGACACGCTTAGCAGATGACAAAACAATGCTTTCCATGATGGGAGTGAGTTTCCCTCAAACTTTGTCATGTTATAGGAAGCGTTTTCCATACCAAAAATGAAATTATTGAATGGAGTCTTACTTTGTCAAATGTCTGAGCTTTGTAGAGTATTGAATACTATGTTGGATTTATGTTCCGAGAATAAACAGTGGTTTGAGGATTCAAATAAGCAAATTCATCAGTCCTGACATAATGTGGATGCTCAAGAAATGTGTAGCTTATGGGATCAACTATAGGTACTAGAGGCAGGAAAGTGTGAAGGGAAACATGAGCGATAATACAAGCAGCTTATGGGATCAACTATTGTCTGTGTACCAATGATGAAAAGATGTATAAACATTCAGTTTCAGTTAGCAGGTCAAGTATTTTTCCACAAAATAAGATTACACAAGAAAGGTCAGGAATACAACGAGAAACCAACCCCTAAAACAGTGAGAAACCTACACATTTGAAGAGTCAATGATGATAAATTTTTTGGGTCCCCTTGGAACAAATAGAAAAGAAAGAACTTTGGCAAAGTTATCAACTGTTGTTAGTCTTTTATTGATGTTGCTAAGCTTCTATAACATGTTATTCATCATCTGTCATCTCAAAAGAGGGCTAGAATCATTCAAGTTTGGTGGGTCCTCGCTATCTCAGTTAGCGACACTAGTAAAAATAGGGTTGCTAACTGAGATAGCAACCATATACTTGGGATTTTTATTTGAAAACAGCAGGCACATCGACACTCGCTATTTCAGTTATCGATCCAAGTGAAAACAGAGTCGCTAACTGAGATAGTGAGTGTATACTTGGTTTTTTTTTCAAATAGTGAAAATCACAGACAGATAGACTCGCTGTCTCAGTTAGCTACCCAGTTTTCACTAGGGTTGCTAACTGAGTTAGCGAGTGGGTTATTTTGGTAAATACTTTCAAAAGTGGGTCATTTTGGTAAATACTTTCAAAAAGTGGGTCATTTTGGGAAACATTCAAAAAAATCAAGTTCACATGACATCACATGATGAGAAAGAGACATAGTAGGGCAAAGCGCCTAACGAAACCTAATGACACTAGAGTGAGTTGCTAAAAATGAGGATTTGCAAATTAGTAAAAACTCAGTAGGCTTTTGTGAATTTATCATTTTCTTTACGATGGAGTAAAACAAGTTCAGACAATAAAAAGGTGATAAATAGTGTCCATACTTTATGACATCCCACAGTCAGATCAAACCCACCGCTCCACAGGTGCCCAAAGATTTCATATCGTATGACATCCTTGTTTAAGTAAATTCTAAATGTAAAAAAAAAACACATGGTGATGATCTCTCCCTGTCCCTCCCCTCCCTCTCCTTCAACTTAAAAACCCCAAAAAGTAACAAGGTTCAGCGCTGGATGGAGCTGTCGGAGCTGGAAATGAGTGGCTGCGGGCAATGAGAGGGTCCGCCACCAGCCCCCCCCCAGACAGACCTAATGATCCCCCCTGTCATCCCCCCTCCACCTTGCCTGCCTCCCTCAAAACCTGATTCCACCGCTACCCCCCCTCCTTTTACCAACGGACTATCTTTCCCTTCCCTTATGCCAGTGTCTACACACATCTCTACCACAATTACCACCACTACCCCATCGGCGCCCCACCCTGTTCTGCCGATCAACTCTCTCAATGTGGAAGACAGGAGGCTCAGACGTCCTCATTCCCCCGAGCGTGCACACCGAAGTGTGCATCGGCATCGGATTGGGCGAGAGTATAGTCACCATCGCCCCGCATCGCCGCCTCCCAAAGGACGGGCCCACAGAAGGGGTCTTTCTACTGGCTCTTTCGAGCATAACAGAGCCCCCCCACAGACCATCGACGCTACTATGGAGAGAGGAGTGATCAGCGGCACCACATACAGTCTCAGCTTAAAGGGAAACAACAACATCAAAACTACCATGCCTCCCATCACCATTCCTTGCACAAGGGCCACCACCCTCCCCCAAACACCACCACAACCACGGTATCCAGACACAACCACAAATCCCAACACACAGCACACATCCTCCCCCAACCTCCTTCACCTCCGAAATGGGAGGCTACATCTGCTGCTGCTCCTAATCATCATCCCTTACCCATCTCCCACAACCCCTAACTACCCACACTCAACCCTCCCTAATCACCCCCACCGCAGACAGGGATGGTTCAACCTCCACTTAAGTCCATCGTCGAGCGGGCCTAAGAAAGGTGTCCACAAAATGAGGTTAGAATGGAGGGAGCACCTGGGTTGAGTGGGGACTTGATAGAGGATGAGATATGGATAGAAGTCAAAAGTAAAACAAAGAAAAGACACAGTATTTCCCCCCCAACTCAACCAGAAATCAGAAAGAAGCAAAGGAAAGGAAAATGCAAACCAGTGCCGTGTTTCAATTGTGGTGATTTAGTGCACTTTCGGTAGGATTGTACGAAAGAGATCCGCTGCCTAAAGTGCATGAAATGGGGGCACATGTCTTACGTTTGCACAAATGTTACAACATCCAACAACGATGATGATCGACCTGTTAGAAGAGGCAGGTCACCAGATAACCCCACATTCATCTGCCATGCAAACAGCCTAGAGACAATCAAACATGAAGAGAAGTGGCTCCGCCAATGGTGTGCCATTGCAAAACTAAGATCAGGGTGCCCATCGGAGAACCACCTCCTCCAGGCCTTGAACGCAAAATGGCCGATGAGAGCCCACAGAGATTGGGTAGCAAAAAAGATGTGCCACCTCCAATTCCTAGTGTCCTTCCCCTCGCCGAAGAAGATGACTGAGGTTTCGACCATGGGTATAGTGGATTTTGGACATTTTAAGATGGAATTCTTCCTGTGGTCGCCTAGATTCAGGGTTAAGTTGCCTTAAGGTGAATGATTTTGGATTTGGATCCACAATGTACCGCTGCACTTCTGGAAAAAAGGAAGCTTTACAAGAGATCATCTTGGAGTTTGGAACCATCGAAGACATAGACGACAAGATGGTTCGACGGTCAGAGATTGTATCCGCTAGGATCTTAATCCGAAGCCCCGATATCACCCTAATGTCCAGATTTGTAAAGGTTTTTTCATTCGAGGAGTCATACCTCATTAGGTTTGTTCTTAATAAGCAAGAGGAGCCGGAGACGGATGAGCCCTTGGCTCTCTCATCCCCTGCCTCCACACTCAGAGATGGGTGTTCCTACAAGCATGTGGTCTCTCCGGAGTGGGACCTCACCTTGGATGGAGCCCACGAGATAGAGCACCGTGAAGTCATCAGAGCTGCAAGGGGTAAGGAGGTGCACCAAGGCTAGGTGACGGCAAGCTCTGAACCCTACAAAACTCCGCCGTTCATCGGCAATCAAGATCGAGGGTTGACCAAAAAATCCAATGATCAGGAGGGTCTGCACATGGTGGAACTGCATCTTGAGCCAAAATGGCAATTTTTGCAGACCCAGTACCCTCCCTTGGAAATTTCATCAAATATAAAGCTCAAACAGGAAGTCAACCCTTAGCAGCAACGAAGGAGATGCTACGAGGAGAGCAAGTGACTGAGGCAGAAAGAACCAGAGCTAAAAGTATTGTGACCCCCTACTTATCCAACAGACAAAGCCGCTCGCCAAAAGGGAAAAAATGGAAACTTTGGGAAAAGAGCTTAAGCAAAAGGGTACTAATTTGGGGAAGAAGATGAACAGGGGTTCGATCGAAACCAAGGAGCTGGTTTCTAAAGAAAGAAGAGAAAATTTCTTGGAAGATGAACATGAGCAGATGAGAAAGAGATCTGTAGAGTTGAACAAGGCTTTAGTCGTCTCCTCGATCTCAGAGCAGAGGGCATCGTTTTCTTTGCCTTGTACCTCGACCGCAATGCCCTCCAGTGAAGAAGCGACGCATGGCCCACTCACATGCGGTGGGCATGCGAAGGAGGCAGGGCTCCGATGCGTGTTTGATGGGCCTGAAGAGGGGCCACTAATGAGGTGGGCTGCACTTTGGAGAAGCCCACTAAGTCTATGAGTAATTCTCTTTAGCCCAAGTGTTTGGGTTTCTGGTGCTAATACTGTGGTGCCCAACTCCGGGCTAGAGAGCCACAATGATGAGGATGATCGAGATGCTAGGTTAAACCTTGAAGATCATTTTGTCTACTCTGAAGAGGAGTCTTTGGAGTCATAGGAGATTGCTGACGATGTCATGGATATCTCACCTGACTTTGTCCCTTCCACTTTTCCTTCCTCACCACCGACTACCCCCATCCCTGCTCGTTGTGGCAAAGGTTTTAGAGTACAGAAAGTGGCTAAGAGAGCTATTGAAGAGTCCTTGGACGATTATCTTGAGATTGCTGCAGCTGCTAAATCCGTTAAGACTAGCGATGGAAGTACGCGTTCCTTCCTAGCCTCTATTTTTAATTTCATGTCTGATTTTGAGATTTTTAGTCTAGCCAAAACCTGTGGTCTTGCAGTGGGCGATACTGATCGGAATGCTTTTCTCCTAAATAAAATTAGGGGGTGGGAGAGTGATAGAGTTAACCTTATTTCGAACTCGACTTCCAAATAGAGTCATGGTCCCACGCTAGATCGTAGTTGATGGAGGTTCTTTTCGAGAACGTTAGAGGCATGGGTAGGCGGAGCAAATAGGAAATGGTTAAGGATATCATCGCTAAATTGAAAGTTAACATTGTTGGTCTGCAGGAAACCAAACTGAATTATTTGTCTAGACTCTGTAGACTGGGGGGAATCGAATCTCTGACTGGAAAATGTGCCCATCAATTGGGGCCTCTGGGGGTATTGCTTTAGGTTATAATCCCGAGATGTTTATCTACCTAGATGAATTCCACGGGCAATTCTCGTTATCGGTCTTGCTCCAACATAAACCCGACCTGTGGACCCATTCAATTACGGCAGTGTATGGTCCACACACTGCTGCAGCTAGGATGACTTTCTGGACTGAACTACGAGCGATTCCTGCACGCTTGCCACATCCCTGGGTTGTGGGGGGCGACTTTAATATCACCAGGTCCGTCTTGGAGCACAGGGGTAGAGGATCCAGTGACTGATAGGGAAGCGTTCAACGAAGTTATCACGGATTTGGAACTGGTTGACATTCCCATCAATAATAGGCTATTCACCTAGTCAAACATGCAAGCTTTGCCCATTTTAGCTAAGCTTGATAGGATCTTGGTCTCCGCTGACTGGGAGGCCAAATTTCCTTTGTCTTGGGCTAAGTCCCTCCCTAAACCCACCTCGGACCATGTTCCTATTATCCTGTCTTCAGGTGAAATGCAACCTAGGAAATCCCCGAAGTTTAGGTTCGAGAAAGCGTGGTTAGAAATCCAAGACTTCCACCACATGGTCAACGAGAACTGGTTCCGCCCTACTAGAGGGACTGAAGCGACAGCAATCTGGTGTGAAAAAATTAGAAGCCAGCGGGGCAAGCTCAGGAAATGGAACCAGACCAGATTTGTGCTGATTTAGAGAGCAAAAGACTCCCTTCTTGAAGGTATCGAGGAGCTGGAAAAGATGGAAGAAACTAGAGTCCTATCACAGGAGGAGCGGAATAGGTTACTTCAACTCTGTGAGGACATTAACCAACTCTATAGGCTTGAGAAACTCAAATGGCAACAACGATCCAGAATTTTGTGGCTCAAAGAGGGAGACACGAACACAACTTTCTTCCATCGTGTGGCCAGTGCCCGACGTAGATCTAATTTCATCCATTCAATCCACTCGGACTCTGGAATGTTACAAGGTGACGAGGATATCAGAGCAGCGATCTAGTCCCATTTCAAGATCCTCTCTCTTCACCACGATTTCTAGCATGGTCCCGCGAACGGATCTGACCTTATGCGTCAATCCCTAGAACTCTAGAAGCCCCCTTCACGAAAAAGGAAATTTGGAAGGCAGTGCAGCAACTTGGAAAGGACAAAGCCCCAGGTCCATATGGTTTTCCAATCATTTTCTACCAGGTGTTCTGGGAAGAAATCAAAGACAATCTGTTAAAGTTGTTTGCCGATTTCTATGACCATAAGCTTAAATTAGGTAGAATTAACTTTGCTGAGGTGGTGTTGATCTCTAAGAAAGAAGACTCCCTACGGGTGGGAGACTTCCGCCCTATCAGCCTCCTTAACTTCTCAGTCAAGATTATCACCAAGACTCTCGCTAATAGATTGAGAAAGGTGATGGATGGTCTCATTAGTAACGAGCAAATGGGGTTCATTAAAGGACGGTATATTGAGGATAGTATAGCCATGGCTGAAGAAACTATCCATCACTGCCATATGTCGAATGATAAGAGCTACATCCTAAAGTTGGATTTTGAGAAAGCTTATGACTCGGTTGAATGAGAATGTCTCCTGGAAGCGCTGACTGGAAGAGGGTTTGGGGTCAGATGGATCTACATGTGTCTCACCACCAGCAGAACTGCTATTTTTGGTAAACGGGGTCGTAGGTCATCCATTTTCGTACAAACGGGGTCTTAGACAAGGAGATTCCCTTTCCCCCCTTCTCTTCACCATTGTGGCAGACATATTGCGGTCCATGATGGCTAACTGCAGTAGGGCCGAATGGATCTCGTCGGTGGCCAGCGGGAGTCAATCGACAAGGTTGCTCAATCCTCCAATATGCAGACGATACTCTCCTATTTGGAAATGGCAACCTCGGGGAAACAACCACCTTCAAAGGAGTTCTCTATAGTTTTGAAGCTTGGTCGGACCTTAGGGTTAACTTCCACAAAAATGCTCTTATTCCCATTGCCCTTATGCAAGAGGAGGCACAAGAACATGTCATGATCCTCAACTGGACCATCGAGAGTTTCCCCATTAAGTACCTGGGGCTGTCGCTGAGACTGGGGAAACTCAAGAAGGTTGATTGGTTACCCATCATTGACCGAATGGAGAACCGTCTTGCAGGATGGAAAGCTAAATCTCTATCCTTGGGAGGGAGAGTCACGCTTATCAATGCAGTCCTATCAAATCTACCAACCTATTATTTATCCTTCTTCGAAATACCACGATGGGTTTTTCAGAGAATTGATCGGACTCGGAAACGGTTTTTATGGAAAGGGGCAAGTCCTGATAGAGGCAGCTACCACCTCATTAGATGGGAAAAAGCATGCATGAAAAAGCTACATAGAGGACTAGATATTATTGATCTTCGAGATATGAATCTTGCTCTTCTGGGTAAATGGTGGTGGAAAGTCTTCCACCATAATGGAGAAGGGTGACAAGATTTCATTCAGGCGTACCTGCATGGGAATGGGACGCGAAACCTGGGCTTCAGGGTAGGCCCACGCATCTCCTGGTTTTGGAGAGGTATCGCCAAGGCCTATGAACCCTTCATTAGTTGTGTGACGTCGTCTATTAGTAATGGCAGACCCACCAAATTCTTGTGGGATAAATGGTGTGGTGACCACACACTTAGAGCCCTGTTCCTCGATTTGTATGATCAAGCATCACAACCGCACTGCACGGTAGCCGTAGCCTGGAGAAGAAGCTCTTGGAAATTGGCCTTTAAACAGACTCTGGACTCGGGCTCATTGCTCAGGCTAATGGAACTTCAGAACTATATCGCCAGCATCGAAATTAAATGCTCTCAGGGACCCGATAGGAAATCTTGGGGACCGGAAAAAAATAGCACGTTCACTGTTCGCTCCCTTTACAACTGCATTCATTTTAGGGGATGTAGCCCGAATTGGTCGGGTGTTATCTGGAAGGTGAAAACCCTGCTGAAAATAAAAGTTTTCTTATGCCTGGTTCTGAACGATGCAATTTTGACTAGAGAGAACCTGATTAAACACCAACCGAATATGGATTCTAGCTGTGGGTTCTGCAATGCGGTCCCCGAGACTAGAGACCATCTTTTCCTAGAGTGTTCCAGGAGTAAAGCGGTCTTCGTTGAGGTACTTAGCGCCCTGGGGACGAATGAGTACCCTAGTAAGTATGAGGATTTGTGGATAGGATCAAAGTTCACTACGGAGAGACGGTCTATGAGAGAAGCTTGGTTTATCGCTATCGCTGCTACGACCTGGGTTCTTTGGCTAGATAGGAATAAATGTTACTTTCGTGGGACATGTAATAGTATTTCTGATAATTTGACTCACATTATGCATCTTATTTTCTTTTGGTCTACTGTTACCGTGACAGGTCCTAGAGGGAGGATTCCGAGCGTCTTTCATGTGGAGGAGTACGATGCTGATGAAGTAGAGATTGGGCCGATGCTCGACTAAGGGATGTGCGCTGCCCGTCTGACTATTTGCTGTTGATTGATCCCCATCTCCCCAGGGTTTTGTTGGGGAGAATAGATGCTTTGATATATTTTGATTGGATGCATGTATGTTTTGACCATTCTTTCGTCCCCCCCCCCCCCTCCCCCCTGCTTGGGGAGGATCTATGTACTTTTGTTGTATTGTAGGAACTTGTACTTGGCTCAGTACTTTGATTTTGTTTTATTAATTCTTTATTAATGAAACAAGGTGGCCATACTCCAAATTTTTTCTTCAAAAAAAAAGTAAATTCTAAATTTTAAGAGTATACAATCCTTTTTGCAAAAAATGCTATTTTTTTTGAAAAAATTACATGAGAATATATATATATATATATATATATATATATATATATATATATATATATATATTGTTACGCCCCGCTTCCCAAAAAGAATACGGAATACGGATACACGAACGCCCCGCTTCCCAAAAAGAATACGAAATGCTGATACACGACTCAACCTAGCGAATGATTTGCATCATCCATAAGCTGTTCAGGAATCTTTACAACATCTCACAAAATAATCAGAGCCGGAAGCAAAGAGTCAACCACTCATGCAAAATTGAATTAATAAACCAATAGAATTTACTTGAAACAAAATACATTAAGCTCAAATAAATCAGATCTGGACAAGACAAATATCCTGGGTCACATCTCCCAAATACAAGATAAATATCCAAGTACTCAAAATACATTATTCAAAGCCACAATAATAGCAATACTAATAAGCAAGAAATCCAGCACTCATTTTGCCAATGCCGTCGGGTAGCTGACCATCCTGATCTGCAATTAATAATTGCATGCGAAGAAAAGAGAAAACAAGTACCCATCAATGCAAGTTATGGGCCACTTATAATGTAGGATACAAGTATATGGAGTAGTCAAATCTAAAATAACAGTGGAAATAAATATAGCATGGTATAATGCATCAACAGTAATATCTAGCATGAATCAGTAAAAACCAGTCAACTAGCATGGTATACTAACAGTACAAATGAATGGGTCAAGTATAGTGTCATATGGCAACTAACAATGTCCAGTAACAGTAAGCTCAGTATATCAGTGTAACAGTATAACAGTATCAGTCTAACAGTATCAGTCTAACCGTATCAATCTTATGATTTTATAGTCTTGTGTGTATTACTAGCTAGGTAGCACTTACATTCGCCCCAAAATATAACACATGGTTGCTACAACAAACAGTTCCGCTTTTAGATTTCATAGTGGACCATAATGGGACAGTGTACTCAGGTATCAGTAACAGTAGCAGTAGTAGTAAAAATAACAGTAACAGTAGCAGTAAAAGTAATAGTAACAGTAACAGTATGGAACACTAGTTCCCTTCCAAGTACATGTTTCCATATTTTCCACTACTAGATCTTCCCTTATGAAACCTCGGCTTGATCACTTTTATTATGGTTATCAACAGATATGATAGTGCATGAAATAGTGTCAAACTGTTATGGTATAATCAGTATTTGGTTCAGGAAAACAAATAAATATGCATAGATGATGTACAGTCACATAAACTAGCAAGACAGTGTATGTTCATATTCAGGACAGCATGAAAGTACAGTACTAAAACAGTGATTCCTGTTACTACAGAAATCCAAATCTGAATCCATTGAAGAATATGAAAAATAGACTTTCACACGAATCCAGCGATTATATATAAGCCATATAGTATTTCATAAAATCATAACTCAAAACTGATTTGAATCCAGAAAATATGTTCAGCCAGAAATCAGTAAATCGTATTTAATGATAGGAAAGCAGCATTAAGACTCCTCAAATAAATTTAGGAAAAATCTGGGGTAATCCCCTATATGTCTATTATCAGAATATAAAGTTTCATAATATTCCAGTAAAATTAGTTCAGTCAACAAAAATCAGAAAACATCAAGAAACGATAGTTTGGCAAGTCTGGAATTCCCAACACTGCTGTACGAAAACTGTAATATCTCGCAAACCATGAAACGAAATCCAAATCCGTTAAAGGGAGATGAAAATAGACAAAATAAGATAACTTTCATATGTAATAAATATTTTCCATACAGTAAAAGGAAATAGGGTAAAAATACGATTCTTTACAGAACAGCGAGCAAAATACAGCAAGTATAGCTTTCATAAACAAGTATGAAACGGCATATAAAACTCATCAATAAAATCCATCAAAATTCTGGGTAATCCCTAGATAGGTATAGAAATACTGTACAAAGGTTCAGATAAAAATAATATATTTAGGACTAGTACCAAAATGGTTTAATCATCAAAATCACCAATAAACGAAATCTGGAAATAGAATACACCTCTGTAGTAAAATAGCCATAACTCACTCATACGAAAACGAAATCGATCAAGGTCAGAGAGTTTGGAAAGAAGACGGATTTCTATAAAAATCATCTTTAATACTGAAGTTAAGATACTGACCTTAATATGGTCTAAAATACAAATCAAAACTGATCATCGACAAATACAGATTTTCTCTTGAAAACAAAACTAACATAAACCACACGAAACTCGTTCCAATCACAATCAAACATGGTATAGAGTCTACTAAGTGTCCAAACATCATGAAATAGAGTATATAACATATTCACAACCATCATATCACATGGATCTCATCAAACACATAATTTCACCTCATTATCTCACATATATGAATAGATCAAAAACGGTCAAACCTAGTTGTTTTCATGTCGTTTTTGTGTCGTGAGGCAACTATGGTCAGTTAGCACTATAGAGACAAAACCCATCAAAGATAACACACACACGAGTTGTCTCTAGAACCCAACTACACTATAAGCGATATTTTTGACTTGTATCATACAAAGCAATTTGAGTACAAGATACTTGCCTTAATCGAAGATGAAACGAACACCAAGAATAACGGGAACGGATTCCCGGGCAATGAACAAAACCATGAACGAAAATCCACGAACCAAAGCAACACACGATCACACACGTGCAAACCCAAACGAAAGAGAGAAAGAGATCGGGCGGGGGTAGCGGCGGTTGGCCCTTGCTGGCTATCGCTGCTCCTGCGGTTGCTGCTACTGATCGACAACGGGACGGGAAGGACTGAGAGAGAGATGGCTTATGGAGAGATGTGGAGAGCTCGGAGTATGGCCTTGGGTGTTGGTCGGCAATGAGTGAAGGTCGGGATCAGGAGTGGCGATGGGATAGAGGCAGATCGATGGGGCGTCAGGCTGGGGGTGTTCGGCTGGGGTTGACGGCACACATAGGAGAGAGAGGGAGGCCGGGGTATAGTGGGTTAGGGTTAGGGTTTTAGGGAGAGAGTTTATATATATAGGGGAATTTAGGGTTTGTAGTAGGAGATGGGTAATTGGGTATTTAGGTTTATGGGTCCAATAGGAGTCGTAGTAGAGTTGGTTTAAAATTAAGATTTGAATAGGATTTGGTTTATCAATTGGGTTTAGGGATAGTCATGAGGGTATATGATTTAAATTGCAAAATAGGATAAACAACAGTGGCTTAGGCAAATGAAACCACGAGCACCCAAAACACGAGCAAAAGAATGGAACAAGAATCCAATAAAGAGAAAAACAACAATCGATAAAGAACGAAACAAGAAGACAACAAATCAAACACAAAGAGCTCAAATTGAAATAAAATGAATATATATTGAAAATAACTCCAATATACGGTCCAAGAAAAATATAAGAGAGTACAAATACTCAAAAAGAAGAAAAATACATCAAGAATACGAAAAACGAAAAACAGGGGTTATATATATATATATATATACTATTTTAATGGGAGAGTTGGGGTTGTAAACAAACAAATCCTAATTTTGTAACTGAGCAAACCCGTGCAATATACGGCCAAACTACATCCACTAAACATCCCCGTGTCATGCATGTCAAATAAAAAAACCCATCATCTTCTCTGTTAGCAAAAAAAACCCTAAATCCAAAACCTCAACTCATCTTCTCCCTATTCAACTCCTTTCTGCCCTATCCCTCGCACTCCTGTCGCCAGCGCATGGTCGTGTCGCCGCAGTTCGCCGTCGACCCAAGCGTACCCGTCTAATCCCCATCGTTTCGCTGCCGTTTCATCGTCAAACTCTTAGTTGACCAATATTTTCTCGACCTGTATCGCATGGGTATGGGGTGAAGCTGGAAAATATTTTCTTGACGGGGTTTGTGATTGAAACGACAGATGGAAAGCGGAACAAAAATTATAAGAAGGTAATTTTTTTAATTTGGGGGTTTCTTGATTGATTAACTTTTGAATTTGATGAATTAAGGTTTCTGATTGTAATTCTGGATTTGGATCTATTTTGAAATTTTGGTGGGATTTAAGATCAATAGGATTAGGATCTAAAGTTTGGAGTTGGAGCATCGATGAATTGGAATTTGAGATTAGGGTTTTCCAACTCTTGATTTGGTTGTGATTAGGGTTTCTATTGATTGGTAAATGTATGTAGATTATAACTGCTAGCGTATTTACATTTGATATGAACACCAACTGTTTGTCAAAATTCCTTTGAGGAAAAATGTAACCTATTTTTTCATGGGTAATTTTTTTAATTTGGGGGTTTCTTGATTGATTAACTTTTGAATTTGATGAATTAAGGTTTCTGATTGTAATTCTGGATTTGGATCTATTTTGAAATTTTGGTGGGATTTAAGATCAATAGGATTAGGATCTTAAGTTTGGAGTTGGAGCATCGATGAATTGGAATTTGAGATTAGGGTTTTCCAACTCTTGATTTGGTTGTGATTAGGGTTTTTATTTATTGGTAAATGTATGTAGATTAGATTATAACTGCTAGCGTATTTACATTTGATATGAGCACCAACTGTGTAACGCCCCGGATCCCCATCATTGGACATCCGTAACACAACCAGAATCTTTACCTTCAAATGCATCTCAACACAGTAAATAACACGGAATTTAAAACACTTTTATTGCCCTCAGAAATCAATTTATCATATCAAACTGTAACGCCCCCATTTTGACCCCAAACTCAATTTTTTTTCAATTTCCATATCATTTTAAACATAAACTAAGATAGTTATATTTCTAAGAAAATTTCGGTAGAGTTTCCCCTGAAATTTCTGCCCCGAAACACAAAAAGCTTACGGAATTCTGCTCTAAATTCCGTAGCTCACATCACAGGCAATAATATCACGGGCTCCCCAGACCAAAATGAGCAGAATCACACAGGCAATATATATATATATATATATATATATATATATATATATATATATATATGCTATGGGGGCCAAACTCATAATAGAATATCAAATATCAATTAAAAACCATAAATCCTTTAAAAACGTAGTAAGGTTTTTAGAAAATAACTTATAAACCACATCACAGGGCCCGGTACTCCACAACAAGATGGGTACGAGTCAAAAGCATATCATGCCACTCCACACTATACTCATCATCATTATCATCCACATACTTATACATCAAAAATACAATTTAAAACATAAATTTCACTATTCACATAAATAACCCTTAAGCAACAGTTGTAAAATGAAGCTCCATTCCACAGAATTTACACCTCACATCTGCACCGCTGAGGACCTGTAACAGTAGGGGCCTAGGGTAGTCCAGAGACTCCCTAATCCCCCAAACACTAAGGGGTTAGCCAATTCTGGTATGAGTATAATCTATTAATAAGCAAATAAATTAAACTTTATAAGTAAAACAGAATGAACTTACGAATACCAAGATAAACCTGAACATGTAAATATGATAAATGGAAATTCACCTCAAATGCTCTCCGAGTCATTTCCTATATGCATAACCCTAACCGCTCAAAACATACTTATCTTTAGTTTGAAAATCGTTTCCAAATTAGTTGCTTATGGCCCATCACTTTACGCCTTATGCAAACATTCCTATAGCTTTATTTTTCTATAAAGCTTTACATTCACAACAACTCTATTCTCACATAAACTGCACCATATTTACCATTCATTTGCAATTACAGACTCACGACTTATAATCTTTCTCAATCTCATATCACATAACATTGCATTCATTCATTTCTTACAACATATCTCATCACGTCTTGCAATACATCACTTTCACACTCATAATTCATCTTGAATGGACAATAAACGTGTATCCTGATTTCCTAGTATCTGCGTATGCCATGACCTGAGTCTAATGCAACAATACAGAATATAAAACAGATGCACTTAATCTAATGTCAGCAAGACTCTGGATACACATGCATCCCATACTACATGTGCCCCCGATCAAGCCGTTTCTCCAGTTCAGGGATTTGAACCCTCGCTATGCAATGCATTCTAATTTGGTCTACTTCCTGTTCCTAATAGTATGACATGGTTGATGAGGTATAAATAGAAGAAATAATTTAGGGTGCTACCCCGTTGTCACCAATAATTGTTGCATCAGACCCTCCTCGAAAGCTGTGACGAACTTACAGATATACCGCAAGTATATCCATTGCACAGAAGATCCTTTATGATCCGTTCGTGTCTACCAACGTTAGAACATGACGACCTCGGAGGTCCTAAAATACCCCTGATCCACCAGGATATCAGCATTCCGTTCTTACCATGGTACTTCAGAAATTAACAGTGCAAGATACGCGCCGCAACGCGTATCCCTAATGAAAAGTGGAGACAACCGGTATCACCACTTAGTGCTAACTCTCAGAACAAGTTGGATTATAGGGAATCACCCCTAACACCAATTCGGTCTTCAAGCGAAACAATAAAAGAAAACCTAATCAATGCAGTTCACTGAAACAAGTTGTTACTCAAATCACACTCGGTGTCGATCAACAATGTCGAGTCTGTCCGGTCTGTCAGACAACAATCGTCATAGGAATCACATCCACTGATTCCCAATACCTTCACAGGTCCGCGACCAAACAATCCTGGCCCATGACCCTCAGCGAGTGGTCCAACGTCGCCCCAAGGATGCAATACAATTCAAATGAAGGTAAGCACACACATAACCATCAATTCCTGACCATTGACAGGCTCAGGCATCGAGACACCAAACACAAACCGATCAGAGCTATATCTCAACTCACTCATATCCACCATGAGTACTAAGTACAGGAACTTATCTAAGTTCCAAATGAAATGCTAAAACATCATTAAAACCTGATAGCTCGTGATCACCACACTGCGGCATGCAGAGGGTTCCTCATCAATTGTCTGATGAAATAATTCAAGAAATAGCAGTAGCTGTGACTCAAGCTACGCTCATCGGAGTCCAATACACTCATAACTTCCTAGAAGGGTAAGGAGATCCATTTTCATCCCCTATTTGATGATTCCCTCAATTCCTTTCAAAGGACTCAAGTCCCCGAGTTAACTCAAGCTTGAAGTCAATCTATACAATCGGTTGCTGAACTCGCAATGCCCATAACTTCCAATACGCAATACAGACTTGCTTGATACTACCCATTCTGGAACTCTAAGACTTTGGTCTACAGTTCTCCAGCTAACTATTTCCTCGAATCCTGTCCTCTTGATACTAGAAAATCTCATATACTCTCAATAGTATATCCTTCTTGCACTCGCTGCCCTTTCCAATATCATGAGGGTTTGCTCACTCATCAGAAATTCTCAATTCTGGGTCCTATGGGAAGGTGGGAGTATCTACTTCAACTTCCTAGTTGAATACCTCTTTCAGACTCTATCATTTGAGTTCTCGAAAACACAAGTTCTATCTTTGGAAAATCATAACTCTCAACCTATAAACTGAAATTACAAAACTCCATATGGGTTAGAAGGCTATGATTCCCTACTACGACTCTCTAGTTGGTCAATCTCCCAAACTCTTAACAATAGTTCCCAAATTTTCATTTTTTTCACCAACTAGTCAACTTATACTAGTCTGAACATAGCCCACTTTGAAGTTCAATAATAAATCAACCTTGAGTTCTGCTCATGAAATTTGAGATACTCAATCTACACATATATCATTTCATTGTGTCCAAAATTCACATTTAGATTCATCTCACACAATGAGTTACGACTCTTCCTTGCAACTATATGCGGCTTATTGTTGGAACCTCATCAAACGATACTTTAAAATTCTAAAACTTGAGAATCATTAAATAAACCCATACCAAAGGTTACTCTCAAAGGTTCCAAGCAAGATCATACATGTACAATTGGTTATGACCTTTCGGACGTCAGTCCAAACGCAATTGGCTTCAGCTCTGTCCTTTCAGACCAGCTGCACTCCACAATTTATTTTGAGGTATCAACCGACCTCGATAATTTATAAAATTTAACCTATAGTTGTGGACACATACAAGAGTGTCCACACAAATTCTTAGCTCAAAACACCCATGCTACACTAAGATACAAAAACGAAAATACACAGCAATTCATAATTTAAAATTTTCACAACGCACCATGTGCATAAAATAAAAGATATCATACTTACAAAATATCCTGCGAAAACTCAAAGCGCCACCACGCCTCTCCGCGTCCAAAGTCGCTAATATATCCTATCATCAATTTCAAAGCAATTAAAACTCAATTCATCCAAACCAATCACAAAAGCTAATAACGCTATTCTAAATATCACACAAGCATTTATTGAATGCCTGGGATACACACGTGCTTTGTATGTAACATTCGAATTCCGACAAGATTCCTATTTTCAAACAATTACTAAAAGCACTCGCAAATTATTCTAATAATCCAACTACAATTTCTACTACCATACGAAAACTAATTCATACACATATAGTTTTTTTTACAAACCCAAAACCCTAATTTATTAACACTTACAAATTCTCTAACAACTTGCAAATCTCTCGCCTCTACTACTCCTAACATCTCCAAATCTCCTTACCATAATACTCCTACTAAAAAAAAATTAACCACACTCAATTTCATACAAACAAAATAATTAGGGTCTACCTTTCCGAAGCCCTCTCCAAAAATCGATGCCACCACGAGCTAGAGCACCCTCCAATTAGCCATCCCTCCAAATTAATTTGAAAACCACGGAGAAATGAGGTGGATTTGGGCGGAGAGAGGGAGAGCCGAAGTGGGTTCGGCTGGGTTCTTCTCTTTCGGCTGGGAAAGAAACGGGGAGGAAGAAAGAAGTGGAGAAGGAAGGAGGTGGGGTGGGGTTTTTATAAAAAAGAAAATAAATAAATAAGAGCATCCACAGTCGTTTGCTATATTTCTCAAATTCTCATATTATGAAAATAATATGAGAATCGACATCTGCAGTCGTTTGCTATTTTGTTAAAAAATAGCAAACGAGCTACAGTCGATTCTCATATTTGAGAAGGGGGCTAGCGAATTTGAGAATATAGAAGACGATACATCAACATGATGTATCGTCTCAATATATTTAATATTTTTTATTACAATCGGACGAGACAACTTATCTCGTTCCATAATTTTTTTTATTTTATTTTTTTTTAATTGGATCGGACGATACATGTTGTATCGTCCTTCCCAATGAAAAAAAAATAAAAATTTAAAGCCCCCTCAAACTGGACAACATGTCCCGTTTGATCACAAATTTGATCGGACACAACATCATGTTGTGTCCCATGGGTTTTAATTTTTTTTTTTATTATTTTAAAAACACTAGGACGAGACAAGTTGTCTCGTCCTTCTAAAATATAGAAAACACCATTGCACAAGTTCACATCTATTCTATTCCTATACTTCTCATTTTGCTAAAAAATAGAAAACTCCATTGTGGATGCTCTAAGTAGATAGAAAAATAATGTAAAGGGAATATTGCATACAAGCCCCTAAGTCCTAATATACATTTCAAATAAACTCAAAAATTTCCACTTTACGATTATAAACAATACAAAATACATTAAAACTACCTCGTAATAATCCTTCAGATTATAAAATAAAGTAGACAATAAATCTGATATTTCTCAATTACAATCAATTGTTATTAGAAAATACATAATCGTGTGCAATTCTCAATTGCGCACAGATTAGGATGCAAAATAGCCATATGCTATTTTTGCGAGGTATTACAAACTGTTTGTCAAAATTCCTCTGAGGAAAAATGTAACCTGTTTTTTCATGGGTAGTGACATAATCTTACAATGATGCCTCTCATAAAGTTAGATTTATGAACAAAGCATTGTGCCTAATCAGTTGTAGCTTAATTGCTAATTGTTCTTCTTTATTTTCAGAACAAATTTTTGACATAGGCTACCATCGTACTCTTAGTTGTCTATGTTCCTAAATCTTTCAGAGCTGGCATTAATGACAACAAGACTTTTATCTCAAACCATTTAGCATTTCAACATTTTCCTTTGAGGGTTATATGAAATAATTTTACTATATAATACGATGTTGGTCATTTTTGTTCTTTTTGATATCTTCAGGCAATCTAGCAGTCCCATTGGCACATTTGACATTCTTTCATATATCGAGCTAATGCAGTATGCAAATAGCAGTGAAAGTGAGTATAAGATAACTCTTCCGCCTATCATGTCCATAATTGTATCAATTCTGCTATCTTTATATCTGCATTTTTTAGTTATGTTTCCATCAATTGTATTGATCTTTCAATTTGGTACTTGGTATTTCTTTCAAGTTTGGGTCGACAATGATTATAACAAGTTGATTGATTTTAAATTAATGATTTTGGCTATTATCCAAAATGCACAAACTAGGATTGTTGATTTTCATTTTTTTTAATCTGATTACAGGTCTCATGTTTGGGGAAGTTTATTCTTATGCTATAATTACTATAAACTTCTTGACGACGGGGCATATCTAAAGAGCTACAGAATTACAGACGGTGATCAGGTATGCGTTGTTGCTGTTGATATGTTAAATTTATCTATTAATGAAATAGTTCTTTATGGAATTACTATAAAGAGTACTGGAAATATTTCCTGCTGGTATGCATCTTTTATCTTGATTTAATGTCATTTAGATTTTTGAGTATGTTGTTTTTACAAGTTTCTGAAGCAATAGTGTTATAGAAGTTTCCGCTTAATTTTGCAACTTTATATTACTTTCTCATTATATTACCAAGACTAAGATTATGATTTTAATATTATCATGTGTATAGAGTGTTGCTTCTTTAATGTCGAGAAATTGGTGTATTTCAATTGACTACACGTACTAGACTTTTATTATGAATTAGTTATTTGTGTCAGCATATTAAATTAGAAGGTCACACGTGATTTTCTCTTTGATTCCTATATCGAGTATCTCATGTTGAGCTTTCAAGATCATCTGATGTTTCTCATTATATTACCAAGACTAAGATTATGATTTTAACATTATCTTGTGTATAGAGTGTTGCTTCTTTAATGTCAAGAAATTGGTGTATTTCAATTGACTACACGTACTAGACTTTTATTATGAATTAGTTACTTGTGTTAGCATATTAAATTAGAAGGTGACACGTGATTTTCTCTTTGATTCCTCTATCGAGTATCTCATGTTGAGCTTTCGAGATCATCTGATGTGCATATTTAATCTCTAATATATATACATATATACTGTTGTGCATAAATGTGAGAAAAAAATGAATTAGATTATCATCATACATTATATATTATATTTCTTTGTAAACTACACTTTATATGATGCATATACATATGCTTATAATTATTCTATGCAAGAAAGCTTATTTGTAAGGAGAAAGTCAAGTAATCGCATTGGTTTTGTAATTGGTTGGTTGTTGTGGCTTCTACTTTAGTGGTTGGATTTTATTAATGTAAGTATGCTTCTATCTTTTTTTGTTATCTTTGTTGCAAACAGATTTGCTTATAGAAAATTTTATTTGTTCTCAAAATTTGATCTTTCTTAATAATTTACTATATCTTTTCTTATAGACAATTTATTTAATTTAATGACTATACTTTGTAGGCGTACATCATACGTGTATTATATTAGTATATATTTTTTGATGAATCGGATAGAGCCATAAGGCTCCAGCCATCAAAAAATATATTAATCAATAAATCAGTACAAATACAAACAAGCATCAAGGGTTTTACAAGAGGTAAAACAGATAAAAACGAAATAACTAAGAAATACAATAACAAATATCAACACAGAGGGCAATATTACGACAAGAATCAACATCCCGAAACGAAAGAGCAAAGCAAACGACCCAGGGACTCGAGCGCCTAGGAGACCATCATCAAAATGCCGAATCCGACAGAGGTGCTGGACCAAAGCAAACGCTCCAAGAACACTGACAGGTAATGACTCCCTCCAAGACGACATCCAACTCCACTTGCAGTCTAGAGTGACTCTAGTGGCAAAAACGCGGAGAGGCACAACAGACACCGGGGATGTCAAAAGAGCAGGCAAAACTCAACAATTCCCAGCTGATGAACAGACACAGCGCCTGCTTTCCTCGCAAGCAGGCAAGCGCTCACACGAATCTTCGAAAAATCGAAAACTTTCTTTTTGTAACCGCGCTTGACCGGTGAATAGGCAGCCCTAACAGGAGGGGGCGAAAACGCCTCAAGGACAGATAAAGAAACATGAACAGAGGTGGGACACGGGGAGGAGCTGTGACTGCTGAGATCAGCCGAAAAGATAGGTTGTCTGGTCTTGTAGGTGCCGGCCCCCAGGGGAAGAGACGGGACATCAGAACTTGTAGGATACTTGAGAGGAAGGGAGAGCAAGAAGAGTTTGAAAGTCCTCAGGGCCAGAAAGAGCCATGACTGAGTCCCTAAAAGTTGATACCAAGAGTATAGGCAGCCAGGATAATGAAACGAGATCGCAGAATATAAGGGGTAAGTGAACTTCAACGCACAAGGATAGATATAGAATAGTGAAGGGTCCTTAAACTCATTAATAGCTCTGGCAGGATGCACCGGGGGGTCAGGAGAGCGGGAGTGTGGAGAAGACTCCCTCTCACTAAGAGACCCCGAAAGATACGGGGAGAAGGATTTAAACCAATCAGGAAATGTACCCAACTTCCTGAACAATGATGGAAACACTGAGACAGGTCGGTGGTTAGCCTTGAACGAGGCCCGTCGAAAGTTGGAAACAAGGTTCGTAAAAACTTTACGATCCTTAAAAAGGTAAGCAATATTAGGCCGATTAAGAGTGATAGGAGAAGCGCGAGGAGGGGGACTAGAAAGGGAGAAGTTCGACGCTGAAAAGTCAGACAGGACAGAGGATTCGAGATCCTTGCTCTTAATCCTACAATGCTTACTAACCAAGCTACACCGAAGCTTGAGCTTTAAGAGGGGGTAATTAAGGAAGGATAGGAGTTTGGCCGGTAGGGGATGACCTCTGGGCCATCCCAGAAGTTTTTGAAGTGAAAAACATCGACTACGAGAGTGACCGAGCTTATCACAGAATAAACACTTCATTTTATTTTTACAAACACGCTTAAGATGCTCAGGAAGGAGGCATTTGAAGCAGACCCGATGCAAATCGGGCCTAAAGGGCAAAGGGGAGCTAAAGTAATTGGAAGAACCCTGAGAGGGGGATGTGAACTCCCTAGTAGAAGAAGAAAAAACCCCCTGCGAATCCTGATTCGATGCTGACCGTTCTACAGCTTTGATAAGAATCATGGGAGAGATCTTTCCAAGAATGGAAAAAACTGAGATCCAAAAAAAATGGAAAGGCAATGAATGGAGAAAATACTAACAGGGCCTCTCAAAAAAGAGAAGCAGCACTCTGTTCTTGTGGATATAGAAACGCCCACTTATTTTTCTTTTTTTTCTTTCTTTTTTTTTTTTTTTTCCTTCTGATATATCCAAAGAGAATCAAAACAACCCAATAGTAAGATAAATCTCTCCGGACCAATACCTCAGCAAGAACAAACTCAATAATCGGCAAAGATCGAGATCCACACTATACAAAAACGAGATAAAGAGAACTCCTCAAGAACCAAAAGGAGAAGATCGAATCTCCCTATAAGCAAAAAGAGAAGACACTCTCTCCAACCAGGAGAACAAGAATGGAGGAGAAAAGAGAGAAAGTGAGGATAAAAAGAAACGGTCGAACTAAGCACTAAAACTCAGTCCCAACACCGATGAAATGCTGGCAATAAGGACTCCCGGGAGGGGAAGCACTAAGCCAGCTCCAACAAATAGAAAGCCCGAAAGAAATTAGAGCTAACAGCGCACACTCGGCGCAAAGACTAAGCTACAAAGCAGAATAGAGACACCAGGGATCCACCCAAAAAATCACATAAGCCGCAACTACCACTACAAATAAAACCGAATAATACTCACAGAGCGCTGAAGAGGACTGGTTCGCAGCTAGGAGAGGGGGTGCACTCCTGGCTGAAGAGTCCACTCTGAAGAGGAACACCGGAGAACGGTAACGGATGCGCAACGCTGCTCAGGGCAGGCGGAAGGCTTAGCGATGATGAGCAGAGAAGACAGCTCTGGACAGGCAAGCACCGCGAAGGCCAATCGGGGATCGCAAGGGAAGAAACGCCACTCAACGACACGAAAACGGAGAGTAGAGAAGGCAGCTCCGGGACGAAGGAGAGAGACTAGGCAACCCGCTAAGATCGAAAAAGAGGGGCACTGACGCAAAAACGAAAATGCTGAGATGGGTCGGTAGGGTTTGGGGAGCTCTACAAGATTGATAGAAGGGAGAAAGCGAGAAGGGGAGCGGATCGTCAGGATCTGGGGAGAAAAGGAGCCGGGGAGGAAAGGAAATTTTGAAATTAGAATCGCCTTTTTGGGGTTTTTTTTTCTGAAATTATAATACTTATTATATTAGTATATATAAGGAGAGGAAAAAATGTGGAATACCATCACCAAATTACCCGACAGTTGAGGAAGACCTTTGGATACTTTGAAAGAGCACTTAATGCATTTCTCAGCACATTAATGATCCACCCTACATCAGTAATGTCTTCATCGTATCAAACCTCCACTTGTTCACAGCTGCTAAGGGTTTTCCCATGCATTTATGATGATTAGTTCAAAGCTCACTATCAAACATAGCAAGAGCCAACTCAAAATTGCACATGGGATGGTAGGACTAGGAACGAACAGGTCATGCAAATCCTCATTTTTCAACTTGCTACATTAATACTAGTTTGAAGGACCAAAATAAAAAAAGAGAAAAAGGAGAATGGGGAAAACGTAAATTTTAATCACATGGCTAGGAGTGGCATTCGGATCTAGCAGACCAGACCGAGTCAAAACTCTGCAGGTTTTGACCCGGGTCAGGCTTTCACGGGCCGGGCTAGGAGGAGGTGCGGGCCGGGTCAGGCCAGACTGGGCCACGGCAGAAAATGCCGGTCCGGACCTGGCTCCTGGCCCTGGCTCGAGGGCCAGGGTAGATTTTGTTTCTTTTTTGTTTTTTTTAATACGAAGACAAATGAGAATGAAAATTGTCCAGAATTGTCAAAACTTATAGATAAAAGAGATATTCATAAATTAAATTGTTTTTATGAATTACAAAGTTTAATATATAATCAAATAGATTAGTAATATTTCATACAAATTTTATTAAATTACAATATGAGGAGAACATTTGTAATTAGGGATCGATATGGTCTCTATTTAGATTGAAGTGAAGGTATTGGACTATTGTCGTGCACTTATACTTAACATAAATATAGAATCTCATCCTCCTAAATTTCTCAATTATTTACAAAACATTATCCAAACTTCATTGTACTAGATGTTCATTCGTCGTTACTTGTTGAGCCATTGTGTACTTCATGTAAATATTAGATCATCTCTTCTGCTTGCATCCAATCTTCGGCGTATACTAACATCTCCAAATTCTTTGATGTTAAGCGATTCCTATTAGAGCTACTAAAAAATCCATAGCCTCATTATAAAATAATATACAATCACCCTTAACTACATTTCTAACAATTTTTTTATAATGAGGATTTAATGCGGTTTGTGCAAAAGTCTCTACATTCCTACTTTCACCAAACGGATAAGGTAATTCATCTCTAATTAGTAACTTAGCTATTTCTCTAAGAACGATATCGTGAACGTAGCTATGACTATTTACTTGACCGGTCTTAGGGTATATTTTTTGTTGTGTGAGATTATGTTTAGAAATTTTGGGTTGACATTTATTTAAGTGACGTTGAAGCATATCCATTCCGAATCATATTTTAAACTTATATAGTGTTTGACACATATTACAAATTTTTAGTTCTACACTTTTATCATTTTGTGAAGGCACATAGTCAAAATATTTGTGTACTTCTGAAATGTTCCCTCTTGTTTTACGGGATTGAGAAAGATCTTGTTCCGAAGGTTGTGTTTCTAAATCTTCTACTTCTACTAGATCTGTGTGTGTTTCATGAAAATCGGGAATACTATCATAATTCATAAGTGTTTCTTCACTGTCTACATATGGAATTAGAATGGAAGGAATGCGACGACTACTAGTGGACTCTTGACTACTATGTCTACCACGTGAACGGTTCGATGCAATCTAGATTAATGTGTCTATGTTTGGAATGTAAAAAAAATATTTCTAGTGTATGTTCTAAAATTTAACTCTAGTGTATGTTTAAAAAATTAATTCTACAAAACAAGTAAAGATATATAAACTAGTGTATGCTATAGAAAATGATTCTACAAAATAAATACAATTAAATAAAATTCTAATATAAACCTGTTGCTGCTGATTTTGGTGTGGGAGCAAACAGATGAATTTGTGGATTCTTGAGAAAACGAATTAGGCAAACCTGTTGACCTGTTGACCTTCACCAACGTTTTGACTTGGTTTCTTGCAGCTGCTGCGAACCTAAAAAGTGCGAAACACCGGGATGAATCCCGGCGACGCACCCTCCAACGCTCTTGTCAGTAATCAGGAAGATTATGAAAGAGTTTTATGTAGAAAAATATTGTTTACCTTCTTATGGTGGGGGAAGAGGGGGTTTTATAGTCGCATTAGGGATCCGTTTCGAGATAAGAATAAATCTCTATTTCCCGGTGTGGATGGATAGAAATGACTAAAACCACCTCTCAGGGATAATTATAAATCTGAATTCTTCTTTATCCTTCTGAACTGGTTTGTAACGGGTTGAGACCCGTACCCAGTAAGATAGATCCGTTTATGGGTTATTGGACTTTGGAAAAAGACCCAATTCCCATTTCAGACCCGTTTGTAGGTGAAATTAATGTTTTCCCCTTAAGAGCTTTAAAATTCGTGTCCAATTTGAACGGTCCCGATTTAATCCCATTTTTAGCCATATCACGAGCTCCCCAGTCTTGAAGACAGAGTTTAATAGCCTTTGAGGAGTAGTTTGTTGTTCTAATGGCGTACGAGATTTTATCGGAGTTCTCGAGGGAGTTAGATCTAGCTCAGGGCGTAGCGGTGTTATTCTGAGCTTGTAAAATACCCAAAATTATTCTCAGATTTTTCTAGATTTTCTGTGATTTTTCTATATTTTTTTCTGAATTTTTTCGAATTTTTTTAATTCAATTTCCGAATTAAATAATTAATTATCAAAAATTGTAATTAATTATTATAATTTAATAATTATTATTTTTAGAATCTAAAATTATTTTCTGAATTAATAATTATTTTTAGAATTTTTTAATTAAATTTTTCTGATTTTTTTAAATAAATAATTGGATTAATTAAATAAAAAATTAATTAATTAATACCTGATGACGTGGCGCGATCCTACGCGTCTATCAAGATTAGGGAGTGCGCATCGCAAAGCGGAAGAATTTTCCTCATCTCACGTTCAGAAACAGCTTTGTTCGACACATGAGGCGAACGTGGCGAACGGGATGGTCAACGGGGCACATTGACTTTTTTTTCCCTCTCGCTCTGCTTCTGTTTTCTTATCCTTCGCCCTTCTTCCTCTCTCCTCATCTTTGACGCCTTCGCCCTCAACCATGTGGCGACGAACGAGGAGATGACGCGAGCTCGGCAGCGAGCGGCTCGACGGGAGAACATTTTGCTCGACAGTGAGGAGCTCGGAGCTTGAAAGTTCAGCGTACGGCAATGGGTTCTCGAGCTCGACAGTGGGATGGTTTGGCAAACGGAGAGGCTTGGCGAACGATCGTGCTTCGGTGAAGGAGCTCTTCGATGTGGATCTCGCTGATGGCATTGGGCGAGTTTAGCGAACGAGGCAATGAGGAGTTTGGCGAACGACGGTAGGGAGCAGAGGTCAAAGACAAGCTCGACAGGCCATGGGTTTGACGATGGAGAGTAGGAGAAGAGCTCGACGCTCACTGTAGGTGGAGCTCGCGAACGGTCGAGGAGGTTCGCGATGCGGAGGTGGAGCTTCGACATCGAGGTGGAGCTCGTCGAACGGGGAGTGGTCGAGGCCATGGAGGAGCTTGGTCGCAAGCTCGAGCTCGGAGCTCCTTAATGGTGGTGATGGGTTCGACGAAGGAGGGAGCTCGAAGTTTGTGAGCTCGGCGAACGAGGCAAACGCGGTTGGGGTCGAGCTCAGTTTTGGAGACGCTCGACGAGGGGTTCGGATGTGGAGATCGGAAGCTCAACGAAGAGGGAGTGGAGCTTGGGGGTTCGTCACTGAGCTTGAGCCTGGCATTGGGTTTTGGCGAAGGCGGAAGTAGCTTCGGCAACGCTGGAGGAGTGGAGCTTGGGAGGAAGCATCGATGAGGTTGATGAAGGGTTCAAACGTGGAGGTTGGGAGCTCGACGAAGGGGGAGGTTGAAGGAGAAGTTTGGGGAAGAAGCCCATGCTGGTTTTGGTGGGAAAAGTTGGAAGAGAAAAAGGAGGGGTAACAGGTTTGGGTCCCTAACGGGTCTGACCCGTTAACCCGTTACTCCTTTTCTCTCTTTATTTGTTTTTTATTTGTTGTGGGCGAATCTGAGCCATTGATCCAGATTTGAGCACGGATTTTGAGGTAATCTGATGGCGAGCGTGGGCTTCCAGTTCCTCCTTTTTCATTCGGGACCACGTTTATTCGACAAGCGGCGGCGAATGCGTCGAACGAGATGTCGAACGTGGCGAACAACAGGGGAGTGACACGTGTCACAGGGGTCATTGACTAGTCAATGTCTTTTGCTCACAATACGTTCGGGAATACGTCTGTTCGACGACCAGCGGCGAACGTGTCGAACGAGCCGTCGAACGCGGCGAACGACTGAAGAGCGACACGTGGCACTGTCAGTGTTGACTGGTTAACGCATTTTGCTCATTTTACATTCGGAATCATGTCTGTTCGATAACCATCGATGAACGTGTCAAACGAACCGTTGCACATGGCGAACGACTGGGGAACGACACGTGGCACTGGCAGTGTTGACTGGTCAACAGTGTTTTGCTCCTTTTTTCGTTCGGAAACACGTTTGTTCGACAACCAGCGGCGAACGTGTCGAATGAACCATCGAATGTGGCGAACGACTGGGGAACAACACGTGGCACTGGCGGTGTTGACTTGTCAACAGTGTTTTGCTCTTTTTTCATTCGGAAACATGTCTGTTCAGCGCGTGCTGGTGAACGTGGCGAACGATAGGCACTGTCTGGTGAACGGTTGAGTTGAGCTTTGTATGACTCTTAATAAGATCCATTCTTGGAGGCGGGTTTGAGGAGCGACTCTAGGAGAGAGTTGTGCTCCGAACTAATTGAGAAGAGGTCCGTTCTGGAGGCGAGCGGAGCAGAGAGCCTGGCTCTAGGAGAGAGCCGTTTGGGAGACAAGTTTGAGGAGAAACTCTAGGGAAGAGTTTTAGCTCTGAACTTGTCGAGAAGAGGTCCGCTCTGGAGGCGAGCGGAGAGGTTGGCTCTAGGAGAGAGCCGTTTGGGGGACAAGTTTGAGGATCGACTCTAGGGGAGAGTTTTAGCTCTGAACTTGTTGAGAAGAGATCCGCCCTGGAGGCGATCAGAGCGGAGAGCTTGGCTATAGGAGAGCCTCTTGGGGGACAAGTTTGAGGAGCAACTCTAGGGGAGAGTTTTAGCTCTGAACTTGTTGAGAAGAGGTCCGCCCTGGAGGCGAGCAGAGCGGAGAGATTGGCTCTAGGAGAGAGCCGTTTGGGGGACGAGTTTGAGGAGCAACTCTAGGGTAGAGTTTTAGCTCTGAACTTGTTGAGAAGAGATTCGCCCTGGAGGCGAGCGGAGCGGAGAGCTTGGCTCTAGGAGAGCCGCTTGGGGGACAAGTTTGAGGAGCAACTCTAGGAGAGAGTTTTAGCTCTGAACTTGTTGAAAAGAGGTCCGCCTTGGAGGCGAGCAGAGCGGAGGGCTTGGCTCTAGGAGAGAGCCGTTTGGGGGACAAGTTTGAGGAGCAACTCTAGGGGAGAGTTTTAGCTCTGAACTGGTTGAGAAGAGATCCGCCCTAGAGGCGAGCGGAGTAGAGAGCTTGGCTCTAGGAGAGCCGCTTGGGGGACAAGTTTGAAGAGCAACTCTAGGAGAGAGTTTTAGATTTGAACTTGTTGAGAAGAGATCCGCCCTAGAGGCGAGCAGAGCGGAGAGCTTGGCTCTAGGATAGCTGCTTGGGGGACAAGTTTGAGGAGCAACTCTAGGGGAGAGTTTTAGCCTTGAACTTGTTGAGAAGAGATCTGCTCTGGAGGAGAGCAGAGCGGAGAGCTTGGCTCTAGGAGAGCCGCTTGGGGGACAAGTTTGAGGAGCAACTCTAGGGGAGACTTTAGCTCTGAATTTGTTGAAAAGAGGTTCAACAGTTGTGGGAGCAACTTCGAATGGTGAGCTGCTCTGCACTTGCTTGTTTGCAAGCGGCTAAAGCAACGTCAAACCAAGTATTGGACCCGAACTTGTTGTTAAGAGAGTTAACAAGTTGTAGGAGCAATTCCCAATGATGAGCTGTCCTGCACTTGCTTGTTTTCAAGCGGCTAAGGCAACGTCGAACTAAGTGTTGGACTCCAAACTCGTCTTTTGAGCTTAGTAAATTGTGGGAGTAGCTCTGTAGAACAAGTTGGGCTCCAAACTTACCGTTAGACGAGTCGTAGACGTGACTTAGAGAGATAGAAGTGAGGCAATAATTTTCAATAGAAAAAAGCCAAATTTTATTGAGATAAACTAAGTGCCCGCTTCAATTGGGCGAGCCGTTATTACATGCTTCTTGGCTGTGTTACAAGCATCGGCCTTATTGAAAAATTGAAAACCTACTTCTATAATAGGGCGAGGGCCTCTTGGGAGGAGTTTGGTTCTCCCCCCATTGGACCTCCATGGATAAGGTGGAGGACGGTCCCAGGTTCAGAATCTTGGAACTCGGCGGACCTCTCTGTTCACTTGTAGGCTTCTCGGGATGGAAGATCGGCCCCGTCTCTTCGGACGAACTTGGCCAGGTGTCCCTGCTGTATGAGTTCTTCGATCTCCTCTTTAAGAGCCTGACAACCATCCGTGTTGTGGCAGTGGTCCCTGTGAAAACGGTACCACTTATTCCTGTTTCTTTTCTTGCCAGGGGTATTCATTCTAGGGGGAGCGCGGAGTAGCCCTTCCTTGTCCACTTTTATAAGAACTGCTGATATACTAACAGTGAGGAGGGTGAACTTCTCAAAATGAGGAGCTAGACGGCGTTGGCTATTGTCGTCCCTCTGGAATTTTTGGGACCCTTCTTTGCACTTATTCTTCCGTTTGTTCCCGAAAGATGGTTCCTCGAGAGTGGGGGGCTTGAGAGCCTCTTCCACTCAGATGTACTTCTCACTCCTTAGCAGGAGTTCTGAGAAGTCCCGAGGAGACATCTTGGCAAGGGACGCCTTGAGGTTGGCGTTGGTGACATTGTGCCCGAATGCCGCAGAGGCTATTGATTGGTTGAGGGAGGCAATAGACCGGGCTTCAGCGGTGAAGCGCCGAACGTAATCTCTTAGGCATTCACCCTTTCTTTGGCGGAGGGTCACCAAAGATACGCTTGTTTTCTCGGTCTGACGGCTACTCACGAAATAGTAAGGAAGAGCCCTTCGAACTGATCGAATGAGAAGATGGAGGCCGGGGCGAGTTAAGAGTACCATTCTCTCGCAGGCCCTTTTAGCGTGGCAGGGAAGGTCTTGCAAAGGAGTGCATCGCAAGTTTGGTGGATCATCATGAGTGTTTTAAAACTCTCAATGTGGTCGGCGGGGTCTGAATCCCCGTTGTATGACTCAAAGTTAGGGGGCTTGAAATTTTGCGGGACCGGGGCTTCCATGATGTTCGGGGAGAACGGGGGCCTGCCTGGGCAGAAATTCCTCACCCGTTGTTCGTCTTCTCTGACAGGTCAGCCAAGGCACCTCTCCATCTCGTGGAGACGGCGGTAGACCGAGTCTTCCTTTCGGTTATATCCTGCCGAACCCCTAGACTCTGTCCCATGCGAAAGGGGACTAGGAGTGCGGTGGTGATAGCTTGCGGCAGATTAAGGACTAGGTGCCCGTTGCTCGTGGTTGGGAGCGACGTTGAGGGCCCACAGAATGGCCTCTTGAAAATCTTGGAACTCCGCCCTTGTGACTGGTGCCTCTCCAGCTTGGCGGTCCCTATATGTGGCTCGGCTTACTGGAGATTGAATTCTCTGCCGATGACGTTGAGGGGACTTTCTCCGCCTCCTTGGGGGCGGGGATCTTCTGGTCCTCGGTCTGCAAGGGGTCCGGACTCTTGAGACCCCTGGGTGCTCAGGTTGGTGGACTCCCCTAAGGGCTCACCATCCATTCAGGCGAGTTTGGAGGTTGACCCCCTTCTGGCGGTTAACAACCACTTGACGGAGATCCCGCTTAGGAGGGCTTTGAGAAGCCATAGAGTCAAATGGAGGAATGTGGACCGCGACATGGTCCTGAGAAGGATGTTGCTTTGGACGACTCCGACAAGAGCCCCCATGGGCAGCCCCCCGAGACCCTGGAGGGGCCTATTGAGGAGGAGGCTATTGAAGAAGAACACCTTGAGCTGGAGGAGGAGGAGGAGGAGGAAGAGGAGTGGTTCTTCGGCTGGAGACCGCTGCCTTCCCCTTCTCTTTTGGATGCAGGGCTTGAAACTAATCTCGCTAATAAAGTTAGGTTGGATTGCTTTTTCGGTTCCTACTGACAGCGCTAATCTGTTGCTGCCGATTTTGGTGTGGGAGCAAACTGATGAATTTGTGGATTCTTGAGAAAACGAATTAGGCAAACCTGTTGACCTTTACCAACGTGTTGACTTGGTTTCTTACTGTTGCGAACTTGCAAAAAGTGCGAAACACCGGGATAGATCCCGGCAATGCACCTTCCGATGCTCTTGTCTGTAATTAGGAAGATTATGAAAGAGCTTTATGTAGAAAAATATTGATTCACTTCTTATGGTAGGGGAGAGGGGTTTTTATAGTCGTATTAGGGATCCGTTTCGAGATAAGAACAAATCTCTACTTCCCGTTGTGGATGGATAGAAGTGGTTAAAACCACCTCTTAGGGATAATTATGAATCTGAATTCTTCTTTATCCTTCTGAACTGGTTTGTAACGGGTTGAGACCCGTACCCAGTAAGATAGATCCGTTTATGGGTTATTGGACTTTGAAGAAAGACCCAGTTCCCATTTAAGACCTGTTTGTAGGTGAAATTACCGTTTTCCCCTTTAGAGCTTTAATATTCGTGCCCGATTTGAACTTTTCCGATTTAATCCCATTTTTAGCCATATCAAAACCGGTGTATGTTGATAATTAAAATCTTTAAAAAAGAATAAATATCTCAACAGACACCAACAATTAATTAGAATAACCAGTATATGTTTACCAAATTTTAAACAAAAATCTAAATAGAAGAAGAAGAAGAAGAAGAAGAAGAAGAAGAAGAAGTACAATAAAACCCAATCTAATTAAGAGAAATAAATGAGAACAAACAACTATGCTAATTTTAAAAATTATACAAATACAAAAATACCGTATGAGTGTAGAATGTAGATTGAAGAATAAAGGTAGAGAGAGTTGAGACTTGTAGTGTTGTTGTTGATGTTGTTGATGTTGTTGATTGTTGTTGGATGTTGTTGATGTTGATCAAACCAAAAAAGTAGTTGAAAGTTACTGATTGTTGTTGATTTGTTGAGAGAGTTGAAAGGTAGTAGAGAGAGTTGAGTAAATTTGTGAAAATAATTGAATGAAATGAGGTTGTATATATAGATTATGGATTTTTTTTGAATTTCCCAAAATACCCCCAAAAACTAGTTAGTATAGATCCGTTTGGGGGTATTTTAGTAATTACACAACACAATATTTTTATTTAAAAAACCTGGAAAAAAATAAAATAAAAAGTGAAAAATCCAACGGTCGGCCTGCGGGCCAGGCCCATTTTGTGTCTTTTTAAATTTTCGTTGAACCAGACCGACCCTTCATTTTTCGACGGGTTGGCCCCAATTCAGCTCGATTTTGGGCAGGCCGGGCGGGGCCGAGGACCGAGCGGGCTGGTTCCGGGCTAGCTCGGCCCTAATGCCACCCCTACACATGGCTCATGCATTCATATACTAATGGATTGGGAGGTTTACTACAGACCCTAAATAATCTTATCAGCAGAAAACAAAACGTACATATTGTCTCTATAAGTCACGTGTAAGGCTGGCAACATGCTGGACTTGGGCCGGAGTCATGTGAGCCCAAGCCCGAATTCTAAAGTTGGGCCTAGGTTTGACCCAATTTATCTTTGACTTAATATGTCGGGTCCAAGCCTAGCTCTGATTAGACCAGAAAAAAAAGGTCGGTCCTAGGCCTTAACTAATTGTGTGCTTTTAATATATAATTTTCTAATGTTAACATAACAGCATCTAGAATATTTCTTCAAAAATAAAAACATCCTAAGTACTACATGATTTAAAAAAACCATCTGGACTAATTTTTTTCAAAAGTATATAAATTTGTTTATTTATATTCTAATACTATATTTATAAGTCATCAATTTTCTTTATATAAACTATAATACTCATTTCAACTTATACAAATGAATGTCTATTAGAAGAAAAATATATATACAAATGAAAAACATGAATTTTTTAAATAATCATGGCTATACATAATATTAACATTAATTTCTTATGCATATGTACACATGACACAAATTTTCTTGTCGGGCCTAAACACTTGAGCATGAGTCCGGCCCAAATTTTGTTCGGGCCTAAAAAGTTGAGCCCGAGTGGATGGCAACCGAGCCGATCTGGCCCGAAACCCGACTGCTCCTGTAGCAGTCTGGTCCTCGGCCGGCCAACATAAATTAGGCGGGCCGGTCCGATTTTGGATGTTTGGGACAGAGGCTCGGTTTAAACCGGACCGCGAGGACCCGAACCTGGACCATAACCGGGAGGTCCAGCCCGACGAGCCTGACTAAGTAAGTATGGAATTCAACTCACTACACACTACTCAATTAACCCACTCCAGCTATTTATATCCATCTCCCTTGCCTCTCTCATCTCGATGATGTGGGACTAAAACTCCCAAATCTAGATTTACAAATCAGACCCAAACACTACTCAATTAACTCCCGAATGGGACTAAGTATGGAACTCAACACACTACACACTACTCAATTAACCCACTCCAGCTATTTATATCCATCTCCCTTACTTCTCTCATCCCGTTGATGTGGGACTAAAACTCCCAAATCTAGATTTACAAATCAGACCCAAACTCCTTTCAACTCGACCCGACTTGCTTCCTCCTTCTCCCTTCCCTACTTGACTGTTTCCACCCGATCACAACCTGAAACACAAAACCCCATCCCGGGATGAGACCTCTGGCTGGCGGCGGCGGGCGAGACGGCGGCGGACAGAGGTGGACGGCGATGATTAGTTGATGGAGGACGACGATGGTGGTGATGGTGCTCCGGTGACCCTCCCTCGCTTTGTTTGCCTTCCAAACCCGAACCCAACACTTTTCTTATTGGACAAATTGGCCCGGCCCTGAACCAGGGAGACTAGGTTGGCAAGTCGGTCCGGGCTCGCCTCCTCTCTCCTTGGAACTAGACTGGTCTGGACCAGTTTTTGATAGCATTGGTATCGGGTCAGGTCGGGTCGGGTCCTTCACTACCCGGACCCAGACCCGGTCCCCTACGGGTCCAAAAAATGGACCTGGACCCGGACCCGTGAGGACCGGGTCCAATTAAAATATTCCTACTCGTTCGGGTAGGAGGGGGAGTGTGAGCGGCGAGCGGAGGCGGCGAGTTGAAGATTTAGAATAGAGGAGAGAAGAAAAAAGTATGAATTTTGAGTTTGAAGAGGAAGATTTAGAATTAATGAGGAAGAAGGGGAGGGATGAGGATAGAATATTGATTTTTATGTTAATTTTTTGGGTTTTTTTCAACGGGTCCGGGTCCGGGTCGGGTCTCTTTTGAGCGGACACGGATCTGAACCCGAAAGTACAACGGGTCCCATTTTAGGACCCGGATCCGGATAGGCCGGGTCGGTTCCGATCCAATGCCGGATTCGGGTTGGGTTCGGGTTTCGGGTATTTATACCAATGCTAGTTTCTGACACTAACCAGAACTGGACCGGCTCAAAATAGTGTCTGGACCGATGCGACGTGAACCGGACGAGCCCACCAGACCCGATTGTCATCCTTAAGCTTGAGACCGACCTGAATTGGTAAATAATTAGCTCAATTCCGCAATTAACCGGGTCAGCCCGGATTGAGTTTGGGCCAATTGTCATCCTATCTCTACTACTATAATGGGAGAAGGCCTTAGTGTAAATTGTCCTTAACCCAATCCGTGCAACACACGTGCTGGTAGATTTTTTTTTGTCCTGTTCATTCTCCCAATTTTCTCCACGTGCACAGCACGTGTATAATACTAGTGTTATTTAATCAGGTCTCGAATTTTTATAGTTTTGGGTCTTCTATATGAAACAAACCACCCCATTTTGTGTACTAATTAATCTGTTTGAATAATTAATTAATTAATTAGATGGGGATTGGAGAAGGTCAAATATTTGTTCGGGTATGTAAAGGGAGCACTTTCGGTTTCTTCACTCCACGGTCCCACATGTTGAGCTAGCTAGAAACATATATTTTATTGTACATTTTCTTGACTAGTATCAGAGTACAGTTAATCTTTGTATAAATTAATATTCAAAGGACGTTGCTGTCTTGATGGACGGCTGCATACACAAACTGAACTTAACCTCTTCGTCTCCAGATGTTTTATTGAATTTTTTGTTTTTTTAAATGTAAACGCATCTAAAAGGCTGCAACTTATTATGAGGAGACTTGTTATATCCCTAGTATTATAAGTTAAAGAGAGGCAGAATTAAAGGATGGCATGTGCAAAATGTCATAAATTGCGAGACTGAGAATTGGGTGCACGTCTCCGTTCCTTCACCGACGGATTAATGTACCACTCTCCATCAATGCCAAAGATTAGATCCAATCAAATCACGCTCATGCACAATATGGCAGTGGATTAGCCATTCGGGATTTGGCTAAGTATATTTAACTAATAATATTTCTTAGTCTCTTTATCCTGCGTTTTATGCGTCAATTAAAAATAAAAAAAAAAGATGGGAGTGGGTTCTTAGTGTCATGTGAAGTAAAAAAAAAGGGCCTATGATTTTTGCTCGAGGTTGGCACAAAAGTTGGAAAGGTTACAATCAAAGAAAAGCGGATAGGATTATATGAGGAAGGCATTGAAGAAGGGGGGACCATGTTTACACCCGCACATTCTAGCACATACAGAAAAAATCAAAAATTTCAAAGTAAAAAACCAAAAAAGGACATCAGCATGATCTCATGGAATGATTCCATGATATTATTAGTCAAAGATTTATCCAACTTTTAACCGAAGATGCTAACGGAGATATATGTAGCAAAGTAGTAATGAATGGTTAAATTATCTTACGATATTAGCTGAAGTTGCATTGCAACTAAAAGTAGGTCAAGGACTCAAGAATTCATTTATCAGTTGTAGACTTGTGGGCTTTAGCCTAAGTTACAAGTAAAAAAAAAAGAAAAAAAATCTTTATTTGCTAATGGCAGCTCAAAATAGTAGTCAATGAGTTACAAGTTTACTTGCATCGAATGAAAGACCCGGTTAAAAATTATTTGTTTCTTACTCAAGAATTTCTTTAACGAGGAAATATTTCTTCAATTTTATACTTTTATGAAAGCTTGTGCATAACCCCTACCATCATAATATCATCATAACTAGAGTTGGAGGATTGTTAGGTTTTGATTGCAATTACATATTAAAATACACAACAAAAAAATTACAAAAATATCGAAATCTAGCAATGGATCCATGCGAAAATCATAAATCGTGTTTAGAAGTTATACCTTAAAGATGAATCTGATGTCTCCACACTATGCCAATCACAACACTATAATATTGTGGTGCCTCTACGGTATCCACACGAACGGAACAAAAAATGGCTCTCCCTCAGACTGCGGTGCAAACTGCGGGAAGATGATGATCCCCCTCACGGACTCTCTTTCTCACTTTTTGTGACGGCTAGGGTTTTTCACGCGTGTCTTTTTCCACAGATATATATCATATATATATATATGTGTAGAAAATCAACTCTGAGAGAGTAATGAGGTTGTTGGGCTCAAAATCTGACCTAGGTCAGATTCGTGTGTGGGCCTTTGAACTTTAGTCGGTCCATTTAATCTAATTAAATGTCCAACCAATGTGAGGAGTCTAAGTCTTACTTGGATCCCTAATTAAATTCATCTTATGAATTTAAATTCCAATTTCAATCCATTCTAAGTGTGTGACCTTGTAGGTTCTCATTATGTTGACAGTAATACTAAAACTATATACGAGTATTACAAATAGTGAGCGATATCTATCAATATATCACTACTATTCAAGTAACGGGAATGTCAGTGATTTGACATAACCTATCTGTGACCAATGTTACCATGTAGTCTAATTCCTTTGTCCAGATATCTTAATTGACCATAAGACATAGAGCGTATCACCTTTATATAGTTCAATCTTTGGTTTCTTGATGTCCGATTAGACGTACTAAAACAAATGAGATCAATATCTCATATTGACTCATTTGAGCACCGCCATGTATTTTGCAGTCTCACTCAATCAAGGGGCGCATTACACATATATATTGCTCATGTTATGTAAGGGACAAATCATATCTAAGTCACTCACACCCCTCTGCATGATTTGTAGTATATTCAATAGTTGACTTTATAATCACCTTGTTACAGGCAACGTTCGACGACATTAAAACATATAATTTCTCATGTAGGGAACTGTAGTGACTTCAAATCAAAGGACTATGTACACTATGGTCACTGTGGGAACCGCTTATGACACTCACGTAACGATCCATGTAGTGTTCTTATGGTGGGTCAGTCCAATACATTATCTCTAATATGTACTCATGTGAAGACTTGATATCTCATATCCATGACCCGTGAGAATGGTCATCAGTCTACACACACACTAGTCTCTATGTATTATCATTATCCTAATTCATAATAATACTTGACTAGGGACATTTAAGAACAGTGTTCTGATTTCAACCGATAGGATCTCACAATCAAGTCATGCACTTGATATCCCACGATATTGAACTTACTATTCTATGGACTTCATTATATTCATTTAATTCACAATAAATAACATAATAAATGAAATGCCTAAATATAAAATAAATATCATGATACAATGTAAACTAGTTATGTCAATACACAACTGACCTCCAGACAAACACCAACAGGAGGATGTTGGCGGCTATGGCCGAGCTCAGTGTAGGGTTGGCATTCGGGTCGAGAGCGCTGAGTCCAAACCTTCCAGGTTTGCCCGAGTTTCGGGCGGGCTCGGGTCGGGTCGGGTCAATAACCGAGCCGGGCCGTGCAGGGTTGGGAAGTTGAAGACTTGACCCGATCAACCTGCGAACCAGAACGGGTTGAACCCAATTCGGGCTAGACCGGGTCATGGGTTGGCCCGTGAATTTCTTGGGTTAATTTTTTAACTCCAATTTTATTTTATTTTTAAAATGTACAACAAGTATAAGAGTGAAACAAAATTGTATATATTATTCATTTCAACTTCTGTGATTTTTTTTTATAACTTCTTTACATACAAATACATGTAATAAAACCCCAAAAAAAATATACAGATTTCTTGCATTACAAGCTCAAGGGGATAATCTAAAGTTCGAGATAGCCTAGAGTTAGATTGAAGAGAGGGCATTGGACTACTGTCATGCACCTCTACTTAACCTAAACCTAGGATCTCATCGCCCTAAATTCCCCACTCTTGTTGTTGATATTCAGACGAGTTGCTTCCACTTGTTGAGTTGTTGACCGCTTTTCCTTGAATCTTGTCTTCAGCCTTCATTCAATTTTCGGTGCACACGAGTATCTCCAACGAATCCGACTTCAAGAGATTCATGTAATCTGTTAAAACTTTGCCTCTTGTAGAAAAAGAACTTTCTGAAGCAACTGTAGAGACTGAGGGGTTAATATATCTCTGGCCATATGTGAAAGAATTGGAAAAAGATTTTCCCGTTCTTCCGCCATTGTAACACTTTAATCTTAGCACTAGAACTCTCACTATCTTGTTGATTATACCAGTTTAATTCATTAGATGCATTAGTCCAATATTTTTTAGATTGAATACGAGCAAGTAAATTAGTAATGACATCTTCTAATATACTCTTACCCTTAATTCTCGAAAAAGAAGAAGAAGAAGTTACTATACTAGTTTAACATGTTGTACTACTAGATGCATAAGTTCTATCATAAAAATCATACAAGTTATTCAATGTCGACTCAAACTTAGCTAAATATTCATCACAATCATAAGAAGATTCGTCTACAACTAAAGTAAAAAATATTTCAATCAAACTCCTGGTACCTACTAATTTAATACAATGATCCATAACAGTAGCAATACAATACAACATAAGAGGATGATTAAAATACTTCAAAACTTTAGTATAAGCATGTTCAACAATATGGCTAATGTGCACGCACCTTCATGAACTTCTTTAAAAACATGGGTCTGAAATCATATATTGAAAAGTTTGCATCATAGTAATTATTGAAATAAAAAATACTACTAGAAGTAGACCCATAAGATTTTAAAAATTTCACAGTTACAGTTTTAAAAGGTTCCAAATTTCTTAACTAAGCTTCGGGAAAAAACCATGATTCGTGAGTCATTTGAAATTTTTCCATATTTTTTGCAATACAAAAATCAATTATAACTATTTTATATTGAGTAACAACATTTAATAAATAAAAATTAGAGTTTCATTGGTGTTTAACATCCCTAGGAAATTTTCTAAAATATACACTCGTAAGTTTACACCATTCTTTAAAATTTTGAAACATAGTGCCACTTAAAACGATGAAATGTACACAATTTCTAATGTTATGCATAAAATGATCGGCTACAATCAAAGCATCTTGTACACATAAATTTAAAAAAAGACATTCACATCTAACGTGAAAAGTTTCACGACATGGAGGAGCTAATTGTTCTTTTAATGCACTAATCGAACTATTGTTGTTGGAGGCATTATCAAAACTAATAGTAAAAATTTTATTGTAAATTTGAAATAAATCACAAACTTCTAAAATACGAGTTGCGATAATCATACCACCATGGGGATTCGACAAAGTGCCAAGTGATATGATTCTCTTTTGAATCATCCAATAACTATCGAATCAATGACAAGTTATGTTCATCATCGGAATATCGTTACAACCTTTCTAACAGTCGGAAGTTAACGATACTTTACAAGTTTTTTAAAAAAAAACAAAAGTTCAATTAAATCGTCACTATTTTCGCTGTAAAGTTTAAAACAATCGACCTTGAGTGTGATTCTAGGAATTCTTCTAAAATGTGGATTTAGTGCATTTTAGTTAAATGTCTCCACTTTCCTACTCTCGGAATAATAAAAAGGTAACTCATTATTAATAACTAGTTTGGCCATTTCCCGATGAACAATTTTGAGATTATAAGGGTGTCTATCTATTTGCCCAGTCATAGGTTAAATTTTTGTTGTGTTTGTTGGTCTTGTACTAGTGCGGAATGTATAGAGGTAATGTGTCATTTAATTGCACATGTTCTCTTACCCTTCTTTCATTTATAACTTTCGTTACAAGTTTTACAAATTTTATGTCATATACTAGGATTCAACTCTTCCGGGATAAAGTTATAAAATTTGTGTCAATCACTAGTTTCCCCTCTAAATTTTCTACTAAAAGTGGGTTGTGCGAATTCGGTTTCATGTGTTTGTGTATCACCAGTATGTATTTCTTGTTCTGTAGGAACATCATGAGAACCTAAGTTAAACATATGGTTATATTTGGGCTCTAATTGTGAGATTGTTGGAGGCCGACGAGATGAACTAGTGGAATCTTGTCTACTTTGGCTACGACCGCTACCTCATGATCTAGACATGATAAATAGTTTGTGGTATGTAGTGTATGTTAAAAAAATGATTTCTAGTGTTTTAGTAGTGTATGTGAAAAAATACAAAACAATATATGAGGTATGTGTTGAAAAAAAATCTCAAAAACAATAGGAGGGTTGAGAGAGAGAGAGAGTAGCGAAAACCAACAAGCAAATATGATCAAAAAAATTTAAAGCTACAACAAAATTAAAGAGTTGAAAGAGTTGAGAAATTTTGATACCGTACTTCACGAATAATCGTATTTAGAAATGAGAGAGAGATAATAGTAAAGGGGCTCTAGAATAAGACGTAGTCGAGGGAGTTTGTAGTAGACGTAGTCGTAGAAAGAGAAAGAGAGCTTCTTTGTTGAAAGAGTTTGAAGTAGATGTAGTTGAGTCGATACGAATTCGATACGATCGAACTTGTTCACTTCTTTGTTGTTCACAAGTTGAAGTATATTGAAAGTAGTAGCAATAGTAGCGGTAGAGAGAATAAGAGAGTTGATAGATGGAGGTTTGAAAATTTGATTGAAGTTAGGGGTTTTTTTTATAGGCAACCCCCCCCCCCCCACCTACCCACAAAGACATACAAAAAAAAATAAAAAATAATTAAAAAATAAAAAAAATTGATCCGTGCGGGTCCAACGACTCTCAACCTATGGGTTAGCGGGTCGAGTTCGGGTGGATTGGATCGGGTTGCGGGTTGAGCAGGTTGATTTTGGATTTTTTGATACCCGGTAAGGGTTATGGGTTTAACCCGAACCCGAACTGGGTCAACGCGGGTTGGGTAGAGTGGAGCATGTCGCTAGCGGGTCGTGGGTTGACCCGACCCAGATGCCAACCCTAGTTCAGTGGCGGGACAAAACAAAAATTTTAAAATGGATGATTTTTGTATCTATCTCATACATATTAGTGTTACCATGTGGAAATTGCACAGCCTAAAATAGTTTTGAGAGAGTCATAAAATTATATAGAACTCCCAAACAAACTGAGAGATTGAGAGAAACTTATGAATATTATCCGTACCATAATTACTGAAATCTTTATTATGATCCTCATATAAGCAGATGGTTTAGAGAATCACTGCCAAACCATAATATTATCCAATTGAATAATACTGAAGCTAAAAATGCATGCAATGAAAAGATGTCTCAAATTCAACTAATTTATGTTAACATGTATATTATAACATCATTAACATTCGATTATACATTATAAACCATGCATTATAGCACATATTAGGGTAAAAATGATAGAGTGAGAAAATCATATAAAAATAATTTTATGAATTGTGTTTGCTTAAAAATATAAATCTGAGTTAGGGGATGGGGTGGGTTTGGAAAGAGACGTGAGATTTTGTGAGATTGAGAACGTAGAAGAGGAAGAGACTGTGTTTGAGGGATTGAGGTCTTTATTTTGTTTTAATTTTTTAAATAATATCGTGTATAGTGTACGTGTTAGTTATAGGAATTCTGACTTTTTATGTTCTTTTTCTATTTCAAAATAGAGAGAGAAGATAGTGATTAGACTCTCTCTTATATTAAGTATACCATATAGATATAAAAAGTCAATTGAGAAGTAGTATACCATATAGATATAAAAAGTCAACTGAGAAGAAGTAAACTCATTTAGAACTCGTACATCCGCATATTCTATATCATGCATACTTTCAGTCTTAGGATCAAGTGTTGGGATTGGGGCATCAACAAACGTCCTCTGGTCGCAGCGGAACTAATTAGAGCAATGAGGAAGTCGAAGTAGACGAGGCAAATAAATTGAGCAAGTAAGTAGATCCACCAATCCAAACACAAACACAACAACGATGACTTAGCCCGGTTAGCTTTTGCTTAATCCGAGGGAAATATAAGGAGATCTGATATTCTACTAGAAGAGATTACAAGGAGTTATTGATTCACTTAATACAAGGAATTAAACTCACCCACTAAGAACTATCTCTCTCTCGAGCCTCTCTTTGTAATGGAGAAAAGAATCTATGAAATACTACCTCTCATATTGGAGGAGTTTACAATATATATAGAACAATAGAGAGAAACCTAGGCCTAATCTTGATTCTCAGTCGTCCAATATAACCTGGAAAAGAAGTAACTGAATAGGAGCCACACGATCTAACTTGGAATTGAAGATTGGGCTGAAACGACCTAAAAAATTGAAGACCAAAAACGAACACAATACCACGGGCAGTCGACCTTCCAACAAGACCGGTCGACCATACCACTCTCTGACATTCTCTATACTTCGAGCGGTCGGGGGGGCGCGGTCGGGGGCGCGGTCGACCGCAACATGGGACAGTCGACCGCAACTATGCCTGCACCTTGCTGCTGCTGTTTTTCCTTCTACTCACTTCGACGCTTCGACCTCCGTTCTTCATATTACCTTCTTTTAATCTGAACAACGAGTATTTAAGACACAATCCTAACAAACTTCACCTTGGATTGCATACGAGTGATATCACAAGATGTGTTACTCATCTCCAAACTCTAACAAATTCCACTTGCAAAGAAAACTTAGAACAATAGCTTCTTCTTCTTCTAGTTGAACTGATCTCTACCCAACCTCACAAAATCCAGTATGCCCCTTCAAAGGCACACCTCCATAGATGTACTCACAAAGTTTCCAAACTCCGCACGACTTCCACCTACCCGTAGGCTTTCTCCACCTCTCGACGATATTCGAACGTCGTGGTCTCGTCTCGATGATTCTAGTTGCGGCAAACTAGTTGAGCTTGCGGGAATAACGGGAAAAGGAGCAACACTTGCGCAAGTATTTCAATTCCCCAAAGCTTGTAGAGATTGTGTTGGCTTGGCCCAACCACTCTCATACCTCTAATCACCTTACGACGACCCTGAAAAACAGATAGAACTCCACCTTGAGCTGTGTACCTGCAGCCCCGTGCATCAAGAGTTTCCAAGGAAATCAGATTCCGTTTACGCAGAGGAATATGCAAAACATCCCTTAAAGTGAACATGTTTAAACCTGGCATCTTCAACTCAACTGTCCCCTCACCCACTACTTCACAAATCTTCCCAGTTCCCGTTGTCACACAACGCCCGTAGTAGACTTATAAGTAGAAAACAACTCCCTCTTGGAGCAAATATGAGAAGAACTCTCTGAGTTAAGAAGCCAACTAGAATCCACTTCTAAAGAATTTGAAACAAGAAGATACGAACCACCTGAATCAAAGGCACCAAAAGCACTAACTACATTAGCGGCTGAACTCTCGTTCTTGGCGCTCTCTTGATTCTGTAATTTTCAATAGTCTTTCTTAATATGCCCTGGCCTCTTACAATATCGGCAATGGATCGAATCCTTTTGCAAAGCACTTTGTCTTCCCCCTGAAGGACCATCCACCGCTAGATAACTTGTAGGAATGGACGATGAAGATTTATGGGTCTCCTTCCTAAGTTGTTTTTCTTTCAATGCTTTGATTACACCATCTACCGGAATACTCTCCTTGGCAGATCTACCGTCTAGCATGGTCGTGATCAAAGGCTTGTACGAATCCGACAGTGAATATATCAGGTTGAAAGCTTTATCTTCCTCACACACATCTGCATTTATCGCCTTAAGTTCAGATTATACCTTATTGAACTCTGTAATGTGGTCTTGGAGATCGGTACATTCCTTCATAGATAAACAGAACAACTTACTCTTTCAATGCATCCGATCTAATAACGACGAACCAGAGTAGTCAGCTGTGAGTTTTTCTCACAAACTCGCTGTATCAGTTTCTACAAGAAATATGCACTTGACCTCATCCGCCAAGGATAGTCGGATTAGACTTATGGCTCTTTCACAAATATCTTTCCAAACGTCATCCTTCATATCAGCTGGCATTTCTTTCTTCTTGACTGCTAACTGCAACCATTCTTGAACAAGAACATCATACATGTCAGTCTTCCAAAGATTGAAATTGATCTTTCTATCGAATTGCTTGATCTTCAAAATACTGTGGCCTGTCATTTTAACCAAAGAACTCGGCAACCTGAAGCTCTGATACCAGTTGTTGGGATTGGAGCCCCAACAATCACCATCTGGTCGCAGCGAAACTAATTAGAGCAACGAGGAAGTCGAAGTAGACGAGGCGAATAAATTGAGCAAGTAAGTAGATCCACCAATCCAAACATAATCCCAACAACAAGTTGACTGTTGGGTTCCTTTTTTCTTGAATTCTCTCTGCATAACTATAAAAAAGATTTAATTTGATGTTTAAAAGTAGGGGTGGCCGATCATACCGAAATGAGCCAACCGACCGGTTTTCCAACTGAACCAATCGATTCGGTACCGGAAAATTCGGTTATCAAAAGTATGGTACAGTACAACCGTACCGAGTTCTAAAATCCGGTTCGGTGTTGGTATGAATATGGTTCAGTCGGTATTTTACCGTACGGTACCGAATAATTTATACTCAGATAATTAGATGTGTACTATATCAATTGTCAAGGCATCGACGCTAATCAGATAGGCAAAAGTCTAGTTACTTATTTTTCTTTTTTCATCGTGCCCTCTCTGATGTTTATGGTTGCCTTCCCTTTGAATGTCCCTTACTCTGTTTCATCCAAATCTCTCCATTACATGTTGCTTTTATTTTGCCTTGCAATGCAGGATAACTTTTAGCTTAGTATGCACCATTCATGTACATATGAACCCTAGCAACATGCACTTACATATTTATAGGGTTTTAATATTGATTTGATAGGGTTTTAACACATCAGTATTGGAAATCTAACATTTTAACTAAATTGTTCCATTGTACTATCTTCGTTATTAATCGAGTACTTTGTTTTTGGAAATGAATAATAATCTATCTTTAGTATTATTTCTACTCAATTTAATCAATGAAATTGCTTTCTGTCTTGTGGCTTGGCACGTCCCACAACAAATTTTGAATGGCCTGCCGAGGAATTATTTGTTCAGGTATGACAACTGAGCTCCAACTATCACAATCTTGAAAAGTAAAACTTCAGTACTTGTTATATATAACCTTTCTCTCAGGTATTTTTATGTGTTTGGTTACTAAGTTAAGAGTGGAATCATATTTGGTATAATACCAATACCGAACCATACCAATCGAAATAGTCGGTATACCGAACTTTTTGGTTGGTAACGGTTTACATATTTTCAAACCAAACTAGTTTGGTATGATAATGGTACAATATCAAAAAGTCCGGTATCGTACCGAGCCCACCCCTATTTAAAAGCAAAAATATTGAATGTATGGAACTTAGAGAAATAATTAATAAATGCATCTTTAGTTTAAAAATCACTAATTTAATAGTTAATCACAAATTTAACGAATAAAGCTAGAAAAATTGAATAAAATAACACTCCAGCAGCTGATATTCAATCCAGGTTGAACAAATTCTCAATATTTTAAAGCAAAGCAAAACCTGAGTAACAGGTATGTCATATTGGGTCTCACTGTGTGGTTCACTTTCTTATTTGAAGGAAAAATAGGTTACTAAGAAAAATTAATGAAACTAAGGTGGGCAAATTACAGTATTAATTCACTGGATTTTTCAAACTTAATAGTAATATTTGGAAAAAAAAAAAATTTCTTCCAAATATTAAGATATGCAATTGCTCACCTTAAGAGCATCCCAATGGAACCCCATCCCCATTTCCATTTTGAAATTCTATTTTGATATGTTCCTTAAAATATGTTAATTTGGTTTGGGGTTTCAAATGAGATGCTTAGAATTTTACCGATGGAGGAGGAAAATGGTGATCCGTTGGACTTCCTCTAAGCTTGCTTTTAAGAAATGGGTGGATCTGCCGATGGCCGAGTTTTAACCCCAACCCCCACCCACAAAATAGTAATAATAATAATAATAATAATAATAATAATAATAATAATAATAATATATATATATATAGGGAAAGGATCCGTTGCACACTGGGCTAGTGTGCAAGCCCGTGCGCATTGGCTGTGGACCGTCCGATCCAAGGTGGAGATCTTGATGATCATCCAATGGTTGATGCCCATTCCGAATCTCTGCCTATCTTGGGGGGGGGGGGGGGGGGGGGGGGACCCCACTGTCTCTATCTCACTCTTTCCCTCTCTCTCTCCCGCTCATCTCTTCAGTGAGTTTCGAAAAAGAAAAGAACCCTAATCCTAGCCCCCTTTCTCCGATCGCTCATCTGCGTCCCCCATTCCCTTCCGCTCCAACTCCAGCCCCCTTTCGCAGCCTTCGATCGGAAAATACCCTCTCTCTCCCGCTCATCTCAAACCCTAGCTGCGAAAAGAAAAGAAAAAACCCTAGCCCCCTTTCTCCGATCGCTCATCTGCTCTCCCCCTAGCATGGCGATCCCGTTCTTGAGGCTCATTTCTTTCTCGAATCGAAGGCACCCCATCTTCACTGAAGGTACGGTTTTTTTTTTTTTTTTTTTTTGGTTAAATTTTTTTTTAGAATAGCTCGAAACAGCAGGAATTTTATGAGATTGATTTCGCATAATATCTTCTGAGATTTCGCACAAATTTTTTTTGAGAACATATTAAATAAAAACTTAGTTGTGTGGATGCATCAAGTGATATTGCTACTGTCGAAATGGCTACTGTCGAAATAATTGCTATACTGTCGAATTTGCTAATGTCAATTTTTTTCGTTGATTGCTACTGTCGAAATAAATTGCTAATGAGATTGAATAACATTTCAATTTTGGTACAGGTATGGACTTAGGTGAAGGTTGCTCACAATTGGGTGACAATTTTTTGTTGGCTTTGTTGTTGTTTCTGGCTTTCTTCAAGCAAAACTGATATGTAATGTTCTCTGAAGTGTCGAGAAAAATGTAATTATAGTTTTGCTTTCTATAATTTTGTGAACATGATGGAATGTAATGTTGTCTAAGTAACTCTGAGTTGTAGCCACATTTGTAGTTATTATAACTCTGAGTAATGTTGTCTGGCTTTCTAAAATGTCATGTAATTTTGTTAATTTAGATCTTCTGTTGAACATGATGGAAATTTTGTGAACAATGTTTACATGATGGAAAGTTATTATTCTCTTGGTCAGGCTACAGCTTGATTCTCAACTATGATATTTATTATTCTCATGTTGAAATTTATTATTTACATGTCAATATCAGGGATTGCTTCTTTATGACTTCATGTAAATGAAATGCCTCTTTGATCTAGACAGTGAGATTGCTGGTTTTAATAGTGAAGCTTTGTGTTAGCAACTACTTATGTTCCCATCTACTGTGTCGCAAGTGAAAAACCATGCCTCTACAAAACCTTGTAAAGATCATACAGTTGAGACCTGCTTGTTCTTCCAAACCCTCAATTGACATAGCTAAATTCATTAGCAAATTTGTATTCAGCTTGTTGTAATTTTACGATTTCCGTTTCCTGCATGTAGCACCAAATACTGAATTAATCAAGCTGCAGCAGACATTGCAACATCATCAAGTAGAAAGTTTAACCAAGTGACTAAAAAAAATGAACATAGAAGTTAGTTACAGTTGAAATAAAATTAGGAAATTAGAAATGACTGTACATATCATCCCTGTACACTATACACTTCTACATCATCTTTAGCTGCTCCATAAAAAACACTGTACTTTTCCAAAGCAATTGCTGATGAGCTCTCGTTTTTTTTCTGATGAGAGAATGATCTATCTATCAGTTAATAGAAATGTTTGATGTACATTCTGAAAAATAAAAGAGCGTTTTTGTAGAATTTTTTAGTTAAAAGGGGATGTAGCTAGATATCTAAACTCTTTATTGGATCACTAAAATGTGCTCATATATTATTAACAAAGCAAAAGCAAAGTTCAAACCACAAAGCATCAGTATCCACAAAGCAAAAGATAATAGTAGTGCACAAAAATTTAACCACAAAGCAAAACCCAAGTTTCAGCATCTTTGCCAAAGCCAAGTAACCACAAAGCTATTCATAGATGAGAGTACTGCATAAACATTAACAGAGGGGCCGAAGTAGTATTTTGATATCAGCCAAATGTCAAAAATCAGTATCTTCCAACTTCCTTTCATAATCAGTATTTTGTTAAAAGAAAAACTCTTTCTTTGTACAATATAAATGGGAAAACTCATAGTCCACATCTCTGAAATGCAACTTTCGTTCTAAGATGAGATTATTACATGGAAAAAAAAGAGAACCAAAACCAAATGGAACGTCTCCAACAAACATCCAGTCCCTCGCCTTTCTTCAAGCACTTGAGCATGTTCTCCAAACCCTCTATCAGTTCCATGTGTCCTTTGTACACCTTAAGATCAATCTTTCTCAAGTATGGAGCTCCATTCAACTAGCATTAGGCATCAGCTTCATCAGAATCAGCAGCATCAGTGACATCAGCGGCAGCAGCATCAGCAGCATTAGCTTCATCAGCAGCAGCATCACCTTTGATTCTGAAAGGGAATAAGGGACTCAAAAATCATGGCCTTCAAAGCCAGTAGATGAAGATGATATTCTACAGGTATTCTCAAATCACAACCTAGTCCATGGATTACTATACAGAAAATGAAAAATCTAAACATTTTTCTTTTAAACAAGATATTGTGTCTGGCATGGTAAGGTATATTTCTTTCCATCTAGCATAAGACTGCCCAAACAAAACAGGTCAACTTTCATGCAAGTGCAGGTTCTATATGATTACAGTGATTCACCTATTGGAAAATTAAGTTGAACTTATATAGCATCACAAATATAAGAAGGGAGTAAGGGGAATAATATCAGTAGAAACCTAGTGTAGTAAATGAAGTTGATGGATTTCTTTACATCAGATTTTTTGATTGGCACATCTAATGACACCAAGCAAAGTTCTTATATACGATAAAATTTAAGCTAAAATGGCCAAACAATCAAGAGCATTAGCATTCAATCTATAAAATCAGTAGATAAAACTTTAGGTGGATAAGTTGCACTGATGATATGAACTGAGGGCCAGTAACAGCAAGAACGATCAGAATATTTCAGTCATCAAGATCAGAATAATTAACTCCTAAAAATTTAGGATGTCGCATACCACTTATTGTACAAAGAAGTTGCAAACCACTTATTGTACAAACTAACAATTCAATGTTTTCAATCCGAAAACCCACTGTACATATTCTTGACAAATCTTTTCAAATTTATCAAAATCAATGGGAATAGCTAATCCATGCATCGGAATACCTTAGCTTTTCATAATTGCATAAACATAGCATTGTTCTTGTCCTTTATTCCTGGGAATTGGCATTGTTCTTTTTGAATCTTACTGGCATTGTGCTTATCTGGTGAAATTCTTGGCAAGAAAACAAAATTGAAGAAACTAACTTGGCAAGAAAACAAAATTGAAATAAAATACTAACAAGTTTCCCAAGATTTGAAAATTTAGAAGTCACCTAAGAAAGCAACCAATGCCGTGAAGTCAGACCTGGATAACCAGAATATCCCCCATAGTATTAGCAAGGTCCTACTCAAATCCTCATCAGCAGCAGCATCAGCAGCATCTGCAGCATCAGCAGCATCTGCAGCATCAGCGACATCAGCATTCAAGAAATGTGTTAATGCTGATTTATTAGATTGTGTTCATGAAATGAATTTAAGTAGGCTCAGAAATGACTTCAATTCATGAGACTGCGATGTTGTAGTCACATTTGGCTGCAGTTGCACTGCCACGCCAAAATTGACGTCTGACAATCACAATCCCAATCATGTGGTACCACAATTACAATTAAATGCATCCGTAATTCATATAAGCCAAATTTCAACCAGTGAAACCAAAAAAAAATAAAATTTGGTCACTACAAATGTTGAAATGAGCAGGTATAAGTTCAAGCAAAATCAACCAAAGATCAGTTAGAAATATATATATGCAAAAAAGGGAAAGGATCCATTGGACACTAGTCTAGTGTTCAATCTCGTGCGATCTGATTGTGCACACTACCCGAAGCCAAAGCCAAATCCAGGTAACCAGAAAGCCAAGGCCAAATCCAGGTAACCAGAAAGCCAAGGTTAAAGCCGAAGCCAGGTAACCAGAAATTAACTGCTGTAAGTATCAGCCAAGGCCAAAGCCAGGTAACCAGAAAGAAACTATAAGATGTTTCTTCCTTAACAAAAGTATCAGCCAAACAAGTATTTTCATATCAGCCAAAGCAAAAGCCAAACAAGTTCTTTCAAATTCCTTTCATAAGTAGTATGCACACTAAGATGTTTACGGAAAGCAAATATATCCCTATATATATATAGTTGGTAAACAAGAAAATAAATTCATCACTGCCTATCAATTCATCCCGTACTCAAAAATAAAAGTAGGGTATCAATAGTTACCAAAAATGATTAGGAATGAAATACTTCCCTTAGTTGATACTATCGTGAGATTCCTCGGAACTATTGTCAGTAGATGAATTCACCACCTTTACGCATTTGAAAACTCGAACATTTTGCATAGCTATCATAGTATTTTTCTACTAGCTCAAGGGTCTCAAATATCATACCAATCTTAGGGATTAGATGCTCTTCAACCGTGGGGGTAAATTCACCTTCTTCAACATACAAAAAATTGTCACCCAATTGTGAGCAACCTTCACCTAAGTCCATACCTGTACCAAAATTGAAATGTTATTCAATCTCATTAGCAATTTATTTCGACAGTAGTAATTAGCGAAAAAAAATTGACATTAGCAAATTCGACAGTATAGCAATTATTTCGACAGTAGCAATTTCGACAATAGCAATATCACTTGATGCATCCACACAACTAAGTTTTTATTTAATATGTTCTCAAAAAAAATTTGTGCAAAATCTCAGAAGATATTATGCGAAATCAATCTCATAAAATTCCTGCTGTTTCGAGCTATTCTAAAAAAAAAATTAACCAAAAAAAAAAAAAAAAAAAAAAAAAAAAACCGTACCTTCAGTGAAGATGGGGTGCCTTCGATTCGAGAAAGAAATGAGCCTCAAGAACGGGATCGCCACGCGAGGGGGAGAGCAGATGAGCGATCGGAGAAAGGGGGCTAGGGTTTTTTCTTTTCTTTTCGCAGCTAGGGTTTGAGATGAGCGGGAGAGAGGGGGTATTTTCCGATCGAAGGCTGCGAAAGGGGGCTGGAGTTGGAGCGGAAGGGAATGGGGGACGCAGATGAGCGATCGGAGAAAGGGGGCTAGGGTTAGGGTTCTTTTCTTTTTCGAAACTCGCTGAAGAGATGAGCGGGAGAGAGAGAGGGAAAGAGTGAGATAGAGACAATGGGGGGGGGGGAATTTATGATTATACCCCCCCCCCCCCCCCCCCCCACCCCCCCCCCCCCCCCCGATAGGCAAAGATTCGGAATGGGCATCAACCGTTGGATGATCATCAAGATCTCCACCTTGGATCGGACGGTCCACAGCCAGTGCGCACGGGCTTGCACACTAGCCCAGTGTGTAACGGATCCTTTCCCTATATATAGTGCGCACGGGCTTGCACACTAGCCCAGTGTGTAACGGATCCTTTCCCTATATATATATATATATATATATATATATATAATTAAAAAAGCAATTGTGCTTTTTGCATCAAACAAATCTGACTTATAAATCTCAACCATGTAATCTTAATTATATTAACCATTTACTTAAAAATGAATCAATTAACTAATAGACAAATCTCAGCCACACTTAACCTCTCATGTGTATAATACATGCTGACTAATCTGGTGTTCTTGATGCTTAGGCCAAACATTAAGAAATACTACCAAATACGATTAATATTAAAAAACACCACCAAATTTTGTGCAGTACTATCAATTACCATTCGATTTTTTTTACCTAACTACCTCACTTTTTGTCAGTTTTTGTAAGTATATGTACCAAACTATCCCTAATCGAAAATTTAATATCAAAAAATCTTTGTCGCTAACTGAGTTAGCCCCCTAGTAATTTTCTTCGTGCTATCTCAGTTAGCGTCTGCTAGGGAATACCACTTATCCCCTCAAGTAGGGATGTGGAAAAAAACGCACCAAATATAGACACGTTAACTCCGTTAGCGCACCTATTTAAACCAGGCGCGCTAAACGGGTTAGCGAGTGTCGATGGGACAGTAGGGGGCACTACCTCAAAGAGGGGTGTGGGATAAAAATCACTAAGTATAGACACGTTAATCCCGTTAGCACGCCTCTTTATACCAGGCGCGCTAACCGGGTTAGCGTGCTATGTCGTTTGGGACCTTATTAAATCAAAATCGCTGACGTTGTGTCATTATATTTATAGTGTCTCTCTCTCTTCTCTTTCTTTCCCAATTTCGAAACCCAACTCCAAAACCCTAGCATTACCAATTGTAGATCTTACAAAAAAAAACTCTGCAAAATGTTAAAGGACCTTCTTCTTCTCTCACATTCATCTTCTTCTTCTCTCACTTTCATATCTCCTCCCATTCTGAAAACACTAAATCCATGTTTGGGCATTTCTTTGATTGGAGATTTACATAGCGGATTTGTTATCCACCCATTCACTACGCCATCTTCTCAAAGCTCGAAATTGCTCATCTTTTTTTATCATTAATTTCAAAGGTATGATTTGTATATCATTTTATCGAATATATTTTGTTTAGTAGATAATGATTATTTTTTTAATAAATATGTATAAGTATGGATTACGATATTCCTATATGGCTTTATTTTGGTGGTAAAATTATCTGTGACCCAAAAATAGGTTGTTGCTATAGTGCTGTTGATCCCGAAATAATTTGGGCTACCCCGTACAATCATAATGAAAGAACTTATTGAGAAGATTTGTGAGGTTACTAATTGGGATAAAGAACGATGGAATTTTAAAATTTTAGTACGTTATGCAGCGGAAAAATGTGATGGTCAATATTTTATGATTGTGCTCGTAGGAAACGACAACTCTTTGACGTCCATGATTGGTAGAACACTTGATCCGAATTTTAGTTGGTCTGCATTATAGCTATATATTCAGCAAACCGAAATTATTAATCCCCAACCACATGCTAACCCTGGTTCAAGCTCCGCACGTGAAGTGTCGATCCATAAGACCATTTCCAATCCAGTTCAAACATCCCATGCAATCCCACCGTCCTCACAAGAAGACAAGTTTACAAATACTACAAGCTCGGATCCTACTGGTTTTGAATTGCCACATCAATCAAGTTTGGTTAATGATTACGTTCCGAATACCAATATTTTCGGGATATTTGAAAATGCTTCTGGAAATTTCTGAATACCAGTAGTTTCTGGAAATTTGAGATGGTCACACACATTAACTCAGTTAGTGTGTCTCTTTTTACCAAGGCCGGTAACTGAGTTAACGACTGTTGCGATAAAAAAATTTCAGAGACTTTCAAGTTTCTGTAAATATGAGATAGTCACACACGTTAACTCAGTTAGCATGTCTCTTTTTACCAAGGTCGTTAACTGAGTTAACGACTGTTGTGATAAAAAAAAATCAGAGACTTTCAAGGTTCTGGAAATATGAGATAGTCACACACGTTAACTCAGTTAGCATGACTCTTTTTACCAAGGCCATTAACTGAGTTAACGACTATTGTGATCAAAAATTTCCAGAGACTTTCAAGGTTTTGGAAATATGAGATAGTCACACACGTAAACTCAGTTAGCGTGCCCCTTTTTACCAAGGCTGTTAACTGAGTTAACTACTTTTGTGATCAAAAATTTCTAGAGACTTTCAAGGTTCTGAAAATATGAGATAGCCACACACGTTGACTCAGTTAGCATGCCCCTTTTTACCAAGGATGTTAACTTAGTTAACGATTGTTATGATCAAAAATTTCTAGAGACTTTCAAGGTTCTGGAAATATGAGATAGTCACACACGTTAACTCAGTTAGCGTGTCCTTTTTTACCAAGGTCGTTAACTGAGTTAACGTGTATTCCTATCTTCACAAACAGACTTATAAAAATCTGAAGCTGATACCTGAATACACAACATCCACATATCGGCATATCAACATTTGGACAATCTCTACATATCAACATAACTGATTCTATTTACCTTCGCAATCTCTACATTTCAAAATATACATTCTCAACATATCATACCCATGTTACAAATCATTCCAATCTCTACATATCAACATAGCTGATTCTATTTACCTTCGCAATCTCTACATTTCAACATATACATTCTCAACATATCATCATATCATAAGCCAACATATCATACCCATGTTACAAATCATTCCCAGGCATATCATAAGCCACACCAACACACAAATAATGTTAAGCCCAGGCATTCCCATGTTACATATCATAAGCCTAGGATATCAAAAATTTCTCAAACACAGCCAACACAGCATATTAAGCCACCATTCTCAAACATAGCAATCATAAGCCAACACAGCCAACACGTCTTGTAATACCCTAAACTTTCAATTTAATGGAAATGTTGATTTTCATGTGTTGTGTACGTGCAAATTCCGTATGTATATTTATTTATTTACATAAAATTTCTTTTGGTAGTATGAACAATTATTTTTTCCTTTCCTTTATTTTTCTAAAAGCATATTTTGTAAAGCCTAAAACATTATTTTCTTATTTTGAGCCTACTTTAATAATTTATTATTTTATTATTTTGGCCCACAAGTCTAAGCCCACCATTTGTGAAGCCCACAAATTTAATTAATCATTTAAATTGTCACACTTGTCATGTAGACACAATTTGTGAACAAGTGATTAATTAAAAATTGTACAAATTTCAAATGGGGGGTACTAAAGGGCACGTGCATGTACGTAGTGTGCAATGCACACCTTTTTGAGGCCGGTTGTGCACGGAGAAGATGGGGAGTGGGTATGTGTGTGCATGGGTAGTTATTTGATTGTGGGTAGTTGCTACAACTTCCCCTCCTATCCTAGCCATCCATCTTTAACCATCTAATAAAATCCTAGCCCTCCAATCCATCCTAGAACTAGTATAAATACCCCCCACCTATATGTGTTCTACACTAAGAAATTATTGAAAGAAAGAAAATTATATAGGAGAAATACATTAGAGTGAGTGTGAGTTGTGTGTGTGTCCCAACATTGGAGGCCGGCCCATCCTATCCACAAGAGAGCTCTCGGTTTTAGCAAGGAAGCAAGAAGGAGGACTTTTGCATCACAATCTAGGAGGAGAAGGCAACTCTCTCGCGTTCTAGGGGGCTCTAGGAGCTTTTAGTTGGTTTTTTCTCCAAAGAGGTGGGTGTTTCTCATTGCTTCTAATATTAGAATGCATGCTAGGTATACTCTAAATGAAATTATGTGAATTAACTAGTAAGAGATTGGAACCATGTTTGTTTATTAAAATATTAAAGTAGAGTGGTAATATTAGAGATGAATTGATGGAATGATTACTAAGAGATAATTGTTAATTGTTGTAGTATAATTCTCCATTTTTATATGTGCCATATGAATGTTAGAATAAATGAAAAGATTGTATTTGCAAACAAATGATTGAATGAATCATGTGTAAATTAGTGGATAAAGATAGAAGTTTTATTCATTAGAAAAGATGATTTTGTGTTCTAAAAACATCGTAGTTGTCAATAAGCAAGAGAATAATAATGTAGTGATTTTTGTGAGAGCCTATCTTTAATTATGAAGAATTATGATTTAGTTCTCAAATGTTGAAATTATGAACATGGAATACAAACTAGGGATAAAATGCATGTTTTAAAGAGTTAAAAATACTTATAAAAATACTAGTTGCTGTAGATTTGGGTGTATTTTAATTCTGAAAAATTTTGTTTTCAAAAGAGGAGAAAAAGAGACAATTTTTGTTTTGAGACTTCATGAATTATAGCTATGAACAGAGAGCAAAATCAAAACCCAAATTAATTACTTTCAAAACGAATTGGCCACTTAGACCAACTGGTTAATAGAGCTTTCGGTCGCTACAGTAGAGAGGAGGTCTCGGGTTCGATAGTGAGGCTTTTCGATTTTTTTTGATAAAAATCCGATTTGCCGAGAGTCGATACTTAGGGATTATAACCCCTAGTTATATCGCCTTGGAGCTTTGGCGCGTTGGTCTTGTGCACTGTCTATTTGGCTGCTGGTTGTGGGTTCGAATTCGGTTGGGGAGTTTGGAATTTAAAAGATGGTTTTTGGAGTTTTTTTTTATAAATATTAATTGAGTTTTAAAAATAGAATAAAAATTGGGAAAAAATATGGATTAATTACTGAAAATTATTTGGACTTTATGAGAAAAATTTGTATAACTTTTGATAAAGTGTAATTAAGAAATTGGGGCTTTTGCAAGAAAGGACTTCTTTTAAAAATTTAATTTGTGTTTAAAATAAAAGAAAAATAAATGAGATTTTTTGAGTTATAATGATGAAAATTAGTAATGAAGAATTTTTGAAAGTGTGATTGGTGTACTTAATTGGACTTATAACTTGTGCTTGTAGTAAGATTTTGAAATGAGAATAATAGATTTGTGAAATAAATGAATAACGGATTACTACTAGTTGAATTTTATTCTTACGCATAAATTGCACGTGAAGTGACTTATTGATTGTGATGAGTTATGAAAGTATGCTTACGAAACATGAATTGTGATTAATCATGAAAAGATCATATGAGTATGAAAAGCTCGATATTGTAATTATGAGTTGAAATTGAGAATTAGGGTATAGCCAAGCCTTATACCGGTAATAAAAGAAATGTGAAAATGATATTTGAAATAAGAAGACCAAGGTTTGGGTCATGTAAAATAAATGAATAGGACCGGTATAGTGGGAGTGCTACACTCTAAGGGTTTGATTTTATTCATGACTCAATTAAACTAAGGATTAGATACATAGTGAAGATGTGATGAAAGTAAGAGAAAAATATTGAGTATGAGGGCCATTGGATTGACGGCATGAGAGTATTCACAGGATGTTCCATGATGCGTCATGATAGGGCATGGATACTGCTCCAGAGTACCGTCCCGGTGGCGACACTCGTGGAGTGTTTAACGACTGCGGGTGGTGTCATGTCTATGGTAGGAGCTGAATTACCACATGATGCCTGCATGATGAGTCATGTGACAGTGCATTGGGATTGCCTCCAGTGCGCCTAGACATGAGTTCGTAGGTCAGAAAACATATAGGATACTTACCGTAGTTACAGTAGTAGATTAAGTCATGGCGAGGGATTGAACCCTACAAGATAAAGAACGATTAAGGGCTTACCCTCGGACCTATGTAGTATAGGCTGCATAGACTTTGAACAAGTGCACATTAGTGTCTTATAATACAAATAATTGTATTAAGGACTAAGTGCACATTCACAACACGACATCAATAGGATAGTTCCTTTAGCTTTGTTTGTGAATAAGTTTGTGGTTTGCTAAGTATTGAGAATCGTTATACTATTTTCGGCATAGAGAAGATGGCCGTGTATAATATTTCGACCGTTGAATGAACTGACGTGCCGACAGTTTTATATGTAGGGTAAAGATGCTTGACAATTGAAGTATACATGCTGCTCAAGATTGATTTAATTGATGTTTCATGTAATTTATTGTAAAATTGCTTTCGCTGTAAAAATGTAAAGGTGTAATGTAACTCTAATGTAAGAAATGTTTTATTTCCTTGTAAAATTGTACGAAAGAAGTGTAAAAATTCTGTGGAACTTCGAATTCAGTTGTATTTTAGAATTCGGGGTGTTACACGTCTCTCAAATTACATTCTCAAACACAGCCTACTAAGCCACCATTCTCCAAACACAGCCAACAAATGTCCCAATTTACATTAACTACCACGACTTCTTTCAAAATTACAAATATACATAACAGAAACGAAAATTTACCTACAAAGGGGTGAATAGATTTGGACGTTTCCTTGCACGTTTTGGACGCTTCGGGCTTGCCTGAGTTAACCCGGAAAGGGCAATATTATCTTCGTTAAGTTCTTCTTTTTCCTCTTCTTGGATTTCATCAACCGGTGGAGACGACTTCCTTCTTCTTCATTTTCTATCTTCTTGTATTATTGGACGAGGACGAGATTTTGTAGCCATTGTCGTTCGACGACCTGTTTGGTTCACGGGACCGGACAATATCGTATTTATTCTGTTGCCTTCGCCGACAAGATCTGCTTGTGCTCAACATGACTCAACAATTTTATGCGCGAATACCTTCAACGGTTCGGCTACATTACTTTTCAGTACTTTCGCGCATTCTTTCGCTTGAATCCATGTTTGAGCCATTTACACAAAAATAAAAGAAACGTAATAATAAATTCAATAAATAAACTTTTGGTAGCAATGAAAATATGGACATGAAACTTACAGCACCCCGAAGCAATGGTATCTTCGGTTGGAACATTGGTAGATTAACGGAGTACGTGTCTGCTAGATCGGCGGCATGTCTCTGTGTCGGTACTTGGACCCCCGCTGGTAGTTGGCTTGTTGGAGAAATGTAAATGCGAGTCATTCTCCTATACCACGTCATGTAAGGAAAATGGGAAGATGCATCGAACGGTGGAATATTCACAAGTACGTGATCGAGACGATGGTTGTTCCAAATATCTATGTGTACATGCAATGAAGCTGCCCAATCGTGAGCTGCTTGTCGACCCATACCGGTGACACTATGTAAATCGGCATTGTACCGTTGATGTACCAGAATATTCTGAAGCAGCCCAAACTGATGGAGTACTCTATCTGGAAAATAGCCCTCAACTGTACCAAACTGGATAAGCAGTACTTTTGTCAACCACAGTTGAGGAGCCGAGGTACAAACTGGAGGTAATCTCACTAAAAGTGCCTCGGTATATGGTTGCCACTTAACGCAATCGTCTGCCAAGTGGTCAATCTCATCCCGGTAATATGAGAGGCATCTATTAGGGCTAGCCTTCCACGTCAATGAACCCATCCAATACACACCTTGCGGTGGCCTCATGTTCTCGTCCTCGGAAAGATTCGCCCACTTGGGTGATTGCTTTGCGACAACGGGTCGGCCAATGTGTAGTCGTTCCCAACTCCAGACCTGTAGCATCAACATTGGTCCGTTCATCTGCTTGGCACCGAGCGAGCAATTGCACAAGGCTCTATACAATGTGGCCAATGCAGCACTTTCCCAACTGTACGCCCCAACTCCACCAAGATCGGCGATTAGTGGTAGGTACATTAACGACACTAAATCTTCGGAGGAATTTAGGAACATCACACCTCTGAACAGTATCATTAGGTAGGCCTGGTAGTAACAATGTACTTGCAACTCAGTGGAGGCATTAGTCAACGTACCGGAGAATGTGTCCTTCAGCCATTTCAGTCTCACTGATTTGCCTACAAGGGCCGATCGATCCACCTCTACACCGAGATACTCATGGATAATGAGCTCTGGTTCAAAGTCCATTGTGCCAGTTACGGCCTTTCCATCAATTGGCAGACCCGTTATTACAGCAACATCTTGCAGTATCACTGTCATCTCGCCGACCGGCAAGTGAAAACTATGTGTCTCGGGACTCCATCTCTCGAGAAGGGCTGTTAATAAGGATCGGTCGGCCTTAATGGAGCTCATCAACCCGATGCCGTATAAGCCACATTGCTGTAATATCTCATGTATATGGGGATGCATCTCTAACATGTCATGCCCCCCTAAAACTACACTCCGAAGAATTTTCTTCCCAAACGGATTTAGAGCAATGCTGACCTTGTAAAGTGAAAATCTTTGGGTCGATCGGACCGAGAGCCATCGGAGGAACATATGAGGAAGAAGATGGGCCCGACTGACTAGATGGAGAAGAAGGGCCATGTTGATTTGGAGGAGGAGGCCGGCTCATTTGATTTGTTGGAGAAGAAGAAGGACCTGCCTCATCCTACACCAAAAAAAAGTTAAAATTCAACATACAAATTTATAATTTTATTGATGCTAAAATTGAACGTATGAAATTAATGTCAAATCTTCTTACATTGGTACGTCTCTGTTCACCACGGTTCGTTTTTTTGGGAGGTTGTTCATGACATGTCCGTGGACCTTTCCGGGTTGTTGGAGGTCTACTACTACTACTTTTTTCGGAATTGCCTATTGTCCGTGCCAAATGTTATATCAAATAGAATCCTACATGTTTGATAATATATGTTAACAAATTTATCTTAAAATCGCTATAAATTAATTATACAATTAACAGTGTCTAATTTTCAAAATTTCAATATCAAACAATATTACTCACAATGTCCATTTCAGTATTGGTTTAATTTTGGTTAATTACACAACGCAAATTTATCACGTGCAATGCAAATTTTACAACCTAAATCTATCACATACAAATTTATCAAAGCAAATTTATCAAAGCAAGTCTATCAATGCAAATTTATATATCTATCAATGCAAATTAAAACTTAAACCTAATCTATCAATGCAAACCAAACCATAAATCTACCGATGCAAATTTAACCCTAAATTTAATATATTTATCGCATGTACAAACCAAAATGAACCTAAATTTTCAAATCCAACCCTTCACCCAAAATCACTAAAAATTATTTACCATAAGTTACGAACACTTACAAACGAATGTTGGGTTGAAGGTCGAAGTCGACTACGCCGCTGCAGATCTGATCTTCTACTTCCAAAAATTTGGGAAAAAGGGTTTATGGGTCACCAATAATTTAGAAAAATGTTGGTTGAGATGAGATTTTCGGCAGTGAAGAAGAGATTTTTGTAAAAATTTTGAGAGATTGGGATGAGTAGAGGCCGAAATCGGAGGCTAGGGTTTGGGGGTTGGGTTCAAAATCGCTCGATGGGGTTTTGGGAGAGAAAAGAAGTAAGATGAGAGTGAGATAACATGTGTAATTTAAGAGGAACCCAATCGACACTCGCTAACCCGGTTAGCGTGCCTGGTATAAAAAGGCGCACTAACGGAGTTAACGTGTCTATACTTAGTGATTTTTATCCCACATCCTTCTTTGAGGTAGTGCACCCTACTGTCCCATCGACACTCGCTAATCCGGTTAGCGCGCCTGGTTTAAATAGGCGCACTAACAGAGTTAACGTTTCTACATTGGGTGATTTTTTTTTCCACATCCCTACTTGAAGGGATAAGTGATATCCCCTAGCACACGCTAACTAACTAAGATAGCGCAAAGAAAATTACTAGGGGCGCTAACTCAGTTAGCTACAATGACTTTTTGGTATTAGAATTTTCGAACATGGATAGTTTGGTACGTACTTATAAATAATAAAAAGTGGGATAGTTTGGTAAAAAATTCTTACCATTCTCAAAATTTGATGACGAAGGTGATGAAGGCAGCGTTTTTGTCTGACGAACCATCCTATTCCGCATGCGTTCATCTGTTGTTGCCTTTGATTGTCACCACATCTCAAAATGGGGAAAAAGGTGCGGAATTTGGGGCAAAACTGCAAAAAACTTTTCGGACCGTCCCCTATTTTCTACGTGATTTTTTTATTTTCAAACCGGGACATCAAATGAAAACAACGTCTGATGATAGGGACCTAGACAAAGTTTTTCTGTTTCATTCGCGTTCATATTTTAGTCTATCTTTAAGCTTTGTCAATGAGCTAAGCTCATAATCATAGAGCGGATTTTGCTTTTGTCACTTGGCCAACTAATTTGTTTCATATTCTCATCTTTAGAGTTTAGAGAGAAATGAAATAATAATAATAATTTGGAAAATATCATTTTCACACTGCCCATATGGACTTGCGTATGGGACAACTTATGTTGGAATATCCCATACGTTGGACTATCTTGTACATGATTTGGAGTGTACTAAGATTGCTTACATGCTTTACACAGACTTTCCTGGTGTTGGTTTGAGACACAAGTTCTTTTTTTTTTCTTGTTCTTTTTTTATGTTAGGAATGGTGCACGATAAGTTGGTACAAGTTTAGGAACATACATTGGATAAACAAAGAAATTGAAAAGACATGTCATTGCACTATTTGAGAGTATTGATGATCGTTTGACTTCAGATCTCACTATTCATCTCAATTAATACAACTTTCTTCTTTGCAAACCTTGATTATCTTAAAAGGATGACTACTCATGCATGAATTTTTATCCTAAACAATTGCATTGGGGTTCACTTCCTACAAAAAGACAAGATTAGTAGAAAGTGAACCCCAATGCATTTATAATGAACATTTGGGATAAAAACTTATATATGTCTAGCATTTTGCTTATCTTAACTTAATATATTAAGTGCCTGCAATTTTCCAACTGTAATAATTATCTTGTATGCTACAGTTCTTAAGCCGTCTATTGAAATTTATTGCTCAAGACGTTTGAACTAGAATGTACGCTAAGGTACGAGCCCAACCTGCACTTGTAACATGTGTTTTTGTTCCTTGTTACTAACAATTAAATGCATCATACTTAATAAGAACACTAAATTTACTTATACTGCCTAAGGTCATCTTAATGCCTACTAGTAACTAATAAGAGCAACTATGGTCGCCAAAAAAAAACAATTGAGTATTTGACATTTGGCAAATGTCAAATTGAGGTATTTATTGTAGTCGTTAAAACCAAAATTTGACAAATTTTTAATAAAAAATTGCCAGGCAGAATAACATCTTCTGTTCATCTTTTTTTTTTAAAAAAAGAAAAATGTTGTACAGAAGATTTTCGTCACCTTACACTTTTCTTTTATTAAAATTTTAATTAAATCTTAATAAAGTTCTTAATAAAATTAATAAAAATAATAAAGAATGAACTAACTGATGATTTTCTTCCGTCCGTTCAATACATTAAAATATACATATGGTCGGATGAAATATCATATTTCGTCCGACTATATTGCGTGGAAAATATTAGAAAGGACGAAGGATCATGCTTCGTCTTCTATATTATGCATTTTGCCAAATTATGAGCCAAATATAACAGAATATTGTTTATCTCCTACTCAAATTTAAGATAATAGCCAACAACTGCAGTTGTTTTTCCCCCCAAAATTTTTAAATTTTGAGTAAATAGTCATCCACTACATATGCTCTAACTCATAAAAACCTACATACATCACACGTGCCTGTAAAATTATTAGACCTAGCGAACGGACATTAATTTCTGGATTCCACTACCTATAAAAACTCCCAATTTTTACGACTTCATCCTGGATATAACAGTGCAGTTATAACTGCCCATTAATCACAGAAAGATAACTTTCTCTCTCAAATATTATTAATACTAAATACTAACCCTTAGAGCATCCACACTGGTTTTCTATAATTCTCAATTTGCCATTTTTCAGCAAACGAAGTCTTGCAGTGGTTTCTCATTTTACCATTTTTTAGTAAACGACCTATATTCGTTTCTCATATTTGAGAAACAGAATAGCGATTCTCAAATTATAGAGGACGGGATATCATATACCGTCTGAGCCATTTTAATTAATTTTTTAATAAAAAAACACCTCTCAAACTCTTACCATCGGTAACTTAATTTTATCATATTAATTTTTTATCTAACCAAATACTCAAATCTTACCATCGGTAACTTAAGCTTATCTAATCATCTTACAAAATCCAGATCGTAAAGTTAATATCCCAAATCCACGGTCACGATCCAGTCAAATCCGCAAATCCCATCGATATTTTGTTTGCAACAAAAACAAGCTCATTAATTACCATTTTCCAAAAAAAAAAGAGCCAACAAAATTTAATAAAACGATTTACAGTCTACATTCACCGATTATATTCAAATCGCATCATAAAACTAGCAACTCGCAAACAGTATTTTCCACATCCGGTTTGTTGCGTTTCATTTCCAAATCTTAAAAATCTCTTCTCTCTCAACAAACAATCCTCCTTTCCCGATCCAATCCAACAATCAATCATGTAAGTTTTTTTTTTCTGTTCCTTAATTTTTTAAATTTCTTGATCTAGAAGATTGAAACTAAAATTTGCGTTTCTTGATGGTTGATTTTGTTTCCATTTTTATAAAGTTTTTGAGATCTGAGATTTTCGGGCAATGACGGTGGAGGCTGGCGATTGCAACGGGAAGAGCGAAGGATCGAAGAAGGTGGAGTTGGAATTGGAGGTTAAACAAGGCGGAGATCTGAAGGAGAACGGCAATGCTTGTCGCGATCGCGAAGGGGAGGAGATCGGCGGATCTTTCGTGATCGTCAATGGCGATTCCGACGATCAATCGTCCGATAAGGACGATCCGAAGTCAGATCCAACGGTGGAGAATGGGGAAATGGTGTTGGAGAAGGGAAAGGGTGGAAGTGAGGAGAAAGAGGTGAGATCTAATGGCGATGTTGAGGTTGGTGGAGGGGATCATGAGAAAATTGTGGGAACTCGATCTGATGCTGACGTGGCAGAGAAGGAGGAGGTGGATGTTGAAATTGAGACGGCGAAAGTAGAGGAGACTGAGAAACAGGATGTCGAAATTGAAGAAGGTGAGGTGGAAGAGATGGTAGTGGAAGTGGAGAAGGGGGAGGAGTTGGAGGTTGTGGAGGAAGATCGAGAGGGTAGGGTTGCGGCTTCTGAGAATGTGAATGAAGGGAATTTGGGATGTAGAGTTGAAAAGGTTACTGCAGCTAAGGAGTTGGAATCAGAACCAGCTAGTCAAGTGAACGATGAGGTGGAGCCTGTTGTTTCCGAGAATGGGAGTGACGGGGATTTGGGGTCTGCAATTAAAGAGGGAGATAAAATGGAAATTGTGGTTATGGAGTCGGGTAGAGTAGAGATGTTGGAACCGGTTAGTCAAGTGAACGAAGCGCCAGAGCCTGAAACTGTGGTTGTGGAGTTGGGTAGAGTAGAGGTGTTGGAACCGGTTAGTCATGTGAGCGAAGAGCCAGAGCCTGAAACTGTGGTTGTGGAGTCAGGTAGCGAAGAGGAGTTGGAACTGGTTAGTCAAGTGAACGAAGAGCCAGAGCCTGAAACTGTGGTTGTGGAGTCGGGTAGCGTAGAGGTGTTGGAACCGATTAGTCAAGTGAATGAAGAGACAGAGCCTGTTGTTTCTAAGAAAGGGAGTAGAGGGGATTTGGGACATGCAATTGAAGGGGAAGATGCAGCGGGAAGTGTGGTTGTCGAGTCGGATAGCTTAAAGGGGTTCAAACCAGTTAGTCAAGTGAATGAAGAGCCAGAGCCTGTTGTTTCCGAGAATGGGAGAGTAGCAGATTTGGAATCTACGATTAAAGAGGAAGATATAAAGGAAAGTGTAGTTGTGGTTTCGGATAGCTTAGAGGGGTCAGAACCAGCTAGTCAAGTGAATGAAGAAGTTGTTTTGAATAAGGGCAGTAAAGGAGATTTGGAATCTGAAGATGTAACGGAAACTGTTGTTGTGGAATGGGGTAGCTTAGAGGGGTCAGAACCAGCTAGTCAAGTGAATGAAGTGTTGCAGCCTTTTGTTTCCTCAAATCGGAGTAAAGGAGATTTAGAATCTACAATTGAAGAGGAAGATACAACGGAAACTGTGGTTGTGGAGTCGGATAGCTTAGAGGGGTTCGAGCCAATTAGTCAAGTGAATGAAGGGGCAGAGCCTGTTCTTTCCGAGAATGGGAGTAAAGGAGATTTGGAATCTACTGTTGAAGAGGTAGATGCAACAGAAACTGTGGTTGTGGGGTCGGATAGCGTAAAGGGGTTGGGGCCAGCTAGCTTAGTGAGTGAAGGGCTGCATCCTGAATCGATTATTGAAACGACGGAGGAGAAAGGAGATATTGAAGTTGGTGAAGTGGAAGAGAGTAGTAAGCATGAGGATGTGGCTGAAGAGATTGCAAATGTAGCGGAAGGACAGGTAGATGTCAAAGTAGAGTTGAAAGACGAGACGGAGAATGTTGATGAAGAGGTGGAGAAAGTTGAAAATGTTGATGAAGAGGTGGAGAAAGTTGAAAGCGCTGAGATTGAGGAGCCCAAGGCTGAGATTGAGGAGCCCAAGGCCGATGTTGAAGAGACCTACAACCGAGCAGAACTGGATTCAGCTGAACGTCAGACTGAGATTACGACTGAAGTAGATGAAGTGAAGGTACTGGAAGCTGTTATTAAAGAGACTGATAATCAAGAGGAAGTTGGATCAGCTGAGACCAATACTATTGGAGCAAATGAAGAAAAGGTGTCTGAAGCTGTTATTGATGAAACTGGCAATCAAGAGGCAGTTGGACCGGCGGCCACTAATACTATTGAACCTTCTATAGAGAAGGTTCCCGAAGCCATTATTGAAGAGACTGACAACCAAGTGGAAGCAGGGGGAAGGGTCGAGCCAGACGCTGAAAAAATTGAGAATGCTGAAGCTAAGGATGTCAGCGACAACATGGATTCAACAGCTGAACTAAGTGCTGTTTTGTTGAAGGATGAGCTAAATGGTGAAGATATAAATATTCCTCCAGAGAGCTCCGAAATTGCCCATGTAGACTGTGTCGCTGAGGAAGACTTGGTTGAAGGAATTAGTCTTTCAACTGATGTTAAGCATGTGGAGGTGGAAGTTAGCAGCAGAGAGACAGTTGAGTTGGATCCCAAAAGTGATATTGCCATTCAGGATGATGAACCTAGGCTACAAACACAGGAATTTGTTGAAGATTTTAGTCATTCAACTGATGATGAGTATGTGGCAGTGGGAGTTAGCAACAGAGAGATAGTTGACTTAGAACCGAAAACTGATATTTCCGTTGAGGTTGATGAACCTATGTTAGAAACACAGGAACCCATCGAAGATGTTGAAACTAACAAAGATGTAAATATTGAGAAGATGAAGTTAGAGTCTAACAGTGGAAATGAATCTGCAGTAGACAGCGAATGTGTGGTTAGTTTTATTGTAGGGGAACAAGCGACAAGTAAAGATGATGATGAAGGAGCTAACAATGAGCAAGCCCAGGCTGTTGAGCTTCAAACTCTCCCTGAGACCCATGTTGTTAAACTCCACCAAATCTTCCTTGCTAAAGTACCTAGATTCATTGATCATGAGCTCCAGCAGAAGATTGAGGATGCTAGATTGGTAGTGGACGAGAAGACAAAAATCAGAGATTCCATTGGAGAAAAAGCTAAGAAGCAAGCGGTAACATGAGACATATACATAAAATTTTTGTTTTATCCATTTGGCGTTAGTTATTAGTTCGTAATGTTTTTATCTTTGTGTATGTTAGGCTATTGCTAATGAGCGCATGTCCGAATATAGAGAAGCATTGTTTAAAGAGAAGGCTGCTCGAGCAGAATTTAATATTAAGCGCAAAGAAATAGAGAAGGAGCAGGTGTTGATCCAAAGCATAAACAACGCAAGTTCGATTGCTGACATTGATGAAAAGGTGTCATTTCTCTTGTTCATTGGGTTTTCTAATCCACCTTCTATTTTCCATTGCCTTAAAGCTATAATTCTTGGGGCTTTCTTTTTATGGTTTGTTGTGTATAGGTACGCAATATGAACCATAGGCAGCAGCACGAGACCTTAACTTTGAAGGAAGAAAAACAATATATTCATGAGATCAATCAGATGAAGAAAGTTCGCGATCAACTTCTATCAAAAAAGGCTCCACAGGACCAAATTGATATGGTGCTTAGGCAAAAAGATGAAATTGAAGCACGGGTTAAGGTATTTCACTATCACAGTTTAAAATTATCTATGTTATGTATATTTTAGTTAATGTGTATGTATCTTTTGCTTTCGTGTGTATGTA